>CM075173.1:30678724-31278724 GCA_037576465.1 Parascaris univalens
AGAAATTTATTGCAAAATCATTTCCTTCGGGAGTGTTCCGCGGCCTCGACATTCTAAAGTACATTTATATAGCCGAAAGCACTTTCACAGTTTACCTTTAAGGCAGGTCACCAATAACTTCTACTGACCTGTAAAAATGCGTAACTGTGCCTCCACTGTTCGGGGAATCAAATCCACCAAAGAAACCCAGACACTCTAATCATAGCGGAGCATGACTATGCAACAAATGTTTTGCAAGTATTAATTTGTGAAGGGGCAAAGAATATCTGCGTGATTTGCTAGAAAAACCATCTGCTGAATAACAGGTGCTAATAAATCTGTGCATCCGCAAACACACTGAGTACAAGGACCAGCTCGAAATCTAGTTATGCGACTGAACGTACAAATGCCGCTGAAGCTGTGTTTCCTGACGACCGGGTCAGTCATTAAATACACGAGCAATTTTAAGCTTCAATACCTATGTACCACTGATCGTGACGTCACGCACACGCGAACGGCGCCTCATCAGGCAACGAACAGCAAGTGATTCATTGAGCGCTATCCCACCCAGCTCTCTTGAACACATGGGTTTCCGCTCGCATTCTGAGACCATGAAAAGATTTGACTGGTGAGGAAAGATTGCGAAGTTCGGTTCTTTTCGCCTTCCGACGAAATTCGGCGCATCGCATGATGGTACTAGTCGTCGCTGTGACTTCAGTATTTTTTTTTTTGAGTGAGCTGGTGATGGAATAGGACGGAGTAGACCAAGTCCTTCTGGAATGTGACTTGAATTTGTCGAGATCAAGCAAGGAATTCGTGGATCTGCAGCATATCTATATTGTAGAAACAACCCGACCGGTTGTGGTGGAAAGCTAGTCGGGCATAGGATATAAGAGCATATTTTCCCGCATTTAAATGTTTATAATTTTTTCACACTCGATAATTTAACGTTATTACGGGATAGAACATCTTCACATTCTTGTTTCCCGAGTTGCAACTACTGTAGGGATATACGCACATGCTCTGGTACAACCATGCTTTTGCAAGGAAACTTTCAGAAGCGCGTGAAAACAACAGAGCTCCTCACCCTTTCCTACTCAATAAAGAGCTCTAAACGAAACTGTTTCTGTGGATTGCAATCCGTAGGTCGAGAACGCCTTGCAAAATTCTCAGCACTGGGTGCTTAAGAATAACCTTCCTTTGAAATTAAATTAGGATGGAATTTATTCCAGTCATAACCCACTTTGCATTGAAAGCTTGAGTTGCAAATTCCGCGCATGCTTTTTATATGTCTGCCTGCTAATCTTTTAACACAAAATATTTTGTATGCAGTCGTTGGGATATGCCTCAGGTCCTTCATAAGTTTCGCTAGTCAATTTCTGAATCCGTCCTGAATTTGCGTCCTACTAAGCTCCAGCAGTTAATTTCTCCCAGTGACTGCTTCTGCCAGCGAAAACCGAATGCTGCGATGTGGCGCACAGCTCCCTGTTTACAAACCTTCCGACGCAAAGAGGGGGAAAGAATTTGTGCACATGCAGTCTTAATCACTTAAGAAAAACATTTTTTCGTCACATTGGAACGCACAGCACACGCTCTATGGTCACAGGTCGAGCACCGAAATGGTACAGCCTCATTTATATGCTCCTGGAACACTGATGGACCCAGTCGATCGTCCTGGGAGCTTCGGAAAGCTTTCACCAATATGACCACCGCCTTTGCATGTAACAGCTCCTTGATGAAAAAGTCAGTTTTTGGCCCTCATCGGATCGACTTTTGAACAGACATGCACAGCTTTGCAGATTTCGAGGAACCATTCGACTTTTCACCATAACCCATCAGAAGCTGGTAAAGTCTGAACGCTGTTGAATTTAAAAGCCCCTAAGAGACATTACATTCACTCAGCTGCAGCATACAACCACCAACCATTACCTCCTAAGCTGCTGTCCCACGAACTGGAACTAGGAAAGGGGCAGACAGACACATATGTGTGCACAAACGCGATATCGCGCTAACAAACTTGTTCGCAAAGATTTTTAGACTGCGTTTAAAGATTCCAATTTGTGAGGGTGGTTCTTCCGTCTATTCTTTGTCATATATTTCCGTTTGCAACCAATACGCGCCAACTTCACGAACTAACCTTTTACTGGAATACGTTTGCTTTAAATCATAGCCGTTCATTAGTGAAATCCACGTGACCTACAGTGACTTTGGTAGCGATCACAGCCCATTTTATAGGGCGATCTGTCGGATCGACACAGAATAAATGTAAACTTGTGATGAGGCACGTAAGTATGACCATAAAAACATCAAAACGAACTGCGACTCACAATTATAAACAAATTTACTGAATGGACAAGCGTTATGTTCTCATAATCCGATCTTCGTGAGTATTGCTGTAACCTTCTGCTGATCTCCAATAGCGTTGGTTTGTGCGCAGAAATGCAGTTTTATCATCCAGTGCAGTAATTTTCCAGTCATTTCGATGCCAACACTGATTTTATAGTTGATCTTTGCCGATAACACTCCTCCTCAAAAAGGAACATTAGAATCGCTTTTGTGCAACAAAAGAAGCTTGCTGCACCTTCTTCGGTGAATGTGCATGCAGTGATTGTAATTTAAAGGAGATTTTTGAGGTAATTAAGCAGGATGAAAGGCATAACTCTGCCTCAATAGCTGGCAAAGTTTGTATTACTAAGCTGGTTACTGCAGACAGTAACAGTTCCAAATCTCCTATTCCCTTCTCACCAAACACCAAAAATAATGGCCAAGTGCAGCTTTGATGCCAAATGCTCTTGTATTCTAGTACAGCAGTTTTATATGAAAGGTAAGCATATTTCAGAAAAGCCTACTTAGCACTGACTTATATTTAACAGCCCCGAGTACGAAAGGACAAAATATTTCACACTAAGTGTCATCAGTTTTCACAAATGATTAAAACGCAATTAAAAACCGAAAACTAAGTTGTAATCAGTAGTAAACATTTCAGAGTGCCGAGTAAAACAGAACACTCGTCTTGCAAATAACAGGTTACTAGCCTCACATTATTCGACTGCCAGAAACGAGTAGCTGTTATGCACTTGCGTGAACTCTCTAACGTGGCGTTTTTGAAAATTCCTAATCATTCGACCCCTTCTCCCCTCTCATCCACCTGCTCTGTCAAAGTTTCAAAAAGCAAATACTGACTGTGTGTACTCAGTAGAATTGACTTCAGAATTCAGTAGCAAAATGCAAAATGCACAGCCTCAGTTACATACGTGATATTATCTTCATATCCAAAGATTATTTGCATAAAAATTGTCTGCATATGGATGACTGATTAATGCTGCACCATCATAACATCGAAAATTTTCATTGCTTTTGAACGAGAATGAAAAAGAAGTTTCATCATCCGATCGCTCTTCCTGAATTTCTGAGGTTCCAATTCAAATATATCGGAAACTGAGGGTTCAGCTCACATTTGTTGAAATTTAAAAAGCTCTTTATGATCATTTGAAACAATCGTTCATTGACATTCCTGCAGTTACTTTAGAACGAAATACAGAAATATCCTTGAAAATTTTCCTTGTGAAGACAGTGCTCCAGCAAAGAAAAAGCTACCTGCAGATCCATCTTGAGACTTTCTGCAAAAAACTGTGAATCAACACACAAGCTTCATTCCAGACGATAATGTACGCTCTTTCTAGTATGCAAGAAGCAAGAGGAAAGTAAAACGGCAGTTGGGATGTTCACTTTCGTAACTGAGAATGAGAACTAGGAGAGGGATAATAGCCTATTGTGCTGATGTTCAAGTTTTACATTAAACACCCTAGGTGCTTCAAAAAAACACCTTCTGAATTTATTATCTCGGATGAACGAAGGAAAAACATAAGATTTTTTTGGGCCCCAGGTGCTGTTATCTATTCATTTCAATGTTGCCTGGAAAATTCGCTTTTTTCATGCCGATCCTTGGAAACGAAGACAATTTTTGCTATTTTAACTCAAAGACTTCACAACAGTCACGAATATCTTCAAGAAAATTTTTGCTATGTTACAATGTGGCAAAAAATCTCCTCAAAGCTGATAATTTCATCTCTTTTGGTTCCGAGCGTCAATTTGCACAAGTTTCAAGACGGCATAAAATCGAATAGTGAAGGAAAAACAACGAAAATACTTTCTACTCATTTCAGAGTAAAGTGAAAACACGTGTACAAAAAACAGTAAATAGTTGAGGAGGGGTGACATAGTTGAGAAGAGAAGAAGCAAGAGTCATAACTTAATGTGGCTGATGGTAGCACCTCTGACGGCAGCTTTGGTAGTTAGTGAAAGAAATATGAACTAAATTTTGCATTAGTTCCGTGTGATTTGATAATACTTATGAAGAAATCTCGTTTCCTTGCAATCAATACAATCGGCTTAACAATCCTGGTAATGCAAACATGCGCTAGTTTGCTGCCTCTATCATATATTTTTCTCAGAAAATGACTTCCATGATCTCTCGCACATATTTGGAGTGCTAATTCTCAGGTTTCGATTTCTCAAATGGGAGTGCTCGTTTCAGAAAATCCCCGGAACAGAGTTTCAAAAAAGTTCCACTAAGTTATGTCATATGTACATGCATATGACATAACTTAGTGAAACTTCCTTGAAGCACCGCTGAAATTCGCCTGTTGAATACAATTGTCAGTTTTGCATACTTTCACAAAAAACCCTCATAAAAGTATCATGTCTATGTGAATGAGTGTCTCGAGCTTCCATGCCAATTTCTGCACATATCTATTTTTTGCTGAGGATTTGTAGAAGCATGAGTCAAACGGTCTGGAATAAATTTCATCACAAGATTTAATCCAGGCCCAAATAAAATTCCAGTGGAACTTATATTTAGGTTTTCGGTTTCCGCTGGTCCTTACCGAACGATGGACCCATAAATGAGCTGATAAACTTCAATTTCTGCAGACTGCCAGGAGATATATGTATTTTCATGGGTTAGTGTCCCATCATCGAAAGCGACTTGTTCTGAGCTTCGGATAAAGTTTCAATCGAATTTAAAGAAGTTGAGCGCTTAAAAGTGAACCCGCGCACGAGGTTACAAAAGTTCTATGTAAGCGCAAATAGGAATTATTTTCGAAAACTTCAAAGTGGGAAGCGATAAGCAGCTGACTTCGTTGTCTACCCACAGAGACTTCTACCCATTTTCATGTCACAAAACATATCCCATTCAGTTTCCTTTGTTTTTGCACTGCGGTCGAATATAAAACCGCTTAATGGGATCATTTCTTTGCCCAACATATAGAACTACGACAACAAGACGTATTGAGCGAAGAAAGTCTATTTTGTGCTGAAAATGAGATTCCTTCACGGACGCGAGTACCAAAACATCCCCTCATGCAGCTCATAAAAACTAGACGAGGAATTACGACAATTATGCACCTACATCAGCGTGGAAATCGCCTGATACGATTTGAGAAATTTCGAGTTGTATATATATGAACTTTAGAGGTGTTACTGTTTCATCCTTTGTTAAATTAAATGTTGTATGTTGCGCTGCCCTCCCTGCCGCCACATCATCAACACCTATGAGATTACCTCAACAACTAGACAGATGCACAACAGCATAATACGGTTTTATGTTTGAAAGTTGCGTGCACGTGTGCTCCTTACCTAGCAGATACATTTTATTTCATTTTTACTGTTGCAATGCGGTTTTTTCTGACAGTCATAGGGTCGTTGGAGGGCTAAAATACTCTCATTTACAGGGAAATGTACGCGTAAACACACTAACTTCTGCTATGAACAACGGACCATCGGACAAATTTTGGGGTCATCTAAAAACATTTCCCACATTTTCTCGCTATGGGTGCGTACTGGTATTTTTAGTTCTTTTGACCTTCCTTCTGAAAGTTCCATTACCGCAGCAGGTAAGTTGCGCTGAAGTTAATCCTCGCATACCATTTTTTGCAAGATAATGAGATTTCTTTCTGAGATTCTAGGATGATCAACAGCTTTTCTAAACACTAAAAGAAAAGAGCTTTCCGAAATCTTTCGAGGTTACAGATAATCGGGAAGAAAGAGTAAAAGGGGAAGCAGACAATATGAATAAAATATACACCCAACAGTGGCAAACAAATTGAGCAAAACTCGTGCGATCTTCCGATTTGAATGCAGTCACTCGATGAGGTCTTTATTCGCTGGTTTTTGCGTGGAACTAAAGAAGAACTTATAGAATAGCACGAATAAATCGTGATTTTATGAACTGTTTACTAAAAGATGCAAAAGATCCCAATAGTGCTCCAGCAACGTCGCTTAGCACTGATTAATTTCATCCAACAATAGTCCACTTGCGTGGTAACAGAGATTCGCAAGTCGTAATTCTGAAGAAATAACCGATATATCACACCTCCTCTACTAAAAGCTTCGGGCTTGTGGCGTTCACAGTTTCCTCAAAAAAAAGTATAAACAGAAGGGAGGGGAAGGGGGCGTTTATGCTGCGTGAAATGCTTGCGTATGTAGGAGTGTACATTTCTTCGCAGCCTGCCTTCCCCTGCGCTTCTCATTTCATGAAGTTGACATGCTACACGCTGGAAACTGGACTTGCTGTTTGCTACGTCACTGGAGTAGCTCATGTTCGACGTTGGGCTTATTTTCAACGAATGCTTAAGATGCTTGCATTATGGGTGTGCATCAAAGAATGGGGTTATCGATAGGTGGGCGAGTTGTGGGTAAAAAATTTGGTGTGTTTCGCATCCCTTCGACTGTTGATCCGTCGATGGAAAATAGTGTATTATTCCACTGCACTAGTGTACACAAGGGTGCCTGCGTGCATGGAGACTTCGGTGGTGAATCCTGTCGCTATCGGACGTGTTCAGTTACAACTCTCGCAAGCTGTTTACGATCACTTATTGCGGGGGTGCTGTTAAAATTTTAGCCGTAAAATCATTTGGCATTGCCACATGCCAGTCCGCAGCAAACTGTTCTTTGCTTACACGCGAATTTGATCACAAATGACGCCGAACGTTCATGCAACTTCGAACTTTCGGATGTCTTTTCGCAAATTTAGTCACTTATTTAGTTCTTCTCGATATTAATCAATTCATGAACACCCTGAAGAGTGCCGCTGACGCACCCTTTAAACTATGAGGGCAGGTACCACTTACGTTGTCTATCTGCCATTCAAGTAGTTAGCACCAGCGTAGGTGGCTCACAGCATAAGTTTCCCAACTACGTGCTTGAAAACGAGATTGTTTTATTTTTTAACGGGTTGGGTATGCTGCGTGCTGCTTCTTCTACAATAGTGTGTCACTTGTTGGCAAACTGCTGTGCACTTCGTTATAAAAGTCTATCGTGAAGAATATCGAGATGAAGTGGTCTCAACTTTAATTTCCTCGGCTGTCCCTGCGAGATTTGGAGAACTCTTTATTTTATGATTCTTGTCAATGCGCTATATATTCGCATGAAGCCATAACTAAACAGCAGTTTTTAAAACTTGTGGTTTTGGCGTAGAACTGTGTTCCAACACCACTCGCTCAATAGCAGCATTGATCACAGTACAAAGGTGCGTTGCACTAGACGCATTAGCTTGCTTGGCTTGTCTTACCTGCTGCGGGGTCTTCGAAAACTTCTTGCCAATGAGCTTCGTTCCTTTGCGATCACACGAGAAGTCACTATGGTAATTTCGCATTGTTTTCGAAGCAGTCAGCTACAGTGATGTCTACCGCCAGCCTGTTTTCCCTCTATGTTTTGCGATTATATCTATTAATTTTGGGAATCTTCTTTTGCAGTTTCTCTACTTGTTACTCTCTCTTCATTTCACCGTATCTTGCTCGCATTTACTGTTCGCGAAGACAAGACTAGCTTCCCTAACATCCCTCTAGAAGATAAGTAAACCCATGGCGGCCTGCAGCTCCCGTGCGAAGGCTTAACGATAGAAAATCCGCGCAGAAGCGAAGGTTTTCCAGGACGTGGGAAAGAGTTCCGTGGTTCAAATTCAATGAGCCATCTTTATGCGGGAATGCCCATGGAAATGAGAGTGGCTCCGAACACTATCAGTACGTGATACTGCTGCAAAATGCTTTTTAAAGCTAATGAGAGACATCGATGTATCACTTTTTGAATTCACTAGAAAATTTCTCGCTAGCAGTCATTGCATTCTTCATACTTCAGTTTCGTATTATGTAACTGCTAAAAACTCTGTGGAACTGCGTAGACGCTGAATAATTCTATGTAGAGTCAGTTGTTTTCGCCAGTTTTTGGAAAAAAAAATCCGAACCACATCAAGTTATATGCTTTTATTATGATGTATTAGGAACGAACTTGATGAACATGATCTATCTTCGTTCAGAACGTTGAAAAATGTTATGCGAGTTCATGCAGGTGGTGTCTTTGCAGTTACTGCTTACTGCGGTATCTTATTTATACATGCAGGCTTATATGAACGACAATGAAGCAATGACTGTCCTTAATAAGGCAGTTTGCGCCCAGATGAGTTCCTCAACTATCGTTTACTTTGTTAATCCGTCCTGAAGCCAAACGACCATAAACGTCTATAAAAGTATAAAAGCACAAAAAAGCCACAACTATCACAGACATCTAGCAGAAGACGAATAACTACAAGAAAAAGTAATATAATCTATAAATTACAGAACATAATTTCTTTCTGGAAGAGGGAATATTTCCCAAATGGTCGTCGCAGCTGTTCTTAATTCGGTAGAAGAGAACTGCTCGCGATCGTTGAATGTACAGTGGCATTGAGGGGAAAATCTGCCATCTTCGTCGCAGCTTTGACGGTTTCATGTGAAATTTTTGCAAGGAACACTGCACAGCGAAATTGGGAAATTGTGTGAAGTAAGAGATTGGCCGAGAAAGCTCGCAGTTCGTTCTAAATTATGCATTATCACAGCCCTTCCGCACTGCTGCTCAATTTACAATGTTTTTTGTAGAGTAATCACTTTTGATGAGCGTCTGCTCTCAGAATGCTCAGTTTTTTCTTAGAATAATCGCTTTATTAGACCCCCCCCCCCGCCCCGGTTTATTAGTCTAGTGTCCAGGACCTGAACTGCACAGCCCCACCACGTTCGCAGCCCAGCGGCTCTAACGCATGAGCGCTTCATTGTTTTTGGAAGTTCCCGCATTCATAAGTCGTCATGCATAGTTCGGTACATTCAAGTATAATTTCATATCCGAAACAACGCTATTCTCAGCATGAATGACTATTTGCCCAGAGAATCTGTGACAACATCCTGCTGATAGGCTTTGAAGTCATCCGGAATAGCCCCGCAGTGGAGCATTCATCGGACAAGCTAAAAGTTGTCTTCAGACTTCCAACTAGTAGCAATCCTAATCTGATCGTTCAGCAGAGGCGCTGCACTGTAAGATTATGAGAATGATAGGATGCAACGTAAAACGCTTCACCTGTTCATGAAGCATTCAGCTGCCCGCAAGCTTGCACCTATCCAGCTGGTGAGAACCTGAACCTGCGATACGAAATTGGCAAAGTAAAATGTGACCACGGAATGACCTCACGTACGACAGTTTACTTCTAGAAAACAGCGTATGGAGAAATTAGTAACTATTGCAATTTCAGAGTATAAAGAGGTAGAAGCAGGGCTTTGAATGGTAGGTGAGAAAAAAAGATGATTGGCAATGAGTGACTCAAATCTTCTTCTAAGTGAAAGCTTCTGCTGTTATTTAAGCATCGCAAAATGCAGTTATCACATGTTCACATTTTCTGCATGGTAGAAAATTTTGCGGCGTTTCAAATTGCAGTCTATTGCGCGGACGCTATTTGGTGCGTTTGATGGTAGGTACAACAAATTTTTTCATGCAGAATGTTTCAGCAATGCGAGCTTCCGTCGATACTCTGCTAGGATTCTGGAAATCTGCGTAATATTTGAAAGGCATGTAACAAGATAAAGATAGTGGTCATGAGAATGCAATTCAGAGTCAAGTAATCAAGAAAGGAAACTATCTTTCCCAGCCGGCTATTTTATGAAAATTGAAACGTGCGGTGTAGGAGAAAATGGTTAATGTTAGAAGAAAATGCTCACCAATCGAGCATGACGACATCGTACAGTAGTGGTCGTTTAGGGGAGCAATAGTCACTTAGGGCGGGACAAGGCGAAGATGTCGAGTAGCAGCACGGCGTCGCGCAGTAGTCACCAGTTAGCCGGGGTGCTTATATGTAGCTTCAGCCGACAGAGGACTTCAAGCCAGTGTCAGCCGCTCTCGAAACATCGACGGATCTGGGGAACGATGTCACACAGACTTTAAATTCTTGCGAAGTTGTCATTGAAATGTCAGCACATTACGCTCGTCGCGACATGCGGTGTGGGAGAGCTGAACGAAACACGAAAAATTCCAACGTTTTTGCATCAGCAAAAAACGAGAAAAATCAACGAAATCTAAGGAACTAATGCAAGGATGTCTTCTGGATAAATCAGCTCGAAAGCGGTGAGGGAGAGTTGTTGAGGTGATCTCGCTTCATTTCAATATCTGATACCGGCGATTTTTTTACTGCCATAGATTTTGCCATATTGCCTTACACCGTTATTCTGATTTCTTCAAATAATCTAGGAGCATACTCCTTATATTACCATGAAATGCCCTATCATATTTGGATCGACACACAATCTTCTCATTCTCCTAGTATTAGCTCAATGTTGTCACAGTTTTCTGGCTTCAAAAATAAGCTTTTTTTCTTTAGTCACTTTAGTCACCACTGATTCCTCACAAGAAGCTAATCCACCCCTTCGACTGAATGGATATTTTGCCGAAGAGAAGCTCTGGTTCATGGATATTCTCGAAAAGCGTTTTATTTTTAGCAGTCTATCACAATTTACCTAACTTGGCACAGTGCGCAATTGTATGCTAGTTCAGGCAGTGCAGGTTTCTTGCTTTCATAAAAGTTGTCGGCATTGTTATTTTCTTTAATCAAAATATGTGACGCTTATGTTGTCGTATAGTGACTGACTTCAATAATGACTCAACAATGACTGACTTTGGGCTTGTCATGATCGCAGCAGAGGGTAGCTGAGTGAATATATGAATATAATATACTTATCCGTATCGCCACTGTCATATCACCCTCCCTCATAAAATTAGTCGTTAGAAATCATCATATGACCTGTAATTGCTAAAAGTCTAAGTTACAAAGCATACATAGAAGCGAATTGGTGGTGGTTGCCTCAAAGATATTAAATACTCATTTCAGTACATTGCCTGTAACGCCACACACAAGTTCCAAAGCGGTCGTTTCTTGCACAAAGCACGCCACATAACATCGACGAAATCTTTGTCTCGTGCTACAATTCTTTCGAGCTCTTTCTTGCTCAGCACTCAATTTTACTATGTATAAGAAACAGGAACACCCGTGCTTGCTCTTACCCCCAACGAAATACGCGGGATTTGAAATATTCCTGAGATTTGGAAACATAGATCTT
Organism: Parascaris univalens; assembly: GCA_037576465.1. Classification (NCBI taxonomy): domain Eukaryota; kingdom Metazoa; phylum Nematoda; class Chromadorea; order Rhabditida; family Ascarididae; genus Parascaris; species Parascaris univalens. Next base: position 30,690,115 of record CM075173.1, read on the forward strand.
CCCTCCGCAAGTCGAAACCAATTTCACTTAGCGATATCGTGAAGAAGGAGACAGAATATCCTGCGTGTGCCTGTAATCGGTATTACCGAATTCCGTTCGCTACTATAATGATTGATGCTCAATAGGATGGAATTCGTCGTTGCATTTATCGGCCACTCACATGCGTAATGCTATCACATTGCCGCATTATTAAGTAAAGACCGATATAGCAGTAAGATAGCGCCTCATTCTCATAATCAGAAGGTCGTGAGTTCGAACCTCACCTCGGGCACTGCCTTCATGTTGGAACTTGTTGTGGCCATAATTGATTTCTTCCTTTTGTAACTTTCTAATTTATGAGACAAGTGTTGGTTTAAAAACGCGATGAGAGGCACAACAACACACTTTGCGCCTGAGTAGCGCAGTAGGATAGCGCGTCAGTCTCATAATCTGAAGGTCGTGAGTTCGAACCTCACCTCGGGCACTGCCTTCATGTTGGAACTTGTTGTGGCCATAATTGATTTCCTTCTCTTGTAATTTGGTGTGTATGAGACAAGTGTTGGTTTAAAAACGCGATGAGAGGCACACACAACACACTTTGCGCCTGAGTAGCGCAGTAGGATAGCGCGTCAGTCTCATAATCTGAAGGTCGTGAGTTCGAACCTCACCTCGGGCACTGCCTTCATGTTGGAACTTGTTGTGGCCATAATTGATTTCTTCTGTTGTAACTTTCTAATTTATGAGACAAGTGTTGGTTTAAAAACGCGATGAGAGGCACACAACACACACTTTGCGCCTGAGTAGCGCAGTAGGATAGCGCGTCAGTCTCATAATCTGAAGGTCGTGAGTTCGAACCTCACCTCGGGCACTGCCTTCATGTTGGAACTTGTTGTGGCCATAATTGATTTCTTCTGTTGTAACTTTCTAATTTATGAGACAAGTGTTGGTTTAAAAACGCGATGAGAGGCACACAATGCACACTTTGCGCCTGAGTAGCGCAGTAGGATAGCGCGTCAGTCTCATAATCTGAAGGTCGTGAGTTCGAACCTCACCTCGGGCACTGCCTTCATGTTGGAACTTGTTGTGGCCATAATTGATTTCTTCTGTTGTAACTTTCTAATTTATGAGACAAGTGTTGGTTTAAAAACGCGATGAGAGGCACACAACACACTTTGCGCCTGAGTAGCGCAGTAGGATAGCGCGTCAGTCTCATAATCTGAAGGTCGTGAGTTCGAACCTCACCTCGGGCACTACCTTCATGTTGGAACTTGTTGTGGCCATAATTGATTTCTTCTGTTGTAACTTTCTAATTTATGAGACAAGTGTTGGTTTAAAAACGCGATGAGAGGCACACAACACACACTTTGCGCCTGAGTAGCGCAGTAGGATAGCGCGTCAGTCTCATAATCTGAAGGTCGTGAGTTCGAACCTCACCTCGGGCACTGCCTTCATGTTGGAACTTGTTGTGGCCATAATTGATTTCTTCTGTTGTAACTTTCTAATTTATGAGACAAGTGTTGGTTTAAAAACGCGATGAGAGGCACACAACACACTTTGCGCCTGAGTAGCGCAGTAGGATAGCGCGTCAGTCTCATAATCTGAAGGTCGTGAGTTCGAACCTCACCTCGGGCACTGCCTTCATGTTGGAACTTGTTGTGGCCATAATTGATTTCTTCTCTTGTAACTTTCTAATTTATGAGACAAGTGTTGGTTTAAAAACGCGATGAAAGGCACACAACACACACTTCGCGCCTGAGTAGCGCAGTAGGATAGCGCGTCAGTCTCATAATCTGAAGGTCGTGAGTTCGAACCTCACCTCGGGCACTGCCTTCATGTTGGAACTTGTTGTGGCCATAATTGATTTCTTACTCTTGTAATTTCTAATTTATGAGACAAGTGTTGGTTTAAAAACGCGATGAGAGGCACACAACACACACTTTGCGCCTGAGTAGCGCAGTAGGATAGCGCGTCAGTCTCATAATCTGAAGGTCGTGAGTTCGAACCTCACCTCGGGCACTACCTTCATGTTGGAACTTGTTGTGGCCATAATTGATTTCTTACTGTTGTAACTTTCTAATTTATGAGACAAGTGTTGGTTTAAAAACGCGATGAGAGGCACACAACACACTTTGCGCCTGAGTAGCGCAGTAGGATAGCGCGTCAGTCTCATAATCTGAAGGTCGTGAGTTCGAACCTCACCTCGGGCACTGCCTTCATGTTGGAACTTGTTGTGGCCATAATTGATTTCTTCTCTTGTAACTTTCTAATTTATGAGACAAGTGTTGGTTTAAAAACGCGATGAGAGGCACACAATGCACACTTTGCGCCTGAGTAGCGCAGTAGGATAGCGCGTCAGTCTCATAATCTGAAGGTCGTGAGTTCGAACCTCACCTCGGGCACTACCTTCATGTTGGAACTTGTTGTGGCCATAATTGATTTCTTCTGTTGTAACTTTCTAATTTATGAGACAAGTGTTGGTTTAAAAACGCGATGAGAGGCACACAACACACACTTTGCGCCTGAGTAGCGCAGTAGGATAGCGCGTCAGTCTCATAATCTGAAGGTCGTGAGTTCGAACCTCACCTCGGGCACTGCCTTCATGTTGGAACTTGTTGTGGCCATAATTGATTTCTTACTGTTGTAACTTTCTAATTTATGAGACAAGTGTTGGTTTAAAAACGCGATGAGAGGCACACAAACACACTTTGCGCCTGAGTAGCGCAGTAGGATAGCGCGTCAGTCTCATAATCTGAAGGTCGTGAGTTCGAACCTCACCTCGGGCACTGCCTTCATGTTGGAACTTGTTGTGGCCATAATTGATTTCTTCTCTTGTAACTTTCTAATTTATGAGACAAGTGTTGGTTTAAAAACGCGATGAGAGGCACACAATGCACACTTTGCGCCTGAGTAGCGCAGTAGGATAGCGCGTCAGTCTCATAATCTGAAGGTCGTGAGTTCGAACCTCACCTCGGGCACTGCCTTCATGTTGGAACTTGTTGTGGCCATAATTGATTTCTTCTGTTGTAACTTTCTAATTTATGAGACAAGTGTTGGTTTAAAAACGCGATGAGAGGCACACAACACACTTTGCGCCTGAGTAGCGCAGTAGGATAGCGCGTCAGTCTCATAATCTGAAGGTCGTGAGTTCGAACCTCACCTCGGGCACTGCCTTCATGTTGGAACTTGTTGTGGCCATAATTGATTTCTTCTGTTGTAACTTTCTAATTTATGAGACAAGTGTTGGTTTAAAAACGCGATGAGAGGCACACAACACACACTTTGCGCCTGAGTAGCGCAGTAGGATAGCGCGTCAGTCTCATAATCTGAAGGTCGTGAGTTCGAACCTCACCTCGGGCACTGCCTTCATGTTGGAACTTGTTGTGGCCATAATTGATTTCTTCTCTTGTAATTTGGTAATTTATGAGACAAGTGTTGGTTTAAAAACGCGATGAGAGGCACACAACACACACTTTGCGCCTGAGTAGCGCAGTAGGATAGCGCGTCAGTCTCATAATCTGAAGGTCGTGAGTTCGAACCTCACCTCGGGCACTGCCTTCATGTTGGAACTTGTTGTGGCCATAATTGATTTCTTACTGTTGTAACTTTCTAATTTATGAGACAAGTGTTGGTTTAAAAACGCGATGAGAGGCACACAACACACTTTGCGCCTGAGTAGCGCAGTAGGATAGCGCGTCAGTCTCATAATCTGAAGGTCGTGAGTTCGAACCTCACCTCGGGCACTACCTTCATGTTGGAACTTGTTGTGGCCATAATTGATTTCTTACTGTTGTAACTTTCTAATTTATGAGACAAGTGTTGGTTTAAAAACGCGATGAGAGGCACACAACACACACTTTGCGCCTGAGTAGCGCAGTAGGATAGCGCGTCAGTCTCATAATCTGAAGGTCGTGAGTTCGAACCTCACCTCGGGCACTGCCTTCATGTTGGAACTTGTTGTGGCCATAATTGATTTCTTCTGTTGTAACTTTCTAATTTATGAGACAAGTGTTGGTTTAAAAACGCGATGAGAGGCACACAATGCACACTTTGCGCCTGAGTAGCGCAGTAGGATAGCGCGTCAGTCTCATAATCTGAAGGTCGTGAGTTCGAACCTCACCTCGGGCACTGCCTTCATGTTGGAACTTGTTGTGGCCATAATTGATTTCTTCTGTTGTAACTTTCTAATTTATGAGACAAGTGTTGGTTTAAAAACGCGATGAGAGGCACACAACACACACTTTGCGCCTGAGTAGCGCAGTAGGATAGCGCGTCAGTCTCATAATCTGAAGGTCGTGAGTTCGAACCTCACCTCGGGCACTGCCTTCATGTTGGAACTTGTTGTGGCCATAATTGATTTCTTCTGTTGTAACTTTCTAATTTATGAGACAAGTGTTGGTTTAAAAACGCGATGAGAGGCACACAACACACTTTGCGCCTGAGTAGCGCAGTAGGATAGCGCGTCAGTCTCATAATCTGAAGGTCGTGAGTTCGAACCTCACCTCGGGCACTGCCTTCATGTTGGAACTTGTTGTGGCCATAATTGATTTCTTCTCTTGTAACTTTCTAATTTATGAGACAAGTGTTGGTTTAAAAACGCGATGAGAGGCACACAATGCACACTTTGCGCCTGAGTAGCGCAGTAGGATAGCGCGTCAGTCTCATAATCTGAAGGTCGTGAGTTCGAACCTCACCTCGGGCACTGCCTTCATGTTGGAACTTGTTGTGGCCATAATTGATTTCTTCTCTTGTAACTTTGGTAATTTATGAGACAAGTGTTGGTTTAAAAACGCGATGAGAGGCACACAACACACACTTTGCGCCTGAGTAGCGCAGTAGGATAGCGCGTCAGTCTCATAATCTGAAGGTCGTGAGTTCGAACCTCACCTCGGGCACTGCCTTCATGTTGGAACTTGTTGTGGCCATAATTGATTTCTTCTGTTGTAACTTTCTAATTTATGAGACAAGTGTTGGTTTAAAAACGCGATGAGAGGCACACAACACACTTTGCGCCTGAGTAGCGCAGTAGGATAGCGCGTCAGTCTCATAATCTGAAGGTCGTGAGTTCGAACCTCACCTCGGGCACTGCCTTCATGTTGGAACTTGTTGTGGCCATAATTGATTTCTTTCTCTTGTAACTTTCTAATTTATGAGACAAGTGTTGGTTTAAAAACGCGATGAGAGGCACACAACACACACTTTGCGCCTGAGTAGCGCAGTAGGATAGCGCGTCAGTCTCATAATCTGAAGGTCGTGAGTTCGAACCTCACCTCGGGCACTGCCTTCATGTTGGAACTTGTTGTGGCCATAATTGATTTCTTCTGTTGTAACTTTCTAATTTATGAGACAAGTGTTGGTTTAAAAACGCGATGAGAGGCACACAATACACACTTTGCGCCTGAGTAGCGCAGTAGGATAGCGCGTCAGTCTCATAATCTGAAGGTCGTGAGTTCGAACCTCACCTCGGGCACTGCCTTCATGTTGGAACTTGTTGTGGCCATAATTGATTTCTTCTCTTGTAACTTTCTGTGTATGAGACAAGTGTTGGTTTAAAAACGCGATGAGAGGCACACAACACACACTTTGCGCCTGAGTAGCGCAGTAGGATAGCGCGTCAGTCTCATAATCTGAAGGTCGTGAGTTCGAACCTCACCTCGGGCACTGCCTTCATGTTGGAACTTGTTGTGGCCATAATTGATTTCTTCCTGTTGTAACTTTCTAATTTATGAGACAAGTGTTGGTTTAAAAACGCGATGAGAGGCACACAACACACTTTGCGCCTGAGTAGCGCAGTAGGATAGCGCGTCAGTCTCATAATCTGAAGGTCGTGAGTTCGAACCTCACCTCGGGCACTGCCTTCATGTTGGAACTTGTTGTGGCCATAATTGATTTCTTCCTGTTGTAACTTTCTAATTTATGAGACAAGTGTTGGTTTAAAAACGCGATGAGAGGCACACAATGCACACTTTGCGCCTGAGTAGCGCAGTAGGATAGCGCGTCAGTCTCATAATCTGAAGGTCGTGAGTTCGAACCTCACCTCGGGCACTGCCTTCATGTTGGAACTTGTTGTGGCCATAATTGATTTCTTCCTCTTGTAACTTTCTAATTTATGAGACAAGTGTTGGTTTAAAAACGCGATGAGAGGCACACAACACACACTTTGCGCCTGAGTAGCGCAGTAGGATAGCGCGTCAGTCTCATAATCTGAAGGTCGTGAGTTCGAACCTCACCTCGGGCACTGCCTTCATGTTGGAACTTGTTGTGGCCATAATTGATTTCTTCCTGTTGTAACTTGGTAATTTATGAGACAAGTGTTGGTTTAAAAACGCGATGAGAGGCACACAACACACTTTGCGCCTGAGTAGCGCAGTAGGATAGCGCGTCAGTCTCATAATCTGAAGGTCGTGAGTTCGAACCTCACCTCGGGCACTGCCTTCATGTTGGAACTTGTTGTGGCCATAATTGATTTCTTCTCTTGTAATTTGGTGTGTATGAGACAAGTGTTGGTTTAAAAACGCGATGAGAGGCACACAACACACACTTTGCGCCTGAGTAGCGCAGTAGGATAGCGCGTCAGTCTCATAATCTGAAGGTCGTGAGTTCGAACCTCACCTCGGGCACTGCCTTCATGTTGGAACTTGTTGTGGCCATAATTGATTTCTTCCTGTTGTAACTTTCTAATTTATGAGACAAGTGTTGGTTTAAAAACGCGATGAGAGGCACACAACACACTTTGCGCCTGAGTAGCGCAGTAGGATAGCGCGTCAGTCTCATAATCTGAAGGTCGTGAGTTCGAACCTCACCTCGGGCACTGCCTTCATGTTGGAACTTGTTGTGGCCATAATTGATTTCTTCTCTTGTAATTTCTGTGTATGAGACAAGTGTTGGTTTAAAAACGCGATGACATGCACACAACACACACTTTGCGCCTGAGTAGCGCAGTAGGATAGCGCGTCAGTCTCATAATCTGAAGGTCGTGAGTTCGAACCTCACCTCGGGCACTGCCTTCATGTTGGAACTTGTTGTGGCCATAATTGATTTCTTCTGTTGTAATTTCTAATTTATGAGACAAGTGTTGGTTTAAAAACGCGATGAGAGGCACACAACACACTTTGCGCCTGAGTAGCGCAGTAGGATAGCGCGTCAGTCTCATAATCTGAAGGTCGTGAGTTCGAACCTCACCTCGGGCACTGCCTTCATGTTGGAACTTGTTGTGGCCATAATTGATTTCTTCTCTTGTAATTTGGTAATTTATGAGACAAGTGTTGGTTTAAAAACGCGATGAGAGGCACACAATGCACACTTTGCGCCTGAGTAGCGCAGTAGGATAGCGCGTCAGTCTCATAATCTGAAGGTCGTGAGTTCGAACCTCACCTCGGGCACTGCCTTCATGTTGGAACTTGTTGTGGCCATAATTGATTTCTTCTCTTGTAATTTGGTATGTATGAGACAAGTGTTGGTTTAAAAACGCGATGAGAGGCACACAATGCACACTTTGCGCCTGAGTAGCGCAGTAGGATAGCGCGTCAGTCTCATAATCTGAAGGTCGTGAGTTCGAACCTCACCTCGGGCACTGCCTTCATGTTGGAACTTGTTGTGGCCATAATTGATTTTTTCTGTTGTAACTTTCTAATTTATGAGACAAGTGTTGGTTTAAAAACGCGATGAGAGGCACACAACACACACTTTGCGCCTGAGTAGCGCAGTAGGATAGCGCGTCAGTCTCATAATCTGAAGGTCGTGAGTTCGAACCTCACCTCGGGCACTGCCTTCATGTTGGAACTTGTTGTGGCCATAATTGATTTCTTCTGTTGTAACTTTCTAATTTATGAGACAAGTGTTGGTTTAAAAACGCGATGAGAGGCACACAATGCACACTTTGCGCCTGAGTAGCGCAGTAGGATAGCGCGTCAGTCTCATAATCTGAAGGTCGTGAGTTCGAACCTCACCTCGGGCACTGCCTTCATGTTGGAACTTGTTGTGGCCATAATTGATTTCCTTCTCTTGTAATTTGGTGTGTATGAGACAAGTGTTGGTTTAAAAACGCGATGAGAGGCACACAATGCACACTTTGCGCCTGAGTAGCGCAGTAGGATAGCGCGTCAGTCTCATAATCTGAAGGTCGTGAGTTCGAACCTCACCTCGGGCACTGCCTTCATGTTGGAACTTGTTGTGGCCATAATTGATTTCTTCCTGTTGTAACTTTCTAATTTATGAGACAAGTGTTGGTTTAAAAACGCGATGAGAGGCACACAATGCACACTTTGCGCCTGAGTAGCGCAGTAGGATAGCGCGTCAGTCTCATAATCTGAAGGTCGTGAGTTCGAACCTCACCTCGGGCACTGCCTTCATGTTGGAACTTGTTGTGGCCATAATTGATTTCTTCCTGTTGTAACTTTCTAATTTATGAGACAAGTGTTGGTTTAAAAACGCGATGAGAGGCACACAACACACACTTTGCGCCTGAGTAGCGCAGTAGGATAGCGCGTCAGTCTCATAATCTGAAGGTCGTGAGTTCGAACCTCACCTCGGGCACTGCCTTCATGTTGGAACTTGTTGTGGCCATAATTGATTTCTTCCTGTTGTAACTTTCTAATTTATGAGACAAGTGTTGGTTTAAAAACGCGATGAGAGGCACACAATGCACACTTTGCGCCTGAGTAGCGCAGTAGGATAGCGCGTCAGTCTCATAATCTGAAGGTCGTGAGTTCGAACCTCACCTCGGGCACTGCCTTCATGTTGGAACTTGTTGTGGCCATAATTGATTTCTTCCTGTTGTAACTTTCTAATTTATGAGACAAGTGTTGGTTTAAAAACGCGATGAGAGGCACACAACACACTTTGCGCCTGAGTAGCGCAGTAGGATAGCGCGTCAGTCTCATAATCTGAAGGTCGTGAGTTCGAACCTCACCTCGGGCACTGCCTTCATGTTGGAACTTGTTGTGGCCATAATTGATTTCTTCTGTTGTAACTTTCTAATTTATGAGACAAGTGTTGGTTTAAAAACGCGATGAGAGGCACACAATGCACACTTTGCGCCTGAGTAGCGCAGTAGGATAGCGCGTCAGTCTCATAATCTGAAGGTCGTGAGTTCGAACCTCACCTCGGGCACTGCCTTCATGTTGGAACTTGTTGTGGCCATAATTGATTTCTTCCTGTTGTAACTTTCTAATTTATGAGACAAGTGTTGGTTTAAAAACGCGATGAGAGGCACACAATGCACACTTTGCGCCTGAGTAGCGCAGTAGGATAGCGCGTCAGTCTCATAATCTGAAGGTCGTGAGTTCGAACCTCACCTCGGGCACTGCCTTCATGTTGGAACTTGTTGTGGCCATAATTGATTTCTTCCTGTTGTAACTTTCTAATTTATGAGACAAGTGTTGGTTTAAAAACGCGATGAGAGGCACACAATGCACACTTTGCGCCTGAGTAGCGCAGTAGGATAGCGCGTCAGTCTCATAATCTGAAGGTCGTGAGTTCGAACCTCACCTCGGGCACTGCCTTCATGTTGGAACTTGTTGTGGCCATAATTGATTTCTTCTCTTGTAATTTGGTTGTATGAGACAAGTGTTGGTTTAAAAACGCGATGAGAGGCACACAATGCACACTTTGCGCCTGAGTAGCGCAGTAGGATAGCGCGTCAGTCTCATAATCTGAAGGTCGTGAGTTCGAACCTCACCTCGGGCACTGCCTTCATGTTGGAACTTGTTGTGGCCATAATTGATTTCTTCTGTTGTAACTTTGGTGTTTATGAGACAAGTGTTGGTTTAAAAACGCGATGAGAGGCACACAATGCACACTTTGCGCCTGAGTAGCGCAGTAGGATAGCGCGTCAGTCTCATAATCTGAAGGTCGTGAGTTCGAACCTCACCTCGGGCACTGCCTTCATGTTGGAACTTGTTGTGGCCATAATTGATTTCTTCTGTTGTAACTTTCTAATTTATGAGACAAGTGTTGGTTTAAAAACGCGATGAGAGGCACACAACACACACTTTGCGCCTGAGTAGCGCAGTAGGATAGCGCGTCAGTCTCATAATCTGAAGGTCGTGAGTTCGAACCTCACCTCGGGCACTGCCTTCATGTTGGAACTTGTTGTGGCCATAATTGATTTCTTCTGTTGTAACTTTCTAATTTATGAGACAAGTGTTGGTTTAAAAACGCGATGAGAGGCACACAACACACACTTTGCGCCTGAGTAGCGCAGTAGGATAGCGCGTCAGTCTCATAATCTGAAGGTCGTGAGTTCGAACCTCACCTCGGGCACTGCCTTCATGTTGGAACTTGTTGTGGCCATAATTGATTTCTTCCTGTTGTAACTTTCTAATTTATGAGACAAGTGTTGGTTTAAAAACGCGATGAGAGGCACACAACACACACTTTGCGCCTGAGTAGCGCAGTAGGATAGCGCGTCAGTCTCATAATCTGAAGGTCGTGAGTTCGAACCTCACCTCGGGCACTGCCTTCATGTTGGAACTTGTTGTGGCCATAATTGATTTCTTCTCTTGTAATTTGGTGTGTATGAGACAAGTGTTGGTTTAAAAACGCGATGAGAGGCACACAATGCACACTTTGCGCCTGAGTAGCGCAGTAGGATAGCGCGTCAGTCTCATAATCTGAAGGTCGTGAGTTCGAACCTCACCTCGGGCACTGCCTTCATGTTGGAACTTGTTGTGGCCATAATTGATTTCTTCCTGTTGTAACTTTCTAATTTATGAGACAAGTGTTGGTTTAAAAACGCGATGAGAGGCACACAATGCACACTTTGCGCCTGAGTAGCGCAGTAGGATAGCGCGTCAGTCTCATAATCTGAAGGTCGTGAGTTCGAACCTCACCTCGGGCACTGCCTTCATGTTGGAACTTGTTGTGGCCATAATTGATTTCTTCCTGTTGTAACTTTCTAATTTATGAGACAAGTGTTGGTTTAAAAACGCGATGAGAGGCACACAATGCACACTTTGCGCCTGAGTAGCGCAGTAGGATAGCGCGTCAGTCTCATAATCTGAAGGTCGTGAGTTCGAACCTCACCTCGGGCACTGCCTTCATGTTGGAACTTGTTGTGGCCATAATTGATTTCTTCTGTTGTAACTTTCTAATTTATGAGACAAGTGTTGGTTTAAAAACGCGATGAGAGGCACACAACACACTTTGCGCCTGAGTAGCGCAGTAGGATAGCGCGTCAGTCTCATAATCTGAAGGTCGTGAGTTCGAACCTCACCTCGGGCACTGCCTTCATGTTGGAACTTGTTGTGGCCATAATTGATTTCTTCTCTTGTAACTTTCTAATTTATGAGACAAGTGTTGGTTTAAAAACGCGATGAGAGGCACACAATGCACACTTTGCGCCTGAGTAGCGCAGTAGGATAGCGCGTCAGTCTCATAATCTGAAGGTCGTGAGTTCGAACCTCACCTCGGGCACTGCCTTCATGTTGGAACTTGTTGTGGCCATAATTGATTTCTTCCTGTTGTAACTTTCTAATTTATGAGACAAGTGTTGGTTTAAAAACGCGATGAGAGGCACACAACACACTTTGCGCCTGAGTAGCGCAGTAGGATAGCGCGTCAGTCTCATAATCTGAAGGTCGTGAGTTCGAACCTCACCTCGGGCACTGCCTTCATGTTGGAACTTGTTGTGGCCATAATTGATTTCTTCTGTTGTAACTTTTTAATTTATGAGACAAGTGTTGGTTTAAAAACGCGATGAGAGGCACACAATGCACACTTTGCGCCTGAGTAGCGCAGTAGGATAGCGCGTCAGTCTCATAATCTGAAGGTCGTGAGTTCGAACCTCACCTCGGGCACTGCCTTCATGTTGGAACTTGTTGTGGCCATAATTGATTTCTTTGTTGTAACTTTCTAATTTATGAGACAAGTGTTGGTTTAAAAACGCGATGAGAGGCACACAATGCACACTTTGCGCCTGAGTAGCGCAGTAGGATAGCGCGTCAGTCTCATAATCTGAAGGTCGTGAGTTCGAACCTCACCTCGGGCACTGCCTTCATGTTGGAACTTGTTGTGGCCATAATTGATTTCTTCTGTTGTAACTTTCTAATTTATGAGACAAGTGTTGGTTTAAAAACGCGATGAGAGGCACACAATGCACACTTTGCGCCTGAGTAGCGCAGTAGGATAGCGCGTCAGTCTCATAATCTGAAGGTCGTGAGTTCGAACCTCACCTCGGGCACTGCCTTCATGTTGGAACTTGTTGTGGCCATAATTGATTTCTTCCTGTTGTAACTTTCTAATTTATGAGACAAGTGTTGGTTTAAAAACGCGATGAGAGGCACACAATGCACACTTTGCGCCTGAGTAGCGCAGTAGGATAGCGCGTCAGTCTCATAATCTGAAGGTCGTGAGTTCGAACCTCACCTCGGGCACTGCCTTCATGTTGGAACTTGTTGTGGCCATAATTGATTTCCTTCTCTTGTAATTTGGTGTGTATGAGACAAGTGTTGGTTTAAAAACGCGATGAGAGGCACACAATGCACACTTTGCGCCTGAGTAGCGCAGTAGGATAGCGCGTCAGTCTCATAATCTGAAGGTCGTGAGTTCGAACCTCACCTCGGGCACTGCCTTCATGTTGGAACTTGTTGTGGCCATAATTGATTTCTTCTCTTGTAATTTGGTGTGTATGAGACAAGTGTTGGTTTAAAAACGCGATGAGAGGCACACAATACACTTTGCGCCTGAGTAGCGCAGTAGGATAGCGCGTCAGTCTCATAATCTGAAGGTCGTGAGTTCGAACCTCACCTCGGGCACTGCCTTCATGTTGGAACTTGTTGTGGCCATAATTGATTTCTTCTGTTGTAACTTTCTAATTTATGAGACAAGTGTTGGTTTAAAAACGCGATGAGAGGCACACAACACACACTTTGCGCCTGAGTAGCGCAGTAGGATAGCGCGTCAGTCTCATAATCTGAAGGTCGTGAGTTCGAACCTCACCTCGGGCACTGCCTTCATGTTGGAACTTGTTGTGGCCATAATTGATTTCTTCTGTTGTAACTTTCTAATTTATGAGACAAGTGTTGGTTTAAAAACGCGATGAGAGGCACACAACACACTTCGCGCCTGAGTAGCGCAGTAGGATAGCGCGTCAGTCTCATAATCTGAAGGTCGTGAGTTCGAACCTCACCTCGGGCACTGCCTTCATGTTGGAACTTGTTGTGGCCATAATTGATTTCTTCGTGTTGTAACTTTCTAATTATGAGACAAGTGTTGGTTTAAAAACGCGATGACAGGCACACAACACACACTTTGCGCCTGAGTAGCGCAGTAGGATAGCGCGTCAGTCTCATAATCTGAAGGTCGTGAGTTCGAACCTCACCTCGGGCACTGCCTTCATGTTGGAACTTGTTGTGGCCATAATTGATTTCTTCTGTTGTAACTTTCTAATTTATGAGACAAGTGTTGGTTTAAAAACGCGATGAGAGGCACACAACACACACTTTGCGCCTGAGTAGCGCAGTAGGATAGCGCGTCAGTCTCATAATCTGAAGGTCGTGAGTTCGAACCTCACCTCGGGCACTGCCTTCATGTTGGAACTTGTTGTGGCCATAATTGATTTCTTCCTGTTGTAACTTTCTAATTTATGAGACAAGTGTTGGTTTAAAAACGCGATGAGAGGCACACAACACACACTTTGCGCCTGAGTAGCGCAGTAGGATAGCGCGTCAGTCTCATAATCTGAAGGTCGTGAGTTCGAACCTCACCTCGGGCACTGCCTTCATGTTGGAACTTGTTGTGGCCATAATTGATTTCTTCCTCTTGTAACTTTCTAATTTATGAGACAAGTGTTGGTTTAAAAACGCGATGAGAGGCACACAACACACACTTTGCGCCTGAGTAGCGCAGTAGGATAGCGCGTCAGTCTCATAATCTGAAGGTCGTGAGTTCGAACCTCACCTCGGGCACTGCCTTCATGTTGGAACTTGTTGTGGCCATAATTGATTTCCTTCTCTTGTAATTTGGTATGTATGAGACAAGTGTTGGTTTAAAAACGCGATGAGAGGCACACAACACACACTTTGCGCCTGAGTAGCGCAGTAGGATAGCGCGTCAGTCTCATAATCTGAAGGTCGTGAGTTCGAACCTCACCTCGGGCACTGCCTTCATTTTAGAACTTGTTGTGGCCATAATTGATTTCTTCGTGTTGTAACTTTCTAACTTATGAGACAGGTGTTGGTTTAAAAACGCGATCGCATGACACAGTACATACGCTGCGCCTGAGTAGCGCAGCAGGATAGCGCATCAGTCTCATAATCTGAAGGTCGTGAGTTCGAACCTCACCTCGGGCACTGCCTTCATGTTGGAACTTGTTATGGCCATAGTTGTTTCCTTTCTCTTGTAATTTGGTATGTATGAGACAGCTGTTGGTGGAAGATCGCGAACAATGGCGCAGCTTGCGCATTGTGCGCCTGAGTAGCGCAGTAGGATGGTGGTTATGTTTTATAACTTTAAGGTTGTTCATAGAAGCGTCTGAGTATCCCAAAACTTCGTTATAAATCAGTTCCGAAGCTGTTCATGACCTAGTCACATACGGCGTTGTTAATGTCGTGTTTAAAACGACCCAACTAAACATAGCCTGCACCAGTGACTTCCGAATCCGCTTGAATGTCGCAGCTTAGCAGTGCCCGTGTCATGGCTTGAATATAGGTCTTTGGGATTCTGATAGTGACGAGGTATTGTACATCGTTACCCATAACTCTCCAGCTTCCTGATCTTTAGAGCGTCTGAAAAAAAAGTGGGGAGGAGATTTATGACTATCAATGCACCGTGGTATGCACCTTGGAAAACGTGACACTGCGAAGGTAAGCAGCAACAAAACGAAGCCAACCTCCTGAAACACTTTTGTGGTGTGATATATGCTGCAGATGTGTCTACGCCATGTGTACATACAGTTGTAAATAAACAGCAGCTAGAATTTGCTGTCGCACTGTTGTGGCAATGATTTTTGAGTCATAAGATAACGAAACAATGTACGCTGTATCTAAAGGATCTTTTTCATCGCAGATAAACCGCGAATTAAACAATCGATGAACCTCTACTCCCTATTTCTTGCCTTGCTCCTGCTTTCATGCGGTTTGTTCAGAAAGTATGGATCCCCAGCTAGCTTACGGTGATCAGTGTGCTTCTTCAGGATCAGGCACTTTACTGTTCTAAAGCGCATGCTTCCAGCTTCTGCAGTTCTTGTTGGAATGCTTACACGAAACACGACGGAGCTCGTCAAACAATGTTCCTTATCTTCACACGACAAATACGCACTAGGAAAATCCGAGAATATGTATGACAGCTAGTGTTGTACTACTGCTGCCAGTTTTTATAGGCCATAATTTGGAAGCTTTTTTTGGCCACAGACGAATAACTTCGTCAGCAAGCAGTCGACAGTAAGTAACTACACTCGATCCAGTACAATTCGTTTTTTAGGCAGATTTCTTCGGCCACTCATGAAATGAGATTTTTGGGCTACGTTCCAGTTTGAACAAATAGCGACTGCCTATATTTTGCTGAGGTTTATTTCTTCTCACTTGGCAGGAAAAGAGAATTTCGAGTGAAAAATTCGTTCATCAACATATTAAGAAATTTGTTCGGCCATTACCATTACACAGAATCCGTTTTCATACATGTCTGGCAAAAATTTTATACCACACTAGTGGAATTTCTTAACGGAAGTCCCCTTCCCGCCACAAAATTTTATTTAACTTTGTGAAGAGTCATTCCGGCGTTTCTGCCAAGCCCCTTCCTCCCTAAAATACAGTGGCCCATACGAAGGAATCGGGACAAGGATTATTCATGTCACCTTGCTCTATGCTATCCCCTTAGTGTGAACGTAAGAGTGCAAGACGTTACTCTCACATTTTTCATCGCTGTATTACAAAACTTCTAAAAGCCACTGCACCCTGACACTGATCAGTTTGTGTAGTACATGCAGTGCGATGGGGTCCAACAGTTACAGCTGCAATGCAGCGACCCATAATTATTACGAGGCGCATCCAGTATGACTAGCCCAGCAAACAAATTCGACGGTACAACATTACTTTAAACCATCAGAGGCCCCGAACTAA
Organism: Parascaris univalens; assembly: GCA_037576465.1. Taxonomy (NCBI): domain Eukaryota; kingdom Metazoa; phylum Nematoda; class Chromadorea; order Rhabditida; family Ascarididae; genus Parascaris; species Parascaris univalens. The sequence continues at coordinate 30,706,149 of CM075173.1, forward strand.
TCGTTGACATTTTCAAATCACATTAGTGCAGTAAAATAATGTGCAAGCAGCGAAGGTGCGGTGGAGGGCAGGGAGGGGATAAGGGTGGGAGAAAGTGGATGTGGTGGTATAGGAAAGAGAGAACGTCGTACGTCGTACAGCTGTTCAAAACGGAAGGCGACGTACACATTCCAGAGAGAGAATTGTGCACTTTATATGTGGTCATTATGACAGGAAGAAGAAAAGCTCTAGGACCAACTTGTGAAACTTTGGTCAGCAAAATCAGTTCATCATTTACTCGGCGCCCATTTGATAGAGCAATACGGCCGCTTAACCGATAACTGAAATATCTGCGTCTTCACTATAGTCTCGAATATACATGAACTTTTTAGCAACTTATGCCACTGAACTCAAAACTGTTCATGAAGCTCCGTTTCTTGAATACTCTGTATTTTTGCAGCCTTACCTTTATGGTATCGCGAAGTGACTCCGGGACAACCATGTGCCGGAGAATGACCACGTACTTATCGAACATTCTAGCTGATGACTGTCGAATGTTTCCTTGATTTGTATCAAAAGAATGCTGTTGAAAGGTTTAACAAAGCAATGTAAACTACGTTGCAGGTATTTTTTATGCAATCTCGCCCGCTCTTGCAAGGACGGACAAATCCATAAGCGACACTCTGTCAGTATTTGACAACGATGAGTTAATCTCCTCTAACCAATCAGAAGGTATGGTAGAGCTTACAATCCTTCAGCAACGATCCAACAGAACATCACTGACATACGCTCATTCCAGTTCCAAGCATTTTACGGTAACGTGATGCTTACGAAAAAATCTGGAATGTATGCGAACAAAGAACAGGATTCCCAGAAATTTGTTTTCGTTTACCTTTAGCTAGAGCTGGCATTACCTCAGTTTCAACCGAGCAGACTTAACAAAACTTTTAAGATGCATCAAAATTTCTTCCAAGCAAGCTGCTGCAGTTAAGTATTCTTCTTTTCGGCTGGTGTCTTTCCTCGTTCAAATTTCCGTTCCTTCCTTTTCTTCGAAGGAATCGAAGATAGCGAGCACGCCACTCAAACTGCAAATAGTTCCTACATTTCGACATTTTGACAGACAGCCACCCTCGAAGTTCTTGCTAAGAATGCGTTAAAACCACAACATTAATATGATTTCAATCCTTAAATTTCAAAGGTATGTGCTGAGCAAAATGGGCATAAACGAGCAGACTCCAAAACCTCAAATGTTCAAATTCAATTGCTTTGTTCGTCTGAACAGGTAACAGAGACCTCTTCTCTTGTTCTGGCAGCCCAGCCTGAATGAATGAAGTTTATCTCATAGAAATTTCGTGCCAAATTAGATCAGCTGTTGGTCCAGCGCCTAGGTAGGGTAAAAACACTGCGACATACTTGACAACGAGACGCGAATCACGATTGTCACTCTTTTTTGCATAAAGAAGATTGACGCAATCTGTTTGCAAAGAAAAATGCGTCGCTAAAGACATCCAAAAGACGCGGATGGCTGTTTAACCACCAGATACAATCCACTCGAAGCACCTGATTTCAATAGCGCTGAACCACTCATCAGCAGCACCTTATCGTAGTATCTTTACATAAATAAAATCACATGTATGGAAATACAGTTTTCAACTGCCGATATCTAACCTATAAACAGAGGGGTAAATCTTGGGTTATCCGATAAGAGTAATAAAAATTCTAAATTTAAATCAATTCATTTAATAATGTTGCGTCATGAGCTTGCTATAAAAATCCGAAGCTACCGACATCTCAAAATCTACGGGACCGAGTGTGTGACCCCACTGATGACCTTGATTGTCCCTCTGCAGTAATTACTATCAGTCTTAAGCAATAAGTGAGTAAGTACCTCATCATGCATCGCTAGGGTTTAATCTTTTCGAAGTGAAATTGCTGCGGTAGGAAGTCGCTTTCACTATCATCCTCATGCGTTCGTTTCCAGATGTTTTCAAACTGCATGGCAGCAAAATCGTAGAATTCACGCTCCATTATGTAAACTTTATCCGACTTTATCACCTCCAAGGTGCGTTCATTAGGTGGAATCTTCTTCTTCGTATTGCGTAAATGTGCACGCTTCTCTGAAAGAAATGAAACATTCGAAAGGTTCTGAAAATACGACTGTAATAGCTGTTAAATAAAATAAACGAGAATGCTGATAAGTGCTAGAAAAGGCAAGGCTCATCGCCTATTAAAACATACCATCTAACGAGTCGAAGTGCTCGAGAGCACCGTCGAAGAATTTTGGTAGAAGGATCTCGAGAAGCGCAATGAAATCACGCATACGTTCATTAAGCCCAACTATCAAATAGTGATCTAAAAGGTTCCTCTTTGCTTGTTCCAATGCTCGAACATTGCCAACCTCACTGAAATATTTCTGGTCAAACTATTTTTAAACAAAACCTCGGCGAGCATAAAACATCATATGAAAGTTCTTACTGTCGTGAAAAACTGAATGATCATGGCATGTCCTGTATACGGCGACCTGATACGTCATTAGCTCAGCTGAACAGCTAGCGTCTGCGTTGACCTGTGGCTGTGATGTAAGTAGGTGAGGTAGAAATTTTTTCTTCCCGCCTCATCTCGCTAACTGCATGTTGCCGAAATGATGAAGTGGGGATGGACGACTTCGTATGCCTGTGGGCTAGCTTAGCATCCCCTAGAGCATCGATACCCAACTGAAGGCTCGCCTATACAATTTAAGCTATGATCGCACGGCTGTCGATGGATTTTTAATGAAAACAAAGCGCTGAAACACAAAGTGACAGTCATTTGCAACGTTTACTACTAGCAAAATACGAGTACCACTCGAAGACTTAAAAAGTAGACGCGAAGTGAAACTACAGAAGGAAAACGAAGCGAAAAGTAAATGGGCAAGGAGTAAATGTCATAGAAGTGGACGAATTACCTGCAAAAATGATGTGTGCCACAAAAATAGGGAATCTGAAGCCACATCTGTTTCATATCGCAGTCTCTTCCTCGACGAGCGACGCATTCATCGAATGTCTGCAAAATTGATTGCAGCATTACTATGCATGCCACATAAATGAATGAGAAAGCATGTCGCGTTGTCTGTGCATTTGCATCCCACTCATATGACTAATCAGTTTCAACCGTTACCGATGCAAAACAAACAAAGTAAGCAGAATAATGGCTTCATGTTCTAATTGACCCGTTTACAAATCGCCTAACAAAAGAATTCCACCGGCGACTCCATCGATTATCTTTTTAATTTCTTTGCAAGATGACCAAAAAATGCGGATTATTAAAAGGAAGCTAATTCTGCAGAGCTTATTATACCCATAAGATTTTCTGACTCAAGCTACATTGAGCCTCAAGTTGAAACTACTAAATGGATAGGCAATAGCAATACATATCCACAGATATAACAATACTTCAACGCACTTTTGCAAGGCGAATTCGCAAAAGCGCACGAAAATCTCAGAAAATGTGTGAAGAAGAACCTCCTCCCCATCACTTTCCCCGCTCATCCCAGAACCCTCATTTTCTATTCAGCGATCGTTCCTAAATTAGTTTCGTCAAATCCATAAACTCAACACCGTCCTAAGTCTTCACTCCTTTCTCCAATTCTTTTATACAAAGAGGTTTCTAGATGTCAGTACCTTCAGACAATGAATTCTTCAGTAATTTAAGAGGAAAGAACAGTTAAAAGTCCCTACTGCTGTGGTACAAAATAAGTTAGTTATCTAATGTCTATAGGTGCAAGGGATATTTGCCCACAAAGCAACTTTCTTTTCGCTGAGCAGATGTCTGGGGTTCAATTCCTTCCATTGTTTCATGAAATAATGCTGGATTTCGATAGAGCAGACTCTCGTGCTCGCTGCGAAGTAAACACATTTTGGAATGGATCAAAAGTACAGTTGCACCGAATCGAATTACCTATGGAATACAACTTCAGGTCAAACATAGAACTGAATGAATTTCCTTGAAATTTGACGCACAACGCAGTGACCATCAAGCAGCTCTAAACTGGTTAAACTGCTCTGGAAGTTCTCATACAGCAGTAGAGCTCAAGCAAAGGACTATTCATAAGAGAGTGACGATGAAATCAGCTCTAAGTTGCATAAGAAAATGGAAAAGTAATCAGGTTTAAACTGTGCAAGATGAAAGCATTAGCAATGAAAAAACTGCTCAAAAAACCAACAAAAACCTCATTGTTTCCGGCACGACTCCTTTTAAGCCCGATTCGATAGTTGTCACCGTAGCGTAGGAAGTAATAGTGTGAGAGAAGACGCTCGAGAGGCTCACGTAGTAGGTTGATGTAGACTGGATTTCGCACACCAAAACTGCAGCTTATATAACTGCTTATAAAGTTTATTCGATGTTTCAACAAAAACCTAACTGAATAATCATGAGCCGGCAACCCTGAAAGATTTCAGATCTTTATTTGCCAGGGCAACGGACCTTCACGGATTGCAGTTTGATTCACCGACATAGACGCCACTAAACAGTTTGCCACTTATATTAGAACCGTTCAAACTTTGATAGCTATAACTGAACATTCTAAATTTATATTCCAACAGTTAATCATTGGTATTTCAGGGGTAGGATTGCTGCAGAATTTTCAGTTGCTGTTCATCGCCATCAAAAGCGGTATCATGGAAGAATGACAGATGGCTTTTTCAAAGAAGAACAGTGATTTGTTGCTTTTCCGGATCGCTATTCCGATAAGTATTTTTCCGAATGCACATTAACGAATGACATTCGTCAGCTTCAGCACAATGTATCGGGCAACCAGTATGGACAGCTCATGCAAGCATTCTGTTCGTGTACACAAATCACCTGAATTAGCTGTCGACCCATTACTACTTCACGAGTCGATGAAAAATGGTGAGAATCCGTAATGGTAAGAAAGCTTACAGAGTGAAATCGATAAAGGCTGCATGACCATGATAGATGGCCGGTTGCATTTCAAGCCATGAAGTTATATTCTCGACGAAGCGACGCTGATCGATCAAATTCATCGAATATCGATTACGAGTTAAATTCAAGTGGAGCACATGAAAACCATTTCTGCGACATAAATCGTACATAACCGCATTCGTTAGTGTTGTTGAACCCGTCTTTGGAATCTTAACTTCATTTCCCCGGCATAAATGAAGGATGAAAGCACATGCCAGAAAGTAAGCAATGCAGTGCTTCTTTAGGAAACACCTAGCCTGCCATTTTTGCGCTCAATATGAACTCTTCAGGACTCCACATGATTACGACATATGGAGTGGATTTGTTTTTAGCATTGATGCGACAAACCGATATGAAAATTAAGAACTCTTAAGGCAAAGTCAGCAACCAACACCTGTTTCATGCACTCCTGGAATGTTTCTTCCATCCTCGTCAAAGATGGCAATATTGTCACTTTTTCCCTATAAGAGAGAAAGACCGCGATGCAACACGCATTTAAACCAATTAGGTTTATGCTTCTGCGTTTTAGGTGCATTTTGAGTGCTCATGAAGGACGGGTAGAACCTGCCTCGTGGGAAGTTCATCTGGCGCGCTCAATCTAGTAGAGACGCGGTGGGTAAAATTTGAAATCCCATCCGGCACGCAGCATTCACGCCTATGATAGTTGTTTGGCATTCTACGAACACGTCTCGCCGTATACATTTGCTCATAAGTGCAACCCTCTGAATGGGACTCTAAAGAGAGGATTCGGAGCAATGCAATGAAATACAACCCGAAATACTTTCACAAAAGAGAAAGCAAATGAAATATGAGAAAACGTACCCGATTATAGAAAATGAGTGAGGAAATAACTGGGGCGGATAGAGATCGACTTTTAGTCGAAATAACTTCGTTGGTGATCGGCAGATTGTTAATGCGCCAATTCGTAAATACAAATGAAGCAACAATTAAGGCGATATTGAGGGAGATCCACTGCAACCTAGTCAACATCTGAAATTGAGGAAGAGGAACGTCGTGCAGCTGTCCTCTAGGAAATTCGGAATAGCCGCTATCGACGATTGCTAATTTTCCCGCCCTCTCATTGTTGTGGAATATTGATGCCATTAATTATTGCAACCACTTCAAATATTGCAAATAATGATACGCTAATCGTAAAAATCACACAGAAAATGTTATATATAAAAGAAACAAATAAATGAAGGGAAATAAGATCGATGCCATGATATGTGAGAATGGAACGGCACTCTCCGATGATCCACTCGACGTAGAGCCACATAGAAGTTGCATCAACAAACAACAAGTGCCAACTTTTCATTTGCTAGGGAGCGCAGAAGAGGCGTACGCACGCAGAAGCCGCGTAACGCGCGCAAGTGTGCCCATTCGCAGTTGTTGCATACGAGAGGTGTACGCTAAGCAGAGGGTGGCTGCCTTTGTGGTAAGGTAAATCATGAAGTAGAAGGGAAGCGATTGAATAGATGAGAGGCAGCATGGGCAGTTAGAGGAGCATAATGTGCTCTCACTTGACCTCAGGTTCAATGGTCGGAACTGTGACGCAATAGCGAGGAATTCTTAAAGTGTGCGTCCCTAACTCTCATTTCGTTGCTTCTTTGCATTTGATGTTTTCACTAATGCATTGTAATATACGAAGTGCATTTCTGCACTGAGATTAAATGAATCGGTATTTAGGCATGCGTATAGGCCGCCGTATCCGAACTCATTTTAACAATGAGCCAAAGCAACACTGCACTTTTCCACTTTTCAAAGCAGTTTTTGGTGTTCGGTTGCATCAAACGGAATTTTCTGATAGAGCTGTGGGGGATTAATATGCAGTCGCCTCAGACATTTGGTTGCAAAAGGAGCGTCATGGAAGGACAAGGGGACAAGCCGATCTTTGCAGGCTTGAAAAGAGCGTTTTTGGGGGAGAATTGGGAAGAATATCTGCTTTTATATATTGTGCATGTGGTTTAGTCTCTATTTATAAAGTTGTCGGGGTTCCTTTCTGCTAAACGTTAACAGATCACTTTTACTAGAAAGGCTTCTAAATCGCGTACGGTTCGGCTTCACTCCTTTCCGTTCCAACTCATTTCGTGTTCGGTCATCTGATGTTTTGTTTCGAATATGATTTAGCTGTAATTCTACCGACTGATTATGCAAGGACCGTTGCGTGCTCTAAGAGTAATAGTCATCCGCGCCTTATTGCATTTGAACTTTAATGGGGCAAAGCTTCTGAGAAATAGGGGGTAGTTACTCAGTCCCGTATCCAATTAGTAGTGATACCTAAAAGAAGTTATTTTGAGTCTCTTATGATGCTTGCACGCGTTTGCGTACTTCTGATGATATACAAGATTCTTCTGTGAAGATCTCAAAATTTTCCTCTATTGTATTGTCCTGCTTAGAATACGGTCTCCTTATATGTCTTCGGAAACGCTTCATCTACATTGCTTTCCGCAAAGTCCATTATCGTCTGCACCAGTCACCTTTATACTGTCAAATTAAAAAGTCTGCAGCTTGGATCCCCTTTGTATTGCAGGCGCAAATTTGAACTGAATTGAGTTTACGGCTTTTCCAAGATCCCTTTCCCCGCAACCAGAACCTCTCACTTTCTCTTTCAGTTAGTCAACATGGGCATTACTTTCACTTCATCAAAGAATGCTGCGGTACAACGTTCCTTCACACCGTTTGCAGTTTCATCTTCTACGAGCCTTGAATCAGCTTCCTTCCGATATCATCAACGATTTAGTCCTTTCTTGATCTTTCAAATAAGAGCGAAGCGTTTTTGATCTTCCAACCATCACTGTTTCTAAGTATCGAATTTTTACTCCTCTGAATGCTTCTCGAAATGCTTTGCTCGCTTTTTTCTGAAATAAATAAATAAATGCGCATATAACTCTGTCCTCAAGAAAACCAAATTATCTGTGGAAATTTCCCCCACTTCAATGAAAATATTCCATATATGTCATAGTTTAAACTATAAAATCAGTGGAGAAAGCATATCGACTCTACAACAATTACTTTTACTCGAAGATCCCTTTTCTATTTGGCATAGCGAATATAATCGATTTCTTTCTCTTTTCGGGGCTCTTCTCGGACTTTTCCCCATCTCTTTGCCTTCCTAAATAAACGTCACGAAAGTTAAGATGAAGAGATTTCATTTCCGCTTAAATAGAAGAATTATTACGTTTGCTAGCCTCATTCGTGCAGTGATTTTTCATTAATTCTCAACCAACACAAAAGGTGGATCATCATTGGGAAAAAATCGACTAAACAGTACTTTTCTATCCAAAATGCTCAATCCACCCTTTTTTTTGAATAAAGCCTCCAGTGTGGATAGGATTTAAGTAGGGAAGTGAACGGATGAGAACTAGTTCAAGGTTCCGATGCGTTCGGAAAAGATGAGTGCAAGGAGGAGAGAGATAAGCGGAGCACCGTTCATGTAGATTACAGTAAATCACAGAGCAGCAGCACACTGAGATGAGATTTTTCATTATGTAATTTAGCCAAAGAATATATATTCTTGTCAGCGGAACTAGAAAAACTCAGTGCTTTCAATGGATGTGAAAAATTTTGATTCCCAAAATGGCATATGAATTTGAGGGGCCATTGATAGAAGCCCTCAGTAAATAATTTCATCTTACAGCTAAGAAGCGTATGTCAGCCATCCTTCGTGTATAGGTCAATCCTTCACTTCTTCACTTCGCACGGATTTCTTGCTTAGAAATATCGGTATTAAGAAGTCGGAGTAGAAGTACAATGAATCAACGGCTGAATTTAGTCATCGTGGTGAATACGGTTGGTTCGTATCGAAATAGATGCAGATAATGATTTAGGGTAAGGCTTGATGAAGGTTCTAGTGTGGCAGAAGCCACTATATCCATCCTATGCTGAGCAATTACTACAGCACCTATCGGTTGCTGTCGAATACGGATGAAAACCGATAAAATATGCTCAGATAAAATTTCGGCTTTGACCGTTCATAAAAACAGACTGTTAATTAACGTACCCGCCGCCTTCGGCTATTTTTTCTCATGCTGTTCATTAAAGCAAAAATCCGCAATATCATTTTATTTCTTAATCCAGCCATCAAAACTAATGTTTCAGCAGCCGTTACTAACGTCAGCTGTAACAGTTTGTTCCCAGTTAGGAAGTTCGCATGACCTGGAATCGGATTATTTTCTTGTCGGCGTCTTTCGTAGCTCGGTGAGGCAATGAAGCTGAACAACATACTGTTTTTAAGGCAAATGAGCTGCTTATCACCGGGTCATCCATTCCCACATAATCAATGGAATTGTTTTCTTAAAGTTAAACTTAATGTGCTGTAGAGCTAGTACAAGCGTCGACGCTTGTATTATTGTAATTAAAAATAAAATACCACAGCCAAGCCACTGGTTCCCACTCCATAACAAGGCATATGAAAGGAGCAGTCGTTTCAGGTTGTTTACTTCACAACGCCCACTAACAGTTGGCATTTATGCGGCTGTCACTTTGGGCGTATTGATGAACGCTTACCCGTGGTGTTTTTAGACTTCTTTCGAGAAATCCAGCCATCATCCTAGCAAATTTTCCTTGCGCAATGTCTGTTAATTTAAATTTACCTGTTGGCGGCGAATCGATTTCGTCCTACCTATGTAAAAACCGAGTATTTATCAATTAGTACCTCCAATATAGACTCAGCATCGTGAGAATATTCGATTTTTGATTTGTACTCTTTTCACTTCTATATTATTTGATGTGCAAATGGAGTGCTAAAGTGCAATTGTGAGGATAGCTAAGACATGTTACACGAAGCTTGAATATAACTCGCGAACACAGCTAGAATTCAAACGAAATTCGACAACACAAGCTATGAATTACTAAAGGACTAAAAGAACAACGATATTCGTTCTACGGGCTTTTTTTCTACTTTTTTCAATTTCCGTTTTTAACAATGCTCAAAATTTTAAACGATCATTTTTACAGCATGAAGCAGCTCCTGCTTCATGCACTACTTGTAGGCGGTTATCTGTTGTCTTATATCAGTTCTGCTATCTTGTAATATCTTCATACTATCATATCGATTCGATGCCCTTCTCGATCCACAAATGTGCCACGAGCTTGGAATGATATATCACCTTTGAATGCTAAAACTATTATAAGTGTGTGTAATGGTGACCTTAATTCTCAAATTGATTGAAGATTCCCATGATCGGAAGCCAAAGACAATAGCTGCCATTTTTTCACAGATCTATTCAGTCAAAGGGTTTGGATAAACCGGCCTTTGTACTTAGGAGGCTTCAGATCACCTGAAGGCATATCATCAAATGCATCGGCGATCATCACAGCGATCTGTGCACCTTGCAGCAAAATCTGCAGGACATTTGCATCACTGAATGTGCCCTCTACTTGCCGTCATCAAAGCAAGAGACAATGTCGAGGGTTGTTTTTCGAATTCTTCCTCACCCTCAACACATTTATTTGTCGAAGGTGGCAGGCAATCAAACAGACGCTAATGCAGTCTCGACTATTCGTTATTACTGCGCTGAGTCAGAGCACTCATTGCTAGCTCCGTGGTGAGGCTTTGCAAGGCCAATCCCGACTAAACCTGCTCTCATTCAGTGCGTATCAAACACTGAAATACACTGCAAGGAACGGTATACGGAGAGAAGCGAAACACTGCTGCAGAGTCTCTTAACACTAGCAGTGCTTATTTTCGCTTAGCGTATGCCACTTGGATTATGTGGGCATAATTTTCAACTTTGTAGACAGAGGGAAATGAGATCTCCACTACGGACATAAATATCAGTTTGGTAGTGACAGCGATATAAATATGAAGAATTGGTAGAGAGATTCCGCAATTCACATGACGCATACAATTTTCGAACATTTTGTAGAAAATGCTAATGCCTCTAAATTTTCTGAGCAATTCATCCTCTCAAACGGGAAGGTGCCGCTTATTCCTAAATCGAGTAGCAAGCTATTCAAGTGGAATGCTTGTGTTGCAATCGAAGAAACCCAGTAAAAAGGAGGTTTCTGTTTCTGTGAAGTGACGCCGATAGATCGATATTTTCTGGTGGTTAACGTAGGCGAGAACTTCGGTTTCAAACCGAATTTTTAATAAAACGTATTTTCACAAGAATCACATGCAATCTCTTTGATTAATGCAGCCACACTCCCTGCTGCTTTATTTTGAAGCAGCAAATGGACAGCCAGGTAATAACAAGTAGAGTGAATGGAGGCAGAGTAGGTAACGGTATCACGCAGTAGCAAGTGGTGACATACCAAGAAGACAGGGAAATAAGGACCTCTCTTGGAGAAGGCGGATTGCAAAGATAGCCTCTGAAGGAGGAGAGTGTGAGATAGAAAAGCCACGGATTGTTAAAGCTTTGTATATGATGATTAAGATGTAGAAAAATGAAATATTTCAGTATATGACTCTCAGAAATTTTGAATACTTTAACAGATGATGGCTAAAAATTCGAATATCTTATAGATGACAAAGAGCAATTTCGGATATCTTTATAGATGTTAAGTAGAAATTTAAACATCGTTGTAGGCGATGGCGTATCTTTATGAGTGGCAGTTAGGAAGTTTCGGTATTTTCGGCATAATAAATCGGAAATTATTTTATTGCTGTTGAAGTGAAACGTTATTGGGAAGTCTGACGATAACTAAGAAATCGAAATATTTTCTTTGAATGACTTTTGCAGGAAACTTCTATGCGGTGAGCGCTTCTTAAGAAACGCCTTACGAGTGTTTCTGCCCTATGATGTTATCAATGTTGAAATTGCTCATAGCCGATTGGTGGCTAACAGTCTTTTCGGCATGCATTTTGTGGACACCAAAGAGGAGTGAAAGCATTGAGGTCGCCAGCAAGAAATATTCAATATTCTCAATTTTCCTTGAAATATTTCAAAGATTTTACCTCAGAGTTCTCCGTTGAAGAATCTCATTTACTGTCATCAAAAATGCTCAGTGGTAAATAAGATTTCGCCTCACAAATGATTCCTTTGCACTTAAACATTTATTGAAATAATGCACAAAACAATTCACATAATATGCTATGCTTACATTTATCAGCGTCTTGCACTTAGGAGAGAAGCAACGTCCCATTTTCAAGCAGCCCACTTATAGGAAGGAGCTGACGTTAGTTGGAATTATGCCCCACCTCTTCCCTTTTATATCTAGTCCAGCAGTTGTCCTCCAGGCATCTAGTTGCGCCATACTATTCTACATTTAACGCAAACTTCATGGAATCTCTTTTCTGCGTTTAGTGAGTGGGGCTGAAAGAGTTGTCCGTTCAGAGAGCGTAAACTGTGGTCGCGTTCTGCTTAATGTATGTAACGGCGACGCGGACGGCATGAAAGCTGTATGAATGCATGAGGTGTTTGATTGTTGGCGCATCACGTTGTGTGCACTCTTCGAGAACTTCCACTTCACACACATCTCGATTGCATTCTGATATGTTTTCACTACTGTTTCATGCATCTAGAAAAGTTTTGAGTTATTAATTCTTCGATCGTTTGAGATGTAACTTCCTTCAAGCGAATTTTTTAGCGCACTCATTGATGAGGTGAAATATTTCCTTCCTTTGACTTAATGAACGAATTCTCAGACTTTTATGAAGTGAATTGTGAAACAAACATCTCTCAATATATTCACAATGAAGTTCCATATTTCCCCTAAAATTTGCTTAGTATTAAAAATGATGAGTTTCCGTTCAAATTACTTCGAAAGGTTTTTGCCCTATGCTTTAGATGACTGTCAAATATGTTTCCATCCGTTCGAAACAGAAAATTGTTGATTATTTGTTGCAAATGCCGATGTTCGTGGTAAATTAAGGAGGGCAAATCCATGCAACATTTCATTTCAAAAGGAATCTATGGTTCGAATCCTTAACTCGACGTTCTTTTAGTGGGTTTTTATTTTAATATTTCGATAAGAGTTCTAAGAATTTCAGTTAATTAATTTTCACAGACGATCACGATTGTTACTTGAATGTGAAATGTGTAGTGTTTCTGATTGGAATGAACAGAAAAAGTGGATTGCGCGCATGTAAAGTACAGCTACTGCGTCAAAATATGGCGTAAGTGGTATTGTTTCTGCACATAGCACAAGCTTGAAGTTTCGCTTACATGGAGCACTTCACGAAGAATATACTCTAATCCCTAGTTCGAGTCCTTAGCTGAAGATTCTTTTGATAGCTCGAGGTTCATTTTAGTATTTGGATAACAAATCTAAGAATTGTTTTTTTTTTTCAGAAATTCAAGTCGATGTTCATATGAGTACCAACAAAATGATTCGCCTACATTCGGATGCAATATTAAGTAGAAGTCTGCTGCAAATTTAAAGTGTTATAGAAAGTTTGGCGATATGTTGTTAGAGACTCAGCAACGCTTCCACCGATGTCTTTCAAACATAAGAGCTTCTTCTGCTTCAGATGCATTCTTTTGCCCCACTAAGTTTTCTTTGAAATTGGCGATCTCCATATGAATAGGTCGCCGTAATAAGTACAGACATATTACCTATTGTGAATGAGCGCTCTAATTTAATGTAACGTCACTCACATATTTAATGTTTGATCGATGAGATCTCACCATAGAAGATTAACTGTTACTTTTTGCTCATATTTTTGAATTTCTCAAAATTTCCCACAACAAATTTTCTATCTTAATCTCTATTGGGGCAATAAAACAAAGGATCTCGTACTTAATTAAGCTTAATTAAGCATTATCACAAATTACAAGAGTTGTTGTGGAGCACAAAACAATAAGCACTCGTACATTTCTTCTAATAGATCTATGACCTGAAACAGTTGTGGGATCTAGAATAAATGTCTTCGCCATTGAGTTAGTCGTTGTAACTATGCAGAATGTGCTCAATTCGCACAGAGAGCATCATGAATACTAACGTCATAGCTGTTTCGTGATTCAGCAACGCTTCCACCGATGTCTGTCTAACACAAAAGCCTCGTTTGCTTCAGATGCATCGTATTGGCCGTTTCTTTCAATTATTGCCTCTAGCGGGACATTCCTCACTAATAGAAAATAGGTGTTGAAATAGAAAAAGGAATTGTTTTCATGTGAGAGCATTTAATGTTTTATTTACTTTTCTTTTATTTGAGACTTTTTTCTTGAGTTTCTTCGCTTTTATGAAAGCCGCTTCATAGTTGGCTATAGTTTTGTGAATTCGTACAAGCCCAGCTGTTCTTAGTTTCTCCACTTCTTATGCCATCTCCTACATTTCGCATTGGCAGTGCGAATTATACCTACTCACATTTTTTCATACACACTCTTGTACACGTCTGTGTGTCTGTCTTTCTGTGAGTTGGGGAACAACCAAAATGAGGACTGCTGAATCTGGTGGCGCCAGAGTCTAAATTACCACTGCCAACTTTCAATTTAATGCATTCATTTCTGAACGAGTTATAGGCATATTACTCGCATATCTTTGCAATGAGAAAGCTGATAGAAGGGCCATGCCCAGGAATTCGTAGAAGGGGGAAAGTTGACTTTACAGCAGATTTATTGCTTGGAGTTATTATCTGCTGGCCTTTTTTTGCGGAATATCGGTGGGCGCATCTGGAAAAGCACATATTATGACTGTCCCTTTGGCGTGCCTCTTGGTTCGGTTTTATGTGCAACTTACCGTCACCGCTTCTGTCAAAAATGAAACCAAACTGTAAACTGTGTGTCCGACGAAGCTAAGCAGGTTTTCTTGAACTTCATTATAGTATTCCCGTTCGGAAGGTTCCGACAGCTTTGATTGAAATTTCGAATTGGGTCCATAGATAAAAGCTTTAGATATCACAATGAACGTGTTAAGAAATTTTATATGTAATCGGACCTCTTATTATTGTTCAAGAAATTGGGCATTTAGCTACAAATTCGGCTAACTTTTGGATAAGCTCGGAACCCTTTGAATGACATACATAATGGCTTAAGCATTGTTGTGTTTTCCTGCGAAAAGCCGATAATCAGCTAATAAACTGAAGCGTCGAAACGATGGTGTCTTTATTTTGTCGCATCATTGCAGTAAGAGTGATAATCCTCGGAAATCCATCATCGACCATCCATATTCAACGACTACTTTGATTCATACATCGTTCATTCAAATACGAGCACAGTCCAAGCGTTCAGTCACATTGTTTGTTTGTGTGTCCCTCTCCGTTTCCCTTCGTTGTTTATAGTTTTTGCCAGCGAAACCGCATTCGCCACGTAACAACGATGAATTCTAACAAACATTATTGCAAATGTTGCACGACTGCAGAGAAAGGTGAAACATATTGCGGATGGAGGGCAGTGCAAGCTGAATAAAGCATTCACACGCCTGCGTGCTTCCTTCGTTGGTGATGCTTGAGCGCGATTGTTGCATGTCATGTCCTCCCCGCACATCAAAATCCATCCCTTATAGCGGAGACCATTTTTGGTTATTATTTCATGTCCCCTTCGCTGACTTATTCATGAATGTTCATTTGCTCTAACTTGAGTTCTTCATATGGAATTTCCATCGATGTCTCGTTATTGACTCTAGTGATCGGGGCAGCTTAAAGATAACGTGTTTAATGATTAACTTCGGATTCCGAAAAAAACCACCGAATATTTTATTATGACGGTGAATTTACTGTGTTATTTCCAGCGGAAAAAAAGCAACTCAAATATAAAATTATTAAAACTGGAGGACAATTTTCCCGTACTGACGCTCAAAAAAGAACAGATAGAAGGAGCTTCCATCTGCTTCTGTTTAATCCAGTGGCGCATAGCCTTTATTATATGTAACTCAATCGCCTTCAGTGATAACGCCAATCTTTTCGAAGCGGTTTTTGGAACTTAAAAGGTTATTGTGAGACTTGTGGAGAGGAGTATGAACGCCGAGTGCTTCCGTCAATGTTCTTTCTTCTCATATTCTGATTTTCCGCCGCTCTCTCTCAGTATCACATCTGAGAACTTCAAGAGCAAACCCGTTGACCCACACTGCCGTTACGCTCTGTTGGCATAGGTGTTCTTATGTAGAGACTGAAGAATACTAAAAACTGTGTCAACAGTTTTATTCTGTTGAGATGCTCACCCAGCAGTGTTTAAGTGGATCAGCTTATGCAACGATCAGAGATCATCAAAGTGCAATGTGCGGACTTCTTTCGCACTATTCTATGCTACCGCTAGAACAGTCTCTCTTAAAAAAACAATTCTCAAATTATACTGAATAGCTGTCGCTCGCAATCGTCCCGGTGAATTCGACATTACAAAACATTCCATCTGAGTTACGATGATGGTCACTTAAAGGAGACCCCTAATCTCCAAATTCGAGTCGAAATCCTCGGATACTATCTTTCCGTGGCCTTAACTGAGGGTTTCTCGCAAGTGAGGACAACTGATGATACTAGAACCAAAACGAAACATATACGCAATAAGGTTTTTCAAACTTTAAATCAACGTGGCTCCGAAATATGTAGAGGCGTTCCATTTATGAGAGGTAGTCGATGGGGTGCACTCAGCAGTTTATAAAATGTCGTCAAGAAACCTTTAAGACTTACTAATAATAGACTTTCCCCGTTTAAGATCAACAGCAGGAAACCACAAGCCACTGCTTGGTGAATTTTAGCATAGGAGGGGTACCTCCTGGAACTTTTCAAAGACTCCACATCGCATAAAAGTTACGTTTTCACTACTATGAGAAGAAATAGACTGCTCATATGTAATGTTGCTCCACCGAGAAATCACAGCGTCCTCCCTCCAGCGTCCAAAGAAACGATTAAAGTTCATGTAGAGAATGATAAACAGTAGAATGAGAATACGTTGGAGGACAGAAATTCCGATCGTTTTTTGAGATTGAGGCAAATTATTATTTAACGAAAAGATATGAATAGCAAGAAAAAAATTGAGTTCAAGAAAAATTTGGTTCTTCCTTCTTTATGGAGTTAGTTACTGCTTCCTCGAAAATCCGCTTCATACTCGAACATTTCCGGAATATGCCATCCAATACATCCTGAAATGCTTCAGTGAGTATTTTGATCAAAAACCATTCAAAGTAACGAAATCATTAGTCTGATCCACATCGCCGAGCTTTAAAACGTTACTTTTTCCACAGAAAAGTCAACGGCTCTGGAGACAGGTGACAATTGCGTGGGCTCATCCAAATTCGTCCACTAGTTCCTTTGTGGTCACTTCTGATTCTGTGGTCTATTCGAACGCTTTTGTTACCGTGCACGTAATATTCACTGACCGATTGCCGCTGTGCAAAAGATATTCTCTGAAACGACATGTTAATGCCAATTTCAATAGAAAGGAAAATGGCGATTTATAGTTGATCGAATTAGCGGTGATCATGAGAAATCACCGCACATCAGTGGCAATATGCATTATTAGTGCTGTGAATGTGGATATTGCCTTTATTAAACTCCGCTCCCTTGAATTATCACTCTTTGTTACTTCTCAGTGGAACTCTCTGCAGTAAAGATGTCGAAGACTAGTAATATTGAAGTTGAGAAGGTTGGCACTGCCACCTGCTTTCAATATGATGAAAATTCATTCTGTTACTGTTTTAAGGCTATATCAGCACTTCGAATTCAACTAAGAGAAGGAAAAATGTTATTTTCCAACTTTCCCTTTACGAGCGGAAATGCCACCGCGAGAGAGTTCCTACAACGAACGACTTCCTCACTTTGTAGCAATTGGACAAATGAGTTGCTGGCGGAAGATTGCGAGCATCGATGAGAAATTAATTACTTTCAGATGGCGAATAGCACTGCAAAGACACTGAAAAACTGTCAGAAATTCCGAAATTTGGAAGAAAGTTCCATTTCTGATCGCAAATCACTCAACGACTTCCTCTAGCAGATCTGCCGATCATCAAAACCTATCAATTGTGCCCAGTGAAATGAGACCACTCGCCGCGACTTTAACGCTCGAATTTCGATTTTTTTGGTGGAATGACATTTGGCATGTTGCGAATTGCGAAATGAGAATGCTGCGAGGGGGCACACACCCGTATATAGCGGCAACTGCGATCAGTGAGTGATCTTACGTGTGCGAATAGTCAGACAAGTCAACTAGAGATAAAAAGCAAGCTGAGCTGACAACACCAATAGGAGCGCAATTTGGACGACGTCAGTATCCAGCGGAGAAATGCCAATTCAGTGGTCAATCCGGTGCCGTTTTGCTGCTAAGTTCGGCTATCATCTGCCACGCTAATGGCGTATTTCATTTCGTAATGTCCCAAGCGCTATTGACCTCAACTTGCACTTTTCAATTGGTTTGTGAGATGTTTGCTGACGCTTGCTGTGGGGGCGCTTGAGCTGTGGTGACGAGTCTCTTGAGTTCGTCATTTAAGGTGGCTAGTGGTTGGTTAGGGGTTCAGAATAAGTCCTCTCTCGGTCATGGTCGCAAGCGGAATGAACATCTGGCGTGGCCTATCTCCACGTAGTCATGAGTTAGCGGTTGCAAGCGAAGCACTGCGTTTATATAATTTTCATTTCAGCCAGGATTGCGCATTACAGGGGCGTCAGCAGCAATAATTTCAGGTCTTTGAAACACAGTTGTTTGCGGCGCTTTTGTGTGCATTCATCTACTTTTTTCGCTTCTATTACTTACTCATAGAATATATTGTTATTTAGCGTTGAAATAGAATGCCACATTTCCGCTTCCAAAAGGCATAGTTGCCGAGTGCCCACTTTCGTTATTCCAATACTCTATGGCACGTTGAAACTAGCTAAGTGGACGCTTATTTGAGGAGAAATTATTTCCCATTTATCAGTGGATGTAAGCATGAAATCGAACGCGAGAGGCTATGAAATTCATAACGTTCCGGCAAATGGATCCACAGCGAAACTGGTTGCTTATAATATAACTGATGCGTTGATTTTATCGCTCCCATTGCTGCAATGAAATAGTGAAATATTGGTAAACGGCAAATCACCGTCAATAATGTCGTTATTTCTTTATGGTGTCTCCGTGATTGCATGCATTCTCGAAGTGATCAATAAAGAAGGCAATAGTGAGTAACGCGGGTGCGGCGTTGCTCACAACTCCGCTTTGTAATATCGTCGTCTTTTTTGCGGATTGTCGTTACTGATTGACTCCTTCATATGTCATCATCGAGAGCCGCCACTTACCTTAGATATGCTATTGCATTGTCCACGTGGATTGACATCGGATCTTCGGCACTTAGAAGTGATATAGACGAGTAGAATTGTGTTAACGCATCTTGAAGTGGTGACTCTAGTTGCCGCACTTTTGCGCAGTTTGCAGTAAGTTGGAGAATAACGTGCAGGTATGCTCCCGGGAATGCCCGTATCGGTGTCTTTTTCTCGCACTCGCAGCATGATCGATTTGATCCGCTTACTTTCCAATTTATAGTTATTTAGATATTTGTTAGTGGTTTGATTGTTTTGGGAACAAATGCCCCACAGCGGCTTCCACGATAAGGAATATTGATGTGATCGATTTTCATATGTGTTAAGGATTGGAGAAGAGAGGAAAAAAGGACTGTGCTGTTTTGTGCAGATAGCCACTTGTTTGTGCAGGTGTTCCCTTAGTAACCATATCTGCTTTAATAGATTTTAAGGTCATTTGATGTAGAGCTCGATAGTTTAGGATTAAATGAGTGCTTTTTTTAAGTTTCAGTCTCACATAAGTGGATCAAAGCTGCATGAGATGCCTCTTCTCTTCTTTTATTGAATGCATTGTAGAAATCAGTAGCCATAGACTAAGACTGTCTTTTTTAGAGTTAGCTGAGATAGAAGGCTGTAGATGATAGAGGTGGCAGGCTTGTCTTTCGATGGATAATTCTCTTATGCCACCTCGAACCCTTAGAGGAGTAAAAATTCGGGTTTATTCATCTGTTGCAATTCGAATTAATAGTTGGATTTATTCCACTAAAGGAAAACGTTAGTCGACACGATAGCGTATATTATTGATTGCTGATTTGAATGTCGCGTCGACGAGAAGTGATATTTTTTACAGTTATATGGAGAATGCACGTTTTTCTCACCGAACGGAATGAAGCGAAGTGGAGGGAACTCTTTCAAACCATCAGTGAATTTCTCTCATTGTATCGTTTTTAGATGTGACGAGCGTCCGCGTTGTCGTTTCCTCGCATTTAGCTTTGAGACGAGTCATTATTGCCCTCAATTTCTAGTTAGGTGATAGCGCCATATTGGTTTTAAGTCTAATTTTTGAATTCGCGTATTTGTGAGGGACCTGATCTATGAGAGGGATCGTTGGAAGTGGCATTGAGCTTATGACTCCGTCTCCCCATTCCGCCCTACTTTTCCTACTTCCATGCCCTTAGACCATCCACTCACCGTCTCCCTTCCCTCCATCCCACTTTTCCTGTTGTGATGTCTTTAGCACCGGCATGTCTGCTCTCCCTTAAAGCGTCTGTGTGCATGGTCGCAACGAACTTGCTTCGCGAAAAGCAGTTGCTTGCGATTTCAGTTGCCTTAATGACGCTCTTGTGGATATCTGCTTATGCGAATTTCATTCTGCATATCCCGCGGTAGCTCGCCTACTTCTAGGAAGAAACCTTTTATCCTTTTCAAGGTCACTATTGCACTATTCTTGAGTGGGCTGGTTATGGGACATTATTTCCAATGAGAAATTAAGCCACATTTTATTTGCGCCAATTGAAAGAAAGCATAAAGGCGATTGAGGGTTCACTTAATCGTTTTCTTAAGTTCTACTCATAGTACGCCTTATTTTATTCTTGTTCTTGTCTTATTAAATAAGGAGGAATCGAGTCAATTTTTGCAAGAGAAAGGAATGAAAAATGCATTTCGTTGCTTGGAATCACGAAATCCTTCGTTTTGAAAGTATGCAATTGATATTCGCAAAGAAGTCGCAGCTGCATGCTTATGAGCTGGAAATATTTCCGGTCTCTCCCCCCTCTTTTTATATGCCTTATTTTAAATTCAGTTTCTGCAAATCTCTACTTTCTTGCATTCACCTAATGAGTTTAGCCATCGAGTGCCCTGCTTGATAGTCGAGCTTGTTTAACGTGTTCAGTTGCGAGATGATTTCGGTTGAGTGAGGTTCGCAAATGAAGCGTATAAGTGGAAGGAGCAACCAGCTATCAGCATCCTTATGTTAACGTCATAACTCAGCAACGCGTTTAATCCGTATTATTGTCAAACCTCCTAAGGACTCGTTAGACTCGATCTCCCGACTTTGTCGTCTTCGTCGTCCTCCCAATTTTCCCTCCTCGGTTTTGTTTTGCGACGTTGGGAAACAACCTGATAGCTATGAAAGGCGAGATAAACGTATGTTGCGTATGAGCACTGCTGTATTTGATTCAAAGTTGTATCATATCAGACACTTCTTACTGCTCGCAATTTTTTGTTCCATATATGTTTCCTCGTTCTGTCTTCGCTGTTCACCCTTCTTTGTCATCGTTCTCGAATTTCATTGGCTAATTTCCTTCAATAACCGGAAGTGCACCGCAGTTGTCGAAGCTGACTCTAAACTGGTCACTATATGCACGGTGTGGTCATGCTGGAAGAGCAAGCTCACTTACTGGTTAAATGGTTCACTGTAAGGTAAGGAGTATTGCTGCCGCTTTGATACAACAGATTACTCTAGTAGCCCCAAAAGTGCGTAATTCATTTTATCGCCGTTTCGGGCGCTGAAAACTCTTCGCATCACTTTCAAATTGAGGACAATGACCTGCTTGTTACCGGAGGATTTGTCTCTTCTTCTCACCTCACATATTATTGCAGATTTCGAACCGTTGAATTCTTTCACTTTAACTTTTTCTCATTATATTTCGCAGTAAATAGGTGACAATCGAAAAAATTCCTTAGTAAAGTTCAAGTGGGTGGTGAAATCACGAATCATGCTGAATTTGTCTTGAATTTGTCCTCAAGCCCGGTCACTATCGCGAAGGTCGAGGCGTTCATTTTCACGCAGTAAGTTCATCAGAAATACAATGAAATATATCTGATACTATGGCTATGGTCGTCTGTTTTCTGGTATTGGAAGGAAATCGTACCCGCTGGATGCCTGTTCCTTTTTGTCGTTTGTTGTCATGAACATCAGTGATATCTGCTTCAAGAGGCGACATACTTGCTTAGTATTCCAAGAATATTCACATCCTGTGAGTCGTATCGTTCAAATTCTGTTTAGCACGTTTTGTTAGGTCAAGTCATTGTCTCGTCGTTAATGCCCTTTCATTGACCTGCGATCTTTTTAGCGGAGGCGACTGAGACTATTGCCGAGTTTTTTTTAGTACTTTCGGCGACAGATTGAAATGAGCGATAATTGAGAGCTGTGAAGGAAAAAAGAACGACTCACTCCGCTGCTGTATTGCAGTTCATTATGTCTTGTATAAGAGTGCAGTGGTTAGGTGATCGAACCTTGGTGGTTTGCTAACCGATATACACCCGAGTTGTGGTGGAATGCCGGAGCAAAGCAGTGATCGGAATCTCCGCTCCAAAGTTGGTTTCTCCTCCAGCAGACGGTTTCAGAAAATCTACCAGAAACTTGTGAACCTAAGTGAATGATGATATTATTTTGCATGTTTTGTCATTTTATTACGTGAGTGATTGTCATCCCATCGAGTAATATCTGTTTGGAACTGTTTTCGAAGGCGTTTGCTGATGAGAGATTATAAGGAAGTAATTGTAAGCAGTGGTTTAGATGCAGCGTCAACTTGTTTCGCGAGCTTTCCATATCGGTGCACAGGTACGAACGTTGGTGTCTGCAGCACCGGTGCAACGCGAGAAGATCAAGGTGGTGAATCCGGTGGTGGACCTCGATGGCGATGAGATGACTCGCATTATTTGGGCTGAAATCAAGAATAAGGTCGGCTTTTTGGGGGCACTTGCCTGGATAGAAGCAGTATGACCTTAGAATGATGGTTTGCGGTCACATTCTTAGTGTAAAGAGGGGTGCATATTGGGGCCAACCCATTCATCTTTATAAACGAGGTAATGACATTATCAGTGCACATTCTTTTGCACTCCCCAACAGAACCCAAAATCACTGAAGGAGGTGGATGATACCACCCGTGTGTGCACGCATGTGCTAGGTCGAAAGAAGCGCTAAAAAGTGTGCTTTTCATTCCCCAATCCACTGACGAAGAAAGGGTCCAAGAAGAATGAAAGAGCATTTTTGGTTGTGAAGGAGTATCATAGCGTATTTTTCCAAAAGTCGGCTTTTGGGTTGAGTGTGTGGGTTCGCTGTGATCGCTTCTTTAATGACCTTTTTCGAGTGACGCTCGTTGAGACCTGTGGAGAGGAACAGAGCTAATGATCCTTGCTGTGCACTGACTCAATGCGCTGGGAGATATTTAATTTCAGTTATTTGTGCAATGTAATCTTTCCACAACTTAAATTATTGAATTGCATCCCACGCCTGTGCCTCTCCGTCCCATTCATCCGTCGCTTCGGTTGTATAAACTCGTGAGCTGTGAGGGTTAAACTAACGAAATTGGTGGTTAATATGTTATAACGCAGCTGTACCTCATATTCACCCACCAAATTTTGAGGACTATATGTCTAAAATTTGCGTGTATTTTGCAGTAGGCCGGATTTTCCCTTCACTGTCGCACTTTTTTTACGAGAGGTTTAACTATTTGACACATCATTACGTATAATTCACTGTTTGTTGGCAGTGTGTGAAACTTGTTGCTGCTTGAAAGCGCATATTAGAAACATGTAGAAAGGCATAGAGGGCAGCGGCTTCAGCGCGCTTCTCCACTTTTTTCTGGACGGTCTTATTGGCCATTTTGAATGTTGCCATGCAGTCGTTATGATCCGAAATATTGTGCCATTGGAGCTTTACAATTGCGGCGGCTGAGATTTTCTCCATTTCAGATGTCGTGCTGACCTTTTCCGACCTTCTCACATCCTCTTTTACATTGCCTTATCTTGCTGCCTTAGGACGACGATATGAGGATTAATTAAAATTTTGCATAGTAACGGGGAGGCACTGTAAGTTGTATCAGTGGAATAGTAAGATCTCGATAGCAGACGAGTGATGGAGAGCATATTTTTAATCTTACTTCAGAGGAGTTATTCGTATCGGGGCACTGTCGTCTGACATTCTTTATCTTAGCAGATGGGTCATCTTCCATTGGACCTTCCCTGGTTTGCACTAACTCATATCGGAGATGCACAGCATTTGCTTTCGAAAAAGTAGCTTCGTTGTTTTTTGGCGTTGGTGTTCGCTTAAGAGGAGTCTTCGAGAAGACAGAATATCTTGGCCTCTTAAACTTTGAGAATATAGGCATCCTCGTCAGTGGAAACAGTTATTTACAGCGTGAACTATATTGTGCAAACTTGTAAAAAAGGAATAGAGAAAGTGGAAGTTCTCATCGAAGGAGTATTCCGTACTTGCGAATGCTTGCCCTTTGCCTCTTTTTTATCTGTCTGGAGTTTTTTCATTTGACCGTCCGGATGCGTGCGAGTGGTTCTTCATTCGGCAAGTAAATAGACTAAATGTGATAATGCGCTAATCTGTACCCGATGGGACTCTTATTAGATTGGTACACACACACAGGAGCAAATTGGTGCATTGCATGGGGAAGTGCTGGTTGAAGTTTGAAGGGACCAAATTTGAGCTAAATGCCTCCAGAGTTTAGGTGCAGTCTATTGGTGGAGTTTTGCTTATGGTGGATTAACTGAAACCTTCGTAATGGCTGTGGTTCGATCATCGACTGTCCACCGGTTTTTGGCAGGTGTATCATTTAGTCGTTATGGGAGTCTGTTCTCACGCTGATTTTGTTGCGTATTGACTTAATTGGTCGAGGTCATACTTCATTATTCGACACCCTTACGCGATTACTCATGGAGAAAAAGCGTTTGGGATGTTGTAAGGGGGAGGGAGAATGAAGGTTACTATTCACAGATTGTAAAGAACACCGTGAATAGTTTCAGAAAAACGCAAATTGAGAGGTATTGGTATTCAAGAATTTGAAGTACTGAAGTGGGGTGTTACATTTTAACTGGAGTTGTAACTTTCAGTTTCTGCGTATGGTTGAGGTTGTCGTTTTTGCTATCGTTACAGCTGATCCTACCGTATCTTGATTTGGATATCAAATACTATGATCTGGGTTTGCCGAATCGCGATGCAACCAACGATCAGGTGACGGTGGATGCAGCCGAAGCAATTAAGAAATACAACGTCGGCATCAAATGCGCCACCATCACGCCTGATGAGGCGAGGTAGCGACTTACCTCTCTTTTGCTGTAATTGTTGCTGCTGACAGGAAAAATTTTCCATGTATCCTGGTGCGGCCCACTGAAAACCGTTCGCAAACAGAAGTAAGTCTATAACTTCTCGCTTGGCGGACGTGTGTCGCGGATGCTTTCTCTAGCCATCACTCTTGTTTATGAAGGCCTCATCCATTCTAATCGACGCATAAAACAACATTCCTGATGCGCCAAATTCAGAGCTGCATTGACATATTTGATTATTCTCTTTGATGATTGCTCTCTTCAGAATTAATTGCTGTGGTCGAATTGTTGATGGAAATGTCTTCGATGAGGGGATTCTTTTTGCAGATGTACGATTCACCTCTTATTAGTTATCATGAAGGTTTAAAATACTTCCGAAGAATTGAGACCTCCGTATCGTTGTTTCAAGAGATATTTTCGGTGGAAGATTTTCGCTGTAGAAATGATCAATTCAGTAATGCTAAGAGAGAGAGACGCTGTATCGATCTAAGTGGTTGTTTGCAGAGTGGAGGAATTCAAACTGAAGAAGATGTGGCTGAGTCCAAATGGCACTCTTCGGAACATTATTGGAGGCACTGTATTCCGTGAGCCGATTCTTTGCAACAACATCCCTCGTCTTGTGCCCGGCTGGAAGAAAGCAATCGTTATTGGGCGTCATGCTTTTGGAGATCAGGTTGTCTCCTGCTCCGCTTTTGCCTTATTTCGAGGCAGTTATTCGTTTAGCAATTGAAGTGGTGACGGGAAACACACCGTCAAAGGCATTTCTTATCACTCTTCGAGGTGCATTTTCTTTGAGACAGCCTTCTCATTTGATCTGTCGAGGTTTTCGCATCTTTAAGAAGGCAATTTATTCATTACTTTTTCAGTTTCTATCTTGTCCTTCTCGTTTCCTGTACTCCACGCAAGCCTCCACCTACATCGTTATCTCTCTCACATTTTCATAAGCGGTTTTTGAAGGACATACGCCGAGTTGTTTGTGGTTTCATCAAGATTATCATTTATGCAACGACCTATTCTTGGGTCTCCATATATTAATTTTTCAACGGACACTGCAGAAATAGTGCGCTAACAGTGGGGACGGTATTTCGTGCAGTGCAGAGACTAGTGTTTCCAGAAAAAGTTTCAAACCAGCTTGGTGGGGGGTTTTGAGGTTTATCGATTTTTTGTGGATTTTAGGAGAGCTTTTTCGATGCAAAGCATTGATTGTTGGCGCACTTTTTGGATCACTCTTACTCTCATTTCTTTTCTAAATTATTTTTAGCTTCACAGCCAAATCCCTCTGCTCAATCTCTCATCCTATGAATTTTTTTTAATGGGCAGTTATTGAAAGTAATTTATTTCCAGTACAAAGCGACGGATGTTGTGGTGGATAAAGGTGTAAAATTCCAACTTTTGGAAACGGATAAGAACGGCAAGGAAACTCGTCACGATGTGTTCACATTCAAAAAGAGTGGAGGAGTGATCATGGGCATGTACAACACTGATGAGGTCGCCTTTTTATTGTTTCCCTTCCGTATTTGTATGAACGATGAGAGTAAGTTGTAAAATGAGAGGAAGTATAGGTGTGTCGGTCGAAGTTTGGAGTAACTAGTTGAAATAAATTGGTACACATAGGCTTAATCGGAGACATTGTGAGTGTGCTGTATTTGTGATTTTAGTAGTATGAGAAGTGAATTTAATATTTTTTCTAACCCGAAGCAGGCAATGTTCTCGTTGAATTGAGGTGAAAACTGCTTTTTCGATAGGTGCTTGCGAGAAGAGTGCTCAGTATTCGAGTCTTATGTGCTACGCGTTCAAAATCATAGTATATGTGGCGATGTGAAGATTCTTCTTGTAGAGTATAACCGGCTTCGCACATTCTTGTTTCCAATATGCGTTGATGAAGAAATGGCCGCTCTACCTCAGTACGAAGAATACAATCCTGAAGCGATATGATGGACGATTCAAAGACATCTTCCAAAATATATACGAGAAGTGAGGCGGTGATTCTCTTATTTCTTGTAGTTTTTTAGTTTCGATTTTATTCGTTCATTACGTTCAGATGAAGTGGTTGTCGAAAGAAATTTGGATTTTGAGGGGCAATTTTTTTCGTCGATAACGTTAGTGAATCGTTTAGTTGATGGATTCTTTGTGAGGAATATAGGAATAGTGAAAGGAAAAAAGGGAATTTCTTCGAGTGATATTGACGCTATATGAGATGAGAATGAGCACGAAAACACGCCTTTGAAATGATTAACGCTCTGATTCTACTTGCGTTTATCGTTCAGTGGTAAAGAATCTCGTTCTGTAAGGTAATTTTTATCTCGTTTGATTCTGTCTCGGCGGTTTGATGGTTTATCTGAGAATCGTTCATTTGTCTTATCAGTCATCAGCCTTTCTCACTATTTCTCTAAGTGTGCATAAAGTCCAACTCCGTATATCAGTCCATTTCCTTAGTTTCTTTATGAGATTTTTTCCTGAGCGAAAACCATCTTACGCGCATCTTTAGAAAGTTCTCGGAAACTTGAGGCTCTCTGCGGTGAGTGGAGTGAATTCATGAAATTTAAGGTAGAAGGCGACCTCTGAAGCTTTTATCGCATCTAGACGAATTGTTATGTCGTGATTATTGTTGTGCTCGTCTATTTTCCATATATTCAAATATTTTTCTTCTTTTTTAAGGAGCTATTCGGAGCAGTTCAGGAAGCTCGACATCTGGTACGAGCATCGCCTTATTGATGATATGGTTGCTCAGGTACGATGCTAGTATTTTCATGTGCTGAACATCAAATAGCATATTGCGGATCGGAACGGTAACCGTGGAGGAAGGAAGTTACAACCTTCTTTTGTTCCGTGTGATATTTGCTTCATGTTCAGTGTTCAAAGTGGCGCAAGAGTCCACCATCCATCTGTCCAGTGCCACATAAGTTACTTTATTTCTTCACGCTTATTGCTAATTAAATGCCACCTCATCTTTGTCATTCTTTGCTTTCTGCGTTTATCTTCTCCCATAATAACAACGATCTCTTGATTCAACACATTTGATTGCAATGATATTCACTGCGGGCGTTGTGATATAAAAATATGTGAAAGCATTACAAGACTCTCTATGTTGTGCCTCCTTTCCTGTGAGAGCGAAATCGCTTTTGAAGCAAACTCTCATCACGAAATAAACAGATAAAATTAATTGTTTCGTCTTATGTAATCCTCCCGCAGATATCTCTCGCCTGTTAGCTAAGAATTTTATATGGCTTTCGAATGTCTTTGAAAACTGCGCGATTTGACGTTTTCTTCAATCTCTCCGTCATCTGCGATTATCTCTTATGCATTTAAGTGGAATTATCTTTTATTGTAGTACTCGCCAAGCTTGACTCATCGAGAAATTGTGCAGTCTGAGTTGAAATTTTTTGTCTAAAGGTGTTCAAAATTCGTTGGTCGTCCTTTTGAGTTGTTGAGTGATGAAGGATAAACGATCCACCGTGTGAGTTTGAAGGGGAATAGGTGAGCTGCGTTTATTTGTAGCTGTAGTCAATTATGGTGACTTTGTGCGCAGCCTCTATAGCCTTCCAGGTAAGTTTTATTTAAAAAGGAGATATGTGGCAGCAGCGCTAATTGTAACATTGCTTGCCAGTTGATGGAACATTTCTAGGTTACATATGTGATAAAGGGTTGCTTTGCTCAGGTTAACGAGAGTTTCTTTGAAGGTATTGAAAGGATCGGGTGGTTTTGTTTGGGCATGTAAGAATTACGATGGCGATGTCCAGTCAGATGTTGTTGCACAGGGTAAGTTCTTTCTTCTTCCACTATCAGTGGGATACTTCATGTTTACCTGTGGTTTTCATCCTTTCATCCTTCATCCTTCACCCAATGGCATCATTTTATTTTCGCACTAGTTTAAGGTAGAAGAGAGCGATGACATTCCGAAATTCGAACAAAGCTAGTGGGAAGTGGAGCTCCCGTTGAAGTTGTGTCGTGCAGTTGCGATCTCCGCGCGATACCAAGTGCAAGTATTACAGACGATCATGTTTCAGCAGCCTGTTTCAATCACTAACAAGTCCAGTTCCCTCCTGCTCTCCTTTTCATAGCTCCTATCCCTCAGTTGAAACCTTTACACGGCGACCAGGCAGAAACATTTCGAAAAGCACATTTACTTGTAGTAGGCGTTCTAAAAGTGAAATAAATTAATTGATAGGCTTTGGATCGCTTGGGTTGATGACATCGGTGTTAATGTGTCCCGATGGGAAAACGATCGAGGCGGAGGCGGCTCATGGTACGGTGACGAGACATTATAGAGAGTATCAGAAGGTAAGTACTTTCTCGGTTACGTGGTGGATCTCATTGCATTTGTGAGGTTTGTCATGTTGCTTTAATAGATTATTCAGGGAGCTGAAACTCATTGGTTTACGTATCGAGCTTTTTGTTAATAAGGTTCAGTTTTGTTACAGTAAACTAGCATAGTCGGGACTCCATGAGTGGAACTTCAGAAGATGAGCGTTGATGATTTTTATGAAGTTGTACGATGAGAAGTTTGTCGTCTTCGTATTAGATGAGAACGTTGTATTACAGGGCAATCCAACATCGACAAATCCAGTTGCCTCGATATTTGCGTGGTCTCGAGGGCTTGAACATCGTGGCAAACTTGACGGGAACGAAGAGTTGAAAAAGTTCGTCCCTATTTTTCACTAAATGAAAGTAAAACAATGTCTTTAGATGGTAGTTCCTTATCAGGCAAAACGAGGGTGGAGCAAATTGAGATTCAGAAGTATTGTTCAGGAGAAACGCCAGGAAACTTTTGGTTCCAGCGCGCAGTGACCAGCTCGTTGAAAGAGGCTCCGAATTTGGTTCAAAGGTGGCAATGTGCGTCGTTTAGGACAATTAAATCTCCTCACTATAGAACAGGCGATTATCCTAGCGTTATTTGCATTGATATCATTTGAGCATCTTTGTTTAAGGAGTGTTGGGTAGAGGGCATTGTCGGGAAAGTTGTTGGAGCTAATTGAATGTTGTTTTGTGCTCCTTTTGAATGAGGAGGCCTCTGTGGGAACTGCTTTGCTAACAATAGGTCACGCACTTGAGGTTACTGGTTTTAGATAGTGACCCTTATTTTTTAATGTTTAAGGTTTGCGAGAACATTGGAAAAGGCCTGCATTTCAACGATCGAAGAAAATAAAATGACAAAGGATCTCGCCATTTGCATATATGGTCTAAAGGGTGCCACTCCGGACAAGTATCTCTACACGGAGCATTTCTTGGCTGCAGTCGAAAAAAAACTGCAATCTCTTATGCAGTGAACTTTTAAGAGAGCAGGCGTTGAGGGTGGCTTGTATTGCTAATGCGATTACTGCATTTTTACATCGGCAGAGCTCATTTTCTCGCCTGCAAAAATGTCGTATAAATGGAGGCGTGTTTTTTAATGGAATTGTTTCGAAAGGGAAAGAGTGGGATAATGAGCTCGAATAGAGGTTGTATATTTTGCTTTAAGGCGAGTGGGTTTTTCCAAGTCTGAAATTGGAAACCTCTATGATATATATAGTTGCAAGGCCCGCTGATCACTGAGGTTTAGGTTGAAGATTCGGCAGATTTCTTTTTTCTCTGAAGCTTTGCGAATATTAAACAGCTATAATGGTATTAGTTTTACTACACCGATTTTCGGTCCGTGAAATCATCATTGGAGCATTCAGTCTGCGATGATAGTTGTTTAGCAACCGAAGCTGAAGTACACCTGTGATGGGTTACAAAAGAAAAGCAAGACAAGTAAAGGCTCGTGGCATGCAACACTCCGGCGACATTCGTCCAAACCATTGGTCCTAGCAAATGATGTCGTCCATCTTGAAAAGCTGTCAGTGACTACCAGTTCTAAGGTAGTTGGATATTGGGCCATTTTTATGCAATGGTCAAGGCGGTGCTCTGAGGTACTATGGAGCATCCTGGTCATTTTTTGTCTGGAGGAGAGAAGAATATCCTTGTTCCAGAGAATGAAGCACTCATAGGAGTGAGGTTTGTGGATGAGGAAGGTAGACATACCTCGAGGTTACTTACTCTAGAGTGGGCTGTGGGATCTCTTATGCGGTACTTTTTCCAAGCACAACAAGTCGCATCACGAGTGTTTCAGCTATGCTGGAAATGTCGTCAGTATCAGTGTAGAGTTGTCAGGTTTGTAGCATCTCTGTTGCCTTATTGAGATGCCTCTTTGTCTCTCTCTCTTGATCTGTGGGGCTTCCGGTTGTTGTATATTTATGTGCAATGATGACTGGCGATTTCTTGGCATTCTCTTGTTTTTAGTTGTCTATCCGGAAGGG
This sequence comes from Parascaris univalens, assembly GCA_037576465.1. NCBI lineage: Eukaryota > Metazoa > Nematoda > Chromadorea > Rhabditida > Ascarididae > Parascaris > Parascaris univalens. The sequence goes on from CM075173.1 coordinate 30,737,505, forward strand.
TATATATTAGTCGTCTTCGAACAATGTTCAGTTGGAAGGATGGAGGAACACAATAGAAGCAGTATAACTGCATACAGATGGATGCTGTTGTTACCTGTATTAGTTTTAAGTGAAGCAAGTTTCGGGTTCCTATTTGGCTTATGTGGAAGTTGAAATTTGAGAGGGTGGAAATGACAATTTGCTGGTGCTTTGGTTTAAATGCAGCTAGTTCTTCTGCGGATCTCTCTTGTTCCCGAGCAGGACGTGACAGAGCTCAGTTCCTGATTAATGCAACTGGAGCTGAAACTTGCGATAATATCGCCGTAATACGGTGCATTCTGCAGTAATCCGTCCTGCTGCACTCCAGAGACAGATTCCCAAAGCTGTTGTTTGGTTTTTCTGCCATTTGCGACATATGGTATGAGTGGTTGTTTAAAGTTTCTATGGTTAGTTTTTTGTTATTCATTATTTGACTAAATCTTCCCAGGGGGAGTGCCATTTGACCTATTAATATGTTGTTGGATGAAGTGTTGTGGCTATGTGCCATACTGTTTCCTCATGGCCTCTGGTTCTGTCCTTTACGTATAATTCCTCTTGAATCTTGAGCTCTCTCCTTTAATGGATCCGAAGGGATGTCCAGTTGTTGCTTCTCTCGTTCTTGTTAGTTGCTGTATTGTTGTTGATGCCGACGGCGTTGGTTATCAGGCTCTATTCATGGTTCTTCAGGGTCGTTTGTTCACTTATCGTCTCGTTTATTCACAAGTAAAGTTTTACATTTGTTGGCGGTGAGGCTCGTTTGTTAACGCGGGAGAGGCCTATTCTCATATGGCATCGTTAGTTCGTATTTTTCGTTGATCAGTGAGTCACCGGATTGTTACCAATAAGGCCAAACATTGAGACGGTTATGAATTGGATGGGAAAGATGAATGCATTACCTCGCGACTTTTATTACATATTCGCAGCTTGTGAAATCCGTTGTTGTGATGTGCACCACCATGGAAGCGTAGCCCGCGGTTTTTTCGACACTCTCTGAAGGCATGTACTGTATCCACATCCCTCTCCAATACTCTGAGTGGAGACCGTCGAGAAGGTCGGCGTCCACTAACGATTTCTGTGGACTCATCACTCGAGATTAGTCGTCATTTTTACAGCGATTTTATGGTGGCACTCATATTCAAAGACTCGGCAGATGAATGCTTATATCGCTTTGAGAAAATATCGTTTTATTGATAAGTATTCTATGCAACCGTATCGGCTGAACCTAGATAACTCCAACTTTAGCGACGTTACCCGACGACTGCTTCAATGCGAACTCGGATCGACGATCATCGAGTAGCGTTGAGCTGGTTTGACGTCGCTGCATTAGTCGCTCGGCTGGGAGCGTTGCAGATGAGAAAGAAAGGGTGATAACGTGATAGGGGTGTCAGCCCGTCGGTGAGGGGTCGTCAGGATAACGCCATCATCATCACATGCTTCATTTACTGCAAACCATGAAATATTTCGCGATGAGGTCCCTGACCGTTACCCGAAGACGCCACGATATATGCAAATCAGTCACAAGCATTCAGCTGCTATCTGGAAACAATGCATGTGGCAGTGTTTTAAAGTGTGCCTACACCTGGTCGTGAAGAATAAAGTGGACCAAATAGTATGTTGTATAAACCTCCTTCCCTCACTTATTTGCGGGAAGTAATGGATGGTGGCGGGACTGCATCCAGCTAAACAAATTGCAGTTCATTGTGATTCCCTTGTAAGTTTACTCGTGCGTCGTTTACTTGCCTACGTGCGTCTATCTATCCGGCTAGTAACGTTAACTTAGGAATGAGTAAGAGTTTGTGAAGAGACGTGTTGCTTTTTTTCTTTTAAGGGTTTCTGTCACTGCATCCGTTGTTCCGAATGTTGTTTTCTTATGAGGGAAATTGAAATAATTGCTTGCCTTCGTTGGTAACTCCTGGAGATCTTTGCTACTGCCCAAAGAGCCAGCCGGCTGCTTCATGATCACCAGACAACGGTTTGCAGCTGCTCAGTCGTTAGCCTCATTCATTATACGCCTCTCTGCTTTTATGCCCTGGGTAACTAAACCCATATACCAATATAACCTCACGAGCAGAACTCAACGCGACAGCAACAAAGAAATCATCCAACATTACCTGACGGGTTTCATTTCACCTTCTGATAGATTATGTCACACACGATGGGAGTTAAACCTTTCGCTCGAAGTGCTCATACGCTTACGTTGGGGTACTTCTTGCTCCTCAGCGGTGCCCGATTTCAATGGAGCAACAAACTATACACAATGCCAGAAAGGCGAATTGATATGTTCACGGTGATCCGCAGACAGTGATGGCAACAGCTTTGATAGTCGTTATCGACCGATCCTTCACACAGATATCAATCATTCCCCACTCTCGCTCCAAACGCAATGAGCAAGATTGGACTCACCTTATTTCGTGAATGGGATCGACACTCTAAGGTTTGCCATTTTAGCGGCTTTGAAGTCTATTGATGAGCTTGGCAAGAGATGACTACGGCAGATATGCCATGGCAAGTGAAAGCTATACCCAGTGAAATAAAACATGAGAAGCATCGAAGGAGATTCGCATGATATACACTTTAATTTTCCGCATATCTAACTGACCACTTCCACAAATGAAAGGCGAGAATGGCGTCCTCGTAATTTAACGGATCTGAGGGGCTGTAAAGACCTCTCAAAGCATCCGTAATCCGATCGCTGCAAAATGTGTGCACCTTCTTGACATCTTCAGATATCCACTGCCGCTTTCAAAGATGCGAAGTGTCGACGGAACTATACTGTGGTGGGGATTATATGCGCTAGAATTCATTGGTTGGAATGACGCACTGAGGTACAGGGAGGCGGAATGAGGAAAGAGAGGTGTTATGCAAGAGATCGGCTCTCAGAGTGACAACAAACGTGATATTCCAAAGGCAACACCGAATAAATAAGAGGAATACACGGCTGGTGAAGTGCGGAGGCTTTTACTTGTGCATGAGAGTTTGAATGAATTCATAGCCGCTTGGGCCAAGAAGCTGATACTACCTGTGCCTGCACCTCGCTTCACTTCAGACATGCGTGCGTTGCTTGTCCGTTTAGTGACAGCTGAGGACGTCGGTTAGCGGAGCGATAAAGGCGAGTATTGTAACAGCTATCTGGCGAATTTTCCCACCCATCTTTTTTTTGCATATGAAGACATTTCCGCCATCGATATGTTAAGGAATAAAGGTTTATTTCGACCTGAACTGGCTAGTCACTCGTTCTTTATTTTTTGCGGGAACTTGAGCTCGAGCTCTCAAACCATCTATTTTAGTCACAAGTAAACGAGCACTACAGGGAATGAGTGAGAGAGAAATTTCCCACGCAAATTTATAGTGCTGAAGGCGAGGACTGTGTTCGATTTTCATCGGCCACCTGAAGTTCTGATATCTCAGGAGGGACGAGTGGGAAGAGAGTGAAACCTGAGTGAATTGTTCCCGTGTGTTGGGAGGTGCTTTGAAGTACCGTAGGAGAGAAGTTCGAGGTGGTGAATGGAGCTAACTCGACTTTACCTATTCCACCTTACTTTATACCTCAAAATCAAACGTCATAGAAAGTGTAAGTGAGAAACGTGACGAAGGAGAAAAACTGAAAGATATGAAAAAACGAGCAAATTGACCCGACGAAGTGCGGTCGCAACGGCAAAGGGTTGGTGTATGGCTGCTAGACGAACGTCTTCAAACTTGAAGCCTTCTGGAGGGCTCTTTTGGTTACAGTACTTAAGAGGTGTGAGGGAAGTAAGCCGTTTCCTATTAGCTGCAGTTTTCGTAAATGCCGAGGTAGCGGGTCTGCGTCTCCGAGGTGGATGAGGGGTGTGTGCTTTGGGGAATGATGTGTGGGTGAGGTAATTAAGTTCCGAGGTTGTTGAAGTAAAGTGCTGGTAAATAAAAGTAGAATAGAGGCAGCTTAGTGTCCCCTCTCGAAGAGAAGATCGCATCGGATTGTCATTGTTCGCGACTCTTGGCAGCACTTTGCGGGCGCCGACTCAGTCGACAGAGCGAACAGAGCTTGGGGATGAGCTAAGGTTTGGCACCTTCGGGTGCTTGAAGTTTAGACGGTTACGTTCAGACCTATGAAGCAGTTGCATGAGCTTTATTCGGATGCTTAAAGATGATTCTGAGTGATGAAGAGGCATTTTCTTGTCGGCGAGTGGTATGTTCAAACGAATCTCATCGACGTATGTGGCGTGGACTGAACGGGAACTACTAGCAGTAAAAGGATGTTTGTTTCCAATAAGAGAAGCGAGTCGGTGTCAATTTTGGTCGCTAGGGAATGGTGGTGCGGCGACGGTTTCCACAGGTGGTTAAGGGGGGATGTTCGAAAAGTGCCATGTGGGTGCAGGGTCAGGCAAAAGTTTTTAGAAAAGAAAGGTCGATTGAGTGCTCTCCAGCAGGACCTCATTAATGCTCAAGGACCATTTATTGTGATCGCCACATTGAAACAGATTTCTTGGTCGAGGAGACCTCAGAGGAAGCGGCTTGTCAAAGTGAAGCCTAGGCCCAAAATGCGGGGGACTGCTTCGGGATGTGGTCCCTTTTGCGGGTCAGGTTTATGACATTACCTTAAGGGTGTGGTGCTAAGTACGCGACAAATCCTCCTGACAGGTGCCTTTACGAACCATCTGTTAACTGTATGTTGAATCGATGATTTCTTTCTCAGCATGAAAGGGGTTTGCATTTCGCGATGGCATTCGAAGAACCATTGGTGGAGGTTGAAGTATGTTCTTAAACCTAGGCTTATGCTCTTTCAATGTTGTATTAGACTTTTTATATAGGCTGGCAGTTTAGTGTTGGGAGGTGCAGCAGACCTCGTTTTAGTGGGAAATGGATCCTCATGCCAGGAAAAGAAAGTCAGAAGAAGGGTCAGTTATTGCTTGCCGTATAGGGAAAGTGGAACATGCGCAAAGTGAATGAAGATTTGCTCGCTGAAGTGTCTTCGCCCGCAGTGGAATATCGTTGTTGGCAGTTGTTGAGTAATTTTGAACGCTTGCTTAGGAAATGCCTCATAAAATGCAACGAGCACCTCTTAGTTGATCCGCACTAAGCTTTGTCTCTTCACTCTACATCGACAAGTGGGGGAGGTGTTCTTACAGAGGAACGGGGAGATCAAGTATCATTTTTCATAGTGAACATAGAGCTCACAACTCTTGAGGATTAAGCTAAGTCGGCGGGGAGGGAGGTCGCACTATGACATTCGCTGGCTATGATATGGCGCAAAGATTTTATGTATATGGCGGAAGAATTACAACGGTGAAAGGAGGGATCATGAATCTCCCGACAGCTCTGCGACGTTCCTGAAGTTTCCTTTCGCAGTAAATCTCCGACGGAATCTTATTAATTCTTGTGGAAATATGTGATTGATGGTACTGAGAAATTCATAAATGCTTGAAATAGTTACCTCCGTACTTATAAAGCTATTCAATGAACGCTTATTTATAGAAGCCCCCAGCAAATTTCATTGTTTTTCTCTCTCGTATATTGTTTTTTCCATCGTTTTCTTGCCGAAAGTCTTCGAGATTCCCAATCGGAAGTCTCCATTTTTACGGAAATTCCCCATTTTCCTTGAGAGATTCGTCGTTTAGTAGTTTTTCATATTATATTGTACTAAACAGCTTCTCTTACGGAAGTGTGCATTCAGAATATTCTAAGATCGAAGCCGGGGAACTGCATTTCGCATCAGAATCCCTCTAAGTGACCGCTAATAGTTCATATTTCGATGCATCGACTGAGAATCATTTAATTCTAAGTTATAAATCTTTTCTTTTTGCAGGGAATTGAATTTAGAGCAGTTCTGTAAAATGGACGATTCCTTAAAAGAAGTGACTAGTGGACAGGGAAGACTCGTGCCGTTGAGCAGTTTGAAGGTATTCGAATTGAAAGAGGAGCTGGGAAAACGTGGACTCGATAAGACCGGTGTTAAGGTGGCCCTTATCGAACGTCTGCTAATGGTAATTGTTTTTCTTATGATAAAAGGTCATTGTAAGGAGGGTTAGGGAAAAGGTTGACCTCGAGCGTATTGCGGTTGAGATGAGTTCCCAGTTGGTGAAGTTGAATGCTGAAATTTACGTAGCGGAACTGAAGCCGTCGCCGTTGTTCCGTAATTCCGCGTTGTCTTCACGGTGGATTCATCCAAATGTACTGTTCTGAATTTTTATTTCATCCCATCAGAAATGTTAAAAACTTCAAAAATGAGAATATTAAACCAATTCTTTCAGAAAACCCCAACACTCAATAATCGGCTGTTTCCTTTTCTCATTTTGCCTTCTGAAGGGAAATCGGGAAGAGTAAAGAGGTATTCTTTAACGATTCTGCTTTTGAAACTCATCCAACGGTGAAATATCGAGTGAGTTCGAGATAGGAACTCATCGTCGCCAACAGAATGACAGCGTTTGAGATGCTCCTCTAGACAGCAGTTTGTACCGTCGAAGCTCTCCGTGATAGAAACGATTCGTGGAAAAAATGATAGCATTTCTGAGATTCCCTCTCGCAGTTTTCGTATTTTACTGAAGTTAGCGAGCTCTGCTGTGAAGTTAAATGGCCGCAGTTGGTCGATTTCCAGTTTGATGATCGTTGGGGTTGCAGTCGTGATCGCGAAGATTGACTCTCCCGTTTGAAGCATAAATTAGCAGTGAATTTATGCGTTTGCACAGGTGGAAACTTCTCGTTTCGGATTCTGATCGATGTTGAGTACATTTGAACTGAAGTCGAGATAAGAGCTCTCAAAAGTCGGTTTATTTCCCTCACGCAACACTCCGCTCTCGAAATGTTATCACGCGAATTTTTCTTTCTCCCAAGGTGAAGTTCACTTGCAATATTGAGTTGCACCTGTGCTGCCGAGAAACTCCATATCGACCGGTGTATTTCCGTTTAGTTGTAAGACTATTTGTTAGTATTCACACTGCTGTTATTTTATACAGGCGTTGCGCAATGAAGGCCACGATCCGGAAACTTATCTTTTTTCGGTAACCGAATACGCAAAAGAGACTTCGTCGACAAGTTCTCCTCGACTTGAAGGTAAACGAGAATAAGATTCTTTGTGGACCTTTTTAGATCTGCTGGAAGTTTTTATTCCTTAAAAAGAGCGCATGCGGAAGTTAACGGCACTTTTCTGAGCAGTTAAGAGAATGTCGTCACAAATTGTTACATGAGCGCAACGAATACTTCGTTAATCATAGACGGGTAGCGGTGATAGGTGGCGAAACGCGCAAGCTGAATGAATTGCACCTCTCTTCGGATGATTCACTTCTCTTTATTGAGTATGGCACGTTCTTCTGCTTTCTTTTCCCACTATCATCGGTGCATTCCGAAATATCTGCATTTTGGATATTTTGAGGGAAGCTTACCTTCTGGGATACGTGGAAAAAGGACAGTTAAGTCCACTCATCGTGAAGTATTATCGGTGTTTTGAAGCAGAAACGCTTTTAATTGCAACTTTGAATAAATTGAAATATAAAGGGGCAGTTGAAGTATGCGGGCAACGAGTCTAGGAGCACGTTATTTCCGCAAATTTATCGCATAAGTGTTTGGATCAATAAACTAAAGAGTTAGAATGCCACGCTTAGATTCACAAGTAGCAACTTTGAAATTGTTCAACAAATTCCGACTCACATGATGCACTTGTTGATGAAAGTTATTTCCTAATTTCAGCTGCCTCTCAAGTGGAACAGAGTACCGGGAATGATGACTTGGGAGATGCGGACGAGCCCGTTGCAGTCGAAGAAGCGGAAACAGTGGTGGATGAGGGTTCGCAACATGGGGATCCTGCCATGGTAATCTTAATTCGCTTATGTGTGGTGACGAATAAACTGCGGTTGAAAATTGGTGTTATAAAAAGTTTGGTTCCAAACAAACATATAAATGTTTGACGTTCTGTCGGCGTGAATCCCTCCCCCCTCCTCCTATCGGTTCCTACGTTACGATACGTCATTGCTGGCGGAAGTGGGTCCGCGATCTCTTAAATAAATCTCCAGCTTCCTTTTCAGTAAATCATTATGTAGGTTGTCTGTGGTTGAAGCGTTCAGTTCCATAATGTTCATGTGTGAAACGAATAATGGTGCTGAAGAGAATGAGCCCATCATCGTCATCCTTTCATGAGGTTCCGCTGGGCTCGCTTACCGCCATTTTTGTTTGCCAGAGAATCTTTCACTAATGAATATGTCCAAAAGGCGTTCATCTGATTGTCATTGGTGGCGGGATGCAAGTGGAATTGGGATATTGATGGTGGAGGTCAGTCGCTGTATGAATCAGTAATCGAAGAAGTAATGCACTGTGGTGAAAGTTACCTGGCTGGAGAAGGATTAGGAGATGAGAAGCAATGGCGGAAGTGGTCATTAGGAGTGTTACACATGTGGAAAGCTGAGTATTTGTTTTTAGTCCTGTTTGATTTGTTATAGGCACCAAATGCAACGGACGTGGAAATGTGTGACGGAAGCAGGAGAGGGAACGTTGAAATTTACGACGGAAAGGGGCAAACAGTGGCTGGGAAGGAGGCAAAAGAGAACGCAGTAGCAGTGATGGATCAGGTGAAAAGCGAAGTGGAAAGCACAGAAAGCAGTACGTCGATCTCTGCAGCAGACATTCAAAGCACTAAGAGCTGTTCAGTGTGGGTGAAGGGAATCAGTGCCGACGTGAAGGCTTCCCATCTAAAGGTCGTCGGATTTTTCTTTTTCTCCAGTTCTTCATTGATCTTTTAGTTCTTTGTTTCTGGTATAGAAATTTTTAGGTGTAACGATTGAGAGAGGAATAGTTGGCTGTGAAGAACGAGGGAGGAAACTAATATCACGGCCAATATCTAAATTTGGCAGTGAAAAGGGAGTGACCTTGGTGGGCTGATGCAGTGAGAGCATCAAACATACGCGTTTCATCTTGACTTTTGCAGAAATGGCGAAGGCGTCTATTTTCTCCTCAAGTTGGGCACTGTAATTTCCTTAGTATAACTCTCCTATGCGCAGTTCAATTTGAGTAATTCATTTTTGCCTCGTTTTTGAGCCGAATACCTCTTGTTGAGAAGTCTTGTTGGGGTTCGTTTTGAGGTCATACGCTAAGTTAATTCTTTCTTTTGTGCATGCAAAATGATCTTCATTGAATAGAAGGACGTTTAGGACTTGGCACAACAATTAACTGATTGTTAGGCTTATGATTTTGAAAGGAACGACATAAATTGTCGTTCATTAAACCTCACAGATATGGGAGAAATTGTCATAACAGTGGTGCATTCAAAAGGCAGCAGCTGCACGTGCCAACGAATAAGCCACTTAGTCGATGCTATATGTTTCGTTTTGCTATGAAATCTTCAGTTTTGTACTTATCTATTATGGATTTTTCGCGACGTGACGTCGGTTTGGTAGAGCCGCTCAGTTGTCCTCTTTGATAGGCACTAGGCTTATATAGCTAAATTTATCTCGATCTGGTTGTAGGCAATGAGGTTTCCAAGAAACATATTTGCTGTCCTACCTGATGTGTATTCCGAATGGCTCCCTCAGTTTGTTATGTTCTTTTTTCTTGCTGGTTGTTACTGCTTAAATGGAGCCTGTTATGAATAACATATTGGTTTCGTAGACTCTGTTTGCGCAATGTGGTCGAGTGGTGAGTGCGAAGATTTTCGTTCGTCGTAATCAGCCCACCAACAGCTATGTTGGACTTGTCACGATGATCAGTGCCGTATGTGCCGAACGATGCGTACAGCTCCTCAACAAAACCTCGTACAATGGAGATATGCTCATCGTTGAATTGGTACGTCTCGGCCTGGTTTGCTTTGTTACCTGAAATAGATCTTGGAGTTTCCTAATCCTTGAGTCTTGTATGCAATTCGTTGATCATTCATGTGTTTTAAAGCTTAGTAGAATTATGTCACGGTGAGTTGGTGCTGCTTATTATCTCATATTCTGCCTCTTTCTGCGTTGACAGGTGATACCATGGATCCTTGTAGCGGAGAAGGAGAAGATACTCTTTAATGAGAGGTAGATCCCACACTAAGATTCCCGTTATTGGTCCACGTAGTTATTGCTGAGTAGTTGTTAAGAATGAAAGGACGAAATGTTATTGCGAATTAATGGCGGTCGACGAATTGTTGACCACATTGAAGTTGGATCGCCTTCGAAATTTGTTCTTGTGAAGGTGGATCGATAGACGTAGCTGCACTTCGGGCAGGTTGAATTCTAGAAGATTGAAGTGGTATTTCAACCTCAAGCCGGTTGCACTGATTGAGGGTGTTTCTACGGTAACTGTTGCCCCCTTCGTTTACTGTGAACACAGAGAAGATGGAAAGGCTTTTCCTTGTTTGCGTTATTTGCTGCTTTAATAGAAAGCTGAAAGCAACTCATCAAGCTCCATTGTAGAATAAATGGTATATTTGGCGGTATTAGCAGATCGTTGTGCTATGGGATTTTACTGTGATGGGTGGTATTGACTAGTGACTTATCTGTTGGCCTCTTCATCGGTGTCTCTCACTCGCATTCACTCATTTTATGGATGCTTCGTCACAATCATTTCATCACAGCAGACGAAGTAGGAGTAATTTGTGCCATCTTGCTGGATTCTGTTATTTGGAACAGTTGATGCGTCTGATGGAGTTTATAGCACGAGAGGCTTGCATCGTCTTTTAGCTTCTTCTTGCCGAAGAGACCTAAAATGTTGTCTCGGATATGAAGTATTTCTGAGTTTCTATGTTCTTGTTTGATATTCAGTGAGAAGCAACACAGAAGATTATTCATGACAGTTGGTGCTTGGTGGTCACCACACGCTGAGAAGAGAGTGAATTACATTATTCTTCTAAAACAAATCGAATCAATTTCCTCTGCCGCAAGAGTTGTCGTTAAGCTTTGTTCATGTGTCACTCTTTCACTTAATTTGTGGAATGATTACACCTATTCTTGTTCTGCATGATCTTTTTTGTGTATTGTTGTCTTTTACGGCGATCTAGAGGAATTTTTACGCAGCTGTATGTTGGGAGAGGTGGGGGGATAGCGGGAAGCAGCCGAATGAACTATTGCATCATCGGCAGTGAGATTGACGTATCGCCGTCGAAACTATTTGAAGACTCACTCACGTTTACTCCCCAGCTCGGAATGTAGTGGAGGAGGCAATAGAGAGGCGATAAAATATATCAGTAGTGAGTAAATTTGAAAGTAGAACAATGACGCAAAGGTAAGATCGATTGGCAGTATACAATCGGCTTATAAAATCACTTTGTGTTTCAGGCTAATGAGAAAAAGATGGCATACGTGAAGCAGTGGAGTGTTTCAAAGAGCTCATCAGCAGGAAAAGGAGTCGAAGGCGCGCAAGCTTCTCATTGGGTACTTGTGTTCCTTATTTGCCCATCCTGCGACATGCTGAGCAGATTTGGGCTCTCTCGAGCAGAGCTCTCCGTCTCTTTGAATGGAGATCTTTTGCTGGAGAGCTAAATGTTAAACTTGAAGGGAACATTTTTTATAGGCTTCAGTGTGCACTGATCGTCAGTGTCATCGTTGCTTAATTTGTTAGGAATTGTAAACATAGATTAAGCATTAATTAATATGAGAACAAATTCACCACGAATGAAATCCTCTCATTCAGCACTGTGAAAATGGAAATGTAGGCGTTTATTCGAGAAGAAATCGTATAATTTTTGTTGTGGAATGCGATTTCTCGACTTTGTCAACCGATCCGGATCGCAAAAGTGAAGCGAACGTATCTCGTCCATGAGCGCTTTCTTGCCCTCATTCAGCTATAACATAATACAATTCTGCATGCGGCTCATTTGTCAGAAGTGTGCCGTTTCGAATTTTCATTTGCATTACTTCCCTGCTTCCCTTCACTCATCCTCTGATATCCGCTCCGTCCATCGTAGTTCACCGTCCATTTTCCGATCCTTCTAAGTGTAGTCAGATCATCGAACGCTATAGCGCTCCGTACTCACATCTTCTAGGCAGCATTGAACGAGGATGGACATGAGCTGTCGCTTATTCTAAATTATTCCATCACATAAGTCAGCCAGTGTATTCCCGCAACAAGTAGAATGAAAGCAGATTGTTTAATTGAGAACATGCATGTCGATTCGACACAGAAGTCTTCCTTGCTGTCCACAGGAGGATCAGTCCTATTCTTGCGATGAACGAGCAGCGTTTTCTTTCATAAGCCCAAGTTGGTCTGCGAGCTTTCTGACAGAATGAATTTTACATCGCAAAATGTTACTATATGATGCATCGATTATATAGATAATAAGTGAGTGACTCGGGACCCACTCTTAGGGAATGGAGGGACCATTAGATGGTCATTGATGTGAGGTGAAGCGAGTGAGTCGATTGATTGGGTGGTCGCTGAGCTGAGTCGGTATTCGCTTCAGTGATCTTTGTGCGAAGTTGAATAGAACTATTCCACCAACAATGCTGAAATATTCTCTGTTTGGGCTCGACTTATCTCCCTTTTGCAGAGCGTAATTCGAGTACCATTTATGTTGCTCCCTGGGTTCATTCAAATAGCGGACACCAACACGAGGCGGCTCTCATTTTTGTTGCGCTAAAAGAAGGAAGGGGCTCCTTTATTTGCTCTCGTTGAAGTAACTTTCTCCATTTGACTGCTGGTTCATTTAACTGGTTTTTGAGCGTACACGCATAGAGGTAGTGTTTTATTTCTCCGCTAAAATAGGTTTACTCGGGGAGTGGGCGATAGCCACCTCCTTTTAAGATTCAGGCCCCTTAAAAATATATTCAATGTTTGTGGGGTCATCCAGGTTTAGAGTTAATTCGTGCATATACATAACATTGGGTGTGCATTTGAACAACGCAGAATTCAGTCGATAGGTCGGTGGAGAGGAACGACTTCTTCTTATAGATAGGAAGCGTATACGTGCAGATGTGATCTTATTCTCTTTAGTTAATGAAAAAGATTTGCAGAGTGAGGAAGGTTCGCAAGTGACGAGATGCACAGATGCGGATATGAAAGATGTAACAGAGAGAGGGGACGGCGACGAGTGTGCTGATAGCAAAGAAGGGTCTGCTGCAAAGGAACACCTCGAAAGGCGCTATCATGAAGAAATTAAGCAGCAGCACAGTGCATCGAAAGATGCCAAGACGGAGCAAGAAGAGAGTAAAGGTGCCTGGATAAAGAAAAAGGGCGAAGGGGTGGAGCAGCATTCCAAGAAGAGTGCAGTGAAGATAGAGGAAAAGGAGAGTGCCGGTCAAGGTATGAGGAGTGCTCAGCCGCAGTTGACTAATGCTCTTCTTAAGTCGAGTCGTTCGTTATGGATTAGAGGAATTGGTGCTGATACGAAGGCTGCTCACCTCAAGGTTAGTTGTGATGTTCTTATTTCCGAATGGAAGTTGCTGATCTTGGTGGTTTGAAAGTGAGTGAACGGTGAAAAGGTCGCGGCTTGAAAAAATTTTCTGGATGATTGCAGCTGAATAGACGGTAAGAGATGCTGTCTGGAAAAATTCTTTCGTTGTTGAGGTTGAAGATTGTCTCCTCAAGGCGATCGGGATGTGAATATTTGAAGTCTTTTGCAATCGTGAAGTCTCTCTTCCTTCAAATGAGTATTGATGAAGCTCGTAGATTTGGAGCGTCCATTCTGCATCGTATTCTGAGATATTGCATGTTTTTGAAAGACGCCTCATAAATTAATTCTTTGCGAAGTGGTCGAGAGTTGTCTTACTGAAAAGTGAATGAACGTTTAGTTAATGGCCTTAGCTGAGATAACCTCCTCGAAAAGAGAAATAGTTCATTTCTGAAAAGTAAATTAGACGTTTGCAGACAATGTTCTCGAAGTGCGGTAGAGTAATAACGGCAAAGGTGTTTGTGCGTCGTCAACTCACGTCGAATGTTTATTTCGGTTTCCTCTCAATGGCGAGTGCCGAAAGTGCCGACAGTTGCGTGCAACAATTCAACAAGGCTGTTCTTAATGGCCAACAAATAACCGTTGAGCGAGTAAGCCTAATGAGAATTTTCGCAAACGTTTAGTCCACTGTGATGTTTGTTTCCAGTTCACCGTAGGTCAGGAAATCTCCTCTTCCACCATTAGAGTGTAAGTTGACGTCGCTGAGCGCAGCGATGCATGCTATCGATCGATCTTGAATTTTTCAGAACAGTAGAACTTTATTAGAGTAATTCATAACGACGTTTGAACTGAATGGAATTATTGAATTCCTGAGGAAATGAACGGCTACAGCAGCTAGTTTCCGTTCTCGAGGTGCATTCCTTCTTCACACTGGTTTTTGGCCCCACTCGGCAACTGTTAGCTAGTTTGAGTCATACGTTGGAATTTCATTAATATTTTGCAAATATGTTGCCTTGAAGTAGCAGTCAAGGCCAAAGTCTTATCGTCAAATGTGTAGTATAGAAGGTAAGACACGTGGGCATGATGTGAAACGAGGAGGGTAACGTTGGTAAACGGTGGGTTTGGCAGTCGACAGTTGTCCCATTCATCATAGTAGCGTTGGCATTTGAGATCCTGAATTCGAAGATTTCCAGTGAATTTCCTCCACAAGCAGACCTTGGGAGGGGAATTGAGCTCACATATGAATGTTGATTAAATGAAGCCGGCTGTATGGCATTTCGATGGAGGCTAGCACTGCGGAGGATGAGAATTGTTCTTGGCACACAGCGACGCCTTTCAGGCCGATCATTCCGGTATGGCGGTACGTATTCCGGAAGTAAAGAAAGAAGGCAAGACGGTGGATGCTGTTGTCGATGAGGAAGCAAGCAAGAGCAGTAAAGAGGAGGGTGCGGGGATGAGTGCAAAGACAGGAGAGAAGAGAAATTCGTCAAATTTAACGCTAAATATAGAGAGCAAAAAGCAATTTTCGGTAAAGGATGATTCTAAAAGAGAAGGAAACACGAAAAGAGAGGAACACGATGCGAGGCATTCAGGTATTAGTTATATCCATATCATTTTCCAGAAGAGGTTTGGCGATTTGATCTGTATCTCTTAGGCACCGTTGTGAATTCGTCGTGTCCGCTCTTTCGAGTGCTCTTCTAGATTATGGAGATCCACATCCTCCCAAAGAGCTTGAAAATCACTGTTATACACAACTTGCTCATTATCATGTATCAGTGAGTTTAAAATTCGTTAAAGAAGGATGTGACGACTAAAAGAGATATGCAGAGGAGTGGTATAATAAAAAGTGGGCCGGGAAGTAGTGCGCTGTAGAAAAGCGTTTTTACGTACCTTCTGCGATTGTTCTCTTCTTCCTTCTCTGATGTTTTCTTTAAGCGTTTCGAAATATTTCCATCGCTCTTATCTCTCATATTCACCTTCTTTGATGCACATTAACGGGCATGAGCTCTCTGTAATATCTGATCGTTACAAGTTTGTCAGTGAAGCATTCTCTCCGAACTGAAACCTGCAAAGTGGGATGTTCATTTCATTGCTCTCTCAGGCGACAATGTGTCGCTTTCTGCGACGATCAACGAGCGCATCTTCATTTGGGACATGTTCGCCAATGGAAAAGCAGTCGTCTTGTTCGTACAGTGACGGTGACGTATAGCATGAATTGCTATTGCATCTTTCACCGAAACTCGCAGTGGTGGTTACGGTTATCGATGCGGGTAGAAGAGATGTTGTACGTCACTAACGAGCAGATGAGGAGTCAATGAAACTTCTTGTTCAAGGACCTCTGAATATTTCTTTCATGCGACATCGGCGTTAGCTTTTGATCCGGATTTCTTTAATGGCGGACACGAGAACAGATATGCCTTTGTTCGATGTATAACAGGAAAGGAGGTTGTGAAATGCGCTAATGATGTGGGGAAGAATGCTCAAATATGTGAACTTTATCAGAAAGGGAGGCTATGATCTCTGTTGCTTTCTGGCTTCCCCAGTCGATGGAAGTTTCATTCAGTGTCACAGATAAAGTGAATCGTTCTGATTCATGGTTTTCTTGGATTTGTAAGTGAGTAAACATGAGAGGCTGCGATCTGGTGCGGTCCCGAACGACTGAGAAGGTCGGATTCTCGGAGGCAAGTACATTATTTTCCTCCTTCTGCCCTCTCAGTATTGCATGATGGGTGTGCAAGGCTTTCTTCACAAGAGTCGTTCAATTTTGCTAAGTCGAAGGCAGTCTTCTACGACAACAGTATCTGGAAGAACGTGAAATTCATCGGTGGGGATTATGAGAGAGAGATCGAATGAGACGTCGTCTTTTTCGTTATCAATGTGTGATCCTGTCGGTGCTGCATTGTAAGAAGAGCACGAGCAGAATGTATTTCATGTCAAATGCCAGCTTCGTTAAATATTTGGTCAACGTTATAGGCTTCCTTCGTATTGTTGAACGAGGGAGTCACGAAAATGTAATGTAATTCTTGCAATGAACGATGCTCGTGAAAGACGTTCGAAATAATAGGGAAGGTGATGTGGATGGAGAGGGGAATGATGGAGATTGCTTCTTGAAAGCGGCGTCTTTTGTCCGTCGAATTCGCACGCAAACAAAGCGGAACGCTTGCTAGAGTCCGCTATGGACTGTGGCTGTTGTTCTTTGGCAAGAAAAGAATATTCAAAGTCGAGGCCAACTTTAGCTCTTCATTTTTCTCAGAGGAGAGTATCGGAAATATTCAGCTAGAGATAATTGGTGATTTAAATGCTGAAAAGAGGCTATGGAAATTTCACACTTAACAGTTGACTGTGATGCTGTGAAACTGTGAGAGGAAATATCGACATTCAGAGGCGTTTCTTCTGTTGGATCCTGGAGAAAACCGTCTGTAATTTATTGCAGTGAAAGTATCCTCTCATCGTAAGACGGTGAATCGGTAGAAAATAGCAGGAACGCAGAAATACCAGCCGGGAGAAAAGAATCGCAGACGCCCATCGAATCCATTTCGAAGGAGAAAAAGATCAAGTGATACGGAGTGGAAAGACTTTATCGCCCTTCAGCCTGTCTTCCTTTCATATATGGTGTCTGATGTTTGCAATAATTACGGATCGAGGGCTTTTATGGCATATCAACGATGGCTTTCAGCGAATGACGAAATACACCGGCAAATACGCATAACAGATGGCACCCCTGTCTCTTGACTCTACCGTTGTTTTTGCCTACGTCGTTCACAGTAAGAGAGGGTTTTTTCACGGTGTTTATTCGATGACAGAAGACGTCGTCGATCGAACAAGATAGAGGAGATATTGTCGTGAGCCGACGTCGAGGCAGTTCGGTACAAGTGAGGGGATGGTGACAGTGGTGTTGGTGACGGAGGGGTGCATCGATGACGTGCGTTCGTGGAAGAATAAAGTGGATTTTTTGCGTGTGAAATGTGGAGTTCACCTTTTTGTGCCGTTTCTATGCCGCATGCGAAGCTGAGTTGAGCAAGCAACAAACCCGCAGTAATCAAGCGAGGGGAGATTCATTATGAAAGGTGAGAGCAGGTGCCGCACCGCCGATGTGCGGCTGCTATTCGTTTCACTCAGATCGTTGTCTCATAAAATTATGCATTCATTTCTTTGCATTTTTTCTCCCTATTTTGCATAGTTTTTTTGTGAAGTAAACTTTTACGAGCGGCTCATTAGCGTGTGGAAATTTAGCGCAGTCCCATTGTGATTTTGAAAAGCTATGGCGGAATCGTTATCGAGAGAACGTCTTAATTGAGAGTGGGGCGGGGATGTTGCTGCATCTGTCGTTGCAACGATCTGATTTCAGAAAAGCCACCAACCAGCAGGGAATTCACATCCACAACGACCTCTTCGATCAACGAAAGAAAACTAGCACGTCGTGTTTTCAAAACACACCGCACGGCTCAAGCAACACGGTTTAACAATAGTGCTATTCGAAAGCCGCCACGATCACTGCTTACAGCAAAAGCAGCCCGTACGTCGAAGCGTATGTCGTTCGGTGGTAGGGAAGCTGCTCGCATTGCACCAGCAGCAGCTACCCATCGCCTCGAGAAGAGAAACTACCCACGTAGACCGTCACATCGAAGTGCGAATCGTGGCACTTACAAACGCTCCACGCCGCCTGCACATCCTCTCTTCAATGGCGAGGACGGCGGCATTCGTGGACGTGGAAAGCGTTGTTTCAGTAGTGCCACTGCTGCGGCCGATTCCTATCGTAGAAGTTGTGGCTCGCCTCTCTTGTCGTGGGAGGAGCACGCAACAGTGGAGATGTTGTACCGTAAGAAGGAAACTTCCCGACTGCAGGAGGAGGAACGAAGACTACATGAGGAACGTGATCGTCTTCGGCAGGAGAGAGCACGCATTGAACGTGAACGAATCATGTTGGAGAGGGAGAAGCGTGCAACATTTACCGCAGGACGGACCCGGAGCGAACGTGTTGCGGAGCGCCACCGAACGAGAGAACGTGACCGCGCGGAATGCGGCCGCGTGACAGCCGATCGTGAGTGTGCGGAACGCGAACGCATAGCAGTGGAGAACGGAGAGGCGGAACGAGAGCGTGAGCAAATCCGTTTCCAGAAAGAGCGCGTTGTGCAAGAACGAATGCGGATCGAGCGTGAGCGCGAGCGAATTCGTGTTGGTCGTCTTAGAGCGGAAGAGGAGCGTCTAAGAGCGGAACGTGAACGTGCCGAGCGGTTGAGGAGAGAGCAACGTGAACGCAACGATCGTGTTAGAGTAGAAGAGGAGCGTGCTGAGCAAGAACGGCTGAGGGTCGAACGTGAACGGGCGGAACGTGAAAAAGTGGCGGAACGTGAACGCTTGAGAGCCGAAAAAGAACGCGCAGAACGTGAGCGTCTCGAGGCGGAACGTGAGCGAATTAAGGCTGAAAAAGAACGCACTGAACGTGAGCGTCTAAGACTAGAGAGGGAGCGCGTTGAGCGCGAACGTCTTCAGCTTGAGCGGCTAAGAGTCGAAGCCGAACGTGAGCGTTTGAAAGCAGAAGCCGATCATGAACGGCTGCGGGGCATTGAAGGGGAACGTGGTCAAGCCGAATTCGGCCGGCACAGTGATCGGCTTAAGACGCAGATGGAGCGAATGGAGCGCGAACGGTTGGAGCTGGAGCAGTTGCGGCAACTCGCTGCGCTTACTGCTTCAGAAGCGATATCGACATTTGTGCCCAGTCCTCGCAGTAGCGTTCGAGAGAGTTCCAGTCGTCAGGAGCTCGATTTACCCAGGTATGTAACGCATGCTTGCACAGCATTTCCTCCTCTCTTCAATATAAGTGATAATATGGGTCTGTTGAATATGGTTACGAGCAGCCACATGCGTAATTTGTTGCAGGCTGTTCGCGAGGTGCGTTCCTACCACTGTTCATTTTGTTCCGTTAGTGTTCTTTTCCAGCTAGGGCTCCATAATGTCGATCCGATTGGTAGGAGCGAATTCCATCTGTCCTGAATTTTTTCCTCGTCTGCACTATGTGATGATGCGAATCCATCATTGTTAGCAGCAAGTCTTGGTCTTTCATGCGAGTGAAAAAGCAACTTCGAAAGCGGAGTGAAGATTGTGGTGAATCTTACAGACGCAACGAACGGATTGCGTCAACGAATCTCGCAAGTGAAGAACTAACTCGAGAGGCTAGAAAAGAAGGAGAGGGGGGAATATCGTTGCCAGAAAATGAGAGCAATTAAAAACGAAACGGATGCAGGCACCCGGTGAGCCCAGCGGAAGGAGATCAATGAGAAACGAGGGGATGCTCAGCGGCTTGAAATGATGGGAGGTGTGATTTCTTCACGACAGAATTTGAAGTATGCGTAATTGCAGTTAAACTTGCAAATGCACTGTAAACGGGATTGCACGTCAAGCGAAGAGTGATGCAAGTCTGAGATATGGAGTTGAGATTCTTTCCTTAGAAAAATTGCTTAAGCTTCAGACGTTTATGGCAGAGCGTCATCTGCACTACAATTTCCGCGACTCTTGATATTAACGTCGAAGGTAGAAGGGAAGCCCTCAGTGTGTGTATTGTTTTTTGAGAATGAGATAATGCCCGACGATTGCAGATAACATTACTCATGACGATGCAGTCCCATGTCGTGTTTCCCTTAAAAAAGAAGTTCCCGAATACAGCAGACTTGCTCGACATTAGGTTGTTGCGGATTCATCTGTTTGATTGGTGGGAGGAGCATCAAATGTGATCCGGAAGCATTCATGCATAAGAATTTTGAATGCTGAACGAAGTTTTGAGATGCTGCGAATGTAGATTTGTTGCAGTCGGCGATAGAGTGTTAGCATGAGTTTTGTTCGAATGGATATGTCTTTAAGATGGATTCGGAAAAGAGCGTCGATAACAAAGAGAAAGAAGTTGCTAGAAACCGTCGATGAACTTCATGCATAGGGATCGGTGTGGGATGTGGGATCGGGAGATTGCTTTCTCTAAACGATTATTCATAGGCGAATTTGAACGGTAAAAAGCTTCTGAAAAGTGAGTGAATTAAAAGTGGGTGCGGCTCAACTCTGTCTTGAAGAAGGTGTCGAATGAGACAGTGACGCAGTTGGGAAGAGAACAAGAGAAGGGCACTAAATAGTCAGTCACATCGAGAGGATCGGAATCAGTTCCTCGAATCTGAAGAATGTCTGCTACGACATGAAGTATGGGGCGAAAAATCGACATTGTCAGGTGCGATTTTTGTCAATGCCAGCGAGGGCAGTTTTTTATACCCAAACAATATGGGTTCATTATTAGAGGTCGATGTGATGCATTTCGTACACCATCAGATGATATGAGCAGTTCCGGGAACGCTCTTTTGCTCCAGGTTGATCTTATATGGATTGATTTTTCGAAGCTCATCTGGCAACATTCCACTAATACTTTCAATAGTTTTTCTAGTGTACTTGCAGTTTCATCGAACTTCTCTTAAGTTTACTCGTAATTCAGTATGTTTGTGAAAATTGTCTTATTTATTGAAAAGTTTGACTGAAGAACTGGGAATTAGGTGAATAGCGGGTACGCCCATTTCGTCGACTTCCGCGTTTTCGCATTTGATCACTTTATCGCCGAGGGTCAAGTGATCTCTCTCGCAATGAAAGAAACTGGCAGCGACATGGGAGTCTTAAGCAGACTCCATATTTCTCGCATTTCTCCGTCACATCGTGCATCGTGTGATTATTGGTCGATCGACCATCGAGATAGCTTTTCCTGGAATGCCAAAAGCACGATGGTTTTGAATGGGCACTGTCATGATGAATGAGGAGAATAAAGCGTCATTCGATGGGGATTTCGCAGATTAGCAAACTTTCAAAGAACTTTATGGCCCACAGTAAGCTCCGTCATAGATGAACTTATTGGTCGTAGAGTGATGAGGTCATTTGGTAGAACAAAAGAGTTGCAGAGATACTTTCAAGCAGTGCTGTGCTTGAGAGAGAGTCACTCTTTACGGTTAACTTTGTCTATGAGAGGCTAAGAGGACGGATCGCCGTTGGGGATTTTTGAGAGACGTTGGGGAAGGTCACACAACTGGTGGCTATGCCAAAAGTGATAGGAATTTGTGTTGAATCGCGGTGGACATGCAAATGTTGGGTTATGCTGAAGGGGACCGCAGTGGATACTTATGCTTTACATGGTGCGGTGAATGTTTCAAACACTTTTGCGCATTAGCAATTCAACTTGATGACTTAAGTTGTGGTGAGAGCATTCTTTGATGGAGTTGTTCGGAAACATCACTTGATCAGATGCATTCTGAGCCGGTTAACGCCGATCTTGTGGCACAAATGCATTATAGCATAGCCAGGGGCAAGATAGCTGATTACTCGACGTTGAAGTTGTTAGATTGTGAGGCAATATTGCAACGAAATGTGGCATCAAGCCATGACTTGTCTCGCAATATAGGATCCTTTCTTACCGGGGACATCCACTGATCTTTTAAAATACAGTTCACATTTGAAGGTTCCATCTTTGTTCCCCTCCTCTAAAATGACCTTTTTTTCTGCTGTTCGCCTTGCACATCAAAAACATTGCCTATGCAATGTACAGTTATCCGTCATATTGTATTACCCAGCAGCGCAATTAACGAACAGTCTGTTTCGGAGGGGGACAGTAGGTGAGTCATAATGCTTTTGCTAGTATTCCGTAAAGGCGTTTCAATGAAGCTTTTTTCGACGTCACAGCGGCAGGCATCGAGGTGCTTATGGACAACCTGGAGAGCGTTTTGCGCCATATGCAGCCCGAACTGCGGTGGAGCGTTACTTGACGTCTTCTCTCTCGCCAGCTGCCGCATCTCGATTTGGAGGTGATCGTGAACGAGAACACAGTAGACGCGGTAATATTTGCAAAAGTTCGCAATCTCTCGTAGTGCTGTGTGCGTTTTTAAACTCATATCTGAGAGAAGAATGCAGAGAGCGAGAAGAAAGGAATTACTTGCACAGCTGCAGAAAATTTGCTGTGACATTGTTGAATCGTATCCGAGGTCGAGTTGATCTCGAAGTATTCAGTGCCAAGTTTCGTATTGTTAAATCATTGGTGGAGGAGTGTATTGTCGTTGTCCATTCCTCGCAACACACTGCCGACCGCCTGGAGGACAGCAGTCTGCTTTCGGCCTTGCATCACGGATTCTGTGTGTTGACGCATGTAGCGTTCGTAGGGATGGATAACATTATTTGGTCATATTTTTTTGTTCAAGTTTAAAATCCAGAGGCGCAATTAGGTTCCGTCGGTCAGTTTGTTAGAGAGAGTATCATAATTTGCTCATTCTGGTGGGCTAGAAAAATTTGTTTGTCTAGCAGTTTAGAAAATGATCACGAGACATGCCAGGAGCTCTTTTGCTTCCTCCTGTTATAACCGAGGGCTGGGTTTCACATTCATCCACTACCTAATTAAGCTCTACAGTAAAACGCGTAACGGTAAGGATAAATATTTCATACTTGTTGGTTGTCGAAGGTGCATATCATATCGAACAGAACGGCGGTTGTCGTAGTTTGAAAAATGACTGGGTCTTCATGAAGACATTTTCGCAGATGCGCCACGCGATTCATATGGAGGCAATTCGGGAGTGGAAGATGTATCTTACAACTACCGTACTCATGTTTCGGAATACGATCGTCGTTGTGAACTGGAACCAAATACCACACTTCCTTTAGGTAAGAGCACCATACTTCTTGCTTGTTGAGAATGCCCTTTAAAGCCCCAACATTATGAATTTTTGAGAAAGACTCACAGTTCAACACGGCAGCATTATGCAGATATCGAATTAGAGCTCTATGTGTTCATTCATTTCACAGGAACGGCGATATCGCTAACGAAATGTTGTCTGCATAGTTTCGAATAGAAAACTGTTAATCATTGCCTCAGCACTGTACTGGCGGCCCTCGACGCTTGAATTTTTCACCACGGTCTATGATCTTGTCATCTCACAGGTGTAAGCATGTCTAAGGTTCCGTATTGCGTGTCTAATGCTTGAAAAGAAGCCTTCCGTCTGGCTTTGTACTGAGCGGGGCGGCGGTTATTCTTCAGAAAACTAAAGGAGATGGTATTTTGTAATTATAGAGTTCATTCGAGAAATCTTATTGTTGCTCTCGATGATTTAGTCTCATACTTAAACAAGATTGTGGGGAACTATCTAATCTTCTCATTTCCGATTTCCCTTAATTAGGGGCCTTCCAACCATTTCATCACACATTGTACTCCGAAGGCGTTAGAGACTAAACTGAGGCTGGTTCCTTTTTACTGGTAGGATTCCCGCTTCTTTCTGTGTTTGGTGTGCATCCCAAGGTCCTCATCTAGCGACATGCAGGAATACAGATCATTTACTTCGATGGGAATGAAGAGTGGGAAAGAAACTCATGTGGAGAATTCCATTGCAGTAAACCGTTTTGGAGTAAGAGTAGCCAGAGGCACGCGCCTTGGAAAGAGAATCGACGGTGCAATCAAACACTTTGTTACTTGCTGCAAATTTGCAGACTCACTGTTATACGAAGATTGTTGTATTTAGTGATGTTGGTTCATTGATGCGAGCCTTTTCATCTGGGAAGTTTCCAAATTGTCTTTAACCTTTTCACGTTAGGGAGGAAACGAGGAGGTTCCCATGGAGGAATGTTTGTTTGTAAAGCTACGGGTGTCTTTAACGATGCCTTTAGGGCGAGATATATTGAGTGTACGCTACAACAGTGACAGACGTAGAGATGCATCATGTCCAGATGCGACGCATACGGCGCTTTTCGAGAATCATGTGAGCCGTACTACGCGTGATGTTCCGGCACCGCTCACTGTTCCGTATTCGTTGCAGCAGCAAGGAATCAACAAAGGTCGGGCGTCGTTTGTGGTTCCGCCAAACTCATGGTGTCTGAAAAGGTATCAGACGCCATGACGCAGTGAATATCCCCAAAAACTTCTACACTGTATTTCTGCAGAAGGCAGGATGTGCTTACCTGGGCATGAGGCCATTTCATGTCCTGTTTCCTATTATGAAGGTGGGGACGCAACGAGAGTATTTCTTTTGTCGCAGATGGTCACTTCCAATCGTCATGCTTACGCTTAGTTCAACCTTCTTGCCAACGCGGAGAAAAGTCCCAATGAAAACATTTTGTTCCATTGTAGAATTATCGAGTGATACTCATAATGCTATTTTCCGCTCCAAAGCTTTCAAGACTTGAGAGTCTTTGTTGAACTTGCATTATGGATGAGATCATCTTCGGCCACCGACCTTAACATTTTTTCAGATTGCCATGGTGGATCGCCCTCTGAGGCGACTGCAAGCGGCTATAATATGTCAGGGACGTGGCCATTCTCGGCGAGTGGTGTTGCACCTGGAGCCAATCCATACATGGCTTCGGAATGTGGAGACACGTCTGGTGGCATTTGGTCGCAGTTATCCTCCATACCAACAACGCAGCGTTGTGCAGCTAGTGACAGTGGCACATGGATTCCTCCCCAGCAAGGTTTGAGGGTTATTATCAGTGTCCGTTGGCCAAATTTTCTACATACATCTTCAGTTGGTGCACCCCTAGGTGTCTTCATTTGTGTATTCTCTTCGCATATTCAGTTGATGTTCACTTTGTCACTCTAGTCGAAGCCATAAACCGAGTTTCGTTTCACTTTAGCGGATGAACACCGAGTTTTGTTGTTCAGCCAAGTAGCTATTAGTAACTTTATTGTGCGTCTGCTTGTGAAATTCAGTAATTGAGTGCGGACATCTATGCAGATCTGCACCATTAATTCAGCTGTTCTTCAGCTCAGTTTCTTTTTACTAAATGATCTGTATTTATTATTGCCTCGAGTACTTACTGGCTGGGACGATGATGAGCATATTAATTTTCGCAAGATAAAGCAGAACATTGATTCCATCCCGCAACTGTGAATGAAGTTCGTATGCAGGGATCTGGATTGGACAGCAGCAAAGCACAGGATTGACTCCCATAGATGGCAAGATCAGTTCATTCGGTGAGGAAGGGATGAGCTCAAGGAGGCTCAGCGAGCTGAAACCCGAGGCATCGCGACTGGCAGTCGATGATCAAAGACGCCGATCGTTGCAAGGTACAGGTGGTCGTCAGGGAAAGCAGAAGATGGCGGTTGGGTCTAAGAACGTGGACCGTGGCCGATCGGGTAAGAAATCATTGTGGTTTCCCCATTTTTGTTTCTCTTAGGTTATCGAGTTTTCTTGATCGAAAATAGCAGCTTAAGCATAGATTGAGAAAGAGGATGTCAGAAAGTATGGTATAATTCATGAATTAAGTTGGAACTTCAGAACATTCAAGCTAGTTGTATTTTCGATTAATGCACCCAAAAATTCTCGTTGAAGAGTGTTATATAGGTGGCGTCCGATAATGGCTTGCCGTAAATCATATGCGCTGTGATTTTGATGTAAGTGAAGGTGGGCATTGGTAAAACCATATGGATCGGCATAAGGGATTTTCCATTTCTGCGTTATTGCCGAAAGTAATTCGGTAATTAGTGCCCATTTTGACCGTCTCTTCGCTGCAAGTGATTGGCAGTAAATTCTCCGAGGTTTATATGTTCATCTTTATTGCGATATTTTCAATCTTTCTGATGGAATGGACGACGGAAGTGATGAGCGGAATATCTTGCATTTTTCCCTTTGAACTTAATGGATATGTTAGAGATGGGAGAATTGGGAAGAATTTTTTTTGCTTAGTGCGTTAATTCTTTATGAATGCTTTTCGTGAAAAGTTGGAAAGTCTAAGTGTGTGCGGACACCGGATGGCAGTGAACCTGCAGGGTTTCTAACTCTTTTGGACACTGACGTGGCCCCTTTTGACCAGAACGTACTAACGTTCATCACCATCGCAGTCGAGAGAAAGAGGGTTTATGACTAACGTAGAACTTGGGAAATTGCCTACCGACTACGTAGTTGCGGTCAGCGTTGGCCAGTCTGTCTTAATAACGTTGCTTCAAGTATATATCCAGCAAGAAGCAGGTTTCCTGTTGCAATCAGGGGTGATACTGGTTTTGCATCCGGACTTCTTGGAGGCCTTCCATAATGTCTGCAGGCAAACGCAAACGGCCAAAACGATATTATCCAAAACTGAAAAGTAAAAGTACGATGTCTTGTCTTGAGTTAATCCGTATAATTCATTTGCAAGCTAGCCAGTGGCTGGGTTACTTGGGAGTACCATCTTGATTAGTCAGCAGTGGTGTATAGTCGGCAGCCAGCAGCAACGCAGATTTTCGATGAACGATACTGGAGTTGGACATTTGCGCCAGCGAAAATTTGCATCAATGGGCGATTCCAAAGAAAGTATGCAAAGTGGAAGGTTATTATAAATATGATAAATATGCGTAGTGGGGTTTTAAATTAGAACTGTTTAGTGAAGCAGTTGCTGCAGTTATACGCAGGTATGTTTCTGACATCTGAATTCCATTTCTGCGGCCACTACTCAACGAAAATGCGAATTATTAGTTAGCAAGTAACCGGACATTGTTTTGCATAGTGAAGCTGAACTTGGGCGACAAGGTTTCAAGAGTAGCTTTGTTTCGGTGTTCCGTCAGTTTGAATGGAAAAAACGCCAAAGGTATTGTGATTTCGAGTAATTTTCACCCAAAATTGTTGGTTCTTTTCAGTATTTCTTTACTGTGTGACTGCGAACTACCACCAGAAAGTCAGAATGTGCGTGTGCCTTCGTTTTTCTACCAGTAAGGGTACGAAAAAGGGACGGGCCGGTCGATATGCGGTAGAGCATTTGGAAGTGGTTTAAGTGGAGCTGCCGACCTTGCGCTTTTTTCATCTCGGAAGTACTCATTTATATAAGAACGCCTAGCACAGAGTGCTGACATATACGTTATTCGGCCGTGTTAATTAGTTTACATGGAAGTAATGAGTTGGGAGCAAATTAATTAAGCATTTATTTCTTGCAGGAGGTCACTGGTCTGGCAGCGGAAGTCGCTACTGAACTGAGCTCAGCGGGCAGTTGTAATCTCGGAATTCACTGAGTGCTCGTTGCAAATATTTCATCCGTTGTTCGAGTTGCTCTCGTTCATGGAAGATTGTTCATGCGGTTATTACGGTTCGGTGAGTAGTAAATGTCCTATGCTGTACCTGTTGAATCTGTTTATTGGTCATTGATTGGTCGCTTACCTAGCAAGTTGGCTTAATGCTGTGGTGTCTGGTAGTGTATCGACAGCTGCTCTCCGTATGCAGAAATTCCAAGGAGAGATCTTGCCAGTGAAGCTGTCGGAAAGAAAGAATCAGCGAGATAAAGAATCGCGATTAGAATTCCTCAATTCTTCTGCGCTTTTCTTGGTATTTGAGTTTCTCTTAAACCGAACGCTTCCGATTGATGTGTTGAGCCGGGATTGTTTAAAATTGCGAAGTAATTAAATTAAATGGAATGCTTTAATTGTAGCAATTAATAGAGGATAATTTATAGTATAGTACTGAGTGGCTCTCTATATGAAACATCAGTTGCTTCTATATGAATTTTTGGTTTATTTAGTGCAAATGCAGGGAGACTTTAATCGTTGCGGTGTTCGTTTTGGTATAATTTTTTCAGAGCAGAGAAGCGCATACGGTTCTTTGCATTTTGCGTATGTGACTTGTATATTGCTTATCATCGATCACTTTTATTAAGTTTGTAACGCGCCACTTCTCTCTTCTCCATACGTTCTCCACTCCACACCCTTCTCTATGAGTACAAGTTCGCGAACACATTCTGGCCAGTTCTGGCCGCACTCATGCACTTCGCAACCTTCTGCAGTATTACTTTCATTCCGTCGTCACGTAGGTTGTTTCGTTGTTTCGCTTCGTTAGTGAATTGTTCATATGTCGTCACGCAGTCGACAGACATCCAAACGGCAAAACATCAGAAGTCCTCTCGTTGTATACTTCATTTCGTGGAGAATTCGTCGACTGCGTAGCGAACATACGTTCGATTGCAACTTGGAGTTCACTCACTCTCATATATGAGTGGAAAAATGGAACTAAATAGACAAAGTGAAATGATTCCGCCATTGTTTGTCCCACTCGTTTGTTTTAATGATTGCGACGTTCGTTCGGTGGTGTCAACTACGTTGCGTTTACCGCAATAAAATTACTATTGTCTCTTCCACTTCGTCTGTGGTGACACATATATCGCCGTCGATAAGACAAGCAGACTTTCATGCCTGCTGGTGCAGTTACACAACGAACTGATGAGCAGCAGTGGGAGAGACAGATAGAATTGCCCGCACCTCTCTGCTTTTGTCTGACGTTGCGGTCGGGCAGAAAGAGAGGAGGGAAGGTAAGAAGTAACGATCCGACAATCCATCCAACTTGGGTCGTTAGCTAAAGTCACGGCGAAAGTACGGGTACTTCCTTTTCGGAATTCTGCGCTAAATTCCAGTGGCCAGAAAACGCTGGAAAAAAGTCGAATCGCCGAATACTCAATAAGGAGTTGTCAGAAGAGCGAGAAAACACGCATCGATTCAGTGGGCGTCCTGTCTTCCATTCTCGTGCCGTAGCCTTTCCACTTACCTCAGAGAAGTCGGAGATGAGACATGAGAAGTTGGAACCTTTGAAAATAAAAAGAGTGTAGGCACATTGTAGAGGCACAGAAAAGTGTAGTGAATGCGATTATGCTGCACCTCCACCTGAAAACTTCCCAGCCATAAACGCAGTAGCCTCTTGGCTCTTAGTAGAGCTCTCCAGAAAGATGACTGAATGAAAGTGGAAGCGAACTTATCGCACCAATCCTTCGAGGACACCATGTGAAAATGTAAATGAGGGAAATCTGGTCTCGGATCGGAATTTAAATGTGTGAAATCTCCCCCATGAGATCTTTGCTGAAGCGACAGCAGTCTCATTCAATGCGAATGTGGAGGTCCATTGCCGATTCAGCAGACACACGTCGTCGACGCCGACACGCACATGGCTTCGCTGATAAGACACAACGTGTTTTCTCGCAAACTTGCCTAATCGATCAGGGGTTCCTCTATTTCCCACGTCATCAAGCGTTAAATCGCTATTTAGAACGAACGGTTAATGACATAGCAACGAAAACTTTCCCATAGGATTTGCTTTCCTGATTCTATAGTAAATGTTCACCACAGTTTAGCAATGGATGCTTCCCAGATCAGCCGAAAATCCCTTGAATGCTTATCTAAAGTTGCTGGATCTGAATCCTCCGCGACAAACTTCAAACCTAACAACTCTTCTTAGGCTTTTAGCTGAGTGGTGAGCTTTCGCCAGTAAATCACTTGTCAGCGCGGTTTCTCGGCGTGAAGTGAATAATACGGCGAGTAGGGGTTTGATGGTCAACGCAATCCACGGCCACTGTGGTCATCCTCGAATTACTTTTTTCTCGCTTACTGCTTTTTTCACTTTATCCTCTGAGGTTCTCAGCGGAGTGAACTCGACGGTTGCATACTCTCTCCTCGTGAATCATAACATAAATTTCGCTGGTCATCGATAATGGCCCTTCTCTCTGCGTTTGCTAACCCGGCTGAAGGGGTTGTGCCATAGCGTCGGAAAGAGAACATGAGAAAAAGAGAAGATTTTTGTGGAGGAGAGCGAACGAAGTAGGGCAAAAGTAG
Source organism: Parascaris univalens (assembly GCA_037576465.1). Classification (NCBI taxonomy): domain Eukaryota; kingdom Metazoa; phylum Nematoda; class Chromadorea; order Rhabditida; family Ascarididae; genus Parascaris; species Parascaris univalens. The sequence continues at coordinate 30,767,336 of CM075173.1, forward strand.
TCGAAAAGATGAGCTCCTAGTGGGAGCTGATGGTCCAGTATAGATAACCAAAATGAAGGTGACTTGCACATCATTGAAGCCAAATTACTTCCTTCAACTTCTCATTCGCATTGCACATTCAATGTCGAATTGCAGTGGAACTCGTTTAGTCGGTGATTTCTTGCTTATGTTTGGGTCAAAATAGTAGCCTTCACTAGTGCTAACTGAGGCACGTTCTCTTCTCGGCTTTCTCGATTTGCAACGCGAACTTCCCTTAATTCTTTGCAGTTAAGCATGCACCTCATCGACATTTTCTACCAAGTGGGCAATCTACGATGTCGAACTTGTGGCATTTATTGCCCATCATGAGTTGATCGCTTAGACAATTTCATCGACTTATGAGGCTCGGCGAGGTTTGCACAACTCCATCACTGCGAGTCGAACTCTTCAAAGAGCTTTCATGTGCCCGCAACAACACGACGACGGCTGTTGTTCGAGCTGTGCGTCCTCCCACGAGCCATCCGCTCCACGTCCCGTCTCCCCAACAACCTCTTCACGATCATCGCCCGCAAAGTGTCAACCGCTCAGCTTCCTACTCTCGAGGTGAAATGATTGCCCACACTAGCCCGCTGCTTATGGATATCAACGTTGAGGAGATGCACTTTGCATAGGCGGTAGTGTAATGTCACCGAGGGCGTGCATCTTTGGCGACGATGCGTGCGCGGCGTGCTCGCGTGTCGGTGAGCTGTGTTGTGTGGATTACTTGCCGGAGGAGGTATGCTCGTTCAGTTCGCCCTACCTCGTACCTAACTTCGTTATCCTTGAAGCAGTGTTTGTGGCCGGATATGAGTGATAATAAGATCGAGGAGGCACAACACCTTTCCGTGAGAGCGAACATCGCCGCCCAAGACGTCCGTGTGCGTTGTTTGCGTTTTGTGTTTGGTTAAGTCAACCGGTGCAGTGAATTCTATAGTTATGTTCAAGGCGTGAGCGCTATAGTGTTTGCTGTGTTGCGAGTCGGCTTCGTATCTGTCGGCATCTCTATGCGTTCGTGAGTCCGAAAAGAGCGTTCATCATCCACATCCAAAGTATTCGGATGCAGCAATCAGCTTTTGCGAGCTCTTTGCAGCACTAGGTTATCGCTAGCAACACAGTACCCTTTATGAGCCTCTCAGGTATCCTACTCTCACTTAAAACTCCCACTTCCGCTCCATGAAGAAAGCCTTGTCTAATGCATTCATTTGTGACACAACGGCAATGTAAAGCGGAAATATATTTGCAATTTTGGGATTGAGACGTGGACTTTTTCGAGGCGGGGAGGGGAGGATTCTCTGGTTACCTACTGATATCGATGGAAGGATGACATCCGCACTCTGTTCTTGCCTCTCATTGCGCTTACTTGCTAACCAAATGTTTTGCCCCTGTCGCAGAGTCGGGGGATATTTTGCGTTAACGTAAGCAAGTTCAATTGACTTGCATCGACAAACGACACATCACAGCAGTACGTCGATTGTGTGGTGCTGCAACACATGAGGCGGGGGTTTTTTAATGTAGTGGATAGTCATATCGCTTCAGTTATCTTCGTGCCACGTGTTAAATTGATGCCCGGGGACGGAGGTCGAAACATGAGATGGAACAGTTCAGGGATGGTGCGGCATAGTGATTTTGTTTCTTCAATCCTCCCACCCCTCCGTCGATCCGTTGCAGCACCGTTTTGGAGTGAAAAGTTCAAAGCACAAAGGGAGGGTGTGGTATTATGCCTATCCCATTATTCACCTCAAACGCCGTAAAGTTTCAGCAATATCCTCACGTTCGTCCTGAATTTCTCCACACGAGAGCTCATCTGACTGTTACTCACTTTTGCGGGAACTACTTCATGGCGAGTTCACAGCCGTTCTCTCATCTACATGTGCATAGCTCTCGTGGATACCATTTCCTTCTCAGTAATCTCAAGTTAATTTTATAAGGGCCAGCTGCCTCTAGACTGCAGTTTGTTTCTCCCTTCAACACATCCTGCGTCATATTACCGGCGAGGTGCTAAATGCGATATGCCAAGTCCACCCATCGGGGTCCATCGGTCGCCCAACCGTCCGGAGAGACGGTCAAAAAACCAAAACATGGCGGAGAACTCAGAGGCAGCTATGCAAGAAAACTCGTTTTTTAAGCGTTCACCTGATTCATTAACTCTAATGTCTTTAAATAGCAATAAAGAAGGAAGGCTCATCGCTAAATCCTAAGCGGAGCGTTAAAAGACAGTGGAGCTTTCGTGATCTCGTTTTCTTTCGAAAGAGCGCGTCTGCTCCGAATGTGATTCGAGTCGGGACAGGTTGAATCCATCGCTTGTGATCAATGGTTGATCCGGGCATAATTACGAGGTCAACGCATGTTTTCACTCGCGAACCTAGAGGTAGTTCTTGCAGATGTTGGCATATTGAGGATATTTTCATCGAGGAGGAATGGTAGCGGGTAAGAGGTATTGTCTATGCCACGAGGCAAGTTGTTCTAGACAAACACTATTGAGGTGGATGAGTGCTTACATATCTTCCACAAGTGAAGGGTGGGAATTCCTGAGAAAATTTGCAACTTTCATAACAGAAGGGAGCTCAGGAAGTGGACAGAGAGTCACCTTTAGGTTCTCAAAACTGTTCAATTGGACGTTATGAGAAGCCAACTTCCTCCTTCATTTCTGTTACTTATGTGTTGTTAAGTTTGGATGCAGCAAAACTCAGCAACGTTAGACGAATTCTGTCTTTATTTAGTTGTTTTTTTTAGCGAACGAATGAGTTTCCTCCTTTTTATCTCCTTCCTTCAACGCCCTCCTCACTAATGCATTTTATGTGAGCCGCTTTAGGGAGTTCCCGCTCGCCTTCTTTTCTCTTTCATCTCCACTGCCCCACCTATCGATAGATTCCTACGAAAGTGCCGAAAATCTGCGAATAAAGCGAGCAGAAATGAGGTGATAGAGAGAAAATCTTTGACAAGTAGCTGCGATAAGGCTTCACTTCGATGAGGGAAGGCAATTGAGCGCAGACGCCGAAGAGTGACTTCTCTATTCGTAACGCGAGAGCAATCCCCCCTTCCCTCGTCCTCTTTGCAGCGTCCCTCGTGCGCAACACTCTTTCGACGATGGCGCTAGCCATAGTGTCACATATTTTCACAAAAATAGAGAACATATATAAAATGGGTGAGTTGAACGTCCACATAAACTGAGATGGAATGAATTGCGAGAGCTCTTGAATTTCACGAAACGCTTAGAATCCTATCGAATGAACGACTCTATGCTCGTATAGAGTTGCGCAGTTCCGGTCGGATTTTCCTATTATTGGGGAGGGGGGCACTGATGAATTCTGCCTTGGCGCTTTTCATGTTTTGTTATCTCCGCTTCGCGATGGTGTGCTGTAGTGATGCGATGTTTCCCAAAATCCAAAGAATGAGGTCTGCTGCTATCGCTGAGGACTCGAACGATGGGGTTGATATGGGTTTCCGATTGGAACTAGATACCCCCAGGAAAAGATTGGTCGTCAAAGATGCCAAGCAATCGCAGTGGCCCTAAATATGTTTCATCTCTTGTCGGTGGTATTTGGCCATTTAGTTTCCAGTGGAATCCATATTGCGCCTTGCTCTTCGCTACGCGAACACCACTGCTAACATCGCAGTCGGCTGTTTTGTTACCGATGATCTGTGAAACGTTTAGTGACCTTCGTAACTGTACATATTTGCACGCTGTTGCTTCGTAACTGTGCATAAGATGTCCTCCAGGCTTGTTTATTCGATCGTTGAATATAATAAGAGTTGGAGAGACCGTGCAATGCGTCTGATTTTGTCGTTTATGATTTGAAAGTACGAAGGAACCAATCTGATTGACAGTGGAGGCAATGGAAGATGAAAGTCTCATCCCATCTGTCGGAAGAAGTGGGAGCTGAGGCATTCGTCCAGAACTCAGAAGTACTTGTTAAATTTGGGGGAAAAGGGAGGTGCACTATATTTTCATCTTGAAATAAAATTTCTTAAACGGCCTCATCATTAGAAAGTGCTTCATTACTTATATTCTCAGCGTTTGTTGACCTCTTTGTAAAAATAGGTCTTGTTGCTTTGCGCACAGTCTTGTTTCTCGTTTGTAGTAGTCTCTTTCTGAGGCATTAATTAAGGGTTTTCCAGCTTGTCTCTTCACTGACTGAGTATTTTTTTGGTGGAGGCTATCGCGTTCACCTTAACGGAAATGAGTGATACTGGTGATTCATCAACAAAAGGCCAGACACATAGTCGGATGGTAACGCTGAGTGATCTGCGAGTATTCGAGTTGAAGCAAGAGTTGGAGAAACGAGGTCTCGATAAAAACGGAATCAAGCTTGCTTTGATCGAACGTCTTGAAGCGGTTTGTTCTATCGTAATATTTTGATTTCGCTTTTTGTTGTTTATTCGAGCGTAAAAATTGCTGAGGGATCAGTAAGCGGTGTCTTCAAGATGGAATATACAGCCTTTGAATCGTACTCTCTGAAAAGTATCACCTGTTCCCTGAGGTCGCGCTCATTCTTATTCCACTTTGTCGTCTTTATTAATGAGAGTAAGTAGAGCTGGATGGGGAATCAACACAGATGTATGGCTGAAGTGCTAGATAATATTTAGATGTCAGTGTTTTGCGGAAGGAAAATTGTACTCAAAAAGACTTAATGTTTAAAAAGCGTTGAAATTTCAGGCTCTGCGAGATGAAGGGAATGACCCTCAGGAGTTTCTTTTCCCTATCGCCGATTACGGTAGAGGCGCGGCTCCAGTAAAAGGTTCTCAACTCAGTGTGCTTCATTCGAGTTTGGGCCAGAGATCAGATAGAATGCAAACTTCCCGCAACTCATCGCACAATAAAGAAAAGATTGCTGTAAAAAAGGTGTTCATAGTACTAGAGAAAGAGATAAATGAGTGTTCATTACTAAGGTGAAAAGGGAGGGAAGGAGGAAAGTCTCTGTATCGTCGAAGCACGTGTTTCATTTCCAGGAAGTTCTTTATCTGAGCATATTTCGTTCGAATAAACACCTCTTGCAATGGGAATGTTATCTTAGGAGCTTTAGTGCACCTTAAGAGCTCCTTAAGAGCTCTTGCTTGTTAACAGACCTAATTTGGTGGACGTTATTTTAGATTGAAGCCTAGTTGCAAACTTAGTGCAGTTTTGTTATGATGAGTTATGCGTAATTGTAGCTGTACCTGCGGTGGATGAAGTCACAAAAGAGGTGAATGAAAAGAAGGTGGAAGAAACCGCCGAGATGTTGGTAGACGAGGTTACAAATGAAGATGGTGGAGGTCCAATAGGAGAGGGTCAAGCATTGCTTATCGACGATGGCAGCGGTGAGGGAGAAAAGGTGAGTTGCCATGCTCCTTTGCATTGCTGTTCTCAGTTGGTACGTTGGCGAGTGTGAGGTTTATAAAGGTTTATTTACGCACAGTGAAATGTGACATGCGAGAATTTGGCGGAAGTTGATGCGATACTAGCTTCTTCTAGCAGCCTTGTAGAATTTTAAAGTTTCCGTGACTCAAGGAGTTTGGATCAGGGGTGATGTCATCCGCCGAAAGTCATTTATGTGCGTTTATTATCTGAGTTAGCATGGATAGCGTTTATGTTGGCATGTCATCCAGAAAGAAAAAGGAGGGGAAGGACATCTCAACAGATCGCGAAGAGTAGAATCTCTTGGAAAACTGGTGCGACACCGGTCGTTTGTACGAGCATTTTATAGGTCGCTATTGTTTTGAGAGTGCTCTGCGATGCCGCAGATATAAGAGTTAACGAAAGGGTTTTTATGTTATATGTTTATGCAACTGGTTTCACGAGTGCTTTAGTGGAAAAGGTTACTGCTGCAAGGTGTTTCATTTCTAGGTCCGTGGAGGAATGCAGCATGATAGGTGCAAAGGGAGGAGGGAGCACGAACAGAGTAAGAGGAGGCAGGAAAGGGACCATGACCTTCGTGTGCGCTCACGTGTAAAACGTGAGGTACCCAGGTGGGATGAGCGAGCATCGCAATCACGCGGTGTGTTTGTTGCAGCTATGCTCCTCAAGGACCCTTCTTCGAACTCATCTGGGAAATGCGTAGAGGCGTTTATTTGGCTGCTTACGAAAAGAGACATTTTGTTTACGATGAGCAACATAAAGAGGAGTTTCCTATGGGGATGAGATGATATATTGGAAGGATAGAGCAACATGGTTGATATCACGGCTCGGTGTTGTCATATTTTCTGTCCGGTTTAGCAGTTACCCGCAATAGATCCTTATTCATAGCCCACTATATTTCTCCTCTTCACTGTCTACTAATTCTTAATAGAGCGGCGATCATCGTCCTCACTGCTTTTAACTAGTGCTCGGAATCTCTTTCAGTGAACTGCGTCAATTTTTGCCACTACTTGTTTGGCCTTTCCTCACTTTAGCTGTAAGCTGTTATTTAAAATGCGAAGTAGCAGGTGATCGCACATTTGCATCGAGTACTCACGGCTTTGTGAAACTCACCGTGACTTGTTGTGTCCGTAACCCTTTTGCGTATTCCTCCATTTTTCTATGGCCTTTAAACAGAGGTTATCGTTAAATATAGGATGCATCTAGTTTCAGCCTGTAATTGAATTGGATGACGAAGATGGCAAAAATGATGTGGACACAGGTGAGGCGGAAGAGGCAGGACCCGAAATGGAGCAGGAACCGGAGCCTGAGCAAGAAGATGAAAAGGAGCTGCTTGAGCCGGCAATGGAAGTTGAATCTGTTGAAGATGTGCGAAAGGACAATGGGAAAAGTGATATTGAGTCGGGCAGTGGAAAGAGAGAGACAGTGGACGATAAGGAAGCAGATGAGATGGGCGATGCAGGGAAAATGGAGAAAAAAGAGGAAATGGAAATGGAGGGCACAGGCAATGAAGAGAGAGATAAAGAGCACGTTAGTGAAGAAACAAAAAAGTACAACGCAAAGGCGCATATCGTGAGCAGCTCTAAGACGGCGAGCACTATCAAGAAAACGAGTAATTCCCTTTGGATCAAGGGTCTCGGTGCCGAAACAAAGGCTGCCGATTTAAAGGCAAGTTCTCAAAATTCCATAGTCGATTGATGTTTTGAGGAGAGAGATCGGGGAGACGATACGGAAATGGTGAAGGGGAAGTCATTAGTAATGTGTGGAAGAAAAAGGAGTTCTCTGTGGCTTGTGTGCGGGAGGGGAAGTCAAATTAGGTGGAGAAGCAGTGATTCTAACACCCTTTGCAGTTGTGTCTCATCGTAAGCAGAGAGTTTCAGTGGCAGGGACCTTGAGAAGATCGTCGTTTTGTTTCAAGAAGTCGGTAGCTTCTGAATAGATTGGTTAGAGAAGAGGATTGTAATAGTGGTTGGATTTGCTAATGGACAGTAAAAGTGCTGCGTTAAGTTGTTCAAATGGTATGTGTTGCTGATGGAAGAAGTACATGGCTCGTTTTGTCTTCAAAATTGAGTCCATCACGTCGAGGTTTTCATGAGGTCTGGAGCAGTTCCGCTCTCCAGACGCTTAATGAAGCGTTAGAATCTCTGTCGAGGAAATTCGCATCCGGCACACTAGTGTTATATGTTCAATTCGTAGCCATAGCCACAGCTTGTCGCATCTCATTCTTTTTGGCCTCTTTCACTGGCGGTGACCCTAGGTGCCTTTTGATGTGAAGTCTTGAACGAGAATGCCATTCGCTTCCCACTTCTTTTCTGACTGAAACTTTTACGTTGTCTGTTATCCTCTTCTCCTAACGCTTTTTCCACTTCTTTTCATACTCTGATTTTTAAGGAAGAGTTTCATGGCGTCTTCATGAGTCACATTGTCTCAGTATTATGACAACTCGAGATTCCACATATATCTTGAACCTTCGCCATTTCCTTTCCCACCTTGGTTCGGGCACGTGAAGTTGAATCTTCTGTCAGCGAATTAGGAGACGCTTGATGCGAACGTCTATTGATTTTTCGCTGGTCTGAGACAAAAAGATGTTTGAGCCGCAAGCCAAAGCAGCAGTCGCATTTTCTTGCATCCTCCCTTACATCTTCCCTAGGCGTCAGTAGAGGAGATCGGCGCTTCACAGATAGCACCTCAAATTGTGGCATTGCAAATGACGAGAAAAAAGGATAAAGAAGAAGAGTGCTCTTTCTCTTGAGTGCCTTGGGTTTTTTAGCTGCGCCCAAGCATGTTTCTCACCTTCTCATTAACCCCAACTGCTGTCTCTTCTGGTCTCGGTGAGCATGAAAATGGTTGTTTGATAGGACTTTCGAAATGATTTCCTCAGGACCCGAAAGAATGGTGCCAGAAATAGAGATGCGTTGGCTGAACATCATCTTCCGGTCTCTCTCCGCCTTCACTCATCTGTTTTCTAGATCCCGCAGCATTTTAGTGAAGTGTTTTCCTCTTGCGGAAGAAGAGAGGGGGAGTAGGGGGCTTCAAATACCAGTTTGCTTCATCTGCCAAGTAGCTGTTATGTACAAAATTTCAAACAGTGTGGTACTGACTGTTGAGCAGAGGAAAATTATAGGCGATTTTTGCAAAATGTGGTCGTGTTGTGACGGCGAAGATCTTCACACGTCGTCAGCAACCGTCGAGTACCTGCTTTGGTTTCGTGACAATGGTTGACACTGCTGCCGCTGAAGAGTGTATTCGTCTTTTCAACAAAACGCACATCAATGGGCACCTTGTCAGCGTCGAAAGGGTTTGTGCTGTCTGTAGTCTTCCATCTTATGAGGCAGATTTCAAGAAAGATGAGTAAGTGACAACTTGATCAAGAAAGAGCCGTATCTCGTCCCGAATAGTCGTTTCCCAAAAAGCCAGCCATCGCTGATTTGGAGCCGTTTACAGGCAAGTTCTTTTAGATATTCATCTCCGGCTGCCGTTTCCAGCGCTTTTTATGTAGCTAGCATCTTAGAATTGCTGAAAGACGATGAAAGACAAAAGACATTTCGTAGCTTCTCTAACGAGATGCTTCACTGATAACAACCTGATTAGCCGTTACGGTAACCGCAGTAGATGTATGGCATAGGAAATTATTTGATACAGGCCTCTCCAATTGTCTGGCTTTAACCTTCCCGATTTCATCAATTGAGTTCCCTCCTCCCTCCACCACGCCTTCATCGTTTTCTTTCACTATTCAGCCACATGATCTCTGCTCATATCCTGCGGGCAATATTTGTATCCCTCATCATGTAGCCTAGGTTGAATGCTTGAGGCAACTTTATGGAAGAAGTAAGGGAAGCAGCAATGAGATTCATTTTGCTTACATTGATAGGTCTGCGTTTATAGGCCGATCACTCAAGCATGCCATCTGTGAAACCAGGTCAGAAGAAGAGTACCTCCGTGGTAGCCGGCCCGTCGACGGTTAGCAGCTCACCTGCAGCAACCAAGGAGCCGACAAAAAATGGTGAGAAGGTTGTGGAAAAAAGAAAAAGTGAATTGAAGGCCGATAAAACAGAAAAACACAGCGAAAAGAAATCCGGTGAAGAAATGAAAAGATCATCTTCAAGCACGTCGAAACCACCGTCAAAATCAAAGAAAAGTCCCGTGGAAGCACCCAGCAAAACGGATTCAGGTAACCTTCCTTTTATATAAGTTTTTAGATTGCTAATTGGAAGTTCCGGCCAGCGCTCCCGGCGGTTACCTTTATCGTTCTTGTCACCCACTTATGGGACAGTTCATTATTTCAGACAATACTGCCCTTCTGCGATACGCGAGGAACGAGGATGTTTTGTGTTGAAACCACGTCGTGTTCATGTTAGGGCGTTGTGAGTAATATTCCTTTCCCTAGGTCCGGATTGTCTGAGAGTGCTGTGTTATCTTATGCGCTAGTAACGGTTCTATCCAAAGAGCAATGCACACTGTTATCTTTTTTGTGTAACGAACGGTGAGGTGCTGCAGATGTCGTAGATCTGCCCTTAGAGTGCTAAAAGTAGGGCAGGAATTGAACGACTGCGAACACGGGGATAATTGAAACGGTTCAAGTCGTCACCCTTATGATGCCGAAACGAAAAACGTCATCAGCTATGGTTTCAGTGTTCCCCTTAAGTCGATTTGCTTTGGCAGGAACAAATTGCACCCAGTTGGGTTCACTTACAGGAACAGTTGCCGACAGATGGAAGTGTAGTTAAATGTTGGAAGATTGAGGCCAACTTTCACTTCGTTTTTCATCTTCCACCGGCGAATATTTGACGCTCGAATTTGGGCGGCCCATTCGATTATGATTCCTAATGTCGCGTCGTTCAGAGGGCTTATTAATGTTTGTTGCCGCCTTTCTGCGGCGTATATTTCTGGGTGGGAGGGCGAAAGAACGACCCGCTGTGACATAACATAATGCAGTTTGATGTGGTGGATTTTTCTCGTGATCGCAAGTTCTCGAGAGGGATCGTCGACGCGAGCAGTCGTCATGATTGATGACCTCCTGTCGACAACCTGTTGCACTCAGGACCACACCTATAAGTATAAGCCGATGACACCGGTTGGCATCTCTGAATGCCCTCCCATCGCCCAAAGTGTTAACAACGCCAATATCGGATGTGTTTTGGTTGTGGTATGGAGTGAATATTGAAGTAAGGAGATTTGGATACTCAGACATTCTGGAGTACGGAAAACTTGATGGGAAATGTTTGCTGTTGTGATGTGGGGATACTCGTTTGTTCGTGGAGATCGTCGTGCGATATTTAAATGATGTGTGAAATTCATGTCGACTTCGCAGTGCGGAGACATTATGTTGGCTGTAGCAATCAGTGGACAGCGTTTTACTTCATTACGAAAAAGAATGGAAATTTTTTTGCCTAAAAGAACGTTTTATTAAGAATATGCTGAGATTGGAATACAGTAATAGCAAACTCTTCAGCCATCATAACAACAGTTTTTGTTCATCGCATCATCCAGGGGCGGATCCACCATCAACTCGCTGTATATTGATAATTGCTTTGTGAAATAGCAGTCATGAAAACCATCTGAGTGGAATGCAGAAGGCGCAAACGTTTGTGAGACGGATGTGCTGGGCCAATTTGCTGCTGTTAAAGAGCACGGTTTGTGATGACCAAGATGGATAAGTTGCAGTTGCAGAGTGGTGAGATTAACCGAAACGGGGACTGGATGTTGTTGTATGGCTCATCCAGGTCACCCATGCCAGCTACTTTACTATTAAAAGTGTGTGGTGGAAAATTCACTTCGGCAGCTTCTATACGTTTTCAACTGCTGAGACGTCTAGCAACTTGACGCGAAAAAGCGGTGATGCCACTGGGCATGCTTGTAAGCATGAGCGCTCAAAAGAATTGTGGAGGTGTTTTTTGCAGAAAAGGCCAGATCGAGCCGAGAGACGTCTAAAACGCATAAGCAACATTCACCACCAGTGTTCCGCAAAGGACGTCGGGTGTTTGAACGACCCACTTTGCATCGCACAGTGCGTGGTGGTATTGCTTCGCGTAAACCGGCACGTATTGCGGTGGCCGCACGTGGCGGTTCATCATACCGTGGGTCGTTTGCCACAAGCCGTGCTCGTGGTGGAAGCCGTGGAGGTCGCATTTTAATGTCAACCCGTGGTCGACCATTGGTCTCGTCGGTTGGTCGCTACGAGCGAGGTTCGTCTCTGCGCCACCCGTCACTGGGTGGTCGCATTGGTCGCCCATCCATACACGACTCGTATCGAGATATACCGCGGCGTTCGGTCGAAGCTGCTTCGTGGGAGCGGCGCGAGATGATGAGCATGATGCGACGTCGTGAGGAGGAGTTCCGCTTGAAAGAGGAGGAACTGAAATTGCAGCGCGAGCGAGAGCGAATCAAGTTTGAGCGTGAGCGTATTGAACGTGAGCGACTGGAGCTGGAGCAGTTGCGGCAGGTGGCTGCAATGTCAGGTTCAATCACCGGAAGCTCATCGGCGGCTATGATGATGCCACAGTCGCGCCGCTCACATGGTGCCTATGATGAAATCGATATCTCCAGGTGAGTTACGAGTGTTCGCGCTCGTTTTTGCTCTGCTGACTCTGAAGATATGAAGGAAATCAGTGCGAATGAGAAGTAGTTCAACTTATCCGAACTGTTAGCAGTTAACAGATGCAGAGCGACTTTCAAAGCTGACTCGTATCCGGCAGCGCGATCGCCACTCTCTTTTAGAATAGTTTTTCATGATTTTCAATTGCTGAGGTATAACACAGTAGCGAAGGTTGATTCGGAAGTTACCCGACAAGCACTTTTTTACTTTTATGTTCTGTGCTCTTTTTAGTATGACGGCCGCTAAGGCAGTGCCATTTCGATGCTTCTCTTTTCAACACATCCTCATTAAAGGGGATATGGGCATGGTGGATTTATCATTGCATGGATGGTAGAGTCTCGTAGCTGTTACATTTAGAGCATTTTACTTTGCAAATATGTGTCGGCAGCAAAGGAACTGACAGCTCCACTCGTCTGTCAGACCATTCTACGTTTCTTGCCCGAGGTACGTCGCAGATTGCAGTTCAGTCTGTTCCTTTTGTGCTGTTGGACTTACTTTCGGTTGCACCCATACCGCTTTGCAGTTGTGTCTCGTTGTTAAGGGTGTTTGATCTATGGTGCGGTTGAAGTATTCAAAACTGTTTAGGTGAAAGAAATAGAATGGGGAGAAAATGTGACCCGTTCGAAATTGTGCTATAACCGGAATGGACCCGCCTCAAGTTCAGATTGTTGCGTACATGAGCATTTACTAAGTTCTCTGAACTTGCAATAGCCAACAAGGGAAACGGAGAGAAACGCGTTCTTTGAAGTTGCATCATTATTTCTTCGAGCGTTCTTGCTCCCTTTCCCCCCAAGAAAAACATTCTTCGAAAAAGAGTGCTGCTACTCTAGAAATTGTCCTACTCTTTTTATTCGAACGGGTGTAGTAAAAGGAATTTTCAACCATTTGTAGAAACGAAAGAGAGGAACTATGTAGTAGATCGTCCTAGTGGACAGAAATTCTTCGCCTAATACTTCGAGGATAGGGCCTATAAGTGACACTCATATGAGAATAAGAAATGACTCAAGTAGATCGGAGTGACATCGAGTTCCATTGCAGCATAGAACTTTGCTTCCAACACACCATGAAATCAAGTATTCCAAACTTTCTATTGCACTGGTAGGTTCTTGTGGAATTAGACGATTAATTTCAAGTAAACTGCATTTTCTGAGAGTACGGTACGGGCATTTGCATACGAGAGCAAGCCAGTCATGTGAAAGCAGTACTAGAAAAGCACTAGAGAAGCGAGTGGAAGTTTCTTTTTGTGTAACACTCGCGTCATCAACAAGTTGCGAAAAGCAGATGAGCTCGTATCGCCGTACTTCTCTATATCGTTTCACTTTTTTCTGTTCTTGCTTGATGTCTGTTTTGTCGTCTTAGCTCCAAATACCCTCAGTAGCACCGGCGTATATTGTTGTAGCTGAGTGGGATTAAATGTGAAGCTAGTTGAATAAGTCTTCGGATTAAAAGGCCGCCGATTTCCCCGCATCGGTCATAAGAACTTTCTGGCCAGCGCTTAATCATTGCTGATTTTCGTGAAAACAAATCCTACTTTTCTGAAGTGATTCTTAAATGTTGAAGTGGGCGGCGAGGTGAGCGTTCGCGCTCTGGTACTGAACGTTCGTCGTCGCGACACGTTGCGGCGTATGCAAGAGGGGATCGTCGTGAATCGTCGCGCGATGATGACATGCGTGCGCGCGGGCATCTACGTCGTGCCGACACCGAAAGAGATCGTGATCGAAGCAGGCATGGTCAGTGTTTATTTGATTGTGGCTGATTTGATTTGTTACTGTAGGTGAGAACGGAAGCACTTTAGGCAGAGCGAGCAAACGGTTCACTAAAAAGAGTCTCAGATTTGATCCCCGAACTGAACATCACCGGTTGAATGAGTGTTCCACATCTCTGAAGCTTGAATTGCCATGCCAGTATTTCTCAGCTTAGTGATCCATCAGCCAGCCAGTGAATTCGAGAATGCGGCATCTTTGCGCGTACGGCCTACTGCATTTGGTATGCTCAGTTAAATGAGCAAGAGCGAGAAAACTCCGGAGCGGTTAGTAAGCCATGAGGAGGAATTCATCTGGTCCGCAACAAATAGCTGAGGAATAAGACCAACTCGGTGTTTATTTTTGTGCCACTAAGATGTTGCTCATGCCGCTGCATTGCGCGCTGCCATGATTGTTGCATAGAGAGGTATGTAAAGCTAAGCGTCGATTGACATTCCTTAGCAAAACGTTTGTGAAATGTTTGAGGAGTTTCATCTTGAGCTTGAGCTTATAGTGGCAAATGTGGTACGCAGGCAGATCCTCGTTGAAAAGTGGGAGGCGTAGGAAGTGGGAATTGCCCACATGATCATATTTTTAGAATAGCAGGAATATTCGCTGTTTTGAGGTCCTTGCGGAGTAGAGTATTTCTTCTCTTTTAACTGCATTTGATATTTTAACTCATGAGGGAGGGTTGCTTTCCTCTCTTCTTTTCGCCTATATATAAGAGTCAGAATAAGCGGTCACCTATCGGGTTAGTTTTTGACTTCCCTCGAGATGCGTCTTGTCCATTATGTTTTGTTTTCCTTGAGTGCTTGAACAGTAAACTTTCTTCTCAGTGATGCGAGATCCGTATGGTTACGGGTCGTCCGGTGTACACGGCAGCCGTGATTACGAACGCCCTCGACGTTCCAATTCATATGGAAGACATGCAGGTGAATCGGGCCATAGTGGCGCTGCTTCATACGGTAAGTCGCTTGTGCTTATTGGCTGTTTCAAATCGAATTAGTGCGGTGAGCTCCTGATCTTTTCTCTTGTTGTTTACCTGTTATTTTCTTTTGTAACGAAAATTGCGACCAACAACACAAACGTCAATGAGTTCAGCGTCATGTAAGTGAACGATTAGTGCATTGCGCATTGAAAGAAGGAGAGTTTCGTTGTTTGCCACAAGGAAAGTTTGGCTAAACCATTTTGTCGATCCTTTTCTTCGCCCACAAATAGCATCGAAATTTCATAGCTCATTTCGTTGTGAATTTTCCGGAGAGTTATGACAGTCAAGTATGACCTCTAATATCGGTTTTTCTTACAACGCTTTCGAGAGCATTCTGAATGCTGTGTTGTTCTGGAACATCACTTTTTCCTGAAATCTTTGCCGTCTCGGATTGTCTTTCATAAGAAATTCATTCTGGTTGATGCAATTAAATGATGGGTAAAGGTGCAGAGTCTACTGTATGCTGCTTGATTGTATGTTTGTTCATGAATGTTTGAGTTTAGAAAGAGGTCACTGAATGAAATCTTCGATGATCTTATCGCATTCTCGGTTGTCTCATTATCGGACATAACGTTCTTCTCATTGAGAATGTCGCCTTCGTGCCATCATTGTGTGCTGAGCCAGAGCACCGCATCTCGTTTGTAATATCCATATCCATTCGATTCATCAAGACGCTTGTATAATTGCCAGAAGAAGATATGCCACCATGGGGAATTCTCAAACCGCTGCAAGATTCGATGAAACTCGAGTGCCCGAAGAGCGTTCTTCTTACTGCCTCAATAGTCTTGAAAGCTTTAACATCTGCTTGATGCGGTCTTGTTCAGCAGCGGACGGACATAGCTTAATTTTTTGAAGACACGATGACTGTCATGGTCAAAACGTTGGTGCTATATCTGCAATTGCATGTACAAGCAGTGTTCTCTTATTGGGCATCATGATTTGGTAGATTGCATTCATGGCCTCTGGATTGTGTCAGTCGAAATATCCAGTGGAGATTAATGTAAAGCTCAGATTGAGCTGAGATTTAATCGAAGCCATCGTTATCTATCCAAATCAAACAAATCTTATGGAAGAGGGAGGAGCAGTGGGCGATAGCACACGGTGACGGCGCAAAGGGTACACAATGAGCGGAACTCTATGGCCATTTGCAAAGCGGAAGTGCCAGGCATGAGCAAGACGAAGTACCACCATTGAAGGCAGTCACTACGGAGGAATGGCACCGTCTCGTATGGGTGGAGGCGGTGATGCGAGCGGCGGATGGGTTTCAATGGGAGGAGGAATGTCGTCGGGAGATGCCTGTACAGAGTCGTCCTCTCGCGATTACGGTACGAGCAGTGGGGGGTGGATGCAGTCATCCTCGCAAATGCAGGGTGGTGTCGGTGGTTCAGCGGCATGGCGCCCTTCACAGCAGCACAGTTTGCCATTTAATTTATTTGTGTCAATCGTCCGGTCGTTCTCTCTGTCCCTGTTTTCTATCTTACTGGGTTTACTGGAAATTTACAGTCCCTCGTCGTTTCCCTCTCCCTCCTTCTAATCCCATTTTCGATGCTACTTGGCTGATGAGGCAACGAATTTCCAATATTTCTGGTCGTTCAAATGCTTGAATGACTATCCTCAATCTATCGATGCGTGTTTTACGTGACTGGTAACAAAGTGGATTGGGACTCATATACAGCGATGTGCCGTGCTTGCTTGTCGTTGAGTGATTGTTTTGGGTGAGGAACTGATAGATTTCAGGAAGATTTTGAGTTGAATTGAGGATGACCTTAGCACACAACTTCCAGAATAGTAGATTTTTGAATGTTTTGTGTCGTTTGCCAGCTACGTTCTTTTTTCATTCAAAGAAAATAAGTTTTATGCAAAGCCTCAGGAGATCTCAAGGGTAAAACTGGAAGTTGAGGTGCGGTGGAAGAGAGGAGAAAACGGCACTTGTGTCACCAAATCAGTGACATGACCGCATAATTAGCCAAACCACTTTGCGTTTGGAAATACTCAGATATCAGTCGAAAGTTTTTGGGCGCTTTAAAAGTGCCCGAAGTAGAGCGCCATAGGGAATTTTGCGTAACGATGGCAGCGATCGACCGGTGCTCAGTGGCCAGTGGATTTATTCTTATCTTTTGCTTTGCTCCCATTTCAAATGAAGTAGATGTCGCAACCTGAGCTGAAAAACTGATATCTGTGAACTGGATATGGAAATATTACGGTCCAATTTCGTGGCGTTTGACGGACATCTCTTCTTTCTTTTTTGTTCCGATTCCTCTCTCATTGAAAAGTCAATGTTATCAATAACCATGGGAAGCTGTGGTGTTGACCGGAGATGCTCTTAGGGAGTAGCATGGAAAAAGCTCAGGAAGGGGATGATTTGATGGTTTCGCTGTTTATTTAGTGATTGTTGTTATATACCTACCACCTATATGTCTGCGTCCGCTGAGAAATAATCTGTTTACTCGACGAGCGTCCAGCTAAACGATTTCCCCCCAGCGAGGCAAAACTGACTATGTT
The DNA here is from genome assembly GCA_037576465.1 of Parascaris univalens. Lineage (NCBI taxonomy): Eukaryota > Metazoa > Nematoda > Chromadorea > Rhabditida > Ascarididae > Parascaris > Parascaris univalens. Next base: position 30,784,516 of record CM075173.1, read on the forward strand.
TTAAGGTGGTGATTGGTCGACAAGTACCAGCAGCGGCTATGGTTCACATGGAACACACTCATCATACGAGAAGCCCTATGAAAAGACGTATGACAAGTACGACACTTATGCAAGCAGCAAATACTCGTCCCGTCGCTACTGAAAACAGCGCAATGTATGGGATGGATCTCGTTCTATCTGAACCTCTCTTAATTGATTGCTTTCTTCATTTTTCATGGGATTTTCCTGCTGTACATGAATATTATGATCAACTTCATCTCTTGCAGTTTTATAAATTGTGTGTGGAAAGACTTGAGGGGCGGAGAGGGAGAGGATGGATGTTATTGTCCGAAAACTCGTGGTAAGGAATGGGCACGGGTGAGATGTTGAGGCAGTTTGAATGATTAGGCAATGATAGCCTCATTACAGCAAAGGGAACAACCTGCTTATTCTGGGATATGTGATTAATGGCTGTCACAAAAAAGGACTAAAAGAAAGCCCAAACTGCCAACTATATTCGCAGCTTACGCACTGATGTTTCTATTTTCGGCATTCTGCACGAATAGTTCACAATTTGCTTCAATGAAGACCTTTCGGGCAGGGACCCGAAGTGGATGGTTGGGCGGTCAGTTAAAATGGAACGCTTTTTTCTTATTGTAGGCTTTTCACTCGTTTTATCCCTATCACCGTTTCTTTTTGCTTGAGGACTTTTTGAGGCATCGGCAAACATCACGTTTTGTTAGAATCAGTTGTTGGTACTTATTAAAGGGGTGAACTGTTGAGATGTAACTGAAGGTTTCTTTGTCGAGCTCCACATTTAAGGAATACTGGTTCGTTCTATATTTGCTCGTTTAAAATCACGGAAATTAAACGTCACCCTGCTACTTTATCTTTTGATTATATCGGGACGGAGGGGGAAGAGGAGGAGTCTTGGCCCTCTTCATGTCTATAGCGGTGTGCGTGGTCCTCAGGTAGTTCTCGCGGCTGCAGGACTTTGTAGTTTTTTTGAAATGCTTTCCGTTGTCGTGCCGACCATTCTGCTCCTCTTTTGATACCCGCCTGCGATATCACGTGCTGTCATCTTGCAGCCTTAGGTTTCATTCATCGTAACTGTGCTGTCCTTTGCTTAAATGAACCCGTCATCTGTACTGTTTGTTGCATACGCACTTGAAATATTTTATGCCCGTGATGATAGTCGCAGAAGGAGTTCGTGGAGCACCTTATTCTGTTGTAGTCATCGCTCGCCTCTCAGATCCTTTCATCCCCTCAAGCGAAATGATGTGGGGGAACTGCTTTCGAGTTTTCTGGACGACCGCGGCGTTACAGGATAAAACCTCAGCTCGCTTCTTTCGACGGAATTGATTCGTGCGAGCGGTTGCGGTTATAGCGACTAGTCTCTCGAAAGTTTTGTTAAAGGAGTGCAAGTTGGGACGCCCCCGAATACGCCTGTGGCGAATTTTCACAGAGCTACGGATTTTCTACTCTCAAGTTTGAGAACTTTTAAACATCGAGATATTAAGAACTTTCGAGAATCCAAAAACTCATGCACTACCCACCTCTCCCCTTCCTTCCTCGCTCTGAAGGACACCATACATTCCTGTAGAACTCCCTCAATGACAATGAAGAGTGGAGGACAGTGTGCCTGAACATCAACGACAGCAATGATTCAGGGATGTTCACAGATGCACCATTTGAGCTGACGCGACTGAGAGCTTGAGGAATTGAGCGAGGATGCGGTGGCAGCGACTCGCTTTATGGAAGCACACGGAGCTTCCGCGTTAGCAGCACAATACCCCCAACGTATTTTAGCTGGATTTTAGAACGTGAAGAGTTTGGTCTGCCTTTCAAATAAATGCCTGGTGGCCCCTTTCGTCCTCCAATGTGAGGTTTTAAAGATCCTTTAATAACGCATCCAAGCTGTCTCCCCCTATTCGATGTGCGGGGCGCCGACGTCTGCTGTGAATGCCAAGAAAAGAACGGAAATGGACGAAATATTTATACAACACCACTCTCATCTAAAGTCACAGCTTAAACTTCGCTGAAGGGTCAATGACGGTCAAACGGCTGTAAGAAGTGCCTGTTCGTACTTCTTGATACGCGATGCGATACTCATGTCGACGTACCGGTCATTGATATTAACGATCAGTCCACCGAGAATTGCCGGGTCCACTAATATTGAAACGTTCAGCTTCTGACCTGGCTTCGCGAACTTTTGCAGCGCCTCGTTCAGTGACTTCTCGTGAGCTTTCGATAACGGCTAAAATTAATCCGATATGCTTTAAGCAGAGTACAAGAGGTGCATAACGGAATTCCTCTGATGTAATATCACTTCAATGCAATGAGAACAAATCATCGCGAGGGTTTCTGAAGCACACGTCAGCGAAGAGTCCCAAAAGAATGTGAAGGAGAGGTGCGCGGATAAATAACAACCTCTCGAAACTTATGAGCACGAAGAAGATTGAGGATGTAAAAGCACTGCTGTAAACACGGCACGGCACTTAATGCCCTTGGTCAGACATCTTAAAAGCTGCAGAAAAACGTTATGGCTGTTTTATAACTCTCGAAATAAGAAGAAAAACGACATCATGCGAAGACCTTTTGTTTGTCGCCCCAAATATTATACATTCCCTCGAAATTTTAACCACCTCTCCTGAAGTAGTCAAGGGGACTAGCACCATCGCTTACAAAGCTGCTCACAAAAGAAGGGAAATATCGCACCTCAGCCGTTGTAACCTCGGCAAAGAGTTCGCCATGATGTGCACGCATTATTGATTCGAAGGTCTTCATGATGGCATTCAATTTCTTCAACCGTCCATTCTCGGCCATCAATACTGCAACTTTTATTCAAGTCCAAGCACCTTAAGCAGCACAAAATCACCACAGTATTTTGCGATAAGGACTGAAAACAGCATTCAAACAGCGTCTATGAGCCCGGAAAATAGAGACGAGAGGTGCGCGTGGGATCAGTTTTGGATTGTAATAGACAATAAGATTCATCCCCATCGCAAAATATGAGCAATTACCCTCCCAGCAATTTAGGCCACACCATGCTGTAAGCATTAAAAACAAACACCATCCACGTCACCACCCAGCTATTCCAACTCGACCGAGGTCCGCGGGGTTCTGAATTAGCCATCGCAGCTGCTGGACCTCATTTGAAAAACCGATCTCAAAACGAACCAACCACACCTGTTGGTGAGGCCACGCCCTGCAAAAAGTTGGCACTATCATGGAATCCAGGAATTACTCTCTCCTATAGAATGGCATCACCAATGCCTAATGAGCATCACTGATGGAGGAGCGAGAACACCACCTTTCACGAGCAAATAACCTTCTGAAAAAAAGTTGCAGCGATCTACTACCGAACTCCACGGAACATGTCAGAGAAGCTCTCAAGGCGCACGCTTCTGCGTTCAGCTCATATGACCAACCAGTTCACAAATTGCGCAAGAAGGTATAGAACGGCAAAATGATGAACTTTCGATCCGGCCGTTGCCAATACTCGCCATAAGAGAGTTCCTTTTCTGTGAAACGGACTGATGTAAAAATATAATCGGTGAAGAAATTTGGCATATATTAAGATATTCTTTAACGTCTGCAACTCCTCCCTCCGAAGATGGACGTGGAATATGATAGAAAAAACCACCCCAAGTTGTATACTGCATTCGTTAAATTTCGTAGCCTTTGCTTTGGTGACTCCCGACCTTAGACCACCTGAAGTACGGACGGACACACGCACATCTATAATGCGCTTTGCGGACTGAAGTTTGCAACAGTGGGTGAATTTGCAGCAATACATCTTGCAGACATAATTTATACAAATCCAAAGTTCAAACAGTATCGTTCAGCAGCTTTTGTCACTTTCACAATTCGGCAACCCCCAAGAAGGTCCGATTATTAAGCAGGCGGCTCAAGTGACCTTCCGCGCCCGCAGGTACTTTATCGAAAGCTCGGGCAGGACTGCACTGACGGAATAGTTCGTTCAGATCTTAGGTGAACTTTCTTAGTGAATTTCAGAAACAGACTCTAGTATGACGCACGATTACTGCGCTTGGATTGGTTTTTAAGCTGCGACACAGCAGTAGATGTGAGCGACGAGGAGCTTTGCAACGTGAGCGCACCATTGCCGCCTGGCATAAACATCGCACACCTCCCGCCTCTGTGCTCTCCGTCCACTCCTTTGGGTCAGAGGGCTGCCATCTGCGCACATCACGTATCCATTAGGCAACAAAGTCCTTCGACATGTAGGTTATAGGCTCAGTACGCTTCGCTGCTGTCCTTCATGAAAACTTTGTGAAATCGACGAGGAATCCCGGCACGTCGCTTTTGTTTACAGAGTCCGCTTACGTCCTCGTCAACTCCCGTCTTTTGATGTCACACTGTTTGTAGAAAAACTGCGAGGAAATGAGCACCCCAATAACTGCAGTGGACGTGCACAGCAACCTTTCTGATTCGTGTCAAAGTCATGGTGAGTTGTCATTGCTATGTAATATTAATTAAATGTCCGATCTGGACTTCTCGAGAGTGATTCAAAGGAAACGACCGAACGATCAAGACGGATTCTCGTTACTCCACTTGACTAATGGACGTTTTGCGTAAACCCTTCCTTCCTTTAACCGTGAACAGAAAGACAAGATAAATTCGCTCCGGTCCTTAGTAGCCAAGTACGTGAAAACCAGGATCCCGCAATGATATCTCCAACCAACACACTCGCGACTATAGCGCAAACTTGACCCCAGCACCTGCAGATGAATTTTTTTGAAGATAAATGTGGGTCTAGTCTCATGCATTCTGTATGTATATAAAAGCGCTTTAATATAGCAGACGTTAAGTGAGACTGGAAGGCTTACTTGAACTGCTTTATGAACTTTAATTAAATGTCACACTGAATATCATACTTTTTTCATTTCCAGTGGGCACAAAGCTTCTGAGATTCATAACAACCATTTTCTCTTCAATACATGGACTGCAGTACCTCCTGAAATAGAAGGCCCTTCTCTCTCTGAACAAACAACTGCAGTAATGCGAGAATAATGGGACCAGCATCGTCCTCGAAAAAGTCAGCATTCAAACGACTAAACATAAAACTACAACTAAAACAGTGAATTAAAGGGTCGTCGCTCTCAATGCCGCATATGACGACGTCAGAATCGACGTTCTGTACAAGCAATTATTACCCGAGCCTATTAGCTGCTTCCGTTTTCGGCATTCTCAACGTCTTCTTCTCTTTCGCCATTACCGCTAATACCATCCTACAACTCTCTGCCGGTAAACTTTAAAATTTACCCTTTCCAGGTGAACCTGATTGCGGCTAATTTCGTATGCTATTAGACGTCTGAAGCAAGAATGAGACAATGGGTAGGGAGAACGGGAGAAAGTGGGAGGCGGGAAAGGAAAGGGAACGATGAAAAGGACGAATAGGCGGAGAAGGCAGAGGAAAGTTATTTTTCGCCAGCTGCTATTAACCTATTAATTTGCCTTTCTCATCAAAAATAGTGATCAGCCAAAGCAAAGAAGAGGAATTTTTAGGATGGGCAACTCTGTTAGTTTCGCTTGTCTGCTATCAGTGGTTCGACCTGCACGGCACAAAAATGACTCGCAGAGAGGTAATCCGATTCGGTTCAATAAACAATCTGCACATCAACCGGATGCAGCCAAAGATTGCAAAACCAACTCGTCAAAGCTTATTTCAGTCATACGCCCAGTGGGCCCGTTGAATACCGCACTGCTACTGTGGTTCTGTCTCATAGATGCAAATTGACAATCGCGAACTCCTCTGTGTACCTCTCATATCTTTCACTGAGAATCGCTTGATCGGTAATTTCCTTGAGGGTCAGGCTAACTGGTGGACAGACGCACACATAAGCTCAGTACCTGTTAATAAGCGATATTTCTGACTGGTTCCCATTAAGAAATGAATAATATGGCTGATGAAGAACCTCAGCTCCATATAAAGTATGGCTGATAACCTTCTCGACTAGAAGTCAAAGTAGCCGTCAACACCCGGGAGAAATTCGAGATGAAAATCAGTGGATGCCACATAACCAAATGAAAGATTCGCTGCAAAACTCACCAAATGCGTTATATAAGTATCGCGTCATTTCCAACTGCCTCCAAAAAACTGATGAATTGAAAAACATCATTGTGAAATTGTATCAGTTGAGTCACCAATTTCCAGCACGTATATTTTGACGAAGCAAATCTACTACGAACCAGCGAAAGGCTTGACTTCAATCTCCCTCCGGTTATTGAAGATTTGACGCCCGGTGATATACCTGGTAAATTAGCCTGGTTGTGTTTTCTCTCTACATCATTTCCCAGGACTAGACTGGAAGGAATGAACGATGAGGAGGAGGAGGGAATTCGTGAACCGGGATCTCTGGAATTACTTCCTGGAGTCTGAATTTGGATTCGGGAAAACCACTAATTTCCTTTGAAATCTGCGTTTGGCGAAAGATACGTTTGCGTTACGTACGGGCAATAACATCAGTCCCTCCCCTCCCTCCCCCCTTCACTTCATTTGAAAATGAAGTGAAGGTCGAACAAACCTTTTGCTATGCTTGCAAGCCGAAAAAACCTTTTGCAATTACGAGCTCAGCGCTTCCAGAACACTTGAGTTCCTGATCACCTCTTCCCCTTGAAACCTGTGGAAATTATATTTTTCTCTTTTACTTTAAAATACTTTCAAAGAAAGTTTTCAGGAATAAAAAACCAGGTCTCTGTGGTTCCCTCATACCCATACTCTCAACGTTTAACTGACCGCTGGTAAAAAATTGAGTTCCACCAGCTGCCAGCTGCCACTTTGGGCCAAGTTCGATTTGGTCGGTACTGGCCATTGGTCAGGTTTGACATGTCTCAGACTTACGCATAAAGAAAGAAAAGACCTGATTATTAGCCGCAGTCATCATTCACATCTTCTCCTTCCATATGTACGTAATGCACGCAGAATGAAGCGGTGTGGAAGATGAAATATATCGTCTCAAATTAGCAGAACAATGAAATATTTACAGTATTACTTACAAGGCCGAGGAAGATAAAATAATCCTTGAAAGAACGCGAAATCTGACATCTGCCACGGAAAAAAATGTTCGCAAAGTTTATAGAGCGTGCAGCCTATCAAGTTAATCTGAGCTGAAAGAAACTTCCTGCTATATCCTGAAAATAATTTAGTATTTTCCAACTGTTCATGGGGAACTTTCATCCCTGGGTCCCTCCCCTCCTCCGCCTCTCTGATGATACTGTGCTCACTTGGATGCAGGGTGGTGCTGCCACTTATGGCTTGCGTGTTCCTCGCCGCAGTTTGAGGAAGGAGGTGGAAGCGGGGAAGGAGAGTTGCTTCTAAGTGGTTTTTATCTACTGCTGATTAAAAATAGTATTAATCTTTCTTCTTGACATCAAATTCATCATTCAGAACCCTTCCTCTATTATTGGTGCTTCATGATTTTATACTGCCGTTAATGCAGTGGCTAATAGCCCCGACATTCTAGAGGAAGTAAGAGTAACTCTTCCTGTTTCTTCCAACCGCTGATATAGAGGAGGAATGAGTTATTTCGCACAATATCACCAAGACTAGCGAAAGAATTTCGAACAAGTAATGCATGCATCTTCCTATCGAGGAATACTAATATGAAAAATCAGAGGCATGTTGGGGAACACTTTAGGTACATGCTCTCCATCTGTTCCCCTACATGCTGACTTACTGCTGGAACTGCTCCCGGAAGGAAATAACCTTACAGTGATCTGCATAGACCTCGACTATTGATCGGTTGTTTCAGAGTCACGTAAACCATTGCTGCAACAACTGTTTCGCGATGAAAAAGACGAGGAGATGCAAAAGGTTGTGATTCCATATCAACATTCTCGGATCCTACATTGAAACAGAGTCAATAAGATCGACGTAAAAATTTAGATTACCTTGAAAAGAGATTGTTCGACGCGTGCATTTCAAACAAAAACGTCCATCAAAACGGTCCAAATATTCCCTACTTCTCTACAAAATTTCTAGTGCTATGTCTGTTCCATTCTACTGCCCAATTACCTGATTACTGGATTGTAATACAGGAGGAAAGTGAAGGACTTCCGCGTATGTGATCACAGATGACACCCACAACTGCAAATATAAAGCTTATCGCATTCTAAAAGCCTTCCCACACCGCCTCAATAACAGCTGCAACGTGGTAGATAACGTTTAGTAAGCATCCCGAGATCCTCGCTCCCCACTGTATCCGACTATCGACCATCGACTTGCAGCGCCGAATATCCAAAGAATAAGTACTGTTTTCAGTGGTATAAGCAACATTACGGCAAAGTGTACGAGAACGCGATGAGAGCCGCGAAGCAAGAACGCATGATGGAAGAGGTGACACGGCAGCAAAAACCGCAAAAGAAGGACGACTGAAGTCTCTTCGCATTTCCTTGCCCTCTTCCCAATAGCAGTTTGGATAACACAAACGGCCAAGATCGCTGTAAACATTTTCGAACCGAATACCGCTCCCGCTCAATTGAGAGACAATCGATTCCTTTCTCTCCTCCTTCCCCTTCCCACTACTAGTGCGGCTCTTTAAAGATCTCTTCCTCTCCCATGCATGCAATCAAACCCTGCCGAGTACATCAATTTTAGTATACCTCTGTGGTGTGTTTTCCTAGTTCGATGAATGAGTTCTTCCGATTATATATGAATTCACACAGAACGTTCAAGAAATAAACCTAATGCGAGTTTAATTTTCGGGTGGGGATCGAAGCCCAACAATTTGTTGAATAAGCGGACTCTCCGACTCCACTGAATTTCTAGGCTCCCAAACAACACTTAGAACGCAGGGGATTCAGTAAACCTCGGAGCTCCGCTCATCGACCAACGGCAACTAAATAATACGAAGAGGCCTAACTGCTATTATTCAACTGCACGCAACTCCACTGGAGGCAACACGTATTTCAAACATTTACGTGCGCATATCCCTTAATTAGCAATAACCGTTGTTGGTACTCTTGAAGGACCGATTTTATGAAAGATCAAGCTAATGACGAGCATCAGATGGCCTTGCAAATATGTGTTTCCAAGCAGGTCGCAATATGGAGAAATATTTCAGCAACGGACAAATCAATGAAAAAATTATTGCAAGATGAATGCCTTCATTTATATATGTGAAAAAAGCAGTAGGAAATACCTCGATTCAATACAAAGAGTGAAGGTGGATAACCGAATGCGAGCGGAAATTAAGTGAAAGCAACGCAAATCAAAGACATGGACGCCATACACTGGCTTCTGTTCCCTGAAGGGCATTTGCGAAGCCTCGCAACTTCCCGTGACACATCCCAATCTATCCACAGCACACTCACAAGACTTCTTAATCAATCCTGCACTTAAAACGTTTTTTAAAAGTCCAAAAAAATAACGAAACCCCTTCCATACATTAGAAGGTTTCATGCTGCAAGAGCAATCTAGCAAATGGGTGGACGTCAAAGCATGCAACTATGGCTCGAATCGTCGACGGATATCTTTGAGCCTCAATTCTCGGGAAATCGTAAGTGCACAGAAATTGGAGATATGAGGAAAGTCTGACAGAATTTATGCATGAAAGGGATCAAAAGAATATATAATGCATGAGGACTACAAGCACAAAATTTTTGAGGGACTCACAGTGGAGTGAATTAACACGGTTCAGTTCATGGTTCTTTCCTTCGATTATACTCCGCTAATTCTCAGCGCTGCTAAACCCTGAGGTACTTCTTAGAAGGTGCACTTTAGTTCTATAAAGGCGTCTGAAAAGATTGAGACGGAGATAGAAACGTTTCTTAATGAATGAGCTCACCAAGGAAATTCTCCACTTCTTTGCATACGCCAAGCTTCCGTGCATATGTCTCGATTCCAGCCTTTCTGCTTGCTGGCTTTAGCGCAGGATCTTGCACGAACTCCTGCAACAGCTGAGCTCTGAATCATTTGAAACGACGATTTGCAGACATCAATTTGACCGGAAACATGTGATAGTGAGACCCTTTTTTCGCTCGTCACCGATAACCTTTCCAGAGAAAACCTCGAAGCAAGAGAGAAAATTCGAACATACTATGCGCACTTAATGCTGAAACCGTTTCATTTAACAAAAACTTCAAACAAATAATCCATACTCGAAAAAGAGGACGATCCACGAGGGAAGAGGTGGTGCGATATCCTGCTTCTAAATCGCTCGAGCGATCAACTACTTGCACAAGTCATAAATAAACAATACGATATGCCTTCATTACCGCTAATTCAACTGCTCGTAATAACCTAATAACCCCAATAAACGAATTCTCTTTCCGTGACCGGATGAGTGAAAAAATACAATCGGGGTGGCGAATGCATGTTTTCTTCTTTGGTGCCTTTAAATTTCTGTAGATTCATGTTGAAATCGATACATTAAATTAGAAGTATACATCCTGCAATGCATAATGTGCCTAAAGAATTGTGTTCCTTCAGCTTTCGCGCTCCCACCGTTGAAATTATCGGAGAGATACATAGGCAAATGCATGTATGTCCACAGACGGTTGCTGAAGTAGTCTGCAAATTTTATTGCTTAAAGAGTGGAGAAAGCCCTGTGTGAAATGATAAAAGCGGAAATGGAGTTGGAATAGACTCGAAGCTCGATCCTTCGAGTTCCAGAGGTGTGTTTGTTACCGGTGACTACTGTGGCATTCTTCTTTATCCCATGAGGTTTTCATTCTAAAAACCATCCGATGTCGATCTCTTAACATATTTAAAACGGATTTCGAACGCATTCTTTGGCTCTTCGAGTGCGGAGAATCGTGTAAATGAATGAGGGAAAGAAACAAAGAAGACACGAACCCTGAACTTAGGATCGGTCTTATAGACTTCGCCAACTGCCGTAAAATCCTTATGGACGATGTCGAGCTTCTTCTGTTTATAAGCAGCCGAATAGAGTGCTGATGCGTAACGTCCTTCTATTCCGTGAACCTCCAAACAACACTGTTTACGGCTTACACATTTGATCCGACCAGAAAAATAGAGAGTGTTTCGTATATCGTACAAAAATCCGGTAAGGAGAATCCTGCCAAGGCGACCTGGCAATTTGCTGAACGCTAACTGATGGCTGGTGCAACGACGACTGAGAGCTCGATGAGACAAGAAAAGAATCGTCCTTGCAGCTGAGTGAAAAAAAAGGTATAACAGGCGGTGAACCGTTAAAACGTATCTCGACTTTGGCGAGGTATGAAGGATGCTGAAACGATAGCCGCCTGGGACGTAAAAAACGGGATAGGAACTGGCCGAGGATGACACGAAATTAAAGAATTACCTGAATAGGGGCTCTAATGAGTTGCTGTGCGACAGCGCTTAGCGACAAGCTCCTCTTGAGCAGCATCCCAACCATCGTCTCCACCCGCTCGCTAAATTTCTATCCGTAGACAAATATTTCATCGAAAACACGTGAAGGAAGTTATGAAAAACATTGAACTACAACAGTGGCAACTATAATAACGGAAGGTCAAGATAACACGTGAAGATGAAGGCACCGAGTACTCTGTCACAGTCCGAGCTGTTGGCTCAAAACTTACCACCACCCAACTACCTCAACAATACACCCCTCCCGACCCTCTCACTTAGGCTGCATAGCCTTCAGTTACGACTGCCACAAAATCACAACACCGCACCTTCGAATGCAAAATGTGTCGTTTTGCAACCGATCCGAAAGCAGCTCGCAGCAAACGTCCCGCAATGAGGTGACCGACAATGCAAAGCTCCAACCTAGTCACATATTCAACTCTGTGTGTGTGGAGAGTTCTTCTTGGACGTCATAACCGGCGTCGACTCCTCAAGTCTCGATCGTCGATGGATCAAAGCTGATCAGTGGGACGAGACTGCGCGAGCAGCGATCGGAAGCGGATATTGACGTTCTTGACGAAAAATTATTTGTGCAAAAAGCGAACGACTTCATGGAAGCAGAATCACAGAATTAACAGGCATTTAGCTGTTCGTCAAGGATTTCACAGTGATTTTTGCAGTTGCTGCTTCAGCGTTTAAACGTTCAATGTACGGCAAACATGTGGTTGAAGCCCCTCCTCAAGACCTCATCTTTGTACGGGGAGATGTCCCATAATTTCTACTTACCCCTCCCCACCTCAACTTCACCTTACTTTCCAAGGAACTCTTTCCTGTGGGCATCCATTTCAGAGGAATGGATGCGCCTCCAGGGACCGAGTACCGTTTCGGACATGTAATGCTTTGACTTGAAAGTTGCCTTACTTGCCCGATTACTGCGAAGGCATTCGCTCATCAATCGTTATTAAAGTCTTCCTCGCATAAAAAACCCATTGGACTGTAAAGATGTCTCACCCCACACTGCTCTCGCTTTCGCTCCCCTCAAACAGCCCACATCTTCAAGTCGATGAGAAGGTCGCTTCAACTGAACACCACACAGTCATCGATCGACCCGTCACGCGTACACTCGTGCACAGAGCAACTATACACTATTGCACAATATGTGGCAATTTTAACCAAACAATGGTAAGCTTTGCTGGCCGACTGCAGCTGGTTAGGATGCATCAGTGCATTCCATTCATTCCCTCCTTTGCTTCGTCGTCATGTTCTGTGTCTGAAGTCGCCAAATTATTTGTTGTAAGGGCCCGCCACCACTCCGAAATTGTAGCTGTCGAGCGGAAGCTCGAGCTCTTGACAGACTCCGTCCTCAGCTCACCAGCTCATCTAAGCAATGCAACCTAACGGCGCCACCTAGTTAATTCCCCAGCTTCTCCAGTCACCTCTGTTCCAACATGCTCTGCTTAACAGCTAATCAAAACTGCAACGGTGGGTTGGATGCTGCGAATCTTGAAAGCGACAAATTTTGAATCTTCCCACGAAATGTTTCCAATAGGTGTCTCGAAGATTTGCCAAAATGTGGAATTTTGAAATGGCTGCACCTAAGGGAAGCATATTCATTTATGTTGTTACGGTAGGGAAGTTCAAGTTTGTGGGATTGTAGCAAGAAGTTTGTGGTGGGAGAGGTGTGGCGGTCGTGAGTGCTTAGTGAGTAAAGGTGAAGTATGTTATCGAGTGGGGCATTACTATAGTAGGGGGCTGTTAGAAGGTTAGGAGCTATATCATCGAGCGTTCGTGCGGCGCCTGAGCTTCAACGTTCCTAATGATACCTACATATGACTTGTTTCTGCAGTGTTCTTTCAAACCTTCATGGGAAATATCTCGTTGCTTTGTGTCAGTAGGCTTGTGCCACATCAATAGTATATCTGGACTTGGTCGAGAGCCATACCCACCTTCGCTCATACCTTCCATCCATCCTCTGTAGTTTAATAGTTTCGGCGCCGGCTTTGAAAGATAAAACTCAGCGTGCGGAAGTGTCACTCAACAAAAGTATTCACAGATGCACCAGTGGACACTTCGCTTCTGTGCTGTCGAGTGGTGGGTTGGTGTGAGGAGAAGGTTTCATCATTTACTCGCTGCCTTTGGGTGAACCTCAGCACCACATTTCATCTAATGAATCCCCACCCCGACCAAGTTACTTTCCTTCCCTCTTCCTCTACTGATGAGCCTTTTGCAGCTGTGTTGCGGACGTGCACTGTATTAACGTTTTATGGTATACATCGCTGTACATACAGTTTGCTTTTGATCCCAGTGGCGACCGGGAGCAGATTCTTGAGATAAGTTTAGCTTGCCTGAGGTCGGGTTCAACCCGTTTTGATGTGGTTGTGGGTTATAGCCACTCGTCTGGTACGACGCTTAACCGGGACACTTCGTACTGAGCAGAATGTTATTTTGTTCTCTTCGGAATTCGGACTTCTTGAATATGCTCGAGACAGTACCTGAAGTTATTAGCTGTGATTAGTACACATAGTTTCGCTATTGAAGCCTCTCCAATGGGTACATGAGTGAGTTTTCTTCAGTAATTACTAGCCGTTGTACAGCAGTGATTTATCTCAAGAGAATGTTATCATAGCTGCTTACTTGACTTCGCTGGTGAGGCTAATGATCCGACTTCACTGAGTTTTAGGCGTGTAGAAGCCGTTGATAGGGTGATGAGGTTCTTATTGTATTGCGATAATCTTATTTGATTGCTTAATACGGTTACGTGATTCGCGATTCATTTCAGCATCGTTTGTTGAGTGCTGTGGTAGTCGGTGAGAATGCCTTTGGCCCGCGATTTACTGCATCCGGATCCGCAGAAGGTTGGTTCCTTGTTTGTCTCTTCACCTCCTCTTCAATCCATCGTTGAGTTTCGCTGCCTAAAAAGGAGCAAACGTTTTAGAACGCTGTGTGATGCATAAGTGCGAACATATTGGAATGATCTAACCTTTCCGGTCAATAAACGTATGGGTGGTGTTTTCTGCTAATTCGGAGATAAAATCTGCAGTAATATCCAGAGCACGACATCCGCGGAATTTTGGTAACTGAGAGGTGGGACGTCGTTGTTTGTTATCCTTATCTCCCAATTGTGAAGTCTGAAAAAGAAAATCGGGCATAATAATGCAAGAAACGCAAAGTACGTATATTTCGTGGTTTTCAGGTGGTCTTCAAATAAATCTCTTCAAAATTTGCGGTTTTATCGGTGGGAAGCGCTTCATATATCTGGCCTTTTTGTTCATGCAGAGCAGTCTTAATCACCCACCCTCATCAGACTGTTGGCATTCGGTTTCGCGCAGTTAGGTTTTTATCCAGGTTTATTTATAGATGACTAGGTTTATGTTGTCGGACACAAACTTGCACAGACGAGGGATGAGAGAACATTGTTGGCTAGCGATCTGTATAGCATCAGCTCGTTTTAAATGTTGACGGTGCTTGTTAGCAGACCGTCACTCCTGCGCAGTCTTCGAAACTCGCCACCATTCCGGCTTGCGTTGTGTGCTCTGCCGATATTGTTGATTCAGAGAAAGTCTTTAACTAATGAACTATGAGAGAAAAGAGTTTTCGTCGTGAATTTTAGAATTCTGTGGAAGATTTAAATTACATTTTTGTAGAAGGAGGTTTTTCTGCCCAAATTCCGGTTTCAGATAAGAATTGGAGTTGCTCTTCAGCTGCAAGCGTCACAGAGGGTGATAGTGAATGTCTCTGTGCATGAAACATCTGCATTTATATCCCGCAACTACCTGCATTTGAGAAACAAACTCTCTCAGTAATTTCCTTTCTCTACCACACAACTTTCCTCTGCCTCTCTGTAGATAAAACATGCCATTGGTGGCAGTTATCGCCTCAAGTTTTCTTATGATCGTTGTTGGCTGCGGGAAAATTTCCCCGCTAAGTCGTTATTGTGGTTAAGGGGATGGTCATTGATGATGGGAAGTGATAGGCTTACAGTTTGCTGATATGAGAGGGAGAGTTCTTTACAAGGTCTTCTCCTGATTTATTGATTGTCAGCGATCCGTACTAAAGTAGAGCGTTTTTACTATTTTGCTTGCTGTAGTGTTTGAGGGATTTCGTTTATTGTACAAACTAGACTGTCCTCTTGTATTGATTTCATGAGAGGCCGCGATCAGTTCTCAAGTCAGGCCGAAATAGCAGCGTCTAATGCATAGCCAAGGGAATTTTGGCAATGACCACTGACCGCTGGCCAAGACGCACATGGTCACTTAGAGCAGTAGAGAAAATTGGTGAACTCGATCACTGCTTGCAACGCTCATCCCTCTTGTTATTTTCGATGAAGCTTTGGGAAAAAATTTAGGGCTGAAGTGACATCCTTTAAAGGGTATATTTCGAGATGTTTTTTCGATAATCTGGGCTTCATTGGAAGCTGGATGAAGGCCGATCCATTTTTATAGCCGTGTCGCTTTTTCTGAATTCCGCTGCATGTTCGAATCATGTTCTTTGTTTCTAAATTTACAACACTGAATGTGGAATGCCTCGACCATGCTAGCACATAAAATGGAAGAGTTCGAACTGCAGAGGTGAGTTCGCTTTCGTGCATAATTTGTAAGCACTGATGCAGCAGGCATCCTTATTGCCGTTCACGAAAGTGCAGCGGAAGCGGAAATCCGTCGATCCGAGAGTACAAGTTTATTTCAGAGTTATATGTGGATATTGGCTAGTTTGTTTAGTTTAGTCTCGTCTATGTGTTCGGCATCCCCGATTCTTCGATTCCAAACGTTCTTCGATTCTTGAAATAGAAAATCTATTTTTGGTTAAATTTGTTCGGAGGGTAATGCAGCGGCAGTTATTCGCACATTCTCAGCCTTCCAACTTTTATGCAAAGAGTCCTGCGCATCATTTGCTTTCGAGAAGAACGTTGACTGTTCCTTGATTAAACTCAATTCTGTTTCCTTATTGTACGCGAAAGGAGGCTTGAAAATGATCCTTGTAGTGCTTGCAGAACGCCAAGCAGAGAAGCAGATGTCGAGTCTGCTGGCTGGGAAATGGGGTTGATCACGTGTTGTGGGAAATGTTGAATGGTGCACTGAAATCTGCATCCTTCGTTGACGCATATGGCGTCCAGTGCTTTGTGACTGTCTGCAGGAATACTAAGCTTCGTTCCATCACGCATTTCCTGACTTTCTTATTTGAGCAACCATTATGAGTTTGTATATCGCAGTGATAAGTCACCATTCCGAATTGGACAAAGTTAGGCCGAGGCTTGCCGCAAATATCAGCTTTAACGGAAAATGTGCTGGCAGCCATGACTCATGTGACACGTAACGGGGCATTTGAGATGCGCTCTTGCTGCAGTAACGAGCACACACAATTTACGTGCTCGTGCGCCGAGGCATCGGCGATGTGATCACTGAACTGTGGCAGTCAATCGAAAACCGTATGTCTTGTTGGTTTACAGGAGCGTCAGCGCTGCAAACTGAAGAGGCTGGTGCAGCAACCGAACTCGTTCTTCATGGACGTTAAATGTCCCGGTTGCTACAAGATAACAACGGTTTTCAGTCATGCGCAATCGGTAGTCGTGTGCGTGGGATGCAATACCGTCTTATGTCAGCCAACCGGAGGTAAGGCACACCTTACAGAGGGTTGCTCTTTCCGGAAGAAGCAACACTAGCCGATCAGATGTGTTATTTTCATTTGTCGTTGAGTTCTGTTACTCGTCACCGGCGTTGATAAACTTCTTTCTGTTGTTTCGTTATATTAATGCTATACCGAGATGCGTTTTGTTTTGGCGCTTTGCAAGTAAAGTGTTGCTTTGTTGGATCGATCGCACGGCAAAAGTGGATTGGAGACTTGATATTAAAAAGGAGATTAAATACTCGATCTCCTCGCACTATGTCTGCAAGAATCACGGAAGTTGACTACTCAGGTGTGAGGTTCATGCACACATGTAAGATGCGCTGTGTCTTATGATCCTCTGCCAGCACCGTTCGCAATTAAACAAAGCGAGCTTGCGTTTGGCAGCTAATAGATACGTGAATGAGAGCGCATGTTGGAAGGAGATTATTCTGTCGAAGTGGACACACTAAGGAGTTCGCCGATTCCTCGATTTTAGCGTCCTTTCCATCTGAAGATCGTTGGCGGTCCTCGGATTTCGAATTCCTTAGTGGTATTGTTGTTTGCAAGTCCAAGGAGAGATTTTGAGCGCAAGAAAATGGAGTAGAGGGTGGTGAGTGCATCCGCAACTTGTTAAATGGAAGGTGATTAAATGAATGTATGAGAAATGGGAACTAATGCGTTTGATCGAGAAAACTCCAGTGTCTTGCATGTTGATATCTCATTTTGAATGGTAAGAGGTCGTTCGCGATGCAGTGTATTTGCAGTGCTGATAAATACGAAAGCTTCGAGTCGTTCTTGAACGGATGGGATATTAGGAGTAAGCCGTTGAAGTAGTCGTAACTGGCATTACATGCACTCAATCCCGACATTAAATTTGCGTTCCGAATATCTGCTACGATGTGGTGAAGGATGGAGAGTGATGTCCGATCTCATAACGAAGGGAGCTTTTGCAGATTGCAACAAATGCGGGTGATCGTCTGTTAGCCTTAGTAGGGTGTCCATAATTTTCCGTCCTCCCTCATGATGTCCAGAAGTTTATTTCGTTTGTTTGGACCACAGAAACCAGTTGCTGTTGCCAATTTTGAAGCAGTTTTGCCTCTTCAGCTCTCCTTCGCTCTCTTTCGTTTCCTTCCCTCCGCGACTCCAAAACGGTTGTTCCATCAATGCAATTTTTTGTTAACATACGCTTTAGATAACATCTGAAATGTGCTGACGAAAAAAGATTTGTTCATTGAAATGATCCCTAATGGAAGTTTTAAAGCGGCTGAATGACCAACACAGTTAGATCTCATATCTCTTGCAGCCATATCTGAGAGGCCCTAAGGACTGAAGGTAGACTGACTAGAATGTGCTGGAATGGAGAGAAAAAACATTTGTTAGCTGATTTATTAGCGTTCAACAAGAATAATCCTACAATAGCATCAACCACAAAAGGAGTTCGATCAAGTTTAGTAAGAAGCACTCAAAATGCTCCGTATATTTCTGGCGAGTTGCCGACAGTCGATGAAGCACGAATTCCCCTTCGCGGAATTGTTACCGCATCCCATTATCACAGAAATTCCCATCCGTTGTGACAAGGTTTTTTGTTTCGAAGTCGATCGCTTGGTGATCGCTCACGTTGTCTGGACGGCTTCCCTCGTTTATCCTTCATTTTTTCGTTCCTCCGTTATAACGGATTACTGTTTTCAAAGAATACCTGCAATAAGAAAAGGTGATCATCGAAAAATGCTTCTCGAACTCGAGGTCCAAATGCGCAATATCCAGCTAACGGAGTAATCAGTGTTGTTGTCGCATGTCGGCTTCGAGCATTGTGGTCCTGAAAACCTCCCTTCTACTCGGATCTTGAAAACCTCCCTCCTACTCGGATCTCTCATTCACTCCACAAGAGGGAGCAACATAGCTTCGAGCGATACACAGCAAACGTCGATTAAGATGGATGAGAAAACAATTCCCGTCCGAACATAGCAACGGTCAGTTGTTTCTTCGCCCATTTGGCACAGAGAGGGATTCGCGATGCATTGCAAAATGGAGAGGAACATTTGCATAGAGGGAAAGGAAAACGTATTGCTGCAAATGAACGTAGCGCAGATTGCAGTTCCTCTTTAGCAACCAACTTTGATTTGAATACTGCGAAACTGGATAACCTCTCAGAAAAATTCCCATTAGTTGAATACTAGTTCAGACTCCCTCTTACTGAGGCTGGCAGAAAGTCGGCTACTCACCTTCATTCTGAGCTCACCCTGAGGTGGTCCGTAGTGCTCCAGCCACGCGCCAACGCAAGAGCATCCCTCCGGAGCCGGGATGTGGTAGATGCCGAAATGATGTTGATTCGATTCCGGTATCTGCTTGTTCAAACATCTGAAAGCACCACCATTCATAACTTGCCCCTAAGGTGTTTCTTCTCGTACGATCTTTCTTAATTCTTCGCGCTGTTCCGTACGCAATTTCAGCGACCCATTTTACGCGATACATTTGAAACTGTTGGTGTGAAAGTAATTAGAGAATAAAGCGCGCATATATATTCTTGTCTTGATCGGTGGGCTTGACAAGAAATCATCCAATCGACGATCTATGCGCCGTTCCCAACGTTAAACTTGCACCATTTTCATGAGCACATTTACACACCGTCATCCTTTCCAGTGCAATGCTTCGTCTTCTACGCAAGCCGGATTTCGCGTGCTTGTCGTGTCCGAATGAGATAAAAGATGAGCGCTTTGCGTTCAACAAGATGTTCGGCATGTGCGGGCTTTTAATAAGAACCCTTCGAGCTGGCATGTTCCAAATTCGAGTCCTTTAAAAGCTCGAGCTTGCGAAATTTTGCAAACATAGCTCGAGATTCCCCGTTTCGCATTGAACTCAGAAAATACCAAACAGTTCTTGATCGCCGTTGACGGAAAGGCAAATATCGGTAGGGTCGTTTTCGGTGCAGAACACCAGATCTGGAAACAAAATAAGCAAAATTGCTTTGACGATTAGATTCCGTTGTAGGAAACGACACAGAGCGGAATAAAAAGACGTGCCAATCACAGATGTACTCGCGCTCTTTTCCGTCGACGCGAGTTCTGCGGATCGCGCATGCATGTTTCTTTCAAGACTCAGTGGCACCTCGCCCTGGAAAACAGCCTCACCGATTCCGCTAAAACATTTGCTCGGCGCGAATGGAATTGTGCATGATATTTTCCGAACGGAACTCACTGTGACAAATTCGAAGCAACTTGACGTCTTCCTCGTCTTTGGAAATGTCGCGCGATGCTGGCGGGTTCTTCAACCACTTTCGAGTCATTTATAAGGTGTATAGAAAAGATGGTCCGTTAAGACGAAATACGGCATACCTATATGTGATGTTAATATCAACACTTTCTCCATAGTCCAAAATTCCAGTTGAGGGTCGAATACGAAATAAATCGTTGCGAGTGCACTTGACCTTGAACGCCTGTTTCGAGTCGCTATTGTTTGTCAATTTTAGTTTGATACGGATCTCGCCCGTCAAGTCGCCCGCAAAAACCAGCTGAAATTTTTTGTCCTATCTTCTCAAAAGAGAAACCTCCAAAGCATATCAGGCCAAAGCATAGCCCCAAACCGTGCAAAATGTCGTCGGTCGATGTGGCTTCATCGTTGATCAACTGTCAGGGCCATTGATCAACTGTCAGGGCCACTGTCAGGGCCATAGACGTAAGTCAGTAAGGTTTTTAATCACCAACAAGTCACTATTAGTGGGTTCAGTGCATAGGAAGACGGAGCATAGAGATGTCGATTCAGTCCGCACACTCGATTTTCATGAACAGCTTTCGGAAGCAGCTGTACAGTGAATAGAACCGAAATCCCTAAATTTCTAAAATTTCAGTTCTTTCGTACCCGGATTTGCCAACGAATATCTGCAACTAAACTACTGGATGACGCCAACGCCGATACTCAAAAGGTCCAAATAATTTTGCTTGCAGCCCTCAACTCTGGGTTTGTGCCAGTTTATTCGCGGTCTTCAGGTGAGCAAATAAGGCAACCTTGTCTCTTGGCTCTATATCGAGCTGGAAATTTCGTTCGCTTGCCGTTGGAAGTTTCATCATCGATGGAGCCTTCTCGTCAACCACTCCAACTCCGAAAAAGTCTAAACAATGAATAACGACTCTTTCGCGTGATATTTATACAGTTGCATAATATGGGCGGATTTATCATTTCACTGTAGGTGAATTTCACACTACGGAGTTTTGCATAATAGCGTGTGCTTTTTGTCAGCTTGCCCGTAACCATATTAAGGGTAAGGAGGGGGAGGGGGAGGGCGAGAGAGGAGGAGAGGGAAAGACGGAAAGAATGTTGGGTCTCGATTTTTGGGCTCATAAGCGTCATATTACGATAAAGGGCAAACCGATCTAGCATCCTATTTGGGCTCATAAGCGTCATATTACGATCCCCTAAAACGTTAAGAGTTGCGCTCATAGGATCTGTCAAAACAGATGATCCGATACGGACAAGTTTTAAGCGTGCTCGTCATGAAAGTACCGCCTCCACAGTCCGCAGTCGCGCACGCGAACCGGTCGCTTCATTCTGAGTCGTTTCTCATCCCAAATAATTTTCAGAGGTGCCATTTTTCGTCGCAACTGCGCGTGAGGACTTATACGCTTCACGAATAAACAGTCATATTTGAATTATTAGAAGTGCTTTTCAATGAAAAAGTGACGCTCTCAAAAGAAGATTGCCCAAAAAACTCCAGCCAGTCTCCGACGTCGGAGATCTTCACGTTCAGTTAAGGCATTTTTGAGAATCACTCAGCTAAACTAGAAGTTTAAAGAATAAATTTCAATATCCGCACAATGTTTGGAGTAGATTCTGAATGTGCATGAATCGGAAACATAGAATATGATGATTGCCATTACCTTATAATGAAAATATATCGTTACAGGAAGCCCCTAACCAAAATATGTATAAAAACATAAATTGATAGAATTTGTTTCATTCGATCTTCTTTGTCGATTCGGTCGAACGGTCAAGGCTTGATTGCTCAAAGGAACTGTTTAACCCCAGCTACAGTTATCCCGAAACAGGACGACGTCTGCATGTCAGATGTAGCAAAAACGAGCACCTTCCAATTTACCGAGCAATCATCACACTGTCTTCAAATTCTAGTAATCAAATAACCAAATTTTATGAGCTATTTTTCCATGAATAAAAATGGTAGCGCATCATATAGAGCAAAAGCAAAACACATTCGATGGAAAACTCTCATTAGCTCCATCATTAGCACGTCAGTTTTTATTTCTATCTTCTGAGTCCACTTCCAAAAGCAGCATGAAGAGCGTTTAAAGAACGAACGAGGCTCGGACGTTCCACTTCCACTTATCCTTGCGAGAGGCCAGCAATTGGACTATCATCAATATCTTTGGTTAATTTAATCGAATGTTCGAACAATGAAAGTGTCGTCGAAAGTGAATTTGAGTGGCAATTTTTTGACGAAGAGAATTCTCTTCTGATGATTAGGCAACCGTGACAACTGTTTCGCGATAATCACTCGTCAAGGGAACGAGACGCAATTTTTCACGACGCCATTTGACAGTGCGTTAACGCGTTTGCGCTACGAATTGCATAAAAATTCACACTGTCACCCATTTAGCGATTCACTGCGTTGCAAACGCACTTTTGGAGTTGGATTTCTTCAAATGAATCCCTCCCGTCTTTGTAGTGGATCTGAATTCCGAAATCGAGAGGAAAATGGAACGTTCTTGGGGGATGAAGTTCTCAGTTGACGAAACACATCTCTACAACTAAGATCAGACAACATCATTCTGATATCAAACTTCAGCAGTGAATCAATCTTCCAAGATGAAAAATAATTTCGCTCATTTAGACAAAATAAACTTCGATCTTTGCAGACTCCTTTCATTCCTCGAATCACATTTATGTGGAATCGGTTCGTTCTAAACTTACCAGTTTAGAAGATTCGAGTTAATTTACTTGGATACTTCCGTAGATTACACCATTTCACATCATACTTCATCCATTCTTCATTGATGCTATGCAAAAAGCGTTATCGATCTTTAGTGATGGCTGAGTTGTAAGCAACTAAAACCCGACGTTTAAAGGATCGTCAAACACAATCGCCTACTCGAATTTTACTTGCATATTCACTGACTCAATCTTCTGCTAGCGACAAATGAAAATTACAGCATCCGCTCGATTGGAAGTGGTGGAAGTAAGTGCAACTGGCATACTCGAGAGAGAGGTTGATTTAAGGCGTTGCACTTCTTTCGGTGTATTCTTCGCTTTCTTGCTAACGTTCACATCACAGGCGGATTTCGATCTCAAGCATCTATCCCTTCCTTCACTCATCTGAGCAGTCGGCTTCAACAGTGGTCGATAAATAATAAAGCATAATGAACAATGATTTAACCAGTCGTAAAAATCTCCACAGAAGATTTGTCTCTCTTAATGCGGCCGATGTAACTACCACTCAACCGGTTTCAAAGTGCGCACCAGTGTTTAGCAGATTTAAATGTCTACGATTCGTATCAAATTTGCTAGCTCAGCTTGAAAGTTAGCTACGCTTGCAGACATATCACGACGGGTCATGCAAATGGGCGCATGCACACACTCGCAGCAACAATTAAGGCAATCATTCCCTCGATCAAAACACCTTTTTGAGAAACTTAGTGTTGCGCTTGCGTATGCAAGATATGCATCCAGTTTTTCACCACCTTATGCATCCTTTGCACATCATTCACTATGGAGCATTGTTATATGCGAATTTCTAGCAGCTGATGCAAAGATGGGCACAATGCATGCGTTGATGCGAATGAACGGCGAGGTGTTTCAAGGGCGGTTCCAGCAGTGTGCCACACACCGGTTCTGGGTGTTCCGTCTCTCCTGCCCAAATAAAAGGACCCCCTTGTGCGCAATCAGTTAGAGTGCGATGGAGCACAAATCCTCTCTGCGTTCGGTCGCCTTTACGGCGGTCGTCTTTTCGACGGTCGCTGTCACAGCATGTATCTTCACCTTCCCTATGGTCTTCCACTATGTTCAGACTCTACAGGCCACCGTTCAGGTACCCTTGCTTCAAGCACTACATGAGAAGTTCAAACTGTGCGCAAATTCCGGGTTCACCATAAAAACGCCATTAACCTTAATAGCAAGGTTTGCAGAATGGAATTATAAGTTACGCGAACTTTCAACTTTTGCGCAAACCTCAGAAAAACTTGAACCTTTTCGTTCAATAAAGAGCGGCTCTCAGGTAAATGCATTCGTTTCAACAGACGTTCACATCGTTTTCATCGTTGATTTATAAGTAGCAAAAGGCAAATTCGACGGCGATACAAGAAGATGACGATGGATGGGTTTGGACAACCCACTTTAACAGTGATGCTTAAATGAGAGATTTTAGGGGGAGGTAGAATATTGTAAGAGTCGTTCGCGAGATATGTGGCGCGAAATGGTCGAAATGGCACCTGTTGGAGAAGAAGATGCACTTGACGTGCTGATTCGTGCCACCCGTCAAGCAGAGGCTCAGTGCTGCACATGCCAGCAAGGACCACCTGGACCTGATGGACCTCCTGGTGCACCAGGCAAAGATGGTGCTCCTGGTGATGGACCTGGCCCGCCAGGACCTCCAGGACCGGACGCCGAACTTCACGATCGTCTTCTACCCGTACCACCACAATGTCCCTGTCAAGCTCCTCCTGGACCTCCTGGACCTCCTGGACCCCCTGGACAGGATGGACAACCAGGGAATCCTGGACCAAGTAGGTCAAATGGGTTTCATTTGATACAATGTCCTATGATCTTGATATTTCCGGAAATATCTAATCAAGAAAAGTTTCCGCCAGTGAATGGTTCTTATTATTGCATTTGTTCCCGTGATATAAAATACCAACGCCAAAAAATATATGACCTAAATTTTAAAAAAAGTTGCTGTCCACGGATTTCACTTGCGATTTTCTTTTTCCTGTTGTCACCAAATATCCGCCGACTCCTGCCCTGTTCCGACTCAGCGGTCACGAATCCATTAGCTCTCTCAAGTATTCTTCGGACTGTTACATCAAAAATTCATATTTTTCTTCGCGCAGTTAACCCATCGATGGACGAATTAATTGAACATTTCAGATGGTATCGATGGACCACCAGGACCACAAGGACCGCCTGGACCTCCGGGACCTCCTGGTCAGCCTGGACAGCCAGGTCAGCGTGGACCCCCTGGCGAGGCCGGACAGCTCATTCCTGGTGAAAGACCTCCGCCTGGACCTCCTGGACCGCCTGGAAGACCAGGTCCACCTGGAGAACCTGGGCGTCCTGGACCACCTGGCAAGGACGGAGATAACGGACCGCCTGGGAATCCCGGAGAACCTGGCCCACGCGGTGAGTCACTCTTGCCACATTTTCTTTTTATAGTTGTCTATGAAATAATGAAATAATCTAAAGAAATCAACATTGAAAATGGAGGAGAAAATTGCAGAAGTTCTAAAAAAAGCTCGTAGGTGCTCCAGAGTCAATATCTCAAACTGCAGAGTGTGATGCTTTCATTTACTAAAATATTTCGGAAAATCAACGCAAAAGGCATTACGCAATTTCGTGGAGGCAAATTTCGCAGCCACTGTCACGAAAATGCGTAGAAATTATGAGAAACGACTGTCTGCTACTGAATAAAAACCTTCAGATGGAAGAATGCTCGACCATTGCATGCACAGTGACAAATGGCAGCGATATTGGGCTAACTAAATGATCTTCACTGTGCTTTTTCTGCTGACACTTTTCCATTATCCAGAAAGTGAAGGATCCGGTTCTTTCCACTGAATTGATTTTCTTTTAGGTCCACCAGGGCCGAACGGTCAACAAGGCCGTCCAGGAGAGCCTGGCCAAGCCGGTGCTCCCGGAAGTTGCGATCATTGCCCTCCGGCTCGTCTCGCACCTGGATATTAATCGCGCTCTTTCTTTCTTGTCCACATTCTCATTAAATCATCTGTTATGCTCTAGAATCTCAAGAACTTCCAAGTAACTATCCAGTAAAAGCTTGCATTTCTTCAGCTCTCACTGAAATGAACGTTGGAAGAGACAAGTTAACATACTGAAAGGGACATCAAAGACGAGGGACTAACAGGGACAAGACGACAGTTCAAAGGAACCCCTAACCAGAGGTCACACCATAGCACTGGCGTTTGAGCGAATTCATTTGAAGAGGGAGGTTGTCGATTTACATATTGCTTCTGTAAATCCCCTTCCAAAAGAACAAAGGAAACTGTGATAGTGGGATAATAACAAATTAAAAAAGAGACGTGTGAGTAACTATGGCAGTAATTGGAAGGAACACAGTCTAACTGCAAACTAAGGTTGAAACTGTACATTATCGAATAGAACAAGTCATCAGTGGAATATGGACTGAAGGACGCAAGATGGCTCGTAGGAATTTATTCAACTTTGGCTTTGATGGGGTATTTGAATTGAGACGTTGGATAATTCTGAGCTGCAGGTTGTTCTGTGTGCGGCTTTTGCATCTCAACTGCAAATTATCTATCCGCTGCTTTTTGGCTCAAAAGATGTGAAGGTGGATACACTGGAGAAGCTCTGAACGATCTTATAACTGAGAGCTATGAAAGAGTCGAAGAAACGATATTGCAATGATTGCAAACTCAGCCCGCAGGGAGCAACTATGCATTGCGGTCTAATTTTGCAGTGTGAGGTGGGAGGTTTCTGCAAAGATTTTCCAAAGGACGGGGCAACTGAACTGCTTTTATACGTTTTCAATACGTTCTGTGGCAGAGCGTAAAGTAACTTACTAAGGTAATGGGTGATGGTTAACGATGCGACGATAGCACTGATTAAACCCTACGGGAGTGCTTCAAGCAGTCACAACTTTTTATGCCAAATACTTTAGCTGAAAGTTGCGAAGAAGGCGGTGACAGTTGGAGTGCGACAATCCTCTGCGACTGCGCCTCGGATGTCATACCTGAGTTTGGCAAAATCCAGATGTTTAGTTGGAGTGGCAATCGTAGCGGAAATCGATATATGGAAATATAAGATCTATCCTACAAACTGTCGCATTCGTAAAATCTTTGCACACTCGGTAGTGGTCGTCTGATGCAGTTAGCAGTTTTCTGTGGAATAGCGTTAAAGAGGACGTCGTCCGAATTAGTGTTTTATAGTCCCTGAGCCTCGGTCTCTACAGCTCGCACAAACTCAACAAATGGGAAAACGCACCACTTGCAGTGGCACAATATGCGCTTTTGCAGCTCAACCGTTTAATTAATAGATCTATCATAATTGCATTTTCGGTTAAGAGCGAGCGGCTGAACAGCAGACAAATGTCACTCAATCATTGGACGATTAAAAAGGAACGAATTCAAAGTGAAAGACGTTGAAGGGCGACGATTATCGGCGACTCCTGATGCGTGTCAACTGCAGCTGCATAGCACATAGAGGCCAGAAAGTTTGTGGATATTTTCAGTGAAACTCAATTTCTCAGCCAATAAAAATATGGTTTGCCAGAGCGAAGCATTTTTTCGCTATGAACGAAGAGAGATAAAATTACAATGGATAATATTTGGGGGGCAGATTGCACACATCACAGTTCTCACCTATCGCTTCGGTGGCCGACAACTTCAGACAAACGCACACGTATGTAGACATCGATATGATCGTGTAGGGCGTTTGCAAAGACACCAAAAGCACCCATCACTCGTTGGACTCTATGAAGAAAAGCGCTATTGGTGCGGAAACAGCAGCGCGATCAGACTTTATCGTTGTGGCTTCCCATTTGCACCAGTTACAATTAATCACCATACGAGCACATACATACACACACATCAATAAGCGCACAACAAGGCGGATTTATTTTATAGAATCCCTGGGAATGTTCTTTAAACGATGCTCGTGCTCTAAACATCACCGAGAATATTGCCTCCACCTTTGAACGAGAAATCCCATCGGTCGAGCTGCTCTCAAACTTTGATAACTACGTCACTTTCAGCTATCCCCCTCCACATAGCACCTTCAAACTCTACTATCCTTGCTTCAACAACCGTTTCGCCCCAGGACAAACATCCCTCAAGCTGCAATACCCGGCCTTCGTGCATTACTCCTTCTATCGAAGTCTTGCAGCCATATATCGTCGCTGATGTGCATTTGAAATCGGCACCGCAGTGAGAGTAGGTGAAGGTGCACCCTTGAATTATTGCTGCTTTTCGGGTGTCGAGTTAATTCAGATTGCTGTTGCTTGGGGATTGTGTTCATGAATTCTCAGAGGCTGTGTAGGAGGGGAGCAGTTGTGTGGGTGAACTTTCAAAGTATGGTCCATCGAGAGAGCTCCAAAGAAGCGGGCAATAGTGAATAAACTAGTTAAATGAATAAGTGGGAGATTTGTGGATAAATGTAAAATCGAAGAAAGTAAAACACGTATAACTCGCATTGAGAGTCTTTTATTCGAACGACTCTAGCAGGAGCAAGCAATGAGTCTTTACTCCATATAAGTGTGCTGAAGTCTGCTCTTCTTTGATGCTGTTTATTAGTTGCAACAGTTCGGGAATATTGCGAGATGCCGATTCATAGTGTCTTCAGGCATCTGTTGTGGGGAGGGATATAGGCTCGAGGTTCCGGTGCTGACTTCGAACAGCATTTGAACGCGTATAATAAAGTTTCTAATTGTATTCTAAGCTCATTCTAAGCTCCTTAGATCCTCATTTATATTTTCATCCTTCTATAACTGCACCAGCAGATTAATAAATATACCACCAACGAATTTCCGGCAAATGTGAATCGAGAAGGGTTATAACGAACCTTGTGTTGAAATGCTCTTGATATCATATGGTCTTATGAAGTTTAATTTTCCAATTTTGAGTGGTATGGCGGACTCGGAAATGTGTCGTGCCTTTGTATTGAGCGGAATAATGTGAAACAGGAGTGCATTTGCCTCTTTCATTGTAATGCTCGCAATTTCATTGAGCTTGGGTCCATTATTGCCATCAAACTTTGGTTCTTTCCAAAATTCGCCCTTTCCCGACGTTGGAGCATTTTTTTCCGGCCGTTTCTGCCTCTTTCTTCATTTTCCCAACTTTGTTCCCCTTCTTTCCGGGCCTTTCTCCTCCTTTTTTCCACTCTATTCCATATTCTTTCCAGCGATATTTTGCTGCTGCCTATTGCTTGATTTCTAATTTTAATTCTCGGCCATATCCCATACCATGAGGCAACCTTTCCGCACAGCATCCGCAGCATTGCTTACTTTGATCCAGATCTCGCTTCTCGACAGTCGCAGCCTCTTTTATATCTGAATGAGGGGAGCAAGACAGTCGATGTAACCCATTCCGCATTGAAATGTAGCAAATGTATTGCTGAGAACGGTGGAAATAAAATAACTGTGCCCTCCGTTTAAGCAATAACTCACCGTAACCTATAGAATGACCTCCTGCCTTCAGCCTCAGCCTGACCGCTGATCTTCGTCCAATCTGCTGATAGTTTTGCTCGGGATCCGGCTGATTACCGTCGGCGAACAGTTTGTTTTTTAAATTGAAGCTGCATCGCAGGCTAATTCTTTAGCGGACACGTTTTTGTTCCTATCTATGTGCTTGCGAGGGGTCGGCGTTATTATGTCTGCGTAGTTCACTGCGTTTTATTCATTTATGTGTTAATTATCATTTTTCAGGGTACCGAAAGGTTTTCTTAGAAATTAAACGTTAGAAGTTATCGATCTTCAACGGGCTTTTTTTAATCTTCCGTCGGTGACACTTCAAAAAATTCGGAAATTAAATGGTTGGTTTTTTTTTTAGATTTCTACCTTATTTTGATAAGTTTATCGAGTGGTACTCGCTTAGAGTCCTCAAAGAACTTCCAGGAAACGATATCGTCACTCGTCCTCATATCCTATGTAGAAACTTAAAAAGCGCCTAATAGCGTTACTTCTTTTTTCAGCAATAAACCCTCCGATTGATGTTTATTTCTCTGAGTTTACGCACTGTATAGTTTAGTTGCAGTAAAATAAGAACAAGCTGGAAGGTTGTTGAGATCGTTTTGCTTCATTTGGATGGTACCAGGGTGGAAGAAGGTAATAGTGTTTTATGGGAGTCGTTTAGTGAGGCGCAGCGACATCTCCATCGGTATGCTGAGGTTTCGCTCGTCATTCTTTTAAATAACCTCGATTTTCAGATGCCATTGGAACTGAGACATCGGTGATTCGGAGCGAAGTGAAATCGGTGATTAATGCATAGCTGTGTTTTCGAGAGAAACTTGAGTTTCCGTTATTGCTGCAAGGAATATTTGAGCTGTTTTCTAAGATAGCCTGCAGCATCGCTCATTTGAACAGTTAAGGTCGACGTTCCTGGCTATACAACCGCAACTGCTTCCGGCACCAAACATTTAAAATTTAGCTCATTTCTAAGCCGACGCAGCACCGAAACACGTTTGCAGCAATCTACCTACGCATGCAGTTTTGAATTAATGAATGAAATGCCTTCAGGCAGTGTTCGGTTTCCATATCGTCGTAACGTTGATAACGTTCTCGGTCTTCACGAAGTTCCGTAGCCGGTTTTCGTTGGCACGGCCATTTTTATGTGCCGGGTAGGTTCACCTCTATTTCTCATGCGTTCACCCGTTTATCAGTTTAATAGAGATATGTCTGCTTTGTGCTCACTATGCCGAAAAGCATTGTTATGAAACCGAATACCGCAAATAGGTATTATGCAGTATATTTTTCAAGAATTCCTGGATCGCCAGCATTGTCAGCATCAATTAATTTAGTGTTAAGAGATCTTAGCATTAGAGGAATAGATATCATTTCATTATGATTAATTTTTGAGTGTCGTTGTGCTGTTGTAGAAAGTATTCCCTTCATTTTTTCTCAGTGTCCGATACTGGTCTTCATAATAAAGTGCAGCCTCATTGTGTTGCACTCCATGTGTAAATGAAACTTTTCCGCGGAACAGGGTCGTCCGTAATCGAAGCTCGAGAGAATCGGCGCTCAAAATCGCCCGATGTTGACCCGAACTCCAAAAACTTCCCTCTTTTTGCGTCGTATCATTCACTTTTGCAAATTTGCCTTCTGAAGACTGAGCTACTTCTAAATTAAAATTCATTGGATGATTCGTTCTCATTAGAATAGAAGTCAAAGCAAGCTTTTAATGAGGGTTTTGGATAATAAAGGAACAAAACAGCAGTTTTCCCTTAAAAAGAGCCTGTATTCTTTTCTGTTTGAGCCATGAATGCCTCTGTGCTCTTTAGAATGCTCTCTTTATATTTAAAGAAAGTATTTTCCATTCAAGTGCGGCAAATTATTGTCAGCAAGCGTACTCTAAGATGCTTCATGTTATAGGATTACAGTGTACTCCTCTTCTTCAGCCTCATCTCATCAAGATTGAGCTTGAGGTGTTCACTTGTTTTAGACCCTTTCTAAACATCGGGTCCTGTCTGAATTTGCGATAAATCGGTAGATCTGAGAGCCGACTTCCATTCCATATTAAATAAATATGTGTCTCCTTTGCCACAATTTTTTGGAGCAGGTTACGATGGAGGGGATTTTATAATTGAATTCGATTAACATAACTGATATTAGAATTAGAGTCGGTTCGTTTAATGAGAAGAAAACGGGAATCCTTTGGTCCCACTATTTTCCATTTTCCCTACCGAAAAGCAGGGAATTTCCAGTTCTACTTGTAACTGAAACTTTGCTGATCATTATCGTTTTACTTGAAATCGCTGTGGATCAATCTTATTTGTGTTACTAACGTTCTTTTATGTGCGACAGTATTTCAGTTTATACCGATACCTTGCGCCAACAGCTCAGCAGCTCAAAGAGAAGGTCCCTCTATACATTATGGGTAAAAGTAGAAAACGAAAAGCCGAGAAGTGAGTTTTGTTTGAGTGTTTTCTCCGAGCTTTTTAAAGCTAGATAGCAAGCTTGTGATGCCATTGTGTGAGTTCAAATGTATGCAGCTGTACACTTTCGCTACCTTATAGGTGGGAAAATTTTTCATTAGAGACTCGAGGCGGTTGTAGACTCTATACGCCAGCATGGAGGGAATAGATGAAGGGAGATAGGGACACGATGTCGATGTGGTGACATCAGGGAAACTTGAAGATTAACAAATGCTTCTATTGTGCTTCTATTGTTTCTGCTCCTAAGTGCTTCTATTCTCAATTAAATGTGCAGCAAGCAGCGGTATTGGTTACTTCGCTCACGAATAATTTTTTATTTTTTAGGAATGTTGAAACGAACGGTTTTTTGGTTCCAAAGAATGCCGACATAGAGTTGGTTTTGGTTCCAGTACATCCGGATGATGTACAAGCATTACCATTATATTCGACATTCTCTTGGATTGTTGATTTCATCGCTTTTTCATTGGTAATGTGTTTTGTTGCTCAGGTCCTACGTAATTCCTTAGCTGCTTTTTGGGTTCAGCAGATTAGGTCTTTTAGTATTTACGGACATGGTTTTTTTTGAGCGGAGAGGAGGGGTTAATGTTGGCTTGTTGTGGGAACTGCAGTGGGGATGACAGGAGCTAATGTATCCATGAAATCATAACTCTGTGACTACCGAAGATTTTAGCAAACAGCTGGGGAACATGAATCAGCAGGAAACAAAGGGCAAGGATCTCGTCCAGAATCCTCGATCACCGTTCAGTAACGCTTTTAAAGCGTTCGGAAACGGTCGAAGGTTTTTGAACTACTTGTCCACTGATGTAGTAAGCATTCTGAGGTGGATGTTAGCCCTTTCAGGCTGAATGGAAGAGACTCTCATGCAGATATGGTAATTAAGTCGTTTAAAAACATCGTGCAATGTGTTGCATGGCAAAAAAAAGAAATCCGAAAGTTAAGTTCTGTTGAGCACAATCCTTATAATGTTTTCCTAATGGGGGAGTGATCGATGATCAAAGGATCGATCGATAAATGCGCCATTAGTGAGAGCAGTCACGATGCATTTATCCGGCAGAGTATTTTGGTGCGTTGATGGTTTCAGTAGCGAAGTGAAAATCATCGGATTCTTTGTTGGTGAACAGAAGAGTTGTTTAAATGAAAGCTGTATTTAAATGCTTAATGAAATGGCTGGCATTGCCAGTGTTCGCTTCGCCGTCGCAGTTTCGAGTGGAATGTATCCGACGCATATTCGATACCTTCTTTCGCTTAATCCTGTTGGATCACATTCTGGAGCTGAACAATTGTTCCTCATTCTCCTAGAGATTTGTTATTCCAACCAGAACGCAGAGTGAGAGTGTCTGAAATTGCAAGTGGTTAAAGTTAAGGAGGCGATAATAGAGATGGTTTTGAATAGTATTATTCAGTATTGCTCATGTTTGCAATATATTTGGAGTTTTTCGCTATTCGGTCTTCTTGATCACTTCAGTGTTTAACTGAAACTGATTTCCGCTTTTTTGTGGATCGTTTCAACCGTTTATAATGCTGAGCATTTTCTCACTTAGTTTTTTATATATATAGCTGATTTGTGTAACAGTTAATATGTTATTTCAGGTGGTTTATTGTTTTAGTGAGGTATTTCGTTTCTTGTTCCCGAATAATACGGATATTAATGTATCGATTATATGGATTCTACTCTCAATTGCCTTTGTACTTCAGGTTGGAAAATTTGATGTGGCTATTAGATAGTCATTGTTTCACATGCTGCCGATTGGCGAATGTGTTATATGCAGATTCCGTAGTCGTTTCATATGGCATGTTTAATTATGGGGCAGTGCTGGAACACTCCTCTTTGTGTTTAATACTGCGAGGATTTGCTTCGCCTTTTTTCTGAACGTCGAGGAAGAATGTTAACGAACTCGGGGTATCTTTTACTCTACAAAAATCATTCATAATGACTAGCTGTTGCTTGAATCCCGTTATAAATGAGGCGTTTTCACTCACGCCACAGGCTTCTCCTCGTCGGTAATTTCAAAATTTGTGGGATATGCAGAATCCGTAGATGGCATATTCACGTTCAACCTTGTTAACATTGCATAAACCGCGTCAATGTAGATATTTAGATGTCCCTTTGGCGCAAACATTTCAAAAAACTTCTTTTTCACAGAAATCTGAGATGTTGTGTAGGACACAAACTATTATTTTGGATTGAGATTACATAAAGCGCTACAATGAAGAAGTGCATTCTTTCTTAGCGTGATGGGATCTGTATAGGAAAATGAGTTGTTGTGAAGGGGAAGGGGAGTTTAGTTGGATTATCAAATAAGAGCTAATATGTTTAGGCGTTGGCAAATGTGACAGTCTCTCTATTTTCGGGCGACAATGTTGAGGCGGAACGCAATTTGGTCATTTCATTCTCATCGTTATTTTTCCTCTTCTCGATGATGTTCACAATGTTCGCCGAGAGCTTCTTTGATATTGGATTCGACAAAGGTCACATTCCACTTTCATTTTTCCAATCTCTTGTTTTATCGTTTACTCGTATTTACTCAGCGTTAACAACCGTTCACTCATTCATTCAGCTCTCTTTCATTCACTGAACCTTTTTTTCGGTTGTTTTCTGAATCAGTCGATAGTGTTTGTAATGTTCTCTTGAAAGCACCAATTACATTCATCTTTATAAGAAGGTAGTTGTTGATTTTGGCTTAAGATTTGTCATGGTCGGATCCGGATGTTTCGCCGATTTGATTGGTACTTTGTTATTGCCAGTTACTCTTTAAACCAGCCCAGTGATCCGAATGAGAAGGGAGACCTTTCTCATTTTGTGAAAAAGAAAAAGAAATTCTGACCTTTTAGTAGCACTGTTTCATAAGATTTCTCTGGCACATTCCACCCTCGTATGGGGGGACCTGTTTATACTCGTATGGGCCTATTTATGCGTTAAGCGTTTGTTTGTTTTCCCAAATGGAAATGGTATAGGTGAAGTCGCGTCAGTGACATTCAGGTAAACTTTCTCTTGACTGCCTTTTTGGCGATGGATTTGGCGCTATTATCATTTTGACAACCGATTATGTATGTGATTGAAAATGGGCCCAGTCGTTGGTTGCTAAACCCTAGAAGCAAGAAAAAATTTCTCGATCGTTGGTTCAGTGGAAGATAAAGGAAGAGCCCTTCCCTCTTCCTTCCCGTAATCTTTCCGAAAAGAAAGGAAGCTGTTAATCTGGCTAGAGGTTTAATGATTGAATGAGGCTTATGATATCGTAACCGTTGGACATAAGCAATTTTTTCACCACAGTTTCCTTTTCTAATGAACAAACGGACTGTCGTCCTCCATCTCTCTTGGCTTTAATGTTTCATCTCATTCTTCTCTTTTTTCCCTCTAAAGTCGTGTTATTTTCTAGCATATGAATCGTTCTCGAAGTCGGCCTCAGCGTTCTTTGCAGCGAGTGATGTGCCACTCCCTGCTGGAGTGACTCAGCGTTCTCCCCTTCTTTTGTTTGTCGCACTCTCTGCAATGTTCGGACTGTTAGCTGGTACTCTTCTTTTCCCAAATTTCCGTTACGCAAGAATGTATACAAATGCAGTCGATGAGGCAGCACCATTTTATAAGCAAGTTTTTCTTTATTGCTGTTGAGTTGCTCGAGTAATTGACCACAGTGGGGCGATGGAATTCTTTTGGAGGGAGGATTTTCTCTCTCTAAAAGAACTCACGTCTCGCCGATATTCCCCTAATAAAGTTAGGATTTATTCTCGCTTTCACGAGAGGTTAAGGAACATTTTTGGATTATCCTGGAAGAGGAGAGATGTCACCACATTCATTGTCTTTTTTCTGTGCGCATTATGGCGCAGTATGATTGCTTAGTTGTTTAGAGAACTTGAACAAACTCAGTGTATAAGTAGAAGTTATTTCTCTATAGTACAGTGAACTAAAATTGTAAATCGTGTAATATTGTTCGTTAGTGATATCCGTGAAGAAAAAGCTAAAAGGTGACTCCATTGCGTGAGCGCAATTAGAGGAATAATATGTTTGGACTTTTCTCCGCGAAGTAATATTCACATTGCGGCATTAACTTTATTCCGTTATATCTATAAAAACGTTGGCAACTTCCGCTTTTCTGATAGAGCGTGAACAAAACCACTATCGCCAACGGCTCTTCTAATAAGCACATTGAATGAGGATGCAAAAACTGCTGCCTGCATAAGACAGTGGTTGTTAACCTCGTTCTCGTGTGTGATTAAAACTCCCTTAAGAGCAGAGAGAGGAGCCAAGTCCATAAAGCCTCAGGTATGCTCAGGCTCCAGCACACTGTAATAGGCGCTCACGAACATAAGACAGTGCGGTTCGCTTATATCAATTGTGACGTTATTTCTTAATAGCATAGCCATATGAATTCGAGGGCATGAATCTTCTTTAAGCTTTACTGATTCTTAGCCGTTATACTGTATACAGTGATTATGCAGTAAAATGTTTTCTAGCGTTTGAAATCTCACTCTTGCAATAGAGATTGTTGTTAAGGCTGCTGTATCATTTGGCATTTCTCAGTCAAGCGTTCTCCTTGATGCTCTTCACGCATCCGGTCAAGAATTATCTTCTCTACGGACGTCGGAAAATGTTTGTCGACTTGTGTTTCGAATTTCTGTGAATTTGGTTTCATTTCCCTTTTATATACTGTAAAAGAAGACATTGTCACATTTGTCGACCTGTCTACGTGCTTTTCTCTTTCTCCTGTAAAGTTGGTGAAACCGGGTTTTTTATATCAGTTGTGTAGATTCCAGGATTCCTTTATATATCACCGTCCGAAGTGGAATTACTCTAGGTGGCCTTTACAGTAAGCCATTGACACTAGATCTCCACGCCGTACATAGATACCACCTAATTCAGCATGTTTAGAGTGATGTTGTGGGCTTGTCATAATTGGCCTTTATAGAAGGGGTTTAGAGCAGCCGGCTGTCTTCAAATTGTTTTCTCTTTTATGAAGACGTTTCCACCAATTCGGTGTGCGAACATAACAATTTTCTAGGAGCCACGTGCAAGTTTTTTATTTTGACCTATAAAACTGTTTATTAAGTGTATTTAGTGCTCACTGAAATACCTACATTCAAAATATTCATGCACATGTTAACCAGGAATAGGAATTTGGTTGAGCTTGATACGCGGTCAGGACTTCGGTTGAAGCAGCAGACAAGTTTTTTAACCCGGAGTAGTTTAATTTGATAGAAAAATTTCGTACCAAAAGAGCTCATTGCCTTTCTCTTCCATCCCTCCCCTCCCCTCTGTGCTCTCGAAACTGCTTTCTCGCTCGAATTACCATTTCATTAAAGCGGTTAAAGGTATCGGCTCAAACTGGGAATATTGCTCATGGGGATAACGGCATGGTGGCATCTTAAATGTATTTCTCCTTGTATATTTTTAGATGACATTTTTACGTCTGGGATGTTCGTAAGGATCGATGTTAAATCAGTGGTGTTCCATGATAAAATGTTGTTTTGGGTTGACGGAGTGTCAACTGGAAGCGTTGCGCATGGCATCAGTGGTGGCAACGATGGCTACACGTGTTATTTTCCGTCGCGCCCATCTGCAGTCACACCTGAACCTGGCAGCTAATGCTTTGGCGTTTATACGCAAACAAACGGGTAACATCAACTCGATGGAACTACAAAGAGTGGTAATTAATATTTGCTGTTGAATAGATTACTCCATTTTACTTAACGATCTCTGTTGAATATAGATAAGTCTACCGTAAGCGCTCAATTGCATGATCCTCGATTATACGTCTTCCAGGTTTCAATGTGATTTTGGTGAGAGTTTTGTGGCGGGTCGACACCAAGGCTAGTTTAATTTGAGGGATGAGTGAATCTTGTGGATCGTCGGCAAAGCGTCCACCTTAACCGTTGCTTGGACCATACAGCTGATGAGGATAGAAATTAGAGCACGAATTATTCATATTGTTTCTTTTATTAATGTTTTGAAGTAAAGGAAGTGTTGTTATATTTCACATTGTTCATATTGTTTCATTGTTGGATTTTTCAGATATTCCGTTATTTTTCGTATCTCAACGTAGCGGCATTGCAGTACTTCATACCAGCGCTGCTCTCGTTTCTTTTCGCACTTGTGCTCAAAACTCTTGGTATGTGAATGAGAGGGAATTTTAATTTTAAATTATGCTCAACTCATCCAAATTTCATCCTTATTGATTTCAAGATGTAAATTTTGAAGGTATATTCTCTATGTGCTAAAGCAAATCCCTAACCTATACTTACACCCTAGATTTGACCCTCATTAACGGAGATTTTACAGAAATGACTATGTGGGGTTCCAGATCAACGATTTTGTGACGCCATTGCAGATCGTGGGCGGAAGATCGAGGGAAACTCCATTAAAGCGAAGTGGGGACTCTCCTATTGTTCAAGGATGTAGATGTTTCGCTGTAGAGGCATCGCAGTGAATTCGGTACAAAAACAGGTTTCAGAAATTTCACTTCACGCGGTAGTCATTGCCATATATGGGATTTCAGGCAACTATTCATGGATAGGCCAAGAATATCGCAACGCTGCGCCGACAACCGATGCTGAGAACCTTGCATCTCTGCATGTGCTCTTTAACGAAACTGTTCAACGCGGTATTTGGTCTTTGTTTTTGGTTGTCACTCTGCTGATGAATTTTTCGCTCTCATTGATTGGAGTTGTTTACAACTCATATTTACAGAAGGCTTAATTGTGGATGAAACGTTAATAAATAAACTAAAAGGGGAGGGAATCACTCTACTATATGAGAGTTACTGTAATTTTAAGTTTTACGAAACTGTAATCCGATTGGTAACATTATTCAACACTGCTATGCTTTCATGTGATTTTTTGTGATCATCACTAACCTATGGTCAAAGGGGGATAAATTTGCAACTTTCCCACAAAGGAGGCGCAATTTTACGAAGAAATATGAAATTTTCCGTTGATATGCGCATATTTTGCATCGTCTCAATGAAACGAGGGCTCATAGCCGAAGAAATACTTTCTAATCGGATCCGAAGGGACAAGAAACAAGAGTTTGACCATACAAAGGACGTTTCCATCTTTGTAGACCGATACAAGCGAGTGGTTCTGTGGTAGAAAGAGCTGCACCACTCAAATCACGAATAGTATAAGTCAGCTTTATTTACGATAACTTGTGCAGGTCACTAGTTATGCGCAAGAAATTCGATGGCAAGGCAGGAAATGCAGTGCCTGAAATCAAAGAAGATCGGCCACTTTGCAGAGGCATCAGATAGGATGGGAAAGGTTGGCGTCCAGGTCTACAAGGGGTGTGCAGTTTTGTTTTTGTTCACCCTTTTCGATTTTCTGCTTGCAGTGTTGGTTGAT
Organism: Parascaris univalens; assembly: GCA_037576465.1. Lineage (NCBI taxonomy): Eukaryota > Metazoa > Nematoda > Chromadorea > Rhabditida > Ascarididae > Parascaris > Parascaris univalens. The sequence goes on from CM075173.1 coordinate 30,823,583, forward strand.
TGCGCAAGAAAGTTCGGCCTCTTGCTTTGGTGAAGGTCCACCCTTGTCGCAAGCGATAGTCCAGGGGCTTCGCTAATATTTTGTGGGTTTTCACTGAACACTGCGCATGTTTCAATATTTAAGTCTAGTTACCTTTTTTAGTTTGTAGGGCACACTTAGATTGAAGTGATTGCGATCATTTGTATTATTATGGTCGTGGAATTTGTTGTTTCATTGGAGTCGTTTTTGCTCACGATGGGTGTCTTGGTTTGTTCTACTTCTCGTCTCTCGTCGTTGATGAGTATATTTTTGTGGATAGTATGAATGTAGTCTGCCGATCGTTGATTACCTTTTTTCACAAGACGCTAATCTCATACACTATCATCTCTTGAATCTCTGTCTCTTCTGCACTCGAACTGAGTGATAATAATAGGATCAATTTCCAGTCTTTTATTTTTATCTTAATAAAAAGGTTTTTTTAAGTGGAGTAGTAATAGCGATCCAGAAAAATGCTAACTGAATCCAGAATGTAATAAATAAATCTGCCGGTAATGCTATACTTTGAAAAATGGGGTGAGGCCAGGTTGCTTAGCTTGAGGGTTCTGATTAAAACATTGCGAAGTATGAAATTATCTTGTGTGGCATTTTCATATTTTGCTGCCATATAAAGTCGTATATAACGTTGTTACAATAAAGTATATATATAGCATATTTTGCCATAAAGTGATGCGTTGTTAGAATCTAAACTATTTCAGGTGTTGCATTATGGTTTTGTGGGTGTTTTGTTGTGTAGGTAAGATAGTGCAGATCTGTGAGAAACTAAGCGATAATTGAAAACACTGAAGGAGAAAGAGGAGGGGATGTGAGTCGCTGTTCTCTGTTTCGTGAAGGAAGGACTAGCTAGCTGCTTTTCTGAGGATTTTAACTGATAAGAGGGACTTTTTTGAGGGCTCTCAATTCTAGTCACTAAGAAACTTTGCGTTTTTATTGCCATTATTCATTCGTTTCAGTTTAGTTAATGATAAATGGAGAACGATGATAAGCAAGTTGGAATTATATTTTGCAAGTACGTTTCGAAGAGGTTTGTCGTAAGTGCTTTAAATGCTTCGAGAGCTCCGCAGTCGTGGATGCTCGTAGTGTTGTGGGTGCTGGCTATGTTATTTCTTCGAGTAATGGCTGAACACGTTTGTTTTGTAGTTGCACTATACTTGTCCTCTCAGTTGTTTTTGTTTGAAGTGACACTTTTAGAATAATTATAGAGATAGTTCTAACAGCGATACGTTGCATGTTATAGAAAGTGATTCGTATAACGTATCGGAAATATTGTTGTGCGTTATAATGTTTATTGTCCTAAATTGATTATCGGCCAAAGAAATATTCGTGGAAATGATTAATTTGCGGGGCGGTCTATTTCTTCGACTGAAATTAGTTGCATCGGTGTGTTTCATGCAAAACATCTTTAATAGTGAAGCGCATAAAGTACATCCATTTCAGGATAATAAAGGAATCAGATTGTCTGCGTTGAATTGTTGGGAGTCATTTACGCGAGAGAGTGTCTAATCCGGGATACTTTTGTTCACCTCTTATTTTCATCAAGTCGTCCACTCTGTTTTGGTACTTATCGGTGATCGGGATGTACGACGATTTATTTCACGTCTCTTTATTCTCATTAGAGTTCTCGGGTTTGTGGGATTTCGGCTCGGCAGTTAAGCCACGATGTTTCGTAGATGCGATTAATGTGTCAGGATGAACAACCTCTTATTACCGTCATTGAAGTTAATTTGTAAGGCTACCTAGAAGGTCAAATTTTTGCGGCTTAATTTTTGAAAACAAGAACCGATTTTCGCGGATTTGTGGAAGCGCTCAAATGTGGAAATGTCACAGGATTTGTTCGAATGTTTTTCTGGTTTATATAAAAAGTAGTTGACATAATGAGTAGAATTGCACTGAATCTGAGGTGGTATCGGTTTTGTGCATCGGTGATACTGGATCGTAAACAGTAGTGAATTTATTGCTGTTGCAATGCTATTTTATGAATAATACTGAGAGCAGTTGGAAGCTTGGCCATTAATTGAAACTGACTTTCTTGATGTTTTTCACAAGAATGGTCACAATTGGTCACTAGGGAAGGGGGATTTTTGTGATTGCTTGATTCTTTAGGGTCGAAGGAGGTGATTAAATAGCTTCTTGTTTTGCAATGCCCGTAACTGCCAGGTCGTTGATTGCTTGTTGTTAGTGTGTTAAAAATAAAGTTTTGGAGTGATTTTGTCCTTCCATATATCGCCGCTATACAGAGATCAAACAGTCTGCGACTATACTATAGTTCCTGTTCCTAAACTGCGGAATTTCACTGTTTCTTAGAGCCGTGAAGCCGATGTTGTAATTTGGAGTGTGCGCTGCGCAAGAATTCAAGCAGCTTTTTTTGGAATTCCGGCTCCTTTTAGATACCTCTTCCAGTGCAGCAGTATTTGGAGTATTTGAAATGTCGACATAGCTGCGCTTTAGGCAAACTTGGTGATAGACATCGATCGCTAGTGGAAGAGTTCTGTTAGTAAATGAAGGTGGATTGCGAAACTGTGAAGGCGACGTGATGTGCAACTGGATGAGACAAGACCAGACGACAACTTCAGCAGTAATCAAAGTAAATCGAATTACGTATGTGGATTATTTAATAAGCATTTAGCGTGAAGGCTTGCTGTCCTTCAGCGACTTTCTATCAAGGTTGAGTGCAGTTTTGTGCGGAGAACGGCTCTTTCAAGCTTAGCTCAGCTTGATGCAGTGGTGCTTAGCTGAATATATAGCGTGGTGTGTTATAGCATTTGAGATTTATGTTTAACAGGGAAGCATTTTACCATTGTAGTCCTTAGTCAACCTAATTGGGGTTCAAGTGTTCCAAAGCTGTGCGGTCATGATTCCGTTTGTTCGGAAAAGCCATGATGCACTCATTTGCCAATTTGATAGTATGCGTCAGTGAGCGATACCAAATTTGCGGTGTGCCTCCGGGTGTTTTATTTGCTACTTTTCTCACATATGAAACAGAATGCCTTTCAAAAATCCACTCTACGGACCATACAGACTAGGTGATTTTACCAGTACTTTATGAGTGCTCTTTATTCGAAGTGTAGAGAAAAGAAAGAGGTTGCTCTCTCAGTTTTTTTTCAGAAACTGTGCTGATGTCTACTGCAAATTATTGTCTGCTTCCTTTACGGTTTTGTTCGGAAACGATTGTTCTGCGCCACGGTCAGATGCGTTGATTTCATCATATTGGAGAGGCGGCCAGCAGTCAAGTCCTTCACAACGCTTTATTAGAGGGCAAGAGAAATGTATGTTTGTGTACCACGGTACAGCAAAATCACTCAGATTTAGACGTAAAGTGGGGGTTTGAGATAAAAGCGTCTTTGATTTGTATCATCTTCAAAGGAAGTTTACACCAGTGAACACGTCGGTTATGAGAGACGATCACAGTCAGTCGTGGAGTGACAGCTGCACAATTTGGTTGGGTCCAGTTTGTGCGATGTAAACTGTGCCATCGTCGGAAACTTCGAGTGCATGCGCATTTTCGATACCCTAAAAATACATCGCTGAGAACATATCATATATAAATGAGCAAAATTCGATATATCTTAGGAGAGTGGCAAGCGTAGCCGTGGTTCTATCAGTGGGAAAACTGGGGTATCTAACGTTATGAAATCTATTGAGGCAGACCGTTTGTCTCTATTGAGAGCTGTTTACGTAATTTACGTAAGCAAAGCTGCTGGTTCCGTAAAACGCATCAGTTTTATGCGTTACATCAAAAACTTCATTCGATTAGCATCAAATTATTCCAGGTTTAAACACCTTCAGAAATGAGTTGTACTCGAAGTTTTACTACAGTCACAGTTCTCTGACAGCTATGACGGCACGCTCGAAATGAAATGACTTCCCTGGAAAATACCGCGATTGAAATGCTTCACAGTTGTTTTATGCAAAGAACATTTCTCATCCGAACTTTTCCTGCCCGAAATCCTATGAAATTCCCGGTGAAGTGAGCTAGAAAGTTAGGAAATATGAGTGAATTTTGAACGTGGCATTCAGGATGCCTTGATGCTTCTTCACTTTCAATTACTGCATAACGAACGAACTTTAAAGGGTTTCCTTATCGATAAAAATAGTCACCTTTACGAAGGTGTTCGCTTTACCGGTATTCATATCCATGACGAAGACTTGTGGCTCGATTCCATCACCGTCGGAGCCCGTTACACCGACCAAGTAGTGCCCTGAAGTGAGTCATGCTCATTATTATAAGTGCCGTGAGTGACCATCACTGCCTACTGACCGAATTCTTTCTTCATAAGGTCATTCTGCGATGACAGAGCGGAAACAGCAGTCTGGTTGATCCAAGCATGAATGCATTGATGTTGACTGATGTGAAAGATTGGAGTAACGAAGGAAAGGTGGTGTGGTTGTAGGTATGCTTTGGTCACGGGAATACTGTTGTGACATTACAATAGAGGAGAAGATGAAAGAAGGAAGGCATTTTGCCGAATATTAACTTCTTTTATTGGAGTGTGTGCCAATTAGGCCATAAACGAACAATTACTGCAACAAGTTTTACACAGTATGAATAAATGAGCATAGCTAGAATTAATTTCCGCCAAAATGTTGAACTATGCATCAGCTGATGCTGAGAAGATATAAGCTCTCTTGAGGAACATCATTACATGATAAAATATAGGTGCTCTAACTTTATTATAAGCTTAATCAGTAGATATGGAAAATAACTGTAAACAACAAATAGACACGTGAAGATATGCTACTGTTAGGAGAACCTCAGTAGCACAGTATACCGTTTCATTGAGATTAATCACTATCCATGTAAAGAAAGAAAGCCGAAGAAATAAACGCTGTGACCTCTGCTCGAATTCTTTGTCCAGTCACAGTGGCCAGAACAGATGAACCAATAATATCAGATACCCACTAACAATAACCATATTTCATTTTAGTTACCCTCTGCGGCATCTAAAAGTTAAATCCGAGTGTGCTGACTAAATATTCCCATCATCTCGCCTAAGGTTCGCGGCAATATACCACATTCAATAGTGAAATAGCTGTGGTACGTGCGCGGCGTTGCGTTGCTGCTTCGCTTATCGGATAATAACGAGTGTTTCAGTATCACATTCCACCGCTACACCTGACTTTTCCAAAGAATTCGCTTCAACAATAGGGAACCAACGTTTTTCGCGAATCGCATAGACTCGTCCGATGTTTTCGGCTTTAGTGATGAATATTCCAGGTGGAATGGCACGACCGCCCTCTGCTAGACCAGCACTGAAGCACTGGATGCGCTCGTTCTCACGATCTGCTATGCAGATCAGATTTAAATCCTCAATGAGAGCCAGCGAATGTGGGATCCAGAATTCTCCATCTTCCGGTATCAACTCACCTGAAGACTGCTTTTTGAACAAAGAACGAAGGCAAATTATTTATGGACGGTACTCTTTTTGGATACACACATCCTTCAAAATGAGAAGCCCATATCACATCCCAGCATTGCGAATGGAATTGCAGAGTAGAGCGTGGATATCTTGAACACTATTGCAAACAACTATAGGCACCTAAAAAAGCGCTTCTGATTATGAGAGCTCTAAGAGCTCAAACACCTTTGGTGGGAGCTCTGCTGGAAAGTGTTATGAAAGTATTCTTGTGCAACAGTGGGATCCAAAAGATGACGGTTTTCTCTGAAAGGAATGGACTTTCCATAGGCTTTCTAACTCCCTAGAAGATAGCTTTAAGGTGAAGTTTTAGAGGAATGTGCAGGGTATTCCTTCCAGTACATGGCTTTTTTCCTTTCAAAACGAAATAAAGCGGCTAATCGGTGTTGAACGAAATTGTAGTGATGACCGGTCTGTCTAATCCAGCTTGGAGGCCGTTATTCAAATTGCCTAAAATAGTTGATTCATTTCTTTGCTCAGTCTTGTGCGAAGTTTTCCCATTCATTTGTTCTATTTCCCTAATTTGGCTTATTCGTTATGAATACAAACGCTCGTTTCCCCCTCTCTCAGTTCATATACAAACATTGGTTTCTCATTCTAACCATCTTTGCCCCTACCGATGCCAGTGTTTTGCTCATTGAAATGCTTTCATTACCTCTCCCCAAATAACGTAATGGACAAGGCCGAACGCAGGAAAACAAAATCGAGGAATTCTTATCGGTTTCTTTTGTGGGATATCACATAATCGGTGGTCACTGGTACTGATTAGAGGATAGCAATATTTCATCAGAAATAATTTACTATTCGGTGATCCGAAAGTGGCGATTAATTTGCCATTTTGATCGAACTTCATAACGCGACTGTTGCAGTATCCGTCGGCGACAAAGAAGTGTCCATTTTTGGCAACAGCGATGTCGGTCGGCTTGCAGAAATGTTTCATATCATCGCCGGGCTTGAAACGCTCACCGAGTATCATTCGAACGTTGAAGTTATGATCCAATTTGAGCACCTCAAGAGTTATTATTATTTATTGCTTTGTTGAGTTATAAAGGAAAAATGGAACAGCAATTCGCAGTCAGCATAAAAATAAACATCCCACGTAAACAACCAAAAAATTTCTTGGCAACTTCTGTCTAACTTCCAAATTATCTTTTATGCACATATAAAGCAAAAGAGTTGAAAGCTTATCTTGTGTCGTTTTATCTTATATAACATAGCAATGCTATCGGATAGTTAAAAAATGATTTTTTGCACGGGAAGGACGAGAAATAAGAATTACATCGACGAGGCTAAATCCATATTAAACGAGCTACCTGGACTTGAAAAAACCGACTTATGGGAAATTGGAAAACTCGGTTTAGTAAGTTATAGACTAATGTTTTCCTGCCTCATTCAGTTGGCTTACTCGCTTTCCTTTTCCAGACCATCTCAGCATTTGAAGGACGATGAAATTAGTGGTTAAAATATTTGGCCTGGCGAGAAAATATTGTTCAATGAAAGTGTAAGAGACACAAAAACATTATGAATTATGTAGGAATATTATTAACATATGTATCCATTTGAAGTGAGTAAATTGCATGCATAATCGTAAGAAATGAATGCTGAAATCAACCTGATGCAGAGCAACATCGGTGACCCAAACATTATCCTCATGGTCGACCGTCAAGCCATGCGGCATGAAAAACATATCTTTGCCATGTTCCTCAAGCACTTTACCCGATTTGGGATCGATCACATAAATGGTGTGATTCTTTATTGCACCCAGAGATACATTGAAAAGATTTGCATCGTCAAATGATCTGCAAACATGCTCGGCATGCAGCACTTGATGGAACTTCGCACACCTCTGCAGCTAAACCCGTCGAAAGAGATCGACCAGTAATGCTCGTGCTTAATCTACTGATAGGATGACCTCAGGTTTCCGTTTTTTTTTTCTCTCCACTCCATGAAATTTGTAGACTAGAATGGAAAATTTGCAACGTTCATGCATGGAGCGATTTTAAGTAAAGCTGACTAAAGTAGGACATGTAGGACCTTGCCCTTTACAGGCAAGTTAACATGCTGAATATGCGCAACTTCCGATGTGACGATTGTTCTTAACTTCGGCTCAATAGCATCATCGCTCAAAACTACTATACCACAATAATGACATATGGTGGCAGTATTCTTGCTATCAAAGGTGAAAGGAACGTTGCAGTTATTTCCTGCAACTGTACTGCCATGGAAATTCGGAAAGTAACTGTTAGAGTGAAGAGAAGTTAATTTCTATCCATCTTAGTTACACCTTTATTTCACTACAATTAATTTATTTTGTTAGATGAGCAACTGACAAAGATCGCAATAAAAATGAGACCAAGCTATCCACTCCATATTTCGAAAAAAGAGAAGTTGTATACGGCGAAGCTTTAACTGCTAATCAATGGAAACTGACACTACTTTAGGGGATCCGACTGGAAATACTTGCTGATACGTTGAAAGCATCTTTTAGAGTTCCCCTCTTAAAACACCACTTTTACTGTCGATTGCGACAAATGATAAAGAAGAACATGGATGTGGCATCATATGCACAAATTTGTTTATTGAATGCCTTAAAAGCTGTAATTTCGTCACGAGAAAAAATCGCCCTTAAATAAATGAGCCACGCAACAGCGGATAGGACTGTTCGCTGTTGAACCTTCCATATCAGAGGTTTCGCGAGATCCTTCTATGACTAGACGATTATGAAGATGGAGGCAAAATTTACGTCCCTTCAGCTCTGAGAACTCTCTCAAGGATAAAACTTAAGCAACCACTATTGTCGCGCTTATTTCTGCCAAAGAGGGAGAAGAAACCTTTGAGGACAAGTTCAGCAACCAACACTATTAATTACACGTTATTAGGAACTGGTTAGATAAACTGTGTAAATACTGATGGATTATCACCAGTCAGAAGGGTTGTAAGAAAAATGGCGAATTTAATGAGGAATAGATGCGAGCTGGTTGCAAGGACGAGGATAATTAAATGAGAAAATTCGGCTGGTTGGCAGATGAGCATAAGTCCGACGAAAGTAAATAAGTAGGGAAACAGGGGTGGATAGATGGAAGCAGATGGTGGTAATTATGATATAGACTAGATGGTCTCTGATCACTGACCCTGCAGAATACTCTGGAAAATCCAGTAAGAGTCTCTGGGGGCAATTTCACAACCGGGAGGCGTTGTATGTACCTGCAAGGTTGGATGATGAACGTGGAAAAACGAAGACCGTACTCCTTTTGGGAATTCTCCACGTAAACAAGGAAGATGTTACAGAAGAATTAGCCGTACCTGACAACGAGTTTTATTTTAGCAAACAACGAAAGGTAAATGTTGATCTGCTTACTATCACTAAGCGTGATTTCTTCAATGCGAATAAGCTTGTCGCTTTATGTGGTATCTCACATATATTAAAAATAACTTAATAAAATGAAACTGCCAAAGAAGACATCCACTGCTGGAGAATTCAGTAGTCGAACGACTATTTCTCGATGCCTCCGTTTGAGGCCTAAATCTCTCTCTCGAAGTGGCCGAATGTTCTGACATTCGGCCACTTCCATCCACCCATATTTCTTATTATACAGTGTTCAACTTCCCACTTCTCCTCTCTTAGCTAATCCTTTCCATTCGTCTTTGCGAAACTCGCTCTCTCCCTCCTTCATCCGCCAGAGGTGAACCGCTTGTCGGAAAGTAGCTTCTTTATGGGGAGATAATGCGAGTTCGTTACATCGCAAAACGCGAATTTTTAACGCCAGATCGACTTCCACTATGTGCCCGTCCACAACAGGATGTCTGATCATCGCGAATTAAAAAAACACAGTAATCAACAAACTTTTTATCCCAAATACGACCAGCCCTATGGAACGCCACCAAACGATTTCTCGAGTCAATGCCGAGGCCTGTCACATGACCGAGTAGCTTCGAGACCGGCAATATGTAAGCCTGGAAACACAGTGGTTATGTCAGAACTTCACACTGACCAAAGTTCAAAAAGGTTTTTCAACCTGGTCATATGCATAGATGGACAGAAATCAAATGGGTCGCAAATCGACAAGTGCCTGCATGCAAACACGTGTGTGCGCATGTTATACATAGTCTTGTAAATCCATATATCGATGCATATCTGATCGGATAGGAATTCCCATCAAGTCAAGGTGTCATATTATAGAAAAAGAAAGGTGCTTGTGCCTTTGCCCATCATTATGAGTCGTACCCACCGCGACGATCGGCATGTGGATGTGGTTGGATGATTACAGACGATAGAAATAAACTCTGAATTATTAGTGATTTTCTGATAAACCTTTGGAACTCATCGCATATCGAAAAACTGAATCATCAATGCTACTGGCTGCTGAGACATGTCGATTGCTCAGCGCTAAACTCGTCTGCCCTGTTAAAGATGTTAACGGCTGTTGATAATTCCTAGCTTTGACAATCTGAAAAGGCGAAATGTAGAAAGCATCTCATTTTACTGAAATGAGATCATCTTCAGCTGTCGCTTATATACATATATAATTTGGCCTATTCTTCACTACTCACTATTACATTTTTCACACATACTCGCAGTTGCAGTGGTGCAATAAACAGGTCAAAGAGTGAGTAAATAAAATGGATTAACAGACGATTCTTTAGGCAATTTATAGGGAAGTCCGATCCGCAAATGATAGCGCTGAGTTAAACAATGACATTCTCATCGCTATCCGAAGCAATCGAATACCACCATTCAAATGGACATTCGCTAAATGAGAAATTATTCCAGCATAGCTGCCGATATAATTCTAAGCAACAAATTTATGCTTATCGACGAACCTAAATAGTTTTCTAACTTCACTTTCGGCGATTAAACATTGAAAACTCCCATATCGCCATAGTTTGATGAGTTCTATATTCGCCCATTAGATAGAATGGTGTAATACGTACTTCTATAATTTATTCGCCTACCCCGTCACCTTTATAAACTAGCACTATGTAAGTGAATATGATGTATATTAGAGGTATCATAATTTAATGAACTCATCCACTCTTATAGATAATTCCACAACTCCGTTCTCCTCTGATTCAACTGAAATAGATTGAAAATCTACTTAATGCAAACATATGCAAAATGCTTTAGTAAATCCAAACGCCCACAAATTTCTTTGCATTTTATGCATTAAGTGGAAGATGCTTTTAGAGGGCATCCTGCTGATGTACTACACACACAAAACTTTCAGCTTCATTAGTTACCCGGCTGCAATTACGAGACAGACAGACGGACAAACCGACATAAGCGTACATATGCAAACAGCGCGCTTAACGAATGCAAAATTCGCAAAGGAGCGCTAAGTGTGGTCGTCTATTCAAGGGAACGTAATGTGCTTTACTTATAAGTATCAAGAAAGCAGCTGCTCGAAGCGCGGAATACTTCAGATCGGACAAACCACTTCCTTTCGTGCATAGGATGACCTTAGCAGACGTGACCCAGAAGCCCTTAATGAACTTGTTGGGGAGAACAGCACATCATAGAGCACAACCGACTTCTTAAGAGAAACTTTTCCTTCATTACGGTGCACTTAGTTCCCGAAGCTAATGTTAGTCTTTATTCACGAACCCTCTCTCTCATTAAGAATATGCGAATTTCTCAGAGCCACAAACACTGTAGGCATCCGAGTTTTAACAAGCAGGTACGGTAGATTGAGAATGCCAAACTGTGGAGAATGTTAGGAGGGCCGCAATGGCTACAAAACGTGAGCGCTCCAATGGCACTACGCTACGCGTGAGGTACTGTGCAACTATGCTCGCAACTGGATGAAGTTTGGTTCCCGGAGAAACACCATTTGTAATTGGGTACACGGAGACGAGCAAAGACCGATGCGAAACTAATAAAAATATTGAGCTGTTTGCTATGCATCACATCGACATTGACTAGGGTAAACAGCATGCGGATATGTGCCACTGTTGACTTGATTAAAGCACAATTGTGTGCGCTATAGGAAGAACTTCATTAACTCGCATTTTGTCTTCATATTGCGTTCACAACGAATGTTATTGAATAGAACATAAATGAGCATTGTTTTCGTTAAATTAAAGAGAAAATAAAGAGGGCACAAAACTCTCCAACGCATCAAAAATGATCACTTAGTTGGGGGACAATGATGGAAACTGATTCATATTGCTTTGGAGTGAGAGAATTATGAGGATCGCTTATTGAGTTGGAAAAATAAGTTAACTACTTAGGGATCTCTTCTTTAAACGATTTAAATTGTATATCGTCAACAACAAGCAGCAATCTTTGATATGATTAGCCTCCATTTTCATAACTGATGGAAATACTGTCCACATAAGTCGACGAGCGTTCGGATTTTCTTTTCCCATCGAAAATGATCAACCTGTTAATCACTAATTTTTGAAATTATTTCCCACAAAAAATGAGCAAAAAACTTCATCGCAATGAAAATGATTATAAAGGCTTGCAATGATCATAACTCGAAGTAATACTTCCTTCTTTAGTGAAAGTAATGACAACAAAAAATATGAAATATCCTATTGCCCATACTGTCTCAACGTCTTTCACGAATGGAACCTGACTCAGCACTACGGCAGGTTTCAACTGGGATCCACTTCTGCGCTGATCGACACGAACCTAACCTGCCTGTTTCCTTAATAATCCCTACTTCCATTCCCATTCCAGCTATTTACTGCAACCGACCGCCAATGAAGGCACCATTCGACATCTAATATGCAGCGTAATTTTCAGATCGAAATGTGTTAAATGTTGTGAGTATTCGGGTGTCGATTTGAAGCACTTTTGCTGCTTCGCCGATGTCCGATAAGCAAAGGAATTATATGCAAGATGGCTGTTATTTGGAAATGGGCAGTCGAAGCACTCCACATCACAGCCGCCTCTAAATACACCCCAAAAAGTTGCAGAAATAACTATTAGCGCAACAACGAAAAACCAAACGAAACAAAGAACATAAAGAGAAGCTCACCCCAGTTCCATCATCGTCCAAATCATAGTATGCATCCGCTGGTGCGCCATAATCAAGAGCAGCACCACGTGTGCTAGTGGTAACAGAGATAAGCAATGAGGTAACTAGAAGCCGAACAAGCGCACGGATCGCCATGTTAATGAGCGAACGCATGCCACTCAGAACTCTGTTACTGCGTTCGCCTGTCGGCTTCGCTCACATTAGCTAGCTGCCTCAGTAGCCAGTATAGCGCTGTCGTCATCAAACCTTATGGATCACGTTCTAGTCGTCGAGGCCCTCTCATGCTCAGCATGCCTGCGTCACGTTGCACTGCCAATGGCCATGCCCACAGCAGTAAATCGATTCGCAAGTGCTCTCTGCATCATCTGATGATGACGTCATAGCTGATACTTAAGGTAAACGAATGCTTTCAATTACATTCACAGCATAAGTGCTGACCCGGTCATGCAGAACAGCCTCACCCTCAGGGCTTACTTAATGGAGATTTGGAGAGTGCAAACTGAAGTACTTGAGATCAAAGTGCTTTTCTTTGCTGCACGAAATTCTGCACTAAATCTTGATTCGTCCGAAACGCCTCGTGCAGCGTCCTCATTTGTTCACATTTTCGTATTTCAAGGCAATAAAATACCTAAAATTGAAAGACTAGACCGCAAGGTTGGCAAAATTGCCTTATGAGGCTGAAGATTCCTCCTCGCTTCATATGCATGCGCAGAATCCAAGTGATTCTCCAAACTTGGTTATTCCTCTAGAAGCCTCTGCAGTTATGACGGATTCAATATGTTCATATTTTCTGCAAATTTCAGACGTAATGAAGAGATGTAACACACTGTTCTTGTCAGAAATATGACTGATAAACACGCAGTTGAAGCGTCGTTGGCTCATCTTTGAATATGGGCTCATCTTATTCAATGGGCTCATCTTTATTCAAAAGCTATCACCAGCACCGACAACGACTAACTGCTAGCAAGACTGAATTTTTAACGAGTTCATTCGCAAATGGGCACGAAACACGTTGCTCTCACCTCATTCCGCTTGAAAAGCCATCATACTTTTCGAGTGCATTCTGGAAATACCTCACAAGGGAACGAACTTCCATTTTAAGGCACACTGAGTTTTGTCCAATAATCCAAACAAAATTTCCTATGTAATGAAAGTGAATTGTTTGTCGAAGAGAGATTCAAGAACTGGACCCAGGATACCCACGACAGCTTACAGATTTTGCAGTTATGAATAATGTTTCGAAAAGAAGATAACCAACAATGACACTTTGGACGATCTTTTATGGGAGATGAGGTGCGGCAACGAAGAGAGAAGGAAATGGTCAGCGATGGAGGAAATCAAAATCATCCGCGATACCCATCAAGTTCAAGATCTCGAAGACACGCAAATGCTGCATTATGAAAAAACAATCCTGTGCGTTTATTGAATAGCTTTGCATATTCTTCACAGTACTGAGGACGTTACTTTGCAACAAAATGCCAAGTTGACATGCGAATGCGTGCTACCATGCGGATTTCTACCTGCATCGACGGTCGACTAGAATTGCTTGGTGGGTCGTTTAATGAGTCGACGTTGCGGCCAAATCTGCGTATTTGATTCAAATTCATTGCCTAATTAGTTAGCCCATCGATCAAATGCGCTAATAATGTGTGCGTTATGTACTTACGTGTAGGAAAATGTTTCAACCTTAGCGATGTACTTGAGGCATTTTTGTGAACGATTCAATAACAAATGCGCTCATGAGGAGCTTTCTATGATAACGCATAATTTCATAATGATATAAGCTCAGAAGTGTGACAATTGTGTAAAGCAGAGTGGACAGCTAAAGCTAAAGAAGCCTGAAGATCGGATGATCTTTTATAAGCACTGACCACAGAAGAGCCGTTCTGATCATTTGAGGTGTCTGTTGTGCAGTGCCGATGCTGTGCGCCAACAATATTGGTGGTTTGTGGAATGGAGCCGAGAAAGTACGAATAGTGACATGAACTGCGAAATTCGGAAGTGCACATTTTACTATTGTAACCCAATGCAAACAACATACTGCTATGGTTCGAGCTAAATTCTGATGCTAAAAATGATGAAGGTGAGTGGAAGAGTACACGTAATCGAGTACAATTCTTTAAACGAATTCAACTCACCAATTTTCAAATCCTAAGATATTCCTTCAATGGTTATTTGTCGCCATATGAAGCCCCATGGTCTATAACCGGGACTGGCGGTGCTTGAAGGCTTAACGTAGTATCTGAAGCGAAATTTGGTTGACGGTCCAAGGGAGCAAAGTGGTACTAGCTCGGAGTTTCTCGATAAAAACGATGCGTGGTGTGAATTGTGGACTCTAGAATCTCGACAGTTCGCTTCGGATTCACAAACTTCCTCGATTAAAACTGCAAGGAGTACAAGATAGAGGCCACAACGAGCATAATCAGCATAATCGCGAACACATAAACCACGCAAAATGTGGATTCATGTAGGCGAAGTAAACAACTGTAACCGCCATACGTAGGGCATGATTACTATTACAGTGCAAAATTCACTCACATAATAAGAGAGTTAGTAAGTTGTTGCACTTTTATTCTCTCTTGCAGCGAATGATTGGAAGCAGTATTTAGGGCTCATCTGTTTTCATGTTGCGAATGTCAAAAAATCATTCCCGTGGAAAATGTCTTTCGTAGCAATCGCTCTATCGTCTCAACGCTTGTTTGGGTTGGGATGGAGTTATGCTTAGAGTGTGTGGTGATGAAGTTGAGTGCAGGAAAGGAGGGGAAGGTGAGGGATTGTGGTTTGAAAAAGGAGTCCTTCGACGGTCGAAGCGGGGAAGGTATGCGCTCGGATAGCGACCATCTTTAGATGGTTGAGATTTTGCGAAGCGACAAGCAGCAGTTAATGCCACATCGGAAACGCTGATTAAGAGTCGTTGTCAGCAAAATGTTATCTGCAGAAATCGTTTATTTATGGAGCAAACAATAGGAAGAAGTTCTTTGATGCCATTTATTTTTATGTCAATGAAATTGTATGGTTAATTCTACTACTGCAAATGTACGTACTGCTTTCTCTTGTTTACGGCATTAAACTGCCCTTTTCTATATGTCTCACTCGTGGAAGGTCGAAACACCTCCAAGAAGTGCTTGTAAACTGTGCGAAGCAATCATTTCAGCGATCGTCCTTGACTTTATGACCCCCCATAAGCGTTTGTGCCCTAGTGCCACTCAGAAACTCCTTTCCTGCGACCTCAGTGCAGCTACTGGAGACATCTAGTCCTCCGCGGTTGAATATCTGTCATGCACATCCGAACACTTCATTGCTATCATGCGCAGATGCCGCGTTCGTCGTGTCCCTTTATGATTATCTGTTCGGTAGTTTCATCTTAGAGCCAACAAGGCTGCAGATGTGAAATTAGGTGGATGCACGACTCGTATATCATATTTGATTCTGACTCATCAAATTCAACAACCGTTGTGAACATTTAAATGTGTCCTGAAATTTGCATCCGTTCTCTACTATTCGGTTTTTATTTTGAATCTGTCACTTTGAGAAAAGGCGAAGTTTTTTTAGAAAGTTTCGATCGATTCAAGTATGGCAGATACTGATCTGGAAGCCATTCGAGCCCGCCGTTTGGCGCAGATACAGGTTTGTTTCTGTGGACTTGCCAAGCTCGTTCATCTAGCATGTGTAACGTTGAGTTAAAAGTTTTTCCTTATTAATTCGGTCCGGGAGCAACGACATGTGTTAAATTTGCCTCCCCTTCAGTGATGTGCACGTGAGTCGAACGTCCGGTTTAGTCTAGACCAGCATGCAGAGCCGCTGAAAGTCGGCCCAGAAATGAAGGAAAGCTATGGAAAATCACCAAAAAAAGACTTTCACAGGCGTAATTGATGATTTTGAAAGCAATGACGCGCGAACGTTTGGTGCTTGGAAGTTGTTTTAGCAAAAGCATGACTGGTGCAGAGGGAGGAGGCGCAGGAAAGGATTATTCGGCTGTTTACAGTCATGCTTATGGTAAACAATCAAGTTCTGCTACCACCATCCTGTCAAGACCTGCTGACATGATGGGGACCAAGTTTTGCTTTCTTAGTGGTCGATTAAACGAAGTGTTGCTTTATAGAACTGATGCAAGGGTTCTCACTCGTTCTATGCCTTCAGATTCGAAGAGTGAAAAGCAGCCGGTAGAAACCAATAAATTCCACCCGCATATCGTCAGTCAATTTTATCTCGGATTTGTTCTTTTGTGTTGTGCGTTCCACTGTTGTTAGTTTTGGGTTGTTAATTGCATAATAAATTTTGTTTTTAGGGCGATGGAACAGGGAGTGATTCTGATGTTCAGTCGAAAGCGGAGCAGGCTCGTAAAGCAGCCGAACAGCAAGAAAACATGAAGAACAGCATTCTCTCACAGGTTGCTTTGCTATATTCTTAATTGTACTGTTTTTCCAAATACAGTTTGCCTTCTTCTGCAACGGATACCGGAGTGGTGAAAAGCGCGATGGTCATTTCACGGCATTCAAAGTGAAGAATCGGTCTCCGATCATGCGGAATGCTGATTTGGTGGCCGAGGTAAAGCGATGCAATATTTCAGCCAAACACTGGAAGGCCCGTTGCCAACTCGTGTGTGGGAGTGTCAAATAGAGGTCTGATCGCATCACTCTCAAGCCTCGTTCCCCCCTCTCATCCCTATGGTCTGACTTGAAGAAAATTTGAAGAGTAAAGATTTTGATATTTATTCATTTCTGATAAGAGAGCTCCTAAGGTGAAGGACACTATAACAAACAAATGAGAGAGATAAACTGATTCCACCTAAATCATTGTCAGCGACCGTTTTTGTAACATAGCAATGAACGGTTATGCTTTCGACAAAGAGAATCTGAGAGCTTTCCTTTCATCTTACTTAGCTTAACTTGTTCACTTTAGAGAGAGGAATCTAGTCATGAGGTGGAACGAGTGAAAGGTTTGGCAAGCGGAAGAACGAAAATTTTTTTCGAACTAGCTCTTTCTCGGTTCTCCCTCCCGCTTCTCTCACCTCCCATAACCGAAAAATTTGGCCGATACATGTCTGTTTTCGTAAAGACAGAACTTAAATGGTCCCACAGTTCTAAGATAGCAAGCACTCTACTTGTTTGCAAGAAAAATCGTAGAAGCATGAGAATCGTTTGCAAAGTTTGGGAGTATTTGTGCACAAGTATGGCTTCTGGCCAGATTTTCAGATCAGATCAACCAGGGCCAAGGTTTAGTTATCAATTGGAGTTTTCAGGATTTGGTACGCAGCCGAATTCTCAACAACTGTTTTGCCAAACATTTGTACTTTTACGTAAATATATCAGAACTGTTCTAAGTTGTCTTCTTTTAAATCGACATCAAGAATGCGACGCTTTACACTACTTCTTCGTTCATTTTTTTGCGTCCTCTCTGCAGTTGTTTCAGAGGTCTTCGAATTTGTAATAACTATGTTCTTTCGTTCATTTTGACCTTGCGTTGTACTTTACTGACAGCTGTTCTTTTTAAGTAGCAAAGAGTTTGGAAAGAGTATTCAATAATGAGTGCTAAAGAGTCGTTTGTGTGTGTTGCAGTCGAAACTCGAGAAAATGTGGAAACTTCATTTCCAAGCTTATCGAATAAGTTTGCTGATATTTTGAGTCCATGAAACTTAATATGAAGTATTGTCACAGCAGCATTTTTGCTATTTTTTTCAGAATTTCTTCTAATTGGCATTAAGCACATTTCACTGCCAGGACCCTATGTTAAGACAATCCTCTTATGCATGGTACTATGTTATTTCTTCGAAAAGATGAGCGCTAGTGCTTTGTACCATGTATATGATGCGTTTTGTGATTGTTGAAGTTGCATCTGAAAATCGCATTTGTAGCATTAAATATCTCTTTTTTTCAGGTTCTAGATCAGAGTGCAATGGCACGTTTGAGCAATTTGACAGCCGCGAAACCGGAAAAGGCAGCTATGGTCGAAAACATGATCATACAAATGGCGAGGTTATTGTTATAGTGGGCTCTGTCTATTGAAACGGGCATTCAAAGGTTGATTACTGCTCGCGTTGTGTGGTACGTAATCAAAACCGAGGTCGAATGAGGGGACGGGGAGTAGCACAAGCTATTGTCAGCTACAGTTTTCAGTGCTAAAGTTCATTGCAGCTCTAGAAATGTAACTACCTTCCTTCCTACTATCCTGGGACCCATCTGAAATTGGATATCTCAAAATATAGCCATGTCTAAGTGTGCTCTTATAAAAATCACTGCACCTGTTGTCTCCTCCCATCTTTGCTTTTTGCGTCATTCACCAATCAGTTAATGCTGTGATGAAATTAAGGAAAAACCGCTACACGTGGCAGTGTACATTTTCAGCAATCTTTTATTTATTTTGTTTAGTTGTGCATTTCCCTAAATGTTGCAAAGAAAAGGTGAACATCCGGATCGTGGCGATGCAGGGTTGGAATGTAAAGCATTCGGTGGCTGATAATATAGTAGTTTAGACATTATTCCCCAGAGACATAACATAAACTCTTAATGCCTTTGATTTTCTCGTTCTCAGCTTGCTGCTTGCGTTTAAAGTTTATTAAGTTGCATTTATTCTTTTCCGTTTATTGTTCTAGCAAAGCAAATTTTTCATTGCTACACCATTCTCATCGCATAGCGGATGCAGGCAGAAGAAACAATTCATTTAGAGTTCTCTTGTTTTATGTGCTTTGAATACAATATTAACCATTAAACACTCACTGCTGGAACTAATTTCTATTGTAACGTGCATTGGTAGTTTAGCATTCGGTTATGCTGTGTTATATTGAGTAATCGTCCATCTATTTTGTTGCTCCCGATGTTTTAATGGTGCTTTTTTAACTTCAGTAATTACGTCAACTCTGGAGACATGGAAGTGATGAAGCAAGGAGCAATTTTTCTCTAACTGAAATTTTCCCTGACCTTTTAACTTTTAGGTACGGACAGATGTTTTATTTTATGAATGGAACTAAATGCTCTTCAACTTTCTGTATTCAGAGTTGGGTTATGCACCTGCCTTTAGGTCGTCAAGCTTGTGGAAAATTCTGAGCCCCTTTAAGTTGGCGACGCTACTTAATTCCCTCAGTTTGTTATGCGTTGTTGGCTTCCTAAGGTTTTTGAATGCGTAGGGCTCAATGAACTGAGTGCTCACTGCAGAATGGGGCAAATAGCGGGTAAGATGAACGATGAAACGCTCAAGGAACTGCTCGATCGCATCTCAGAGAGGACGCAAAAGACAACTACGGTTAAGGTTGCCGACAATTTTTGTTATTGAGCTTTTTTATTTGCACACAACGGTCGAGTTAAGTTGTCCAGAAGTAGGTGTGAAAGTGATTATAACAAATGGAGAGCAATAAGAGGGAAAGCTTGAGGGTCTAGGTCAGTACCGAGTTATCTTTCACTTCCATCGTCCTCGGCTTTTACGATCTGGACTTTATTAAGCCGGTCATGCAGAAAAATGAAAGTGTTATGGTGAAGGAGAGTCTGGAACCGGTATGCCGGAGTCTGCATCATACAGCTGGGATCAGTGAACCTCGAACAGCTGTTTGAGAGGAAGATTCACCAAGACTTATCTGCTTTTAGTATTTTCAATTCATCCTCACAACTGTCAAACTTGACCAAAAGGACTGCTAGTTCTGTTTTATTAATTTCGATTTCAAGCCATTCTTATGAATAAATCTTATTGTTAAAAAGTTGAGTGTTTGTCATTTATTCGGGGTTTGTTGCCATCGGAATATCCGGAAACCAGGGGTCTCCGAATGAAATTCCTGTATTGCTCTTTCAGTCACCAAAGATCGGGGCATCCTTGAGCAACCCATCCATCTTCACTTTGGACTCAAACTTCTTATAAATTGAAGTCACCGAACAAACTTTAGAGAGCCCAACTTGCAGAGGTGCAACCATAGTAATGTTGACATAGTAGCCTTTGAAAATCAGGTGCCATTTCAAAGTCCGCTATGTTTACAAGATATATATGCCTAGTTTGGGCAACTCAGGTGGGGATGAGAGATCCACAGAACTCAAAGTTCCTGATTTTCAACGAATGCCGAAAGAGGCAGGGCAAAGTAGATGGTGAAAAAATATAGTAGCTCTTGCTCATTGAACACTTTTATCTGAGATCTGATTACGCGCATCTCATTATGATTTGCAGCCATTAGAGTGTTTAGTAAGTTTTATTTCCTATGATAGATTTTTATGATTGATTTATCCACTGTTTTCAGTTTGATCGCCGTCGCGCAGCAATAGATTCAGATTCTGATTAATCGAGAAAGCTGATTGCAGCGGGTTTGCTGTCGTTATTGCCCTGCCAAGTGCTTCACATTTTTGTATGCGTGATTGAAATATTTGAAGTTCTATTATAGTGTTTGCTTTAAAATCTTCATATTATTTTGTTAACGGCGGAGCTTTGTGACATTCGTACAGATTGATATTAGCAGTTATATCTCTGCATTGTGCATTTATTCGTACAGCTTATAGACGGATCATGGGAAGCTGCACTTTCTTGTCTTAAGAGTTTTACTTGAAATTGCCGATCGCAACGTTTGTGTTTTGATATTCACCGCCAGCATCATTCGGATGTATTTTCAATAAGTAGTTTATGAGTAGAATAAGGTTTGCTGTGTGTTTGGATATGAAGGTTTCTTTTTCTGCCGTAGAAAAGTGAAGAGTTCAGGGATAAGCGATCATGGTCTAATAGAGATAACGAGAGACCGCCGATTTCTAATCAGAAGTTTCATTTTTGCTAGCTATTTGTGTGCACAATACATCTGTAATATGTCATCTGCATGTACCGGCGACAGTTAGGAATATGCGTTTACTCCGGCCGCGCATATGACATTTGCTGTGGAATTAGGCCATTTGAGGGGACTTTTATGAGCCGTATCACTTGTCACCTGTGTTATGAGTGATATCTGAGAGCAGCTTTCAGTAGTACATATATCCAGCACTTTAATCGGAACAGTTATTGCGACCACCTTTTGCCCTCGTCCTATTTTCCCGTTTGGAAATAGCCGTCCTTTAATCTTAGTTTTTATTAAAGGCCAAAGCACACCTTTTGCGTTTAGTCTTCCTCCAGCGAAAATATGATAGTCGCTGATCAAAAACGATTTAATCAGTTTGATTTTTAGAGTTATCCCTTTAATTTACAGCTTCTGTGTCCTCATTGTCTCATGTTTTCATGCTTTTGAGTGAAACAGTCATTTGTCTGTGAATTGGGTTTGTAACACCCTCACGATGAAATATCTTCTATCGCCTTAAATTCGGCGATGTTGATGCAGAATAAAAAATTTTGCCATCATCTTTGATGAGAGCAATCTTCCACGATTTTATTTTTCCCTTGAAATGTTGTATCTCTCTTTACTGGTGCGGAATGTAATGAATGACCAGTACATTGAGAGGCAGAATCTGTAAAGAAAGTCTCCTTATATCTGCATCATGGGGGATTTCACATACAGTTATCTATTGTTGCCACGATGTCAACGTCCCCTGAAAGAACTCCGAACGCTGGAATATGCATATTTGTATTGTTTAATCATCGATGTTCAAATTGCATGGTTTGTTTATTTGGGCAAAAGTGAAGTCCCAGGAGGGCTAGGAGGATAGTTTATAGTTGACGCCAACATGTGCACCTCATCGAAACATTAAGATGTTACCTGAGCTTTGTTATGCGGGGGGTAATTTAATGTGCAACCAGGTGACAGTGTCCGTCTGAGAGTGTTACTGAGAAGCTGTTTGGAGCCTTGCCCCCTTTGAAAGCTGTTTTTTTGCAGACGATTCTTAAACGGACGTGGATTTCGAATTTTTATGCGGAAAGTGTTGACTTCCATTAGGCAACGGGGCTTCGGTTTTGGTTCGAAGTGGCTTTCACTACGTGAACTGAGGAATCACCAAGCAAGAACTGGTTGTGAAGTTATTAGCTTTGGGTGAGTTCCGAGGTTAAGAAATGAACGGATAAATGTAACGGTGAGGTTTCATTTAACCAACTTTCGGGTGGGCAATTAATGATTTGCCAATTAGGGATACCGACATCTCAAATAGAAGTGTTGCAAGCGTTGAAAATGCACCACAATATGGGCAATAGGCAAGGCAGAGGACGTTTTCTGAAGTACGTCGTAGTCTCGTGGTTCTTCAACACCAAATACAGAAGTCCGGTGTCACCGACATTTGGTCTACATGTATTTTCTTTCTTTTCGGCGGCAAAGGCATGAGATGCCACTCCCTTTCCCACGCATCCCATCCTCCCATCTCCTTTGCATCATCCAGTACTGATGCAGATAATTTTTTTGAAGACAAAGCAGTTGCTGCGGTTGGAAAAGCGTTGAAATGAAGACTTACGATTGGTTTATGAAAACTGACGATCGGAGGGGTGTTTTTGGGGGGCCGGAGCACTATGCAAATGTCGGCTCATCGCAACAGTTTAAGTAATGGCCCTCCTGCAAAAGTGAATTATCGCTGTGATATCCGGAAGCACTTGTCAGCGACGACTGCGATGTGTCATTCGCACATAGTGAATATCGAGCTGTCCCCGAACTGTTTGTTAATTGAGGTTGAGTATGCCTCCACAGAATATTTCAGTGACGCTGAAATAATTTCTGATAAATTTGTGTAAACTTCGTATGCTATGTGTGTTAGAAACGGCGATGTGGCGGCATTTCGTAATCATAACTCCACCTGCAGTTCCTTCTTTCCCGTATATCTATTTTCTTTCGGCTATCCTACGGGTACGCATTAGTGCTTCGTATATTAACTCAGATGCTTTGAGGATTAGTCGTCTATCATATTGCCCTCAGGCAATAACATTATTGACGCAGAACTCGAAGGGACCCCTCTAATCAGTTATCAGACGTGCTCCCATCCCTGAGACCATCACTGTTCGCAAGTTCGGCGGTATTCATTTCATCGCGGTTTTTCTCTTCACCGTTAGCAATTCCATTGATCTTATCAGTGACTGTAAAACGTAGTGCGAAAATTGTGGGCTTGTGGGTTTTTCGGTTATTCTCAATGGAAGGAGACTTGACGCGCTAAGAGACTTAAAAGAACTTCAATAATAGATCGAGTTACTATAAAAGAGTTACTTGTTCATTTAGTGAAATATTTCGAGTTCACTGAATGAGGGCCATTCGCACACCGATCTCGCGAGGAATGCAACAACTAAGCTTCGTTTCTATTGTATTTGTTTCTACTCAATCGGTGTATTTCTGTCGGCGAATGTTCAGTGAGATTGATTATACTTATTCTATAACAGTCTTAGAACATGTTGTTAAATGATTCATCAGAGGAATGTACTCATATGAGAAACTTTATCACTTACGGTCTCCATGGGAAAATATCTGTCCTGTTGGACGTTTTCTATGATAAGAGCTGTTGTCTTAAATTTCTCTAAGACGGTCTCAGAAAAATGTTCAAATAATTCGAATAAGAAAGGAATGACCTCTCACCCATCTGTTGTTATGTGATGAACTGCTTAATTGAAGTTATTTCTAGGCGGTAGTTATATGAACCTTTAATGGATAAGCTACCACTCACATTTGTTCATCAGCTCCTTGCCTCGGTAACCATAACTGAACGAGAACGTTTTCGTGGAGTTTCTCGGCAATGGAATGCTCTCGCGCTATCTTATCGTCCAACACTTCAAGTTTCTTATCTGCGTGTGCATGAAGAGACTTTTATGGTCAAAGTTGACATGTATTCAGTGCAAGGTGGGCATTTGTTTGCTAGCCTCATTTCTGCAGCATATATGCACTACTTATGGGTTTGGGTTTACTTCATATAAGTAGAGAGAAGAGGCTAGTAATCCGCTGGAAGTACTTTCGATGAAATACATCGACATTTCATTGTCTGCAGTGCATCAGCCGTCGTTGTTTGTAGAACGTTGGAGTGATATTACAGGTAATCAATCTCAGCAAAAAAAGCATAAGAATGACAGCAGTTGTGAACGATGGTTAGTTCTGCTTGCAAGAGAGAGAACTAGAAATAACTCGGCTGATTGTTCCCCTCTTTCTAGCGATTAGTCTTCGATGAATTTTTCTGGGAGAATTCAGGGAAATTTTCTGGAAGATACATTCAAGTTTTGTTTGGTTGCCGTCCCAGCCTTTTTTTACTCATCTCTCTTGCTCCCTTTTACTATGAGTCGTTTCGAACGCATTTTAACGGATATATTCTGGCAAACAATCTAGCCGATGGGAATGAGGAAAGCTTTATCCTCATGTACGGGGTGCGTTGCCAAATACGGATAGAGGTCTCAACGAGCTAACGAACTTTGGAAAAAGTGATTTAAGAAGTACACAAACACCTAAGACATTCAGTTGCCGATAGAGGAAAACAGATAAATAAGGAGCATTTTGAGCAACGTGCCCGATGAGTTTCGCAATTGATTTCGAAAGCTTCTTTCAGGAGTCCTCGCGCAAAAAGAGTATCTTATCAAAGGTTCGAAGGCTTTCACTTCATTCCGCAGAAATATTTCTTCATTGCGATCCCTTGTACTCGACCTGACATCTTGTCTCGATGCTTCGGAGATCTATAAGGTTTTCACGGCTGAAGATGTACAAAAGTGGAATATAAGATACTTATATGTTGAGTAAGTCTTAGATTTACTATCACTTTTTTGTAAAGTACTACTGCAAATGTAATCAAAGTATGCATTTACTATTCAACGGTTTTGGCGGCACAGTAATACTACGATCAGTTTTCAGACTACTGCAGCAGTCCAATAAAATTGTTGCAAAAAAAAACGGTATACAATAATCTTTCATAGAAAGATATAATCGAATTTCCTCAGAATGTGAACAAAGAGGACAGAGAGTCCGTTTCGAATGAAAAAGATATGGAGACTTGATGCGTGCCGCAAGTGCTATGTCAACTATGTTTTCTTGTGCTGAACTACGAGTTGGGGGAATCGATCCATTCGTTTATTGCAGAGATTTTAGCACACTAAGCAGAAATGTCAGTGAATGAATTATTGCACTGCGTGCATTATAGATAAAGAGGGAATCGTAACACTGCATTGCATTGTGCCTCTTCGATTAATTAATGCAGCAAATTGTGGGCGCTTTCCGTAGTGATCTGAAAATGAAAGTTTGTTAAGGTAGTTATTAATCTAACGGTGTTCTCTCGATCGTCACATCAACAGCGAGCTTGATTGCTGAACAAGAGAGGTCATAAAAATAATATATTTTTTGTCTTGTTCCACTTCCACTGTGCACCTTAACACACCGAACAAAGTAACGGAAGAGTCTTAGCCTATAATGTAATGTAGAACATCACATCACTCTCCTACCATCTCCTTTATATCAACATTTCCCCAATCCCTACTTCAGCGGTCGACTTCCAAATGTCACTTAGACAAACAGCACACCTACACAAAGGTCAGGTGTCATCTTAGTGCGAATTTGCAAAACAACTTCCAGATTTGCTATTTCGAATGCAAAGTTGCAAAAAGTTCCTGAATACAAAGGTTTACTTCTGAACAGTTTAGTTATACATAAGTTTCTTAGCAGTCTATTCGCTCATTTGAATACTAGTATAATTCTGGAACTCGAAAGTAGGATATCCTTGAAATAAAATTAATACCTCAGCGGATATAACACGCGAGTTCCCAAATTTTGAGGCTCGATCGGTTTTTTTTTCGAAAACAACACTATATTTTGAGTTTAAGAAGGCGAAATTTAAGAAGCAATGTTTATATCATTATAGAGGTAGTTGGTCGGAGGAGCTGCTCAATATGCTTGTGTCGCTCGCCTCACAAGTCCGATGTTTGACGGTGAGCTTTCAAAACTTTTTTTTAGCTATTTTCCTCATTGTAGAAAATCGAATTAATGAAGATTTGAGTGAAATTTTCCACTTTCTGCACTGATATTAGAATCTAAGGGTCGAATTTGAGGGGATGATTTGATTCTTCGACATCAACATTCTTAAGTTTATTCGTCTTTAGCGACAAATGAGCTGCGGAAGTTATTCCTTTCCCAAACACCGAGCTGCCGTAATTTTGCACTCGTGGAAATGCACGTGATGTTAAATAGTTGTCCAAAAAGATGGGCATATTTTTATGGGCTCAAGTTGGGCATATTTTTATCATACTTCATAACGATTTAAGATGCACGCGTTTCTGCGTCTGTTCGCCATCCTGCGTACGTCATCATTTTTGCCTCTGCATATGTCTGTGTTTGTTTGTCTGCCCGCTGTTCCCAACTGCTCGGGACGAAGTTTTGGCTATGAAATTCGGGCAGCTACTTTCTGCCTCATAAAATAAAACAATTCCTGTTTTCAATCTCATATAGATTGGCCATTTTCTAAACGAATTATTCTTAACACTTCATTTTTAACTGTAACAATTGCCACTTTGCCAAATGTTAGATTGACCATAGAATTTGCGAAGTTTCACGTTTGACGAGATGATCTTCTACAGTCAGGGCATGAATTTCATCATATTACCAGGAAAGTACCTTTGGATTTCTTTTGTTCATTTGCAGGTAAATGTTGACTGTGGAGTACTGAATGCATCAGATCATCCTAATAAACTGGTGTGTGAATCTGTTCCAAGATTATTTCAAGCGTTATCTTCAGTTCAGGTGAATCTTAAGGAATTATTCAGAAAATGCGAAGTTGAAATATTTAAACCAGCAATAAAACGCGATGCGGCGAAGAATATTTTCCCCAACATGTTGCTTATTAATGTTGTTTTATGCCAAAAATCAACTCGATTATGGTTAATGGCAACCAAAAGTTGGGGGAGGAGAAGAAAGAAGATGCAATTGCTAAACTTGCGTCTCAATGTTACTGCAAGAAAATGTCACATCCACGCTTTTCCTCCTTACAGCTTTCCCTACCCGGCAACTCTGACTTATCAGAGCTGAAATTCGTTCAGATATCGGTGTTAGGATACGTGTGAATTTTATCGGCGGCGATTATCATCAAGACAAAAGTCTAAGTGCTGAAGGAGTTGTGGCGAATACTGACCGAACTTACTGGTATTGGAGCAAGATATTGAACAGAGCATAAAATATTTTTCCATGGAATCACATATAGTCTTATTGTTTATCGTGCACGAATCTGAAAGCTTTTCACAAAAGCTCAAAGTTAGGCGGCAAAAACATTTGCATTGTTTAGAAGTTTAAGAAGTATCTTGCAGTGTAATGGAGAATTCTTTTCAAATAGCGCAAGAACGTTTATCATTCAAGCACCTATTTGGAGCACTCGTTCACTTGTGATCGCAAGAAAAAATGTCCACAAAAGCTATGGAAAAGTAAATTTAATGATGGTCTTCATTTATGAAACATTTTATGCGGAACAAAGGCAGCAAACTCCCCGGCAAGCTTCCAGCAATGAAGATTTTCCTAATTTGAATAACTTCCGTTAAGCTACATTCAGATTTTCACACGTTGGAGTGAATTAGACAGGTTTAAGGCATTCATTGTTATATATATGTACTATTTTTCATAAAGAAGCAAAGAATTGAAGGTTATAAATTCATAAATTTACAGCAGATATATTTGCCGACACGTCTAATTTGTCGTGATTGTGATGTTCTTCTGTTTTCGCCAACTCTTCGATATTTCACTACTTCAGTTCGAGACGATAAGCCGTCGATTTCATCCGTCCTAAATAGTTAGCAAAATCCATTATTTCGTTATTTCTGCGTGGTAAATTATGGAGCACCTATGCAGTAGAGTTTGCGCCAATGTTCATACCAAAGCAGTAAATACAGTGTTTACGCCAGCGTCCATAAGGAGCCACGATTTTTAGGACAAAGAATCGATTAGTGTTCCATGCATTCTTTAGTGACATACGTTTTCCATCGTAATGGCGTTTAGGACGATCGGTAATGTGAAGATTTATTGTAAAAACGTCGATAAAAAATCTTGCATGCGACTACACCAAACTCGCAACCGATAAATTGAGAGGTTGGATACCGCAGAGCCAAAACAGCGTGGAAACTTTTCCTCCCACTCCTCATACTTTCATATGGGTGCTCCGAGAAACCAACCTGTATAGCGTGAGCAGTGCCTTGCGTTCACTTATTTAAACATCAGACGTTACATAATATTTCTTCATGGTTCCCTAACTGAAGCTAATAGTACAAGAAGTTGCGTTTTTTATTCTCAATTTAACATCTGAAATTAGTTCGGCAAGATCGAATTAATAAATTCAACGTCCCAGATTTAATCTACTAAGATAGGTAAGCATACCCACCTCTGCCCCTCCTCCTTCAAACAGAGATGTCGATGAGGTGCAGTTGGCATTGGCCATTATGTAGACGTCACTGCCGTAGTGGGTTATGCAAACATCTTGTTACGCTTTATCCACGCATAACATATATACGTTTGCTTTCGTGTTCACTACGTTCGTATTTCTTCAAGATTATCTTCCTAGAGGTGGAATAAATAGCAACTGAAAATAGTGCACCGAAGTGCTCCATCCAATTTCCGCGAAAGGCGACGACTTCGCAGATTGCCTTCCTTCTGGTTTCTGAGTCTGGTCAATGGAGCTGAAATAGTTGCATTATGAAGATCTGGAGGTGAAGGTCACTGCTTGAATTCACGGATTTTTTAAAGCGTAGTGAATTGAGTGGATATTTTGCAGGGCTGTATTTGCCGAATATAAATGAAATGAAGTTTTATATTGAGAAGGCAGTTGCGAATGAACGTGAGAGGAGTGCCGCTGTGGAAGAGTTGACTTCGGAGTTGCAACAAGCGTTGGCTTCACGTAAAGAACTGTTCCCACGTGATGTGCATGTCATATTGCGTGCGACGAGTGATTTCTTGAGCACATTTCCGCCAAACTCACAAGTTGTTCGACTACCTTGCGGTGCCCGTATCAGCGTTCATGTACTTTAGTTCACTTTAATAATTACATAGCAGTCGCCCATCCCCACCCCCTTTAATTCATTAATTGTCCGAATAAATTCTGCTGGTCGAGTCCCGAAATTGACACATTGTCTTATTCGATTTCATCTTGAGAACAAACCATTGCCGTAATCTCTTTAACAGCAAGCAACGTCTATCCAATCCTTTTCATCGCTGATGAGAAGTAAAATTCTGTCGTATCATGCATGCACCACACTTTGATTATATCTAGATTAACTTTATTGGGATTATCTTCCACTGCGTCCTTCCTAATTTCCTATATCTTTCTTTCCTAGCTCACTTTTCATTAATTTGCTCTTATGGAATTAACACACGAAAATCTCCATTTTTCGTCTTGTGTGGTTTTCCAGCGCATCCTTCCATTATTCACTCACCTTTTTTAGCTGTTTCATTAACTGCTTTCGTTGTCTTTGTCAATCACTCAATGATCGGCTGCCACAGCTCTCCAGTCATTTCAGCTCCGAGCGATCATACCCAGTTCAACACATCAACGTGTTGCATGAAGTTGTATACTATCCACCTGTGACTACTACCCTTTTCTAGAAGCATTTGTGAAGACTTTCTAGAAGCAATAGTTTCTCCATGCAGACGACATAATTCGATCCAACGAGCGGACCTAATTTTGATGCAGGACTAAAGCTTTTAATTTTTGTTTAAAAACTGCATCTTATGGTTTTAACCCTAACAGTTATATCAGTTAACGTTTTATATTAATCCGACTTTTAGACTAACTGAGGTCCAGGTGATAATCGCGTTTGCAGTTATATTTTCGTGTGCATTGCTATTTCAGGTGATAACTTCGGTTGTACACCTTGTCGTAATGTTTATAACGGTAACATCTACGGCATGTATATATAGTTGTTTTGTCTTTAATACTTAAATTGTCGTTTGCTTGTCTTTTATTATTCGTATATTTGCATCCTTGAGGAGTTGAAATATTTTCCTGCAAGGGTTATACTATAAAGAAGAATTTGTATATCACTGATTGGCGTTGAATCTTTCATTCACGTAGCTCAGATGTCATGTCGAGTCTCATCGAAGGATTAACTGAGAATTTTACCACGAAGGTGAGAGTGGGTATCGACGGTGCCACTGATACTGCTGCTACTTCAGTGATTTTGAGGTTTGTCAAATAATGAAGATAAAGAGCATTTTTTCGTTAACAACATCGGCGACATCCGTCCGTTTATTCAGCCTACAAGCAGAATGTTTCGTCACACAGTTACTCAGCAAGTGAAGTGTTGTTTCTGCACTCCTGCAGTTTGGAGTCTGTGAACGCTCTCGCTCGTTGACCTAGTCGTCTCATTCATTTGTACCTAACCAAGCTGCATGCTATATCATCACATACCGTTTATTCAATCCAAGGCTTCTTCCATTGAGAGTTCTTCACTATCGGTGTGTATGTGACTGCACTCGTAAGTTTAAAAAAAATGACGTATAGTCAAGGATGATTTACGAGGCAATTCCATAGGAGAAGGGTTAATGGGACATACGGTTTACGTTCAAGAAGAAACTGGTGGAGTTCACAAACTCCCAAAAGCGATTTTAGGAAGGCGAAATACGATTTTTTGTCATTTCGTCATTTCGTCATTTCCTCAAGTATGTATTGTATCCCTTATCTATACGCGTCTCACATGAATATTTTCAGAAAGTGTTTTGATGAATTCCAAAGCAAAACAGTTTCATAGGTGCATCCGCAGCAACCAAGAGCACAAGGATGACAGACATCAAGCCAAATATGTGATGACGCTAACACATAAATATTTATCATTCTTAAACGAATGAAAGAAAAATGTACGTAGCCGGATGTTGGCACTACTCACATTTTACGAACAATGACGCACGCATTTAGGATGACAAGGAATAGAGTGTTCGAAGAAATTGAGGGAAGGTGTCATCCAGTAGACAACGAAACACCTCATTAGTGAGCTCATGTCTCGAACGGTGCTGTCGCTGGTGAAGTTCCTTTTTTGCAACTCTGTAAGCACGGGCACCGCGTTCCTGTATATGTCTTCGCCTTATTGTCGGATATTTTAACTGAAAAACCACTAGGGATTATAAAAATTGACTGGTATAACTGAGACTATAGGTTGAGTCCTCCAACAACATATCATGTCAACCTAGAAAAACTCGAGAAGGACGAAGACATTCGAAAGTGGATGAAAGCTATTGCGCGATTTGTGAAAGATTTGTGTGGGCGATCCGATCATCAAAATTGCAGTCAATATACTGCATATTTTACTTTCAGATGCAAATAATTTTCAGCCGCTTTGAAATAATTTCTGAAAGGGGGAGTTCTCCAAGTTCACCTCGCTGGGGAGAGCTCGCTTCATAGCCCCCCTTTTCCCTACCGCCCTTCCCCTATGAGCTATACGAACGCTCGAACACGATGTTTTGCACATGCAAATTTGCATGATCGCATGCAGAATTAGTGTGGAGAATTGCTTGATGACGCAAATAAGGTCTTTAAAAGCGCCATTGAAGCCCTGGATGCTATTTCGTAGCAGAAGTGCTCAACGAGATGGTTGAGTTGTTTGTGCAGTATATGATGCGCATAATCTTTTCGCAGTTGGTGTACATCGTTTTATGCATTGTGACGATGAATATTTGTTCGAGAAAGGTGGGTCGTCCATGCTAATAAATAAGGCTATACTTCATTAAAGTGTACAGTGGGAGAAGGGCTACTCGCCTTCTAGATAACCTACCCCTTTCCTTCTCCTTTTACAAAACATCATCTGCTGCCTTCTAAACATATCGTCCAATTTTTTGGTGTTTTTTCTTAGGCTTGACGAACTAAAATGTGTTGCATTGTTCTCGACTTCCGAATTATGAGATGGTAACTTTTCATAGAGCAGTCATTTCTTCTGCTCTATTTGCTATAGCACACCACTGGATATCTTTAATAGCTTAGCAGTGTATTTATTCTTTTATTTTTTAAAGTATAGCCTGCTGATTATATGAGGTAGATAGGTGCTTCAGTCAAGTGCAGCCATTGATTGCATTCATTTGCTTATTCATGTATTTACTCGCTTTACTTGTTTGCTTATATGTTTATTTATTCTAACTCCTTAGAGCGGGCAGTGTGCACGAATGCGTGATTGTAAATGCGAAATGTTTGAAAAGCAACAGTTAAGACGAGCAGCTATTAAATATTTGAGTATATGTGCAGACAGACATTAACGACGTTCTCTGGATTGCTGGAAGTAGATCTCAGATTCTCGTAACGTCGATACTGCAGCATCTTTCGATGGATTGAGCTGATGTTGACTGCGGGAAGTTTTTAATACGGGAACGTCTGAAAGGCGGAACACAACTTTGCACGTGAGAGTTATGTTAAAAATGAGCCTGCAATATGCCAGCGATGGCAGGTGAAATGTTTCTGACCTAATGAGGTTGATATGAACCATGATAGATTAGAGAAACGCTGTAACCAAATGAGGAGACTGCAGAGGAACGAAGTGTTCCAAAATGGATCAGCAGTAGGTGGTGAGGACATTTAGGTAACGGTCTCCACATTGGTGTTAACGCAAAGAGAATACAAC
The DNA here is from genome assembly GCA_037576465.1 of Parascaris univalens. Taxonomy (NCBI): domain Eukaryota; kingdom Metazoa; phylum Nematoda; class Chromadorea; order Rhabditida; family Ascarididae; genus Parascaris; species Parascaris univalens. The sequence goes on from CM075173.1 coordinate 30,856,413, forward strand.
TTTGCAGTTTCCGGCTAGTTTTCACCGACAGCCAAACGCAGAGGAATCGTAGTGAGTGGCCGTGAGATTGCTTTCGCGATGAGTTCTAGAAACGGTGATGGAACACCTACGAAGCGAGTGGGAGCTTGTTATTAAATTTAGGAACAACCTTCAGAACTGAGCTAGCATTTAGGTCAATAAAATCCAGGTATTTGTTGCATTGTGCAGGAAAACTGGTGGGTAGCACACCGTTGTCTCCCAAAAAAAACGAAGAACAATCTGCGAACCTATTGCTTTGCAGATGGCTACCGCTGACTATGGAATCGTTACGACAGCTTTGTTTTTTAAAGTGCTTACCGTATAGTAGTGCTTTCTCGTTTGCCGCTAATGTACATATAAAATGCTTTGGCATTTCTGCCACATATCACAGGTTGCTCTCGGTAGCTAATAAGTTTCATTCGCATGGCTAGATGGTGCTCTTAACAGTGATGAAAAGTATCTAAACCACCTTCACAGCGATCAAGCTAGAAGAAATGCTTTTTTGTCACTAAGCGTTGCAGTATGGTGACAGTTGCTTCGTTGAAGAGTACGGGGGATTTCTTTGATGCGCAAACACCAAAACATTACGCACAAAACTTAAGGAGCGATCGTGCATTTCATCAGTCTCAGATGAGCCTTCAGATGTTTCCTGAATTAAGCTGAATTAGCATAGTACCATCGTTCTCCCAGTTGCACCTTGTAATATCCCTTTAGATATGTATGTGCTTTATAAAGATGTGTGCTAGATGGCAAGTGTAACTCTGTGATTGATTTACCAATTAGTACGAGCGAGCGAGGATAAGTACCAGCTAAGTGATGGTCTAATGTAGCAGGAACCCTTTTTTTGTGACATATCATCAATCATATGTTATGAGGTATTGCAACTCTATAAATCATTCTTGACGCCAGAAGAACTATTACTGGACTCTACAAGAAGTGGTACCAGGTTGTAATAAGCCTACGAAAGTTACTATGGTTGTTTTTAGGCATAATCTACAATGAAATTTTATATTTTGTGGGACTAATATAGATGGAGTGAATATTTTCAGAAGAGACCTACGTTGACTAAGCAACCGGATTTCCTTTCTAACGATGCCCCAGAAGCGAATTCAATGTACTGCATTCTCACAGAAGTTGCATTTCCGAAGGTTGTATGCTCCGATGCGACAACCACGGTGGAACAAGAGACGCCTTCACATTTTTCGTCATACGAGATGTTTAGTCAAAGGAGTCGGTGAAATGAGCAATGATTATCATCTCTCTTGTGTGTAAATGTGTGCCGACTGTTGATGCAAAATTGCCTCACAAATTTGTGAGTATAACCGCTCATATATAACACTTATGGAAAACCAGATGTTACACTCGCATTATTGCATACCCCTCTGTGTGAAAGTTGGTGTCTGAGGCCTGCACTGTTGTTGTGCAATCGGTGTTATTTCGATTCCTCAAAGAATTCTTTCGTTTATCCTTCAGAAGTTGTATCGCTGTGTTAGGTGCGCCAAAGTAAAAAGTAAACCGTAATATGGTATGGAATCTAAAAAACAAATTTATGGTCATTTGTCAAAGTTGGTCTATGCGTGGTCGTGCATAAACTTTTTGAGTTAATGCGGCATTGGTGCCCTGTGTTTCTGCGGGAACTATTTGACAAAGGCGATGAGGGGGAGTTGGGGACATAGTGCCACGCCAGAAGGAGACTATTTACTCGTTAGACCAAAGTGCAGAACAGAGTAGATTTTTACGTGGATGGCTCGCGACTACGATTCAAGGGGATGCACAGCTCTATGAGGTAGAGCGTCTGCAAAGGATGCTCATCTGGAAAGTCTAGGAGAACAGCCCAACATTAAGGTATACATGAGTGATGTTATCGGGAATAAACATGAGGCTGATTAAACTTGGAAGAAAACATCATAACGAACGAAGATGTACTTCATCATTACCTTGTAGGCATATAATGATATATCAGAATTGTACACTGTGTGAACGACGCTAGAAGGAAAGTGCATTTACACCGCATAAAGCATTCTTTAATGTTTACGGCGAAGGAAGCAAAATCATTGCAGTTTTTTGCAGATTCATTAGGTGGACGTAGAGAAAAACAGCATTCCAAAAAGAGCGACCGTGAAAATTCCAAGTAAACAGCGAGATACTTTCTGGGTTCTCGTCGGCTGCAAGTCGGCAAGATTGCGGTCATCCAGGTGGTTTTTGCAAGTCGGCAAGATTGCGGTCATCCAAGTGGTTGATGCAGATTTCCAAGCGGGGAACCTAAGAAGAAGTGCTCTCTCTCTTGTCACTGTCGCTTTAAAGGTTTTCAAAGCCATAGCGCTATAAATACTAAGTAGAGAGTGCGATTATTTCCCAAAATGTATGAAATAATTTTTGAAGATGTGATGATGCACAATAAGATCATCTCCAAATAATGTTCAATTTCTAAGTTTTCTTTTGGAGTCGCCATTGAGACAAAAAGAGCGCAAATTTTTCCCTCTCATGTTTATATGGTCTTCTTTTCCATGCGTGACATTGTTATTCTTCAATAGAAATCTGCCCAGGCAACGTTATAAGCAAATTAACACTCATTCGTCGTAAAAGATTCGACGCGGGGAGAACGAATCACTTTTTAAGGTCTGCGGAAGGCGTGTGGTGGGTTTAAAAGAATTCAGTGAAAGAGCATGGTGGCGTCGTCATCATTCAGCGAACGAAATTTCCAGTTGGGGGCTGAGCCGAGAAACAAGGTACCACTTCGGTTATTACTTAAAACTGTGCTTATCACTTATCATGTTTTTCAAGCTGAACGCTGATATCGTCGAGGATTTTTAAACTCATTTAGTCACTGTAAAAGGCAACGATTAAGCATTTTTTGTATTGATGGTGGATTCTCTTCTTGTTATGTATTCTCGATGCAGGTCACTCTTTTTCATCACTTAAATGCGTAGCCGTCGATAACGTTTATTTGATCTCCTTTCTTCAGAAAAGCGTAAAGCCGGTCAGCTAATTGCTTCAATGTTGAATAATTTCGGAAACCTACTTTATGTCTTCATTTGCATGCCCAATGTTCCTAGCCTCGTGGGACAAAATTGTGGCGATCCTTCTCATTCAAAGCAATATGCGTAACTCACAGTGAATTTTCAATGAATTCAACGTTCAACAAGCTAGCGACATTATTTATTTTATGCAGTATAATTAATCTGTTGAAATCCATAGGTGAGGTTGGCATTCGACAGTCCGCTTATATAGACTTGCAGTTGGTATTTGCTGGTGATGTGACTGGTGAGATCCGTGTAACAATGAAGCTGACTAACAAAAGTAGGTCGAGACAAGCATTCAAGGTGAAATGTACCCGCAACGATCTATTTCGTATTCGACCCTCAACTGGGATACTTCGCTATGGACAGAGTGTCTTCATTACTATCATATATAGGTAGGCTGCACTTATTGGCAAAATGATATAGGTTTGTTTTTGGTAGAGATAGTCGTATAATCCTACTCATTTTACTCCAACTATCGCTCTCTTATTTTCGATAGGTGAAGGTGATCCACCAACTGCCTTAAAATTATTCCTTAACTTTTTAAATCTTAATGTTTCCCGTTTTCTTCTCCTGAAGTTTTCTAGGAAAGAATGCTCTGTGCATTTCTTCAGTGATTTCGGTGTTCTCTATCTGCCCGGACTGTTTTCCTAGCATAGTCAGCTGCGGAAAGCTTCTTAGACTTGAAGAAAAAGAAGACAAACTGCTAATGAGGGTCATTTTCGACGTGTATTTCTGAATGAATCGCAGAACATATGGAAGTAAATGATTAAGCAGAGGGTTTGCCATTCCGTAGTAATCATTTACTGGGACTATCACCGAGATGTTATCATTTCAACGCTTATGTTTATCGTTTGTAATTAAAACTTACGTCAATGGTGGTTATGACTTTATAATTGGGAAGACCTGGAAATATTGCAACTCACTGATGGAGTTTCATTTCCAGATGTTTGGATAATCAAATACCGGAATCTGATCGTCATCACTTTGGTATCTATCATATTCCAGCACCGGATGGGTCATCGTGTGCTGGTGCTTGGACTGAACATTATGGACCACCTCAAGGAGAGCTCAGATTAAAAGTATCCTCACTTTTTGCGTTTCATGGAAACAAAAGATAGACAGCAATCAACTTAGTTTAACTGATTTTAATTGATGTGCGTAAGAAAGCCTTGCTCAAAGAGTTTAATCGATAACCGTGATGTGTTCGTATCGAGGAAACCTACTGAAACATCAGTGAACTATTGCTCATGCCCTCCAGCTGTGCATCAATACCTTTCCTGGCGCTAGCCGAAAAGTTTTTTCATCGCAGCTTTTCCATCTTTTCAACCTAGTGCTTCCAAACAGAGTGAGTTTCTTCTTCCACCTCTGAGTTTCTTCTTCTTCTTCTTCCACCCCTTGGCCACTGAAAACTGAGTTTCTTCCAATGAGTTTCTTCTTCCACCCCTGGCCACTGAAAACATGCAGATCTTCTCACTGCATGGCTACTCCACATGAAATATTTTGGCTTGTCGTCTACTGAAGCTGACTGCACTGCAAATAAGGTTTCTGGTTGCATACCTTATTGCAAATCATATCCATTTCCTGTGCACAATAATATGTTTTATTACATTGCTTCGTTGTTGTAACAACATCGTTTACTTGTTACTGGCGGTTGTCGATTCGCAACGCGATATATTCGTAGACCTATTGCAGGCATTCTTTGAAAATGGCGGCTCACCATTGGTGCAAAATGCAAGCAAAAAAGATATTGCAGTGTCGTCATATAGGGTCTAACGAATAACGGCGTCATTTATTCGCATTCTTCCGATTCCATAAATACATTCTTTGCATTGCCAATCATGTGAAATTTGCATTTTTCTGGATTATGGAATTATATGCTTGGATGCGTAGGCAAGTTCACAAAACTGAGTCTTATGCAATAGTAATCGATGTTTAAGGAAACAGGGAAACAAGAAAATAAAAGAAAGAACTTGAATGGAAGACATTAGTATCTAACGGACAGATCTATAGTCATAGTTTCACAAAATCGGCTTTACATTTTGAATATCGAGAAGACAAAACTGAGGAATCCAAAGAAACAGAAAGTGAACAGGAAAAAAAGTTCAGTGATCGACATAATATCTCATCATTCTTGAGTTATATTTCTATATAGCTCAAGAATGATGAGATTTTATACCTTGATGCATTTCTTCATCGCTCACGTTCTTCCCGAACGCTGCTATATTTCTATATAAATAAAAACTACGACACGCAAAGATTAGCCATAGAAATATTCAGTGGTTTTGTTCGAAGCAGCATATGGGAAGTCGGGGCTCAAAGCAAAAGTGCCTGACCAGAAAAAGCTAATGCATCAAGTTGTGTTAATGAAAGAATTTCATTTATATTTATAACGGATGTGTGTTTTCACGTGGTTTAATATGGTCCTCGTTCATAATCCTACTGCGATAAAGCTTTACTGTTGTTATACATAGATTTTCAGAGGTTGATGATTCAGCGTGAACATCGTGTGGTTTCCATTGTACCATGTGGTTTATCGAAGGCAAGAATCTTATGGCCTTTCAGGGATATTAGGTACACTGCAGATGGGTGAATATTCCGCACCCAGCGGTGGATTTTCATAATGCGAACCTTCCCGGCGAAAAGCAACTGCTGCACAACTTGGCGACATCCGCACATTAGCATATAAACACATTTGCACGACATCGCCACATCTGCCTGTACAGCGCAGATCTACAAAAGCGTATAAAGAAGCTTGTGGTTATGTAAATCCCAAACTTTCAGAAGTATAAAAGGCGAAAGAAAAAGTCCCTGTTATTTTATACGCTTGAAGGCGCCGTGAGGCGCGCTGCCTGAAGAATACCTCGGCTGCTTTTAGATGGTCGCAATGAAGGGACCGCAAGTCGACGAGCGTAACTTTCTGCTCAAAGTGGAGCCTAGGAAGAAGGTGAACAAACGTTGCATTCAGGCCCAATGGGTTTTGGTGTTAGTTCGTAAACTGATGCGATGTTAGCTAAAATTGAGAGGAGGGGAGGAGATGGGCTCAGCTATGAGACAAGTGCTGATGAAGAGACGGTTCTAGTCTCCCAAAATTCATAAATTTTCTTTTCTAATGGTCGGCAAGCGCGGATCTCGTCGTGCAAAATGAGGAAACATCGCAGTCACTCGAATGCCGTATTTCTCGTTAAACATATAAAGAGAAAATCTATCCGGACTCAGTAGTTATATAATTTATTATAGTATATCTTACCGGTCACAGACCTACTGTTCCGCCTAACCGATTCGAATTCCCTTATCAAAAAGTCACAAGATAAAATGAGTGCTCATTTGTAGTTGGTGTTTATGGGTGACGTGATGGGCGAGATCCATACAACCATAAAGTTGACCAATGAAAGTGACTCGAGGCAGGCGTTCAAAGTGAAGTGTACTCGCAATGATCTGTTTCGCATACGACCCAGTATTGGAATACTCGACTATAAACAAAGCGTCTTCATCGCCGTCACATACAGATAAGTCTTCTTTGATTTAAGAAAATATGGAAAGTGGTCTCTTTTTTCTATCGCCGGTTTGTCTCTACTGATCAGAATATAGTATAAAGCTTTTGTGATAATACTGGGGTGGAAATATAAACGCAGCTAATTCACAGTCAGTAACGGAAAGTTTCGTTCTTCCTCATCAAAGACCGTTAATCCTTCGTCGGTTCTGACAGGTGATGGAGAAGTTCAAAATGACGAAAACGATTGCAGAGAACTAAACGGAATTTGTAATGTGCCATAAGTGCAGCACGCCTCAATAGCGTGGAAAATAAACATCCTTCGTGTCATTTACCGTTTTCCACGACGCGAAATTTCCGTCACTCCTTTACTCTCGACTTTCAGGTCAGCTCATCCCTCACGTCTTTCAAAAGCACTTTCAGAGCGTCGCATTATTCTCAAAGCCAGACGTGTCCAAATTTGGAATTTTTTTTAAACCTCTGAAGCACCCAGCATTCACAACTCGCCTACATCACCTTCAGTTCACACTATTCTACCCAAGAGAATTGACCATGTGGGAAAGTCCATTCAAAGGTGGAATATCCCGAGGAAGAACAAAAATGTGGTGTGATATGCACATTGCCTGCTGGCTTTCCCAATAAATGATTTCAACAAAACACCTGTCGTAACGAAACTGTGAGCTGCTAAAGCAAAGAGGTAGAATCATAGTGTATGGATTGTAAGCTAAATTTAATCCTCTTAGAATTGATCCAACATTTCACTGAAGCGATCTGGAGTAGGATGACATGACTCTTGGCGGCGATAAAATGCTTAAAGAAAGAATATAGATGTCTTGAGTGTCTAAATGGTAAGGAATTTGTGCAAGAATGCATCACAAGTCTCGTCTTTAAGTGAGAGAATTCGACATTTGCCTAGAAATTCACTGCCAGATTCTTGATTGATTTCAAAGCCTCTTGTGCCTCGAAGCCCCTTTGCGACGCTTTTCTCAGATAATGAATTTCCTAAGGGACGTAAACACTGAAAGCAGCAAGGCAAGAAAATAACAGATCGCTTAAAAATTTATCGTACAACTGATCCAGATTCCCACAATTATCAACGGAGCTGCTCGCCTGAGCGATAGTTAATGAGCATTTTTAATGCATATCGATAACTAAATCCGCCATAAACAACGTTTTTTAGATGTCAGAATAATCAAATCCCAGAATCGGATCGTCATCACTTCGGTATCTATCATATTCCGGCTCCGGAAGGTTGCACGGCTGCTGGCGCATGGGCAGAGCATTATGGACCACCGCAAGGAGAGCTAAGGCTAAAGGTCAGCGACTGCATCAGAAATGAGTGTTGCGAAGAATTAGACGGCGTTTGAGCTGACAATGAGACAAAAATAACTCGGCGCAATTCGTGATGGATTTTGCTATGGGCGGGCACCAGTTAAACGGCAGAGCAGTGATTTTGGTATCTCTTGTATTCCGACTCCGGAAGTTTGCACAGAAACGGATGGTTTTGGAACACTGGGCAAACTTGAGATTTTGGAACAAATCTTTTAGTCAGTTTCTCTTGTCTAAACGCACCTCTCATCGCCAAAATGTGAATAAAATTGAAACAACGGTGCTCGAACCGAATGTCCCTCCCCGTTCCCTTCCTCCTCCCACCCCTTCTCCCCACAACGGTTCCGAAATAAGTATCACTGCAGCCAAATGCGCTACCACTACTTCGCCCCATGGATTCAGCGGACCGTTCATCCAGAGAGCGCGCCACGACCTGGTTACCCATCCATTTTTTTCGATCGTTTACTTCATTACTTACTTCCGTAATAACACAGCCAAAATTTTACTTAATAAACATTTGATTACATATGTACTTATTCACTTCTCCGTCGCCAAAATCTTTGAGTGAGGCAATGTATGGATTAATGAGGCAATGTATGCGATGAATGAAGATAACGATTGGTGAAATAGAGTGGGCAGGTCGAGCTGTGCCAAAAAAATCCCTAATGTAACAGTAAATTGTTGGCTTTCAGGTATTCTTTGAGGACACTGGTTCGTCATCAAGGAACAATGACAGCAAAGAGGAGATTAAGGAACTAGTGCAAAGCAACACCGAATGAATTGGAGAACATTCAGTGAATTCATGTTATATCTGAGGTCTGAGATACGGTTATCTCGATTACTCTCAAATGGCATTAAAGTTAAAACGCGGATGCCAAATCACCAGAAGCGTGGCATGAGTTGACTGCAACACCAACACCATATAAGATGAAAAGAAGAAAGCAGCGAGACTTGGCAGTCTGGCTGCAATCGGAAAGCAATAGTGTTGTAAATGAGACGGCGATACAGAGAAAGCAAAAATCTTGCGGCAATGAAAAAATAGTGAACAATAATTCGGCATGTAACATAGGCGAAGCGATGAGCGGACGTGCTTAGCACGGTCAGCAATGGGTCTTTGCCTCAAATTGTGCAGCTGCTGAACGTTTGGCGACCTCAACGGCTGCTGCTCACCGGTGTAGAGAAGTATCCAGTGGCAGTATGTATTCTTGAGACAGTGTATGTTCCGTTTTCAAGGCCCACCATGAGGAAGACAATCTCTGTTCTCATATTTCTTTCCCATTCGTCGTTGCAAATTGTGCAATAAACAATTACTCAAATTTACCACCTGCAAACGACGCGATCCTCTGCCACCCAACCACCCCACATATACAGCTTCTCCGCCTTTGCAAAACCCGCTCTTGCATATATCTGTTGTCAGAGCAAAATTCAATCCTCTCTTGCACACATGCATAATTTTAATTTCAACTGCATAATTAATCTTCCACCTGTATGCTCTAAAAGAAACAAGGATCTGATTTCAAGCTGCTTAAAGGCGCTCATTCTGGTTGTTTTCATGACTGTTGGATTGTAGGGATCTGTACCGTTGTTGCAAATTCTGTGCAACGTAAAAGAATATCAACCCATAAGTTGAATCGTTTTGGAGCAGCAGTACACGCAAGGATTGGAAAGGAAATTGGTCTCACAATAGTAATGGGTAAAAGTGCACTGTAAATGTAAGTGCACTATTAGTGCACTTACATTTACAGTCGATCTTGAAACTTTAAGCTATCAAACCGGCAGACCAGCAACTGCATTTCAGTGGCTGTGTTTTTGCGAAATTCCGAAAACAAAACAAGAGAACATCATGCAAGTGGCCTACGAGAATTCGAAGCAGGGCTTTTTACGTCTCAGCACAGTCATCTTCTTCTTCCTCTGCAGCCAGTGAGGATTAACAAAACTACTGAGCGAACGTTTCTTTCGGCTTACTTTGGAGATCGACAGATTGTATCGCATTTGATAAATGAGACTGCTAAACGAGCATACTTGATTGCTGCGTTTGAAGTCAGCTGAACAAAAACGCCTAAACAATTTCAATTTTTTCCTCCCAATATGTGGTACCCTTTGACAAACACACCGCAATTTTAATCACTACGATGAGAAGCAAATGGAGGGAAGGATACGGATGGAGCCCGTAGAATGCGCTTTTGCATTTCCCTAATGTGGCTAACCTATTCCCCATAAATTAAAAACAAATAGTCGAGTATATGGAATAATAAAACTGTTTACGCAAAACCGAATCTTATCGTCGCTCAAACTTAGGCGAAAAATCAGAGTCGAGGTGCGGTCTAAGTGTAAAGATGAATCATTCAACCCATCTCCATAAGAATTCACGTAGAAATTGGATGGCGTATCCATAATCTAACCGGTTTGCTCCATTGCGAGGGTTTTGCTTTTATCAAAGAGTTCGTTTCTCGTGTTCTAAAAGATGTAAAGGTTGTGTAAATTTCTGGATCTTTAAAGATCTGTAACTCGGAAGCTGACAGGATAATTTTATAGCAAAGTTGGTTGTTTTGAATTGCTCTGGAACGTACACCATGACTATGGGATTGCAAATCGAGCTTTTGCTATTCTCTTTGAAATTATTGAGCAGATCGGTGTGTATCATCTATTTGCACATATGTAATGACCTCACCACAATGTATACTCATGCAAACGCACTGACCTCGTCATAGGGACCTTTGGTGAAGGCCAAAAAGTTGAAAATTCGTACTGTTTTGATAGGGACGCTAAATTCATGCAGAGTTATCGAACATTTCCACCGACTGGACAATAACGACTGTTCCGATGTCGGAACAAAAGGCGAATGAGGTCAATCGCGAAATCGGGAATATATGGAGAAAAAGTTGGAAATAATTCAAAAACAGCAAATATTTGCGAAGCCACCAAATAATGTATGGAGTTTTGAAGGCAGTAAACGAACTCTTCGACTGTTTCTTCTCTCTCACTCCGAATGATTGAATCGCACATCCCCTTCAATCCTTCACCATTATCACTTAGAAAAAAACGTTTTAGTGCATACTGCGGATATTTCGCTCTTTCGATTGTGAGATTAAAATGCATTATTAAGCACTCAGATTCTTCTAATAGATGTTTTACCGAGCTCTATGTTGAGAATTTCAACTGCAGTCTTAACAACGACCATCACGGCACCTCTGTGTATTCTTTTATCTTCGTTGATTCCCTTCCTCCTCAATAAGACAATTCGACCAAGTTAAGTGTCTCTTGGGAGTAGCAGAATTCTACTTGTTTCTTGGCTTTTCAAGATCACCCTACCATTTCACGAATTATTTATTCCACAACCTCTCACTTTCTACTTAAGATATCGATGAATGGTCCATTCCATTTGGTTTTCGTTCCTCTCCTGGTGAAGGTTAGTACAACTGGTACCCAAAAGAAAGCCACAGGTACCCAGACTAAACGCACCGGTACTCAGTCTCCATGTCTGCAAGAGGTGCAACTGTGAAACAAATGAATGCTGACGAATGGCACGGATATCAAAAAATTTAAAAACAAAAGTGCTAATGATGATGAGACATCAGACAATTTTGAATATGCAAAACAAAGAGGGTCACTGAAGGATATAAAAGACTGCAACTAACCAGTTGCTGTCATTGCTTAGCTTCCACTTTAAAAGATGGAACGACAGCGAGCGCATAAGGTGACGGTGGAATCTTCGCTAAAGGAACGCAATTTCCAGCTCACTATTGAGCCCAGCGATAAGGTAGGCCTATCTATAAAACATTAGCTTGACTATCAAGAGTCCTTTCCGCTCGAACTAAAAGGCGAGTGGTTAAACTTTACATGCCTCGCATCAGGTGCGTTTTCTTTCCAACGAAACGTTCGGCGTTGTGAGCAAGCGCAACGAGCGTATAAAAGCAGCTGTTGCGGGCGACGCATGGGTGCATGACAAATTTTACTCAAGGTACTCCTGATGTTTTTTAAACTGACTGTAGATCGGTCGCCCCCATGCGTATCTAATTTGATACCTTTCGAATGGTATGTCGACCCACCCACTGTCATGCACATGAGCTGTCCTGTGACTGAAATAGTAGTATAACGGCTGAGCGGATTTCTGCAGTTGGTGTTTACGGGCGATGTGACTGGTGAGATTCGTCTGTCGATGAAGTTAACCAACAACAGCGATTCTCGGCAGGCATTCAAAGTGAAGTGCACGCGTAACGATTTGTTTCGTATTCGACCAGCCACGGGGATTCTCGAGTATGGGAAAAGTACCTACATCACTGTTACTTACAGGTAGCTTTCAGCTTTTCTTTGATCCACTCAACATGTTGTTTCAGTCGGATTATTTGCTCCCATTTGTTCACCTTTAAATATTTAGCGAACGGAAGGTTTTCGAAAGATCTTGGAAAATTCCGGACCATCTAAGAGGGGATTTTGACGGATGAAAGTGTGATGAAAAACTTTGATGAAAGAAATTCGAAGTTTCTTTCTCCTGGCGAAAACAATTTCAAATTACCAATTAGCTAAAGTTTTAATGCCCACCACGGAAAAGGTGGTGGGGATCAAGTGGGAAACACTTCAACCTACAAAGAACCAGAAAAGTTCAGAATTGCTCTTTTAAGGTGCCCAGAAAAGAGGCGAGTGCCCGAGTCTGGTAGACATCATTTTGGCATCTATCATATCCCTGCACCCGAAGGGGCAACATGTGCCAGTGTTTGGGCAGAACATTACGGACCGCCGCAAGGGGAGCTTAGAATGAAGGTGAGTAGTATACAGCAAATTCGAGTTAATATAAAAGATATGCTGCAAGTACGAATTCACTCGCTAAACCCCTTTAAAATTATTACAAAATAATTTAGTGAGACGAAGAACTAAGATTTGTAGTAATATCTTTATTGTTCGTTGCTACCTTCTGTCATTTAAGCTCTGGCTTTGAGACTAGTTATGGCTCTACTTCATATTTTTCAAGTCATTCGTCTTGTCTTCTCCATCCTTCTTCAATCCTTTCCTTGAAAAGAAGCACCTATTCAGGAATCTAGGATGATCTGAGTTAGCGCGGCTTTAAACTCGCAAGTAGGATAGATTCTTTTGTAGAGGGGTTGGTTTGAAATGGGCTTTATAGGAAGGATGCGCAGTAGAAACAGTGATAAAAATTGCACGTAGTGGAAACGATTTTGACTCGTTGATAGGTTAGGCAATTTTTGCATAGGTGAATAGAAGATCTAGCCCAAGTGTGGGTGATCTGACATTGGCATTCTCACGATTGTTTAGCACATTCGCACCCATGTGGCATGGTAGTTTGCGTTGTAGTTCGTTGAAAGCCCGCTCCTTAGCACCGTTAATAATTCAGTGTTCCCATTTCGGCATCGGTCCATATTTCTTCGATTTTGCCGTGCAGTATGCAAGCCACTTCATGTTTTATTCTGAACCATACGTGTTTTGATACGAAATGACTCATGCAATAACGCAATGATTAAGCTATTTTTTCATTTGATGGGGTTCTGCTTCAGGTGTTCTTCGAGAACACTCAGTCGATGTCATCGAAAAACGACAATAAAGAGAATATTAAAGAAGCTTCTCAAAGCTCCAGTACGGCTTAAACATAGTTGTGCTATCTGTGAAACCGTTGTATGATAAACCACACAGTTGAAGAGCTAGGGTCATAAGACAGTCAGTCTCGGTAGGGAAGTGACGAGCCAACAAAGAAATAGAGTCTCCATTGCCCACCCCCTCCTGTAAATAAGACGTCTTATTCCGAAAAATCGAGGACTTTCTTTCACAAGTAACCCAGATGTCAAGTGAAAGAGTGTCTTCAGAATCCTTGAAAATTCCCTTTCATCGAACAGTATTTTATAGCTAAAAAGCAGTAAGTGAAGGGCAGCTAGCTTACGTGACACTCTGTAAACTTTGGCATTAGACATGGTAATCCATTAAGTCAAGGAGGAGTAGCAATTTATAAAGAGGAGAAGTGCAAGAGCATTTATTTCCTAAATGATCGGGTGGTACGCTCATGCTGGGCGACAGCTACGCCAACTGTTCCATATTGCAACGATTGCCAAATAAAATTTATGATGATCTGTATTTCAAAGTGTCTGTCAAGTGCACCACTGCAGTTTAGTACATGCGCGGACATTTAACCAAATCTTTTCCTGCAAAGATCTTTCGTGATCACGTTTTCTTCGTCGCGTTATTGCGCGGAGACAAATATGTCTGCTCTTCGATCTCCACTCTTTTAAGAAATGCGAGCAAGCGATTTGGGGGCCAATGAACTCCAGCCAGTGCAAACAGGGACAATTTTAGCAACTACATTTTGTTAAATATCTTCGACCTCGTTTGACGAGTAATCTACCTTTTATACGAGAACAGAAAAATTAATTCAGTGCTCATGTTCAAAAAACCAATAAAGCGATTACTACTGCTGAAGGTAAAGTCTGATCCGCTAAAAACAGTATATGATGCATTGAGCTGTGCGTTGTTTCATATTCTCGGACACTCGTCATGACAAAGGTCAATTTCCGCGATAGTGAAATGCCTTGAAGAAGTATAAGGCGTATCATTATCCACCTCGAAATTCATTTCGATTTCTCGGCATTCGCCCTGTCATTTTCATGGCTTCACGCATGCGCTGGGTGCGTTTTTTGTCATTGTGAGGGATACCGAAACCCCATCTTTCTCACGCTGACGTTTCCAGCTGTTAATTTATCTTCGACTGTCTTTGAAAAACAGCTAAATTCGCAGCTGAACTGCCCAAATTTTAATTGCCTTCTGCATCGAAAATGTCCTATCTTTTCGCTAACGGAACGTATATTTATTGTTGCGGACTTCAGTGCACTTTTTAGCTGGATTCGACGCAATTTTTCAAGAGCAAGAGGAACGTGATGTTGGACGCTATGTTTACTATCATTAAAGCCAATTTTATGTTGAGAAGTCGAACACACTCGATACCTGCACTTTAAAATTGAGCGCACTAAACTTCAACTTAAATTTTTACTTCCCTTAACTCGAGTCGATTTTCGCAAAGCAATCAGTTGGGGCATACGAAATGAGGACGCAAGATTTTCCCGTCTCGGGTGAGAACAATGAATGAGACTAAGCGACAGTTGAGCTTTGCGTAACACAAGCTTTTTTCTTCGCATTTCCGCTCTTGAAACGAGCTCCGCTGGTGGCAAGTTATACAACAGTAATACAGATTGTTATGAAAGTGGTTGTTCTTAAAATTTCCTGCGGAGGGCTGCTTTTTCGGATTATTTTGCCAACCAAACAGTGGGAAGTGTCACTCTGCTAACAGCGGTGTCTACGAATTTAGCGACCAGTAGCTTTCAGTTGCCAATAAATAAATAAGTAATATATATATATATATACAACAAACACAAGCGCTTACTGTGCTCTATTACGAGTTGGCAAAAGCGCATGAACACTGGACGATGGTACGGCAGCGTTTAAGTCGCATGGGAAATTTATAAAGCTTGGCAAATTTTATCCAATTCAGTCAATTTGAGAGCTCAAGCCAAGCGCGCTGAAGTACTCAGCTAATAAAGGTTGCTACAGAAGGAGCTTCTAAAAGGCCTTCGAATTTCTTGCAAGCTAAAGTTTTCAATTCTGATTCATCTAGTGGACTATGTGGAATATCGCTGATGATTTCCCTGGAGGCGATCAGAAAACACTCAACTCGAGCGATTACCTCATTTCTTCGAATACTATTAAGGCAGGGAAGCGCAAAGGATTTTTTGGAAGAAATGATGAAGTTAATTCCACTTTCAGGCCAAGACATGAGTGGTTCGCCTGACTTCAGCGCTGTTGTTGATGCTAAAGATTTTTGACAATGATGGACTGAAGCATCAGACAGTCAGCGTCTCTCACCCCTGCAACGGATTGCGTTACGCATTTCGTAGTAACTTTGATCTCCAAGCACTATTAAGCCGAGGAGCAATCGTATAAACGTTCCTTTTCTCCTGATTATATGCTCCACTTCGAGCACTGCTTGTGACAAGCCGTTGTAAATGGGCTCTGCCATTGAATAACTGTAAAACTGCCATATTTTGCAGCAAGAAACCAATAAAGAGGAAATGAGGTGTCATTTTCACTATGAGGCAGATAACTGTGTTTTCATTATTGGACATTATACTTTATGAAATGATGATTATCCACTGCTAACAATGAATTTTTGAATGTTTGGACTCATGTAAAACGTTTCCGAATGTACGGCGTGCAGCTGTGTGCGACTTTTGTTCATTCAAACCGAACAGCCCATCACTATGAACGCGTCAATCTGATGCCTATACGATGTCAGAGAGGGAGAGATGGATGGACTAGGACACTGTGACATGCGGCGTTTTTGGGTTGATCTTGTTCCTTAGCTATTCAGTGGTTTCTCGTAAGGTTTTTATGTGAAGAAGATGGCTTGCATTCTATTGCGAAAGCGTTTTCCTTTTCAGATACTCTTAATAATATCGTTGCAAAATTCAACGGGTCCGATCCCGAGTGTTGTTAACTTTCGTGTTGCATAATTTCGAGCTAGTATCAGTAAGCTCTGAAGCAATGATGCATTGTTGACTTTGGTTTCTTGGAGATCAATCGGTCTCGTTGATGACTCTCTCCTTGTGATTCTTCCTTCCGGACTTTCCTAAAAGAGGATTCTAGGCTTGACATTCGCTCATTTTCTCCTCGAAATTCGTAACCTTCGTACTAATTCTGTCGTTTTTCTATAAATCGATAGAATTTCATTTGCATTTAGAAAATTCTAGTCAAAAGCTGAGTAATTGAAACGCACACTTCTTTTCTTCGTTTAATTAATTTAGGAGAAATATTTGCTCCTCCTATGGGTCACAGTCATCTCTTGTTTCAGCAAGACTTGCTCTCCTATTCGATACTGTGATAAAACGTGTTCTTTCAGCCGCCTGCTTAATCCCTCACAAATTACGCTTCGTTTGCCGTACTTATTTGTAGAAAGTTCATAGCTGCAGTTCCATATGGAAGCAAATAAGCTAGAAGGTTTCGACTAACCTCGTTCGCACAACTACTTTATGTTTTCGCTAGCGAATTTGTTGAGGACGAAAGGGCTCCGTGTGGCGCTCTTTTCCTGTGAATCAGAGGATGTGAGGCAGTGAACTCGTCAGTGCCTCAACTAACATTAATCTAAATAGTAGCATGCTGGATTCGACCTGTCTGACTTCTTTTGATGTTTTCACATCACTGAGTGATTCGTAAACGAAGCGTTTCATCAGATTTTAATTTTTGTCATTATCGAAACCGTCGCTCTCCAAGTTGCAGACTTCTTCCTCATAATTTGCTCTTTTAGCAACATTTTCCCACTCATCTCGTTGCAGTGCAGTTTCGTTTATTGCTCACAATATATAGGAATTTCAATTCCTTCTGGAAACATACTTGGAGAATTTTATCTAAAATTCCACGCAGTAATGTATGATGATGTTTTGGACTTTCATTTGCAAGCAGCGCTCCAGACGTCAATTGTGCGCTTGTAGTGCGTGGTAGTGGCCATAATGTGCATATCCGCTATTGGTTTTTTGACGGCTGCGCTAATTGGGCTCTATGTTGAAGCAGTTCAGTTCGATCTGGATTCTTCGCAAGGTATTCTCACCAGTTTTGTTGTTTCAGTTATCTTTCATTTTGCAGATTGTTTTCGCGGGTGGGAAGAACACTCACGTCTACTCGTTCGATTTCCTTTAAGTTACTTTGCGACGTTTCCACATTTTTGCGGCATTTGGAGCCAGAAAACGATTGCATCGTACCCACTTTCACATGGCAACGCACTCTTGGCAATAACTTTTATATACATCGCAACTTAGGTTTCATAACGAATTGACTCTCATTTTATAGTACTTGCATTTCTCTGCATTCATAGTGGAACATATTCACTTGTATAATGGGATATATTACACGTCCGTAGTAAAACGGTAGCGTGAATGGAAGCAAAACTCAGCTATAGTACGAGGGCACCAAAGGCTCAAACAACAGAATAGAATTTATTTTCAGTAGGTGGCAATCGAGTGGCAATAAGAAGCAGTATGGTCATACTAGGAGCAGGTCTCCTCTTCAATAAAAGTATAAATGCAGTTTTCGAAGATTTTATTCAGCGCTTAAACTTACTTCAATGTCAACTGTCGACTGCAGTCGATATGAATAGCCAACTCAAAAGCGTTCTTTTTGGCTTTTTCAACAAATAATCCCCCATTCCTACTAAAAGGAAGCACTTTTATTTTGCTCCACCGGAAGTGCAATGAAGATGACTGAGGCTAGAAACCAGCACTAGTTACTGGAAAAGATTTACGACCATGCTTAAATACAAATAGACCCCTCAACTGAGAGTTCTCAAATTTTTATAAATGCCAGGGAATGGCATCCTCCTTTGCCCCTCCAGCTGTTATGCTGTTCACATTATGAAAGCTTTCAGGCTGGCGCAGCTATCAATACATTCAAACATTCATTTGTGATCTGAACAATCTCTATCGAAATACATAGCCACGGAAATGTGTAGCTCTAAGTGACAGTGATAAACTGAGTAGTTGTTGAAGGCGGGATTTGTCCGAGATGATGACACCCAATTTCCACCGGTAAAAATGTGCTAACCTCAGAAATTTCAGGTTACTTTACTTCACTGAAGGATTCACCGTTAGATACAGTATACTCTGCAACGAATGGATTGCGCTCATGGCATGATGATCCATACAGTTTCGACCCGTTTGCACCCGTCGATCTGCGTGCCAAACGTTCCTTCTTTCACGATCGAGCAACTACGTTAAGCGGAAAATTAAATTCAATGCGAGATGCTAATTAGGCAGTTCCATCATGTAATACACAAATACATTATCAGTTATGTCTTTATATGATGATGAGCCAAGTTGTCCGCGGCAGTGAAAATAAAACGAAATTGATATTTATCAAACGCTTAGCATGAATAGTTTCGGCAGGCACTGTGCCCACTTTTGAGCGGGTCAGAGAGTTCATTTCGATCGAAGTCTTTTGAGTTCGGTTCATTTGGAATTAAACGGCTTTTCCACAAGAAAACTGCATCTAAACGTTCTAAGACACTTCGGATCCTTTCCCGAATCTTCCCCGTCCTCTCATTTTCTTCCCCTTCACCAGTTTTATGACGCTGGGCTCCACTGTTTACATAAGGAGTAAAATGTGGCATCTATTCTACTTAACTTTGTCGGGAACGTTGCCTTGAACGAGAGTAAGCCGTACGTACATATTTCGCTATCCTTGGAGCATGAGGAGGAGAAGAGGATAAGGGAGACCGTGGATGAGATCTCAATCTATATGTGTCACTTGTCACAAGTTCTGTTGGAAAGATATTGAAAGAGTCACCGTACGCATAAAATTAGATGTTACCAATGTTGTTGAAAGTGTCGCATCGCCATAGTGCACCAGATTTTCCAGGATAAACTGAGTTTGTAAGACGACTTCAGCATAATCGTTAGTTTCTGACGGAGCAGCCATAATTGACCTCAGTGATTCGAAGAAAAAGATGGATAAATATTTCTAGAAGCAGACGCTCTCGGAGATAGACCACAGCTCGAGGCTCGGAGATTCGGGCCGCAGTATAATGGTCGAAAACTGCCCTCAGACGAAGTTGCCTCACAGAGCCAAATATCATGGTGCCGTCTTTGTGAACTTTTATCCTATTGTCGCTTTAGCCCTTCTTTGCATATTGTATTTATGCTTTACTTAAGTCGGCCACGAAGAGATTACGGCAGTCTTCGACCATTATTTTAATCATTTGAAGGGCGCTCTGTAAATTCATACTGTTTGAAGCGATTAGAGTGGTTAGTTGATCAATAGATGAAGAAAAAAGTCAAGGATTTGACCATTGGCAAGTTAGGTGTCAGTTGGAAAACCTGGCGAAATATCTGCTGCATTATTATTGTAAGAGAACCTCTTTTGGCGGAAATGGAGTCGCGACGACGTTTGCCGAGTTTTCGTTTTATTTGCTGGGACGATGGACGCATATTTCGATATGCAGTGAGAGCTGCTTCTAGAAAAACGTAGACTAACTACATCCAAAGTTCCAAAATAATATAAACCGTCAGGCTGATGCTAATTGCTTCGTCAGTTTCGTTGAAGATGAGCTTTGTATGTTCAGTCATATCTTACCTTCTATGCGGCATATGCTGCATTGAGGTCATCTAATGAAGAGATATTACAAACGCAGACGCAACGTGTTTGATGTGCTGATACATGTTATGAGCACGGCTCGTTGTTATATAACTGAACTTGGTGCTTTGCAGTGAAAAATTACAGTCTAAAATGGCGTTTTGCCCCACGTAGGCCGCATGCATCTGAAATTTCATCACTGTGTTTACTGCGTCCTCAAATTGAGAACGGCATGCACGTCAACCGTCTTCCCATTCCTACATTCGGTAACTGCATATGGCGTCCCCCTCAGCAGCTATCCGAAGCCGGGTCGACCTAGAGATTACAAGTCCTCAACTAATTGCGTTAGACAGTCGTCTATCGAAGTGCTGTACGTAAATCAAAGCCCTTGAGAATCTAAACGAATAAAATCACCATTTTATTGAAATCAAGAAAGTGAAGGCATAAAATCCTTCAATGACCATACTGCTCAGGACAAGGGGGATGGTATCTTAAGCAGTGCTAAGAATATATCGCCAAATAAATAGTGACTTTTGAATGATAATGAGAAAATGCTGATAAGGATGGGAGAATGCCAACTAAGATTGTTCTGTGCTGCGGTAATTTTAAGTTCTGACGACAGTAGTTTGTGATGAAACTTAAAACTTTCATTGGGCCACAATACTGATACTGTATTTCCACATACTGTACAATAGCTGAGTGAAGGCCTTTATATCAGGATTTTTTCTTCAATGAGACTCCACTTTAGCTTTCGTTTCAGGGTACTGATCGCAATTGATTACTGTTAAGAATATCACAGCCTAAACAGGAAATTTACTTTTATTGCCAGCGCACAATTACAAACTTCTTTTAGGAATCCTCAAGTTTATTGGACGTGTGTAGACACACTGAATGAGAAATTATGTAGGTCTTTGTCTTGAACAAGGATCATTGCAAGAGGAAGCCCTGTTTTGTCTGGAGCAGTGCTGTAATCGTCAAGCTTCTCCTCCTGGATCCGAGATCAATGGTGGCGCCATTCGTCGACTGAAATCGTATTGTGAGGTGAGAAAATAGATTTGAGCGCACTGTATGTAAGTCGTACGAGGCTGTAAGGTGCAGTTTCAAGTATATAAGACGTGAAGCTAACTCCACGTTTGCTATTCTATTACCGACCGATTGGTTTCATTCGAAAGTGTCTCAGCGAAATGTGGAGAATCTCTGTTTATGTCGTCAAAGTCATAGTTGTCTACAAAGCAGCCAAATTATTCAGCTGTCCGCAACTAATGCTCTGGCCACCTGACATGTCTTTGAGTCGACCATGGCGATCAACACCTTTAGTCTATGCAGCCGTTTAGCTCCAGAAGACTGTTGGATTTACGGAATTAAATGGAAAGAAGTGAAAACTTTCTGCCTCTTTATCAGGCGAATTCAGTCTCTAAATGGCAAATTCGGTCACAATCGAGGAGAAAGTGGCCGAATGGCTGAACCGTAAAGGTTAGCGGTGAAAACATTCAAGTGGATCTGTCAAGTCAAGGCCAACAGATTGTCATAACTGGACCGAAATCGTTATGAAGACTGTTTGCGTGGCGAAAATTTCCAGAAAATATTAAGTGAATTTTGTAAACTTATCACTCCTTAATGGTTTCTTTTGGAATTCTCTCTTCAGTTTAAAGAATTGTATGGACTTGTTTTCTCGAAGGGTATGCTCAAAAAATGCACCTCACGTACAACAAAACTCAAATATACGCCCTAAAATGCTGCCTCATATGAGAAAAGTGGAATACCTGAATGTCGAATGTATGTTTTTGAGATCAGTCCAAAGACTCCAACACAACTATGTTATGAGCGACCGTCATCATTGAATAAATTAACGAAACAGGGTGAAAAAGGACGAAGTTTGATGGCAAGAAACGACCTCGCCGTGAAAACTCACACAATGACGTTGAAGACGGAAGGTTTCGTATGAAGCTTGAGCAGAAACTGCCACTGCATAGGAGGATGTTGATGTGCTTGATGGTCAGAAAATGGAACATCATCAACGCTTAACAGTTTCGACATTGAATACATGACTAAGAAAGGCAAAAAGTAGTGAAATAGAAGCGAGACAAATAATACAAACTTAGCGTCGAATCTCGCGAATAGGGAGCCGTTTCGAATGCATTGGCATATTGGTGTGATAACTTCTCCTAAACCGTTTTATTTCTCTTCAAAGGGCGAGATTTTCATAAAGAAGGAACTCGATGCTCTCGTTGAGTAAACTGCAACGAAAACAGGCGGAGAAGAAAATGCACTTAGCCGCATTTAAAAGTAAAGAAGTTCGAGTTTGAAATAGTTTCTAGTCAAAAAACTTGGCGAGCACAGCAGCAAACACGCCGAGCACAATCGATTGCCACTGCAATTTCTTCGCCTTCATTTATTCACTGCAACTATCTGGACAGCTATCGTCTACTTATTATAACCGCTTATTTTCATATGCGACGCTCATAATCCTCCCGAATTCTAAATATCACTGAATCAAGAGAAATGTTTCAGAAAACTTGTTTAAAAACTAACGCAATACGCAAAGACACCACGATACCGTTATCCACTTGAACCTGTGCACTTGTCGATTGGAGCTTTTGTGCCTGCGGTCCTCAGAAAATATGTTATGGCGCACATTATTGTTTCGGAGACTTACACTACCAGCCGGCTTGTGAAATTAAATTGGAAATCGTACTGTCACTGACAAGATATTCCCACTTCATTCCTTATCTAAACAGGAAGACAGGAGCATCTAAGTCCTTCCAACACACGTCGCTCGTTAGTAACGATGTTTTTTTTTCGAAGTAGGAGCAACAGCTCAAGAACCATGTCATGCAAAAGGATTATAGGTATTTAAAATACCGAATAAAAGGTCTCCAAGAGTTTGCTTGCATTTTTTATTCAAAAGAACGCAAGTATAAGATTGTGACTTCAAGATGAAGAGTAAGATGGAAGTATTGAATGCTATCACGGAATAAGTTTTATGGGTCGAAAGCGACAGTCGGGGTGCCAGTAAGTAGATTAAGGTATAAATTTTTGTTATAAGGATATGTTGAGGGCTATGAGCCTTATGTAGAAGGGAGAGAGGGGACTGGTTCGAAATTTCGGACTAATCTTCATCCCGAAGCTTATCCAACAAAACGTTTCTTTCTGACGTGGACATGTAGGACACCGCCACACAAACGAAGATGCTCCTACACAGACAGATATACAAACACATTTACGCATGCCCAAACATACTCCCGTACACAACACGCATCTGATTTCCAAAAGCGGGACGTCCTCGTTGTGTTTGAGACATGAATGGGATGTTTTTTATGAACGTATGGACGGTTCCTAATTCCATTTAATCCCATCCAAATTCTTGACTCAGTCCAGCGGTCGTTGTTTTATTGATTTTTCAAGGCTTAGTCTCGGTGCTTTGGGAAACAGGTAACAGAGTGCATAGAAAACGATCCCAGTGAGCAGCAGCCCTTGCGACATGGTGGATCTGATATTCGTAGATTATGCGAATTTTCCATGCCGCAGGTACCCAGATGATCGTACCCTAGAACCCCTTCAAGAGGCAAAGCTCCTCGGAAATCGAAATCCATCCCGCTGATGGTGAGCGGAAACCTCCACCACCTTTGGTTTACGCCATTGTGCCCCATAAGTTGACAAGCTTTGCAAAGGATTATCAGTTCTTGAGCAATTGTCGTCATAAACTTTTGGTGCAGTAAAATGTGGCACAATACACCTTAGAAAACCAGAGTTTACGAGAATTAGGGATCGGTGATGCATAATATGGTGTGGTTTTGAAAATTTTCGAGAACGTGGGATATAAAGTGCCATAACTTGAACATCGAGGTGAACTCGCGTCATTCATTTGTAAGCCTTTTATTAGCTGCAGTGGCGTGACGTTAGTTCTTTTACCGCTGCCCTCTTTTTCGAAGTAAACTGCTGCTTCCCCAACAGTTCATCTACATCGTGCCTCCCTTAGCGTCTGTCCGGCCACAGCTACACTGTTTCAAGCAATCAATCCTCTTGTCTTCTTGCGGCTGTTTTTTCTCAGCTCTTGAGATTGTTATCTGCACGCCAATGCTGCTCATGGAGGTGGAGAAATTTTCGGACTTTGAGGAGTGCTTCGTGAGGCTCCCGTGAATACTTATGTTTCGAAAATTCTCTGCAGCAATATGGGCTTTGAAGCTCAGAAACCCCATGATGGAAGCCTCCGTGGTTCAGGATCCATATCATTTCTGCGCGAATGTATCCTTCAAGCGGGCCCCGAAAGTGGAAACAGAAATGAACTCTCAACAAAGCCGTGCATATCATGCACGTAACAACAACGCGAGTACCATTTCCATATCTTGTAACATGAGTTTATGCAGTTATGTTAAAAAATTTCGCAGTAGCTACTTAGATAAGAATTTTGTCATCGCGTCTACATTCCACTCTTTCTCGAGAGGTGCAGTTGGGGCCGCCATCTACCAACGTGGCAACTGCATGCATTACCAGAATCTCAGCTACCCCTTACGCCCTTCTCTGGTTGCTGCAGTGAGAAATGAATTCGAGCGCTGATTTCATGCGCAAAACAGGTGGCAAAGAGTCAAGATTTTTGGTGAGAGGTAGATTTCTTGACCAGATTGTGTCCGGTGGCGACTCCATGGATTCTCCACTTTCGTTTGCAAATGCGGAGAGGAAACCATGCTTGCCTATCCACCAGCTCTCGCAGAAGTTCACATGACCAACCTTTGAAGCATAGCTCTGATTTTCATTTTGCGCTCTTTGAACGTGTGAAACAATTACACACATCATTCTACCTCTCATTTCAGCGGCGTATCGCTGAACGTTAACGTTCACAGTTGAACATTCGCATGATATAATTCTATGCTCTTGTTTAGCTAATGCGATGTGATCGTTTGTGATTTTGCAAGTCCGAGTGAAAGAAACTGCCGGGCTGTTTTGTCACTGATGGTTATATCATCCTGTTCAATTAGAAAATGGCGAGGACAATCGCAGTTTCAAAAGGTTTCATCAAAAATTCGCTTTCCAAACGTCTAATTGGAATAATTCCCAACTTGCGTTGTTCCCATCTTCGGCGCAACCCGAACAAAACGGTTCCATCGTTAGTTACAATCACCACTGGATGTTATTTACCACCTGCTGTCTTTCGATCAATACTGGCGACCTACCTTTTCGTTTCTTTCTGCCATAAATCCATGCCTACCAAACAAGATTACAGGCGAACATTAATCAGCTTCGATGAGGAAGAGGACGAGGTATTTCCACACACCCCGCGTTCCTCAGTTAATATTGTTCCCACGCACTAAACGGACTCACAGTCAATCCGATGCTTTCAGAGAGAACAACTTCCTTCGTTGGCAGCATAAAAGTTGCGCCATGGGAATGATGGCTCCCTCAACAACAAAAAAGACGTCAACAAATCGCAGTGAACCTCGGTATTTGCATGAATGTTAAGTGCCGAATGCAACGTCTTCGTTCGCAAATTGAAAATATACGGAGCAAACTCAAATATGTCACTACACTCTGCCTCAAACCTCAAACTGCACATCATGTGCTAATTATTCCCAATATTGAGATCTTCATTGATGTGTGCTGTAAACAAAGAATAAACCTTACTCCGCAAACGTTAACCTCAAAAAATACACAAATCATAGCTGCGGATAATAAAAACTCATCATTAGTTCCATAAATAAACCTCCTTTCACGGTAAGAACAATTATAGGCCGACCAATAGAGACCATTTCCGAGCTTCGTGTAGTATTCCCACATGACCATCGCATCGAGAACGATGTACACTCTCGCGTATTTCAAATCCTGACTTTTTCCTGCTCCGCAAAGGCGACGGATTTCTCTCATAATGCAAGCAAAACTTTTCGCGACCCCTGCTGCGACAATGTGAGTTGCTTTCCCATGCGAATTTGTCAATTCGTGCTCAGACTACATCTTAAACGGTTTCTAAAGACGCAAGTTCCCTCACGCAGGCTTAGAAAGATTACATCAGTAGTTTCCACAATTTCAATTCCACGAAAACAGAAGACATTCACGAGATCTGCTGAGTCTCAAAGACAAAGAGGGCAAATATGAGATTTGCTGGGCTCAAAAACTATTTACATCCACTGATGCATGTGGGTAACCTCAGCAATATTAATTACCTCGTTCAATATTAATTAAACTATCATCGAAAAACTCTTGATGTATTTACTTCCTTTTGCTCATTCATAGTAAAAAAACTGCTGGAAGTCGATACCTCGCAAAAAAACGGTTTCTCGGCTATTTTTCCTCTACGATATCCCACTCTTCCGCACACGTTCCCCTTCACCTCAGGCACTAATTATTTGCCATATAACGATATTAACCACATAGAAGAACGAAAAATTTATGTGAAACGAATAGGACAAAATAACGAAGTCACAACAGCGGATGAGAAAATGGAAATTAGTGAAACCTTAAAGAACGCAAAACATCCTCAACATCTCTGATGATGCCAACGAATTGCTGCAATGAGCCATTCAGCAATATACGAAAGAGTTCAAATGACTGATAAAATAAGCGAAAATATTTTGTTGAACAAGAGAATTTGCTCGAACAGTGAAAATATAGCAGTTTAAAAGAAGCTTTGACCAGATGAAAGCTCCGTTAAAAAACAATGTTCAGCGATCGCCCATCGCAGCACCACGAACGGCAGCTGCGGAATTGAGACAGTATGCGCTAACCGGCGCTACTGTCGCTGCACGAAGCGAAACAACTACAAACATTCATAATTGTCAGTGAATTGGATGTTGAATATAAGAGCACACCCCCTTTTCTCCATAAACATCGCTCGATTCCTCGAATATATTTTGGAATAACCTCAAAATTCAAAAATAAGGAACCAGTGGACTGTGAAGAATATATCGCTGCGGATGCGACGAGGACCAAATTTCCCCAAAAAGTTCCCGACATGTTCTCTCTCGATCTTCCCCCCAATCTGTTTGCCACATCGTTCACAAAATTTGTTCATTCTCGTGCTTCTGCTCTAGTTTCTGCTAAGAACGTTTTTTTTTGCTGAAATAACTTGACTATTCTGACACCATAAACGCTTTTGGTGATATCAGATATACAATTCCAAACAGTACGAGTACCCGATCATTCACAGAAAACTTGCATAAAGCAAACAACGGTTAATGACCTTGAGGTCGGGAACAGCGGAGAAAGGGGAAGAGTCTCAAATCTTTCAATTTTTAAAGAAACGGATTTGAAAACCTGCGCACACTAGGTCCAGAGGTGAGTCTAAACGAGAGGAAGTAGCATCCTCTGCAGAAAATCAGTACGCCTCTTCCTTTCTCCTTCGACGGATGGGCAGGACTGCATGCAAATTTGTGTCAAAGAATTTGCAAGAAACGATCACTCAGTGACTTAAAAGCTGCTCACCCACGCCTACAAGGACTGCTCTGATCAACTGGCGTTTCCTCTGCCGTCTTGCTCCTCTTAGCAGGTGGAGCGAACATCGCTTCCTTATCATCGCCTGCCTCTGAAAAGTGCAATAAATGGTGCATGTTGATGGTGCCATTTTGTGCGACGACTGTCTGTCAGCTTAGCACCAAATTACAGCTACTGAACAAAACCTCCGTGCATTCAACTAAAATTCATTTATCTGTTTACTACTCTGTACCCGATACATCGCGCGAACATAACAACTATGTTATGCAAGTGACCGTGGTAGTTGATCGATGAATGCGAGCTCGATACAATATCCCACCCGCGTTATTCGCTTGGTTGCGACACTAAGCTGCCCACACGAAAAACCTATATGAAAGCTGCGTGCGAGTAACTGAATAGGCGTGCTAATCTCAAATATTTCTTTCATCTACTGGTATTAAGAACAAAAGGAGATAACAGAATATTATGCTCTGGTATACCGCTCAACAAACCAATCGAATCCGCATATAAACAAGAAATAGTCACCTTAACATATGCGAGAATATGTTTTTATATCTCATCTGACAGGTCGATTCATACGAATTTCCCGCAAAACATTCATCAGTCATCACTCGGTCGACTTAAAATGTTGCGGTTTTTGAGCACTTCTGAATGCTCAGGACTGTTTTCGAAGTACACTGATCGAAGCCTATAGCGTTCGCTTCGAGAATTTACAACTATCGGACAAGCAAAAAGGCATAGATGCAGACATAACATTATAACGATGAGCCTTTGCACTGGAAGCCTAAACTACACTCATTTACGAATACTACATACCAAAACACTGTGGATGCACCACCCTGAATAGAAGATTGTCGCATGTCTGCAGATGAGATCTAAATGTAGACGGTATAACGTAGGAATTATATAAGAATGTTTCAAAAATACAATTCAAAATAGAAACGGGCTAATCGTACTCGTAATCGGAGCCAGCGAACGGATTTCCAATATGAGGAAAACGCACTCATCAAGCATTCTTCCAATCAGATCAAGCGATGATAGAGACAATCAAGAAGCAGTAAGAGCAGTCAATGACAAACGCAAAACATATCGAAACCTGTTCAATAAAAGTTTCAGTCTCACTCTGATGCGCGAATAATTGGTCCGCGATACATAAACATAAGCGGAATTCACTTCCGCAGATAAATACGCAACGAATTCAACACGTGCAACTTTCAAGTTTCGACAGCTGAAATTGGCGAAGTACCACAACGCAGCGAAGTTGCTCACTGAATGCACTTTCACAGTTATTCCAAGCTCTTCGGCTCATAAGACTCATACTTTAATGAGCTAACTATGCAGCGTGACAATGCAGCTCACTGCACGTTCAAGGCGTTCTACAGACCACAAAAATACTCACATCGACTTAAATACATTCGTACAACAGATAAATGCGAATGAATCGAAACGAACCACTTATTGTTGTTGGTAACGCCAAAATTGCGTTCTGCTTCCAGCGTCCCGGCCGATCCAGCAGTGCCTCCAGATCGCTGGTGCAACTTTCGATTTGTGCTGAAAACGAAGCATATCCACTACCTTTTTTTTCAATCTGAGAACACAGAACACCTCATTTCAGTAAGACAAATTAAGGTGAATGAGAGAAAATTGCTTCAACTATTCCCAAGCAACCATCGCGACTTAAGCATAGACAGCGGGTGTAACAAGAGATCTATGTGCAGACTAGTGCCTACTTCGGCAATTATAATAACAGCTTGACGACTAATCCGTGGCAAAGGAGATCAGATATTATTTGAAAGTGTGAAGAGGAAGCGAATAACAAGAAGTTAAACTCTTTTCTCATTTTGATCAAAGCAAAAAAAAAGCTATAGGAGCTGCAAATAGTCTTCCAACTCCAAAAATAACGAGCTGAATGAGGACGCTAAAAAACTAACTGGGAAAAGCAACATAAATGAAAATAACGAAGTATCGTAGCGGTTCTATGTTGGTGAACGAACTTTCACATGAGTATAAATAAAGAGTCAGATACTTCCACGCATAAAATGCAACATACATACAAATATATGTTCAACCCAGCTGCTAGTAAACTTCCAAGAAGCAGCGAACATGAACAAGAGGAAATGTTCGCTGTTTCACCCAAATGGGCTCAAAATTCAATCATTAACCCTACAGCCAACGGTGCGGCCCAACAAAAACAAAATTCCAGGCAACCGTCTTTGAGGGATTTCATCTGTTGCAAGCTATTAGCAACTGCCTTTCCTTATAGAAGGATGAGTGGAGAAGAGAAAGAGGAGGACGTAATCAAAGGAAACTATCAGTTGAAAAGCATCTCATACAAAAAGCAGAAATTCCATCTGAGGCGCCTCACAACAACTGCTGCAGTTTTCATTCAGCATTTCAGGTGTGATCTTTGATATAAGCGACTAAAAATACTTTTATTCTCAAAAAAGTGGAAGAAAAACTCTCTAGCAACGTCCTTCTTTCGAACTCACTTAATCGTGCGCACTAAAGGAATATAAGGGTAAGAGAGAGACAGAGCAATCCAACAGTTAGCCGCTATGAACGGGACAAGGAATTAACCGCGACCCTGAACTCAACGGAATGAATGATTTTAAGTACGTGGAGGAAAAGAAACGTGCAAAGAAAGCGTTCAATTTCAAAAGAACCGTTGTTCGATAAAAACCTTCTAAAACCAACGAAGATATAAAAGCAAAAACTGACAGAGAAAAAGCAGCATTCCCTCTTTCTTCTCTCTATCTTCCTCCCAAAGCCATTCATCAAAGCAGCTCTCTTTGGAATAGATGAAAGCAAAGACTCTGATAATTTCGGGAATTCGATTCATCAGAAGTAATACGGATCATCGTTAATCCCTCATCCATTCTTAACACAACAAATATCAGACAAATGCCGAGATATGAATGATGCAAAGGCATAATGAACATCAAGGATCAGGATAAAATGAAATTCTAACGTACATAAAAGGGATTCACAATACCTATGTTGCACTGTATATTTTACTGCACGCGCACTGTCTGCATTCCTAAATCACACTAGCACATCCTCGCATTACCCAATAAACTACCAAGATGCAAAAAAACTAATATCCCCTCAATGTCTCGTTCTTTCAACTTCCGATCACCCACCCATTCTAGAACCATAACAAACTTAGAACCTTGAATATTTCGTTGCTATAACTCATACACCAGATATAACTCATAAGTTGGATTCGGATCCATCAAATGCTGCAAGCAATGCCTTCTTAGCTAATATGAAAAATCTACCAAAATGCAAACAGCACACATATAAAAGTAAAAATGAGACGGCGAACTTTCAGAACGCCTGCCGGAATAACTCCTCAAATAAGATCAAGAATCAAAAAGTTTTTCTTGAGTAAATCAGAGCGGAGCAAAGTATTGATAAAATATACAGCTTACCCCTTTTGCTAGCACGGCGAGTAGCTGCCACTGATCTCGGCATAGGAGTCTCGAGGAGAGTTCGGTAGTCGTTGCATAAAGATAACAGATTCCCTATCATTCTCGCAACTTCCTCATCGGTCGCCCCTTGAATACTTCCAATAAGATCAACCGGCAATTCGTTCTTTTCCTCTCCTCTCATCTTCATTAGCCAGTCAATTGTGTGAGGTTTTTAACACGTGCACGAATAAACTTTCGCTGCACCTTTATTTTGACCACCAGCAACTCTATCAGTTGTGCTAGATTAAACAATGCCACGAAAACTCCGCACTTTGGATGCATTCAACCCCGTCGGCTGACAGTCCGTGGCCAGCCTTCGATTTGCTAATATGCAACAACGCTAAAACATGTTGGAAGCATTAAAGCAACGGTAACCGAATTTAACCAACAAGAATAAAGCGATAATCCGAACATACTTTCATCCTCAAGACAGAAATTGAGCCAGCGATTTTCGATTTCAGAGACGTCTTCAAGATCATAACGCTCGTGAGCTTCCGCTTCTTCTGAAAAAATTGATTCAATTATTGCTCCTTCTCCTCACACAACATCCCCCTTGCCAAATCTTCCTTGACCGTCTTTCCGCAGCCTCTTTTCGCTTTCCTTTCGATCGTCAAATTATTATTTTCTGCTAAAATGCGGCTACGACGATAATATATAATTGTAACAACATCTGTGATCAAGTCCTATGGTTGCAGAATCAGAAGATGGAAGAATATGAATTAGATCGATTAGAACAAACGGTTTTCAGTGAACTGAGAGAAAGACGAATTTGCTTCCACCCGTGCGCACCATCAGCTAGCCACAATCCTTTTTATTTATCCCTCACAACATTGTGACCTAGAACTTCGATCATAGCTGACTGCTATATGCAGCACGGTTTCCGCCGATCGTGAATTCATGGGGTTTGCCACCCATTTCGTCGCAATCTCCTCGGCCCAATCATTCGCCGATATCGCTCTTCCCACCAATTCATTTTCCGAATTTTCTTTAGCTTTCTAAGGTCAGTCGCCTTCTCATTGAGATCTCCTTCTCGCCAAATCATTCCAAGGAAATGTAATCTACATAGCAGAAAGCCACCTCGTAAGAGGTGCTTTTATGCTGCAACCTGACCTATTCTTATCCATCTTCCTTACACTCCCCCTTAATAAAATAGTTCGCTCCTTTCCTGCCCACTTCTAGAACAGTTCCCGTTCCCTTCCCGTCCTCAGCAAAAATTTTCTTTTTAGAGGGCCCTCATTGCAAAAATCGTCTGCTCGGAGTGCGCATTCTTGAACTGCAGTTTGTGTACACTTGCAATGAAGTGGAGAGAAGATATATGTCATAGTAGGTGCCGAAGTTAGCATTATGAGAAACCCCAATAAACAGAAGGCAAACATTTTCATGGAGAAACGGAAGACAATAATAATCGAGGTTCGAATTGAAGATGCGAAAAATTCCACCTTCAGAGAAAGTACTTTCCTCGGTTTGCACTGATGGAATCGTTAATCGAAAACCTAAGGGGGAACTATGATGATATAAAATATACACTGACCGCAGTCGGCTATTTCTGCTATCTCCGATCAAAGATCTTTGAAAATGGTCAGAAAAAACAGCCTTTAGCAGTGCAAGATGTGAATATCCTTCAAATATCGCTTGCACATAATCCTGAAGAAGTGGCGGCGTTCACCAACGATCACTTATGGTAGGTGGCCATAGTAAGTAAGCAAAGTAATATTCACTTAGCGTTCGTTTACTCCAGCAAATTCCCAATAGGTACATGTGTGTAGAAGACGAACTAGAGATTGCTCTTCACTCCATTCCATTACCAAACATGTGAAGACGGCACCACGGACGATCGCAACAATTCAATACTGCATCAATGAACAGCCTCGAAAATAAACCTACAGGGCTCTAGATTTACAGGGAACTTCGCAAGGTTATAGGAAGTTCAGTGAAGGAAGGGGCGGTTTGAAAGGTTTTTCCTATGGCATGAAAGTGTGGAGAAATTCAGATGAAAGAGGCAATTTTTCGTGGGACACAAAGCGTGCATTCAATATTTTGAGCACTCAAAGTTTCCTACATGGGAATACAAATCAGTTTTTAAGTCTCAGGGAGGAGGTAAGCAACTTTCTGCCCTAGCTTCGGAAGGGACTACGCGCTTAAGCAATTGACATGAACTCCCAGTTGGTGGTGTTTCAACTACCACATCCCTGTAGATCCCATAAGGGATCGCCTGGAACCAGAAAAGGCAAATACCCTAATGCAAAGTACAGATGCACATTGGGAAGTGAGGTGGGAAGGGGAAAGAGTGGGGAAAAGGTAACGGCATTTCCACCCTATATTTTCATGTGTGGTGCACAAAAGCAATGAAATCGATGTTAAAATGACTGACAATTTTCATCACCAAAGTTGTATGTCTCGAAACCGTTTTCCCTGGCAACTGATCTGATAGAAGCAGGAGGTCTCATTAGCGACGCTTCTCAAAACAAAGATGGTTGCTTCGCCTAAGTGTTAAACGATTCCTCTACATGCTTCTTCCAAACCACCAATATTTGAGTTGTTTATCCCTTCAGACTAGCTCACAACTTCAGCTAGACGGAGGTGATAGTGACATGAAGAGATATTTATTCGTAATGAATGCTCCGTGGAAAACTAAATTCCTCACAATAAGAAGTGCATCAGATGGTCAACTGACGCGAAATTACCTAACTTTCAAACACATAATTATTTAACATCAAAACAGATCATCACCCATCGCATATTGGCTGCGTTTAACATTGCTATGAACTCAGAATGATTAAACTCAATAAACTTTCAGCTGAGAGGAAACAAAGAAAGAAGGATCTAAGCAACCTGATATCTGAAAGGGTGTTTAGACTAAAGGGTCCGAAAGAGTTTAGTACTGATGAATGGTGAGTTTGAACGACCTTTTTGCTGATATTTTACGACATAAAGCAATAAAAAACGGACACATAGCCGCAATATGAAAGGACGATCCCTCCCCGTCCGATGTGCTGCGTTCACCGATTCAATAAGTGTTCTTTTGCGCATGATCGCCACTTCCACATACGAACACCACATATGCAAATCATGCACAAATTAATGCCCTCTTAGTCTTTTAATTTCACCTCCCTAGAGACGTCATGATTCCGATGTATCCATGTGCTGTCACTATGGAGCAAAAAACCAGTGAAGTAGGCTTACCGGCATCTTCGTTCTCAGGTATGCCCTCCAATATCGACGATGCGGCAAGAGGTGTAATAGATTTCAGCGCGTTCTTTCTCGGTTGGCCAGAAAACTCTCGTGCCTGTCCACCTTTCTTACCCTTCTTGTGTCCGCTGTGTTTCCAAACTGAAACCGCATAATCGTTCTTGTCGGCGTCTCTCGTCTGCTCCCTGATGTCCGGCTTCTTCGGTCGGCCACGCTTTTTCCGCTTTCCAACAACTGGAGTTGCCAGACTTTCCTCGGAAGTCATTTCCACCACCGCATTGCTATGAAACGGAAGAACATCCAGTGCACTTTGGCTTGATGCTTCCACAGTTTTCTTAACAGTACTTTTGCTTGTTAGTTTACCGAATTTATTCTCACTCCTCGAAGTTCTGCGGCCACTTTTTTTTGTGCTCTTTCTCTTGGTCCTTTGGGTTTTCGGTATTACTGTGACACTGCCTCGAACTTCTGAAGGGATGGATGCCATATTGCTTTGGACTCTTGATGGCGCAGGTGCTATATTGTCGCCTTTACTGGCTAAGAGAGCGGAAATCACATTGCTTCGAGCACTTAACGACGCAAGTTCCATACTGTCATGGATGCCTGAACGCACTGACCTCATGTTTTTTTGAATGGTTGAAGGAAGAGCTACCACATCGCCTTGAACAGATGCAACATCATTTTGGATACCTGAAGGTAAAGATGCCACATTCCTTCGGACGCTTAAATATGACGATGCCTTATTTCTCGCAACAGCCCTTTTCATATCGATACTTGGAGGTACAGATGTTACACTTCCTAGGTCATTCGTACCCATGACTGTCACAGCTTTGGAGGTAGTGGGATGCGCCTTCTTCACTGTCCTTGAGACGTTTTTTGACGTACGACACTTGAATAGAAACCATTCGCTGCACAGATGAGCAAGTCCAACTAGCTTGAGCTTCTTTTGCAACGAATATCCATCATTCACGAGCTCCTCTGAAACGAAATAAATTCACTGCATCCTCGCAACGAACGCTTTTTATGCACAATGGTCATATGGGCTGAAACGCAGTTTTGTATATTACTGGAATATAAACACTGTATTATAATGAAGCGGTGTTCTCCATTGCACTATATACTACTGAAATACATTTCCTATCCCGCTGTCCTTTAGTGCAAAATCCACTGTGCTGTAAGAGGGGCAAAATTTCAGAGGATCCCACAGCCAAACCAGCATTTCTCTTCTGCAAATGCGACATCATATGAATCCAGAACCTTTGACAAATTCTACTCAGCACCGATTTCGAGCTGGACTCTTTTGGCAGCACTAGTGCTAGAGGAAAGCGATTTGCGGATAATCAATTCACCATTTCGATAAAGAATGTGCACTGCAGAACAATATCATAAAAAACTACCTAGAATGCAACAAGCAAGAGGACCGAACAGTGAAGAGATGAAAATGTAATCGAGTGCTCGACAACCGAATTCATTCTTACAGACTTCCTGGCGGCGAGGAAGCAATAAAGCAAAAAGACCCGCGTGTCAATGAAAGATGAATTTACAGTTTTCGGTGATAAAGAACCAAGCGATCGATCGGTATAGCCATAAAACCCAACCACAATTTTAGATCAGTACTAGAAAAGTCAATAAGAATAAAATTAACCTATCAAATTCAAATCGTGCACTGCATATTGATCTCCCTCAATTTCCTCGATCATTGACCTCAACCTTCTAACGTACTCTTCCACAAGATCCCGCAGATCAGCAATTGGATTCCGAACATTTTGCGTTATAAGCTTGCCTAGTAAAGTTTTCCACTGGCGTTCGAGGACTAATAATTTGAACAAAGCCCTGAAAGTACTCCAATATACTAAAATAAAACAGGAATACCAGTAGACGGTGGTGTATGGCGTGAGACGTTCTTCGGAAACGATAGTTTCTATATGTGCGTACCACCAAAGCGACCATGGT
The DNA here is from genome assembly GCA_037576465.1 of Parascaris univalens. Classification (NCBI taxonomy): domain Eukaryota; kingdom Metazoa; phylum Nematoda; class Chromadorea; order Rhabditida; family Ascarididae; genus Parascaris; species Parascaris univalens. Next base: position 30,892,418 of record CM075173.1, read on the forward strand.
CTCACGCCATGCAACAAAATTCATATTGGGCGTAGACGGGAAGAAAACAACGGAAAAGGGGGTCAAAGCTGTCGATGAAAAGTATGAAGCATCTCGTGCCACTGAATTCCGGTTAAATCCTGTCCCAATGCCGCGGTGGGTCGGAACCGGATTTAATCAATATCCTATGCGTCCTGATTCTGAGGAAAAAATTAATGCAGAGGCTGAAAATACCGCTTGCCGATGACAATCGACAACTATATGAAAATTTTAAACGATGAAACGAAATTATATTTGTTTGCCAGTTCAGTAGCTATTTCCTCCCGACCTCATTTAACAGACGAGGGCTTCCCTCATATTCAGGCCATACAGCTACAGAAAGCGTTGTTGAAAATCAACACGATGAAGAGCAGATGAAGCACTTTCGAGAGACTCTGATGAAAAAGTGAAGAAAAACATGAGACTGTGCTCTCCGACGAAGAATCGAGTACCCATGGCACAATAGTTTAAACCTTCTCACTCTGATTCTACTAAAAGCGACTGCTGATATTAACGGATACAAGAAGAGGCTCACCCAAACATTTGCTAACACAAACACTTCATAAAACAGCATAAATCAATGGGCATTTCGTTATTTAAAAAATTTAAGCTCTCTTTCACCACCGCATTTTTCAATCATTCCAAAAGTGGAGACTCCCTATCCAACATAATGCCGGACCAATGCCAGAGCACAGCTTATCCCGTCGAATGATCGGGTGCTGGCAAATCAACTCTAAATATCACCAATTTCCATAACAGTATTCCATATGTAAAACTGGTCACCAGATAACGGAAACATATTAGCTAGCAAAAAGCAGCGATGCATAACGTCTCGGGCAAACTACTCACAGCCACGTGAATCGAGCCAAGGTTGATCGAAAATTTACAAGAGCACAAGAGACTTCCAACTAACCCGTTAGTCATCGATAGGTGGTCGAATGCGTCCAACTGCCGTCGTTTGAGTTTGGGCGGTGGAGTCAGCGAGCATCCTGGAGGAACACCTTCAAAGTGACCTTGATTAGGTCATTCCATGAAACGTTCACGAGCGAAAACACTGACTTTTCAAATTATTGGAGGATTTAGAGAGGAAAATAAAGAATTCATCATAGACTCTCAACGTGAAAAATAGAGCCGAGATATACAGCCCGAATATCTGTCTGCTGCGCTTTTTATGTCCGGCAGAACAGGAGGGATTTCGGTTCCACTGAAGCAAAAATGGTTCCGATGAAACAACCCGCCTCCCACATATTAATCCATAAATTATGATAAAATATGCGCCATGATGCATCTACATTTTGAGCGAATCGACAACTCACATTCAAACTAAATATCGTTTTTTCCATCCACTTAGCCACAAAATAAATGCAAACTCTATTTGTTGGTGCATTCAACTGTCTTCAAATTTTCCACAAGTTGATGGATTCCTTGGGAAGCTGGCTGACATAAAAGTCATCTATGATGTCGAGCACATTCTCTAAATTTCTTCAACGGCTACTCGGAACAGCCGGATGGACTCCGTCTAACTGAGATGGAGCGATTTCACCGTATGGCATTGAAGAAAACAAGCCACAATAAGGCAAAACAATAGGAAATTCTGCAGATCGAGTTAAACTTTCCCAAAATGCAAACAATTCAAGAACCTTTTCAGTCGAACTAGTGCAGTACCAAAGTATATCGCCCTTAAGTTGCTGAAATGAAATAAGGCCGTTTCCCAAAGGCACTCATTGCTCAAATCTGAGTCCTATTGTTTCAAGAGGCGAATTGATGAGAGAATGAGAAACTTGAAACAATTATAGTGTAGAAAAACATAACAAAACGAAACGTCAAATGAAGTTATAATCTAAGCGGAAGGTCAACATTAAAAACGAAAAATACGACGAGAATGAAATGAAGCAGTAACTGAAAGAACGCAAATCCAGTAGCATTGCAATTAATAAACACTACTACCTCGAAGTTTACAAATAAGCAACTAACCAATCGGCTCAATGTTATCGGTGCGTTTCTTTACTCGCAACCTATTCGACCGGTAACCTCTCATCAGCGATAATTTCTGCTGCATTAGCCTCTCGACAAGACGCAATTCCTCTTCAACATTAACAACGTTATCATACATAAGTGACACAACACATCAATCACCACACATACGTTGGATCTTTTCAGTATAAGCGGGTCTCTGAAAGATTCAGGTTACGGCTTCGTCAAACTTTTTGTTGACCCTTCAAAAACTCCTAGCATTACAACTAACGTGGATGCCTCTGCTTAAAAATGTTACCGGAAGCGGAACCGCAGAACACTGCAGACACTGTATATGAGACAATATATACAATATGAAAACTGGATTCCCCATCTACTGTGGAAGCACAACTACTATCCCCCTTCTTGAAGCCGAGAACTCCATGAAGGCTGTCTTCGATCTCCTCCTTTCTCACAGAGAAGACAGTGGTTTCATGAAGTGGTTGCGATGATATGCCGCATGTAAAATATTCCTTTGCAATTTCAAACGCCACCCTTCGAATGAGTTTCTCGCTGTGCACAAAGGTGCAATGAATCGGGATGCCTCTTCTTATGTGCCCTTATATGGTACTATTATGCTGGACATGCTCGTTTACTCCACAACTAATATCTGCAACATTGGACGACGTGGCAGAATGACACGTACGACTTTCCAAGCAAACAGCAGGATGGACACATCACACGAATGAATATGGCAGAGCAATCGTTGACTGGAAATCATAAAGCACAATATCTGAATGATCAGGTACCCCCATTCTCTATACTCCTGAAAGCAGCTAAAAAATAGGACAATAACAGCATATCCCATTTCTTGAAGCCATCAATAAAGCATTACACCTCGAAATTCGCTTTGTGGATAGAAGATGTATATCAGCCTCTAGTCTGTAAGCCAAATGATTCCAAACAGTAAAGTTCTAATTCGAACAGTGCCACCTATATCGCATTCCAATGATATTCTACTTTATTCTAGACAATAAATCTGAATCGATACAGTGTGCAATTCAAACACATATATCATAAGGGAACTCTTTGTAACACTTAGCGGAAGCTCTTCAAAATGAAAAAACGGCTCAGACGTGTTCGTAGATGTTTACAAGTGCGAAACAAATAACCCATCGTCAACTAAAGTGAAATCGTGAGCGAATATGTTTTTGCCTTGACGTCAGAGGCAAAGACCCTTTGATACAATTTCCTTCTTCCTTCCCTTAACGAAAAGAAAGAAGCTTCCCATCAAATCTCTCTCCTCTCTACCCCTCTCGATTAATCGTCCCTCTCATCAGCGCAACAATGTCCAACACTGCTCAATCTCCTGCAAAGCCAGTTTCGATACTATTCGCATTAACATGAACAAGTGTGCAGAAAGACAATGACTGCGGAAACAGATATGAGATCCACGAATTTACGCGACAACTTCACCATCAGACAGCCTAAGAAGAAGAATTTACATGCACAGAAAGAACACGTTTGCAGCGCACCTGCAAAATCTCTATGGTGGCCTCATTTGCATAACTTCAACGGCAAGTCGCAAGATTAATTTCCTCCAGTTTTGGTCGTTGTTTGCAAAGAAAGGACCCTAAGAGGAAGGGCTGTCTCCAGAAAGTTTCTCCGCCTTCGAATGACTATTCTTTCTTATAAGCAAGCCATCTCTTATTTTTATCATAAACCTCTGTGGAGGGCACAGTCTATTTCCTTCCGGTCTTGTGGTTTGACTGGGCAACGAGCGCAACATCGGTTGCGCCATGACGTTGTTTCGCTGGCTGCTTCTTGCTCTTGATGGCTTAAGTGAACCAGACGTACAACAGCATATCAGAAAGCATCGCACTTATGCTGGACCAGGTGTCGTGAAGGTCGCCAAATATACGCCAAACAAAGACAGAAAGTTCTCAAAGAGAGAAACAAATGCTAGAAGCGAACCGCGAAAGAAGAAAGAAGTTGAGTTTTGCTGTCAACTGAAAACTGCATTTCGCTTGTGGTACTCGTTTCAGATTAAAAAATAGCAAGCATAACTTTGGAAATGCAACATTTACGCAATGACTGGATGAGAAAAAAATATTAATAGATTGTAACGTGGTGCGATCGACTTCAACTATTGAAATTCCGCTCGAAATGGAAAGAACTGAAGTGAAATTCATTTGTGCAGTAAAAGGCGTTGGAAGCGAACCCCACAACTGCAAACTTCGGGTCGAACAGATAGAAAACACGAATCCGCATAATCACCACCCCAATGCGAACTGTGATAAGAGTGGAAAATACAAGAGCCAAGATAAAGAAGAGCATTGGTATCAAAAACAACCTTTCCTAGCACGCCACAGCATTTCGGGTGGTAAAGTTGACATGTCTTTGCCGTCCCACGAATATGTCAACAGCCATGTCAATTGACGCAACATCTGCTTAATTCGTTGTCTGTCTCTTGGATCAGTGATTCCACCACTGGAAACGAACTTCTTACATATTCATCTATGCATTGCGTCATCCGCAAATTATTTTTGAGACCTACCTCGACACATGGTAACCTACCCCCTCTTCCTCAAAACAACGATAGTCGCTCCTAACGCAATTGGCATGAAGCATACTCATTTTTGGGTACGATATGACTTATTGAACGCAAAGGTCAGTACATCAAAGGCATTCCAAGCAAGGGAAACGTCCATCAAGGCAACACGTTGGAACCGCAAAAATCTATAATTCGCTGTCAAATCTATATACTAAGTATTCAACAGAAAAGGCAAATCTCCCCTTAGGAAATGCAAGCCTTGATCGCTCTAGAAAATCAAAACGCAGCTGATGAGCCCATTCATAACTCTTGCTCTTTTAAAGCATCAAACATACGCCCATTAACATCGAGGGACCTTGAAAAAACTAAGCAATTCCAAAGTTTGATCTCTCCATATCTTTTTCCGCCTTCTAAAACAATCAGCAATGATGAGCAAAAAGCGTAAGATTATCATTAAGAATCAGATCAAATGGCGCCAGACGACTTAAATGCACTGACCTGTTCAAGACGCCTGACCAACGATCGAACTTCTCGGCGTAAAAGTCCTTCTCCTTTACCCACCGTTGCACCGTCAAATACTGCGCACTTGGGCGCACTCCTGCCAGCACCTAAATAAAAAGCATTCACGCTCACATCTTCTGCTCCGGGAGATCGAAATAAATAAACAATATATGAATAAAATATGCCCTCAGTTGTTTCCATTACATGGTGCCCAAGTGCATCATCATCGATTACATAATTGACGAAGAGAATGAGCGTCATAAACTATAAAAATTGTTGCCCTTGAGAAGAGGGGAAAGACTTTGAATTTCAATGACACTTTCAGGCCTCTTCAAAATGCGGATTTGTGCATACTACTTCAGAATCTCCAGAAGGTCAGAAACAGAGAGAGAGAGGAAGAAGAGATCTAGTCAGTGCCATTCCCACTTATAGACTTCTAATACTAATAATTCGTCCATATCTGCATATTTCGTCACTTGATCTAAGTAATGTAACTCGCTCCAAGTAACGCGAACACCGTCAACCTCCGCACCTCTGCTACCAATCTTCATAGATCAACAAGGCTTTTTCGAGGACGCCGAATACAAAACGTGTCCTACGAAAACAGCATCACTTCCAACACTAATCTCTCGGCAACGAAACCTGTGAGAGCAAATAGCCAATAAAAATTGACTGCACAAAGAAAGAGAACAGCATGCACAACTCATACATTATAACTTGCATGTACCTCCACTTCCTTCTGTCCCTCAAAGAGCATTCCGAATACAACTTCTCGGCCAATTAACGAAGCGTGGAATCCCACGCGAGCAAATAAAAGTGTCAACAAGTGAAGCGAGAAAATACTAAAAGGAGGTGAGAGGCAAATATAAAAGAGCATAAAGATAAACCTGTAAGCATCAGCTAATTTGCTTACCTGAAAAGCAAAACGGCCTACTCTCCTCGAAAGGAATATGTGGAATAGAATAAAAGAGGATCGTTACTGACACAAAGAGCAGAGCAGTGAACATCCTTCTGGCAAATAATTCTCTCAAACATTTACGTACCTCTTTAAAATACCAATGCAAATTAAAGAATGCATATGGATATGCGCGTGCATATGAGTTTACTCATGTTCTTAGACAGCACGCAGATGTGGCATCTTTCATATGAACTTTAGGATGATAGAGGTGGATGAAGAGGAAGCGCTGTGGGATGATCGGAGATCGTTGCCATGGCTCGGCAAATGGTGTTGTTGAAACAGACATCAACTCCTAGCGATCTTCCCATCGACATTTTCCGTATTTTATGCAACTTTTAAGAGAAAGTAGACTGAAATTCGAGCAAACAAACTGAAAACCGCATAAAGTTTGATGCAGCAATTCGAGCCACAAATGCGCATCAATATATAATAAAACACGCAAATTTCCATTTCTACGATTCGTCGCTTTTAGTGAAGTTTCCGCTTCCTAATGTTTACAACTCTCGATCGAGATATATGACGCAGTGATATCACGCGAACCTTTACTCCGATCAGAATAGCTTTCCTATAAATGCTCGGCCAAAGCCATGTATATGTGGAGTAACGTATGGCCCACCAAGCTCTACATGACCAGACTCCACGACGCTCCCCTCCAAAGACGGAGCAGTCTTTTTTACCAGCGAATTTTGCACGAAGCTAAGAGCTACCCTATGCTGCAACGATTTTAGCGCCATAAACCGTGCTAGGGAATTCTCTGGACCGTTGCATCACCATCAGCATCACCTCCAATGCCTTTAGAAGCAGAGTATGCTTACAGTCTGACCTCTTGTCAATCAACCATTTGATGTTATGGGCATCCAAAAGCACAAATACCCACATGTACAAGGTGCTTGAGACGTTAAAAGATTTTCACTCGCAAAAAACTGTGACCTCCCTTTAAAAGAATTTATTGTAGGATCCAAACAACCTTCAACGACTTCATCGGACGTCCATCAAAATGTCCTCATTTAATACGACGATTCATTTTACAGTCGGATAATTTAATTTTGGAGGAAGAACTCTGCAGGAACTGCAAATGCAAGACACTTCTGGAAAGACAATCGGATAATTTTCCCATAAAAGGATCGAGGGTACGAATAAATGGTGAAATTTCAGCGACAAACATCATTCTAATTTTGTTGATTCAAAGCGAGAATAGAGTATCGAAGAACATCACCAGATCCTTCCTGCTCCGATTAAAATTCACATAAAAAGTTCTCCATTATTATTTACAAGGAGTGTCTAGACAAGACTGTGTCAAGAATTTCCCCAGAAGCCCAAAATAGAGAAACTGCCCATTTCTTGAAATTTAAGACGGGTTATTCTCTAGAAAGTTTAAACAAATGATGCAAAATGTGGATGCTCAAAATAAGCAAAGAACTCATCAGCACTATACTGCCGAGATAATGAAAGGTGCGGAAAACAAGAAAAACCTTAATCATAAAAAATAGATGAGGAGTGAACAGCGTTAACCTTGTATGCCGCAGTCTTCGGAAAGTATTCAGCGATATCGGCTGGGTCGTTCCAGCACTCGTCGTTTGCCACAGCTGGAGCTGGCGGACACAGACCGTTGGCATATTCTCCGTCCCTTCTTGAACGCATTAGCTGAAAAGATCTTTATTACTGCGCAACTTTTCCATTCCGTAAAGATGGCAGTAAAGCCTCTTTTTAACACTCTCTGGAAGTTTTGGAGAAACGCAGGCGACAAATCGCAACCAGCAAACGCCGAGCTGAAAAGAATTTGAAATGCAGCACGATGAAACGAACTAATAACAAAAGGTTGAGGCGGTGAGAGTGCTAAAGTAAAATGAACGGTTAGCCAAGTAGGTTTCTAATACGCGAAAGCCACTAAGGCAGTCAACCATTACCAATTCAATTTGATCTTTCTGCAATTTAACGAAGCAGTTATTCTAAACGGAATGCGAGAAAACTAACTCTTGCTGCTGCAGATAACGTTCCAATGTTCAGCAGACACGCAGAGATTCAGCCAATCTTGACGTAACAGCATCTATTCAACACGTGAAGCTTATCTATGCAAATAACCCATCAAAGGTGCAAAAGAACAGCGATGCCACCTGACGTTTCGAATGAGTTATCCCACGAAAAAAAAGCTTTAGAACATGATATGGCCATTTTGTTCGACCGAGGCAGCTTTAACCTTAACATTAGAATACAACTGGATCAACAGCAAGTAAAAAAGCATGTCAGGTCTACTGGTGCGATCTCTGCTCTTGCAACGTACTTACTTGTACAACCAAACCTATGAATTTTCAACAAGAGACAGAATGCGCAAAATGACCTCTTTAGGCTCGGATAAATCCCACTGTCCCACAAAGCATTTATAAGCGATCCTTTTTGTTGTGGCCCCAAGAGTGCAAAATGGATATCGATTCTTCGGAGCCGTTAAATACCTCCGCTTCTAATCTGATAGATCAGCACGACTACGGATATGTTATGAGAGATATGTTATCTATCGGTGTTTACTGCTTCCCTAAAATTCCATCACTCTGGATGCAATGGCTCGGCGTGTGAAGCGATTATAGAGGTAAAAAACATAAATACATGGACCTACACACATACACACAGACAGCGACCACACCTCGAAGCAAAAAAAAGAGGTTAATAAGCGAGTAGGGATTTATCGCACTTTTGACGCTGTCTGGCCGTTCCTTGTCCCCGAAGTAGAGGAGTACTTGCTTGCGCCGCAGTGCTCACCGTATTCACCAGTTGACTCAGAGCCACATGAGCTGGTAGACGTATCCGTATCGTTGGCTTGTTCAGTACTGTCTTCGGGGACAAGATCCCTCGGCTCCACAACATCCGATGGGCGTTCATATTCCATATGCAGGAGGAACTCTTCATCGTCATTTACATCTGCACCAATTCCATTAACTGTAATATAATATTGTGTCGCAACGTCATCAAAATCAAACCTAAATTCCATTATTCACCCGTTCCAGCAAGGATCTGCACACTTCGGCATAACCAGATTGCCCGTCTTGAGCTTATATCGCATATTCAAAGTGTTTCCCATGTCCTTAATTCAGGAAATTAGATAAGATACATGCATCTGCCAATCGTTTCTTACACAAGTCGTTACTGATTACAAAATGTGATGATCGTAATTTTCGATTCGATACAATCGAAGAATTCATTGGAAGGAGCCACTTTTTGCAAGCAACTGCCAACTGCGACCCTTAGGGAAAAGCTTTTAATCTAAAAGCTCGATCCGCAAGGTGCTTTATAGCCAGAAAGAAAAAAAGATGTTCCCCAATACAGAGACCGTTCTTTTTACTACATTTTTTTCTGTATTCATCAAGTGAAAGCTTCGAATATGTAAGTTCCGAGCGGTTGACACGCAATGAAATAAGCGAGTCCACAAGAGACGGAGTGGAGTGGGAAACCAAGAGCGTGTTTTTCATTGTGTTCTGGCGGCGTAGGAGATGTACACCAAGTGCTGCCCCATGACTAACGATGATGTTTGCTTGAGGATTGCAAAAGTGTGACGGATGTCATTACATCTGCTGTCTTCTACTTCCCCGGCCAAAAAAGTCCGGCATCGAGTAAGAACTCCACTCAACCTTAACCATAAATAGTTCGCGAGGGATTTTCTTTTCGGCGCTCTTGAACAACAGCGGTTAACCTCGCCGACAGCAAATGCTAATCGAGAAAAAGTGCAGAAGGGAATGCAGATGTTAACCTGAAACGAAGTCATACGCGGCGAGATGCGCGAATGGTGATAACGCCTCTCGATTGCTTCTCTCTTCACTTCAGCTATCACCTTCCCTTTCTAATTTGGTTTCGAACAGAATCGGTTTTTGCTGGGAACAGGCAAAGCTGCAAATCGTTCAGCCCAGAAGGACTTGCGATCCAATTTCCGAAAAGTTGTAATATGACACAAGGTAATCCCGAAACACTTCGACGATAATGTGGAATATATCTCAAAGTAAGAAAGAGGTCCTTCGGATGAGTAGGTGTGCCTGACATCATTACAATTCCGAAAACGCTGGGAAATGAGAATCTCTAATGTCAGTATCGAAATAAATGCCCACCGATTCTTTTAGAGCATCGGACATTTTCCACTACACATATTGCCCGAACCGCGATTGTATTCAAATTTTTGCATCAAGCAATCAAAACGAACCCAAATCCAGAAACCCGGAGAGGGGAGAAAGAGCAACGTTTGCCCCCTACTGAGGAAAGCTTTCAGTTAGTTTTGTTAATTAGAGTTTACAGACAGCTGCCTCATCAGTCCAATGAAACAGACCGGTGGACAACTACAAAACGTCTCTATCTCTCCCTTCGAAGAGGCGAACGCCAAAAACAACATGCAACGATGCACGCTTCCAGGTAACGTTAATCACAGCGATACTCCCCACGGGTGAAACCTAACAATTTACTTCTATCCATATGGTAGATAAATGCAAAGGCCAAATCTGGAAAACCATACTATTTCGCGCAGCGGAAAGCGCTTCAGCCCCTTACCCGAGCACTTGCCTATTGCGAAAATGTCTCGCCATCTATCTGTTCGCTCTAACTCACTTTAGAATCCCATATGAGTCTATAAAATCATGCCTTATGCATTGAATTCGTCGCCGTATCCCTTTCATAAGCAAATTTTGGGACTAGAAATAATTCGAATGAGTACAAAACCGCCTAAAGCTTGCCCCGACTGCAACTGCTTTCACATATCATTCTTTCAGTCATACAGTAATATTTAGCCACAGTTTAACATTAACACAAGTCCAGAAATGGAGGAAATGCATGCAATAAACAATGCATAAGACGCGCTATATTCTAAAACAGTCGCTGCAATGTTATAAGGCCTTTCATATAGCTAGCTGGACGCATACTCCTCACCCTGGAGTTCCGATCTTTGACAGAGTAGACCCACTTCCTTCTTCATATTTTTTTACTTCACCTTATCTCCTTTTATTCGGCTGCGATTTACGACTTCGTTTGGGTGTCCTATTCCAATAAATGCATTCATTTAATTTCACATCACTTTACTGCCTCATCACTTTTCGGTTTTTTCTACATTCCTGCTTTCCGAACAACAACTACTACTAATACATCACTAATATCTGCTCTTAGGCAGTTTGCAGACAGATGTTTTCACATATATTTGGCTAGAGCGTTGATACGTTGACTAGGAAATGACACCACTTCAACAAGGGATTCGTTGTTGCGCCGACAGTACTACCATCTCTGTGGTACCTGCACTTGGACATATTTTCCCCAGCGGTATGATAGTTCCACTTCGATAGCCATGAAAAGCTATAGCAATAAAATCTGGTGGGATAAAATTCATATCAGAGGTGGAAGGCGCAACTAGAGGTGGGCGAGTCAGACGCCCACCACTACCTACTCATTGCAAAACGGTATGTGGAGAGAAGAGATCGCATGCAGTCGAAGAAAAAAGCGAGGCAAGCTAAGCAAAAATAAGAAAGAAAACAGGAAAATGTCGGATCACCATTCCAAACGGGTCGCTATACAAACTGAAAAAATCCCCTTTCTGTACGCTAGCCCATAGGCGTGCTGCGACCTCCAAATTCACTATGATTAATCGTATAAGTCCCACAAAAACTGCTCCTCAAATATGTTGTGCTATTATTAACTAACTGCGACCCAAGAACAAAGTTCTTCGTTGAAAATTCTGTGCGAGTGACCGGTTTCGAAAGAAGACACATTTATTCACATATAATTCAGCAATCATCCCATAAATTTGTAAAAGAGATTGGACTAGTGTGGCGGTAAGCAAAAAAGGTGCGCCATACTGGCATTTCTGGCATAAACTATGAGCATCGCTATGGATAGGCTAAACGAAAATAAACCCGAATAAAGAACAACTCACAGATCTTGTGCCTGCAATTTCAGAAAGGGTTTCTTGAGAAGAGAACATTCGATATCGCCACAAAAAATGGGAAAGAAACCAAATGCTCTTTACTTTCTTCCCTTAGAAATACGGCAGGAAAACCCCTAAGAGAAGGCGGAATTCCCCGGCAACCTTCCCTTATCTCGGATCTGTAATGTGCAAAAGGGTAGCGAACGCTCGAATACTCTTTGTTATCACTATGGAAAAAAGCAACGAGGAGTCTACGGCGAACTGAAATGAAATTGTGCATTGATTCTTGGTTAAAGATTCAAGGATATCATGGAGTTGTATGAGGAAGTGGTAAACTGTTTTAGGCGACCTCATTAGAGGGGAAGATATTTGCGACAATCAGATAAGGTCGGGTAAACAAAGACGGAAAAACGAGCGGCAATCTGCATATAAGTGCTGAAGAAGTCCCTTCCATTACAGAAAAGTTTAGAGGTATGAAATCTAATGGTTTGCAATATCATTCGCTCTTATTAATTCACAAAAAGCAGCATCCCTCTTGCCTCTCCAATGATCTTAATATAATATTCTTCGACTTACTACTGAAAAACAACAGAAACACTCCAACGCAGCACTCTCATAATTCACTTTCCACGAATTCATATTTCCCCAGTTTCCTCTCACGAGTTTAACAAAAAATCGCTTGGGAAGCTCCCATTTATGAATCATATCATCAAAAAAATTCAGAATAACGCGAAATTCGCAATATTAAAGAGCCGTCATCAAACCGCTTACATCTACCCCACTAATTTCAATTTAAAACTGCCACTCTATCCACGAATTCTTCTTGAATCAAGAGACCGTCATTCGCAACTTATCTCTGTCCCCCTCTCTTCGTCACTGTGTTCGAGGTTTTAGTTAAGTAAGTCTCTTTAGCAGTCATAGAGCAGGAACAACAGTAAAAGAAAGCTGACCTGAATGTTGCATGTTGCCCATGAAATTTGCGGCCGAAATGTCAGCATATTCACCAATCTCCTCATCGGGCTGTTCGAAAGGAACGTGTTGCTGACTTATATCTGCATATACGGAACCCGTCGTCGACTCGTTATAATAGGACGTCATCGCTCACCACTGCAAATCAACAATGGCTGCAAGTGGGTACGGTGTGAGGGAACGCAGACCCAAAATTGCCACCAAACTCGAGTAACACGCCTTCCTAAGCTCAAAACAACGCTCTCATAGGCGATATCATTTAACAAAAGCAAATGCTCAAGTTGTTATCACTTCACTACCGTTAACATTGTCACCATAATTGAAAAAAGACAGAAAGCAGATGAATATCGCGACAAATAAACAGAATATCAATGGGAATATCGAAAAATCGGAAACGGAGCTGTCATTTCGAAGCATTTGAGTCTCTTCGAAAAGAGAATTTCAACCAACATCAGTAACTTTGCTCGACCACACCGAGTCCCTCCGATCGCCAACGATACGGTTACTGCCATTGGCGATTTTAATTCCCCATTAGTACTACTTTTCGTAATTTTGTTAAGGACAAGTGACAAATTAACCCTCGAATATTTGCTCCGTACACATGTTCAAGTCCATCCTAATTTTCTTGGAAGTATTTAAAGGGCGTTAATTCTTCTTCAAAGGGATGTCCGCAAGTGAAGAGTGATGTTTTCATATTTTTAAGCTTCAAACTCGTTGCTGTGTTCGCGAAATATATCCAGAACTTCCTCAACTTGCAGCCGAACGTTACATAACTCTACCTTTAGCAATAGTAAGCTCAACTCCAATACTCTTACGTTTGGAAACCTCGGTGATGAAAAAATGCTTCGTCGATTGAGTATTCTGAAAGGGCATGAGCTTGGAAACCCGGAAAAGAAGATAAACAACTTAGGGACTTGCCTAGAAACATCGACATATTCCTGAAGCGGTTCCAGAGAAATTTATGTTACTCTATCTTATTCAAAACTTTGTTCTCGTTTTAGTAGAGGATCGTTGTTCACGCAAAAAGCACTCCATTTCATAAAATATGCTGGGATTTCCATGGAACGATAGTGTCCATTCCTGGCTTTTGTCCTTAGAGTAGTTCCACTCTTCCCTTACTTCAATTCCCCATCTATCCAGAAACCGTTCTCGGAAGAGCAAATTTACAGAGATTTTGTGAGAAGAGGCAAGAAATTGTGAGACTCTCCTCTCACGATCGACAATTCGCAACGAGCGCAACTGCGATGTTCGTTGCGAACCGCCCTCCACTCAAACGCTATCGAGCGTCGACTTTGCGTCAACGGAAACGCCTACCACAACGGCGAGGACGTCTATTGTGCAGCCTACGAATGCCGAATAGTGAGCGCGGCGGGATTTCACGTGAGTTGATGCCCCGGAAATGTTTTTGTGGATGCGTCCACTGCATGCGATTATGAAGAAGAACATGAAGCGACATAAACGAGCAATGCGCAACAATAACGAGTGGCTATCGCTCAGTGCTTTGCTCACTTTGGCCAACTTCGCTGTCGTGTGCACCGAGCAGTGTGTCTCCCTCTCGCATCCATGCACTCCCACATCGAGAGCACACTGGCAACCAACATCCGCACCACATACAGTGAATTTTGCATTTAGTAGACAGAATTCACAAACATGAAATCAGAATAAACTCGAACGCGATGGAGGTAACGCTTAAGCCACAATATCTGAGGTGGACTTTGCTATAGGGATCGAGATGTGTTAAGCGGCACGTGAAAGATGAACGGATGGATTAAAAATGTTATCGGAAAACACACTCCACCTACCGACAACACTAAATACTCGTCGAGGTGCTTCTTTCTGGGATGTGGCAGATGGTGCCCATGTCGGATACGGGAGGGGTTGTGGCGGAGAGGAGGGGAGCGATGGGGAAGAAGAGGTAGACGAAGTGGAATTATGTCTGAGGACAAGCGTCCCAGAAGCGACGCGCAATTCTGCAACAAAAGTGCAAGTTGGACTTGAAGGTGCCACATCGGAGCTATGAGCAGTTAAAGGCCGTTAACCTGGTGGCTCGTTAATGACCACTGCAAATTGTGCCATAAGCGGTGCCAATGAAACAAACACATTCGTTGAGTCCAGTATCAATAATAAAAAGGGGCAAACAGGTCTAGAGTACTTCTGAATTTCCGGCATTGAGTAATGAAATAATGACACAGACGCCGTGGTGCAAAGCAGCGAGGGCAGCAGTCCCGGTAAAGGGGAGAGAAGATGTTGAGACGCAAGCTCGAGTAGAAGAGAAGCGGAAACAGGGATGTACTGATTCGAATGCACGTATAGCACTCACTGCTCGAATGGTTGAGGACACCTGTCGAAGAGAATCTGTTTGCTCGTGACCAGTTCCGAGATGACACTGAACTGGAAGTCTATCAGCGGCGAAGTGCCTCCGCCGTCACCATTGCCACAGAATGAGTGCTTCGCAAGGTATGGATCGCGATTCGAGATTTTCCACGTATCAGTCAAATCACTGTGTGCACATATATTACTTTCATGCCGCCTGCACATATTTAGCATCTGTTAAGGTTGCCGTTTCAAGGCTGATAGTTGCTTGCTCATTGATTATACAAAATGCAATTTCACTTAGCATTCAAGCAGACGAGCGTCAGTAGGGTGTAAGTTAGAAGGAGCGTCATATTTTGGGCTCTTCATCAGTAAGGGGGTGAGTGCCGACGTCGAGATGCCTCTTCATCTCGTCGACCATTAGTTGCCACATGGATTTCGGACGACTTTTCTGTAGAGGTCAAATCTGTTAGTAAGGGGCAAAGTCGAGTGACAACAGAATTATAAGTGTCCACCTCGATAAGTCAGGTCGGACGTGAGCTATTATCAAAGTCTTCCATCCATTTATGCAGAATAATCTCATCCACCCCTTTCTCCTAGCCTCACAAAGTCGTAATGTTATGAGTTGATATGAACCCCGCAACGTCTTTTATAGAAAATGTTGAAATGATAAAATGTCAACCTTTTAATAAACCGATTAATGGTCTTCTCGCAAAAGGTGCAAAGTACACGCAGTATTATGCGTGAGAGGACTCGAAACTGCCAACTTTGCGGTCACGGCTGAACGCGCTTTCAGCTCCGGAATGTGCTAAAGGCAAGCATCTGACCATTCCATGGTTTAAATCATATCTTCCTGGTCATGAGTTAAATCCAGCCCACCTTCATTCACTTTCAGGACCACATCTATCTGCGGTCCTATTCGGGTTGTCGTCTAAACGAGAGTGGAGAGTTTGTGCGGTTTAAGAAAAACTTGCACTTAGACCACATTCGTCGTAGATTGTTCTTTATCTACTAGTGGTGAGCCTAGAGTGGGCCAAAACTCGGAGCCCACCACTCCTCACTAATATCGGCGGTTATTGCTTCGGATGCAGCTGTTGATCCCATTAGTGATGCGTTGGCCGCTGCTCTTGGCATAGGCGCTGAATGAGGTTCAATTTTTGCGCTTCCCTTATATCAGATAAATCAAGGAGCAATCGCTATAAGTAACGAGAGACGTTTTATCGGTGCATGAGCGCACTTCAACGACTTCCCACCTCTCCCGCGTCACCTCGCCGTATCCGTTTCAGGGATCCCCCCAGATGCCTTCGAGCCCTCGTTAAAAATATTTGCGTTTCTGTGCTGAGTGCACCCGAACTCCTTGTTCATACTTCCGCTCTGAAATCTCGATTAGCCCCCTCTCCTATATCTCTAGTCTATATAATAAGCTTTCAAACAGATAAACGACAAAAGGGCGAACAACCAACCCGTCGCACACAACGGCGGCCCACCGTAACGAGGAATTTCGTTTCTTTCCCTGCTCGCTATGCTACGCTCTTGCTCGTTTTCTCTGCGTGTCCATGCAAGACCGACGCGCGATCGCTTTCGCTCGTGATGTACCCCTCGTCACCGAGCTTCCACCTCAGCTTTGCGCAGAGGCGATAACGTGACCAATGAGGCTCAGCCGAGGTGCGTTTATTGCTGGTTGAAAACTTTCACCCAATTGCCCGCCGCGGCGCCTGAAACACGGCGGCCGTAGGCAATTTTTGAACGCCCTGCATGGGGCAGCGTATGATAACGATGTAGCCAGCACTGAAGCATCTTTGGTTTGCACCGCAACGTGGAGCTCGTCAAGCTTGGTTTGCGGTCAGATCTGATGTCACATGATGGACGGCAGTCGTGTATTGGGTGCCGTCAGAGCTGTGAAGGATGCATTCAAATGAAATCAACAAATCTGAGAAAGTCTTCAAAGTAGCCAGTGACACGAAAACCTTAAAGAGACCTTTTGGAGGCAATCTAATATGCATTAACGTTTTCTGTTATACATAGAGTTTCCTTCCTGCAACGGTGCATAAATGTTGCAACGCCTTCAAACTGGCCGAGCCTCACTGCAAATGCCTCATTTCTGCACTATGGACCGTTTAGTGTCAGATATCGGCAATTATGGGGGAATACACCTCTCCTTATTCAGTAAAGCAGTTACTTTTCTCCCCAAATTCCATTGTCATCTTAAGTTTCTGCCCTGTTTTTTTTATATTTTTCGTCACCCTCTAACGATCGAAATTCTCTTTCGTAATCAAAGAGGCAATCACCTGAGGGAACCCTCCTCATTTTGTTACATTTTCGAATGCCCAGTAATTATTAGCAAGCCAATAAAGTTATGGATCGACATTCGTTGCCGAAACTATCCGTAAACATACGAAATAAAAAGGAGAGAACTCAACACTCAAATAGTGAAAGAAGTGTGGTTATTAAAGAAATTCTTCGTCGGGATTTCTATTTAGGTAGACATGAACAGGCGAGGATTCTCGATGGATTGATAAACTCGTATCGATTAACACCCTCACATTTTATAACCTGCTCAAATTAACCCTCTAGTAGTTTTAAATATCTGACACTAAACGGTCCATAGTGCAGAAATGAGGCATTTGCAGTGAGGCTCGGCCAGTTTGAAGACGTTGCAACATTTATGCACCGTTGCAGGAAGGAAACTCTATGTATAACAGAAAACGTTAATGCATATTAGATTGCCTCCAAAAGGTCTCTTTAAGGTTTTCGTGTCACTGGCTACTTTGAAGACTTTCAGATTTGTTGATTTCATTTGAATGCATCCTTCACAGCTCTGACGGCACCCAATACACGACTGCCGTCCATCATGTGACATCAGATCTGACCGCAAACCAAGCTTGACGAGCTCCACGTTGCGGTGCAAACCAAAGATGCTTCAGTGCTGGCTACATCGTTATCATACGCTGCCCCATGCAGGGCGTTCAAAAATTGCCTACGGCCGCCGTGTTTCAGGCGCCGCGGCGGGCAATTGGGTGAAAGTTTTCAACCAGCAATAAACGCACCTCGGCTGAGCCTCATTGGTCACGTTATCGCCTCTGCGCAAAGCTGAGGTGGAAGCTCGGTGACGAGGGGTACATCACGAGCGAAAGCGATCGCGCGTCGGTCTTGCATGGACACGCAGAGAAAACGAGCAAGAGCGTAGCATAGCGAGCAGGGAAAGAAACGAAATTCCTCGTTACGGTGGGCCGCCGTTGTGTGCGACGGGTTGGTTGTTCGCCCTTTTGTCGTTTATCTGTTTGAAAGCTTATTATATAGACTAGAGATATAGGAGAGGGGGCTAATCGAGATTTCAGAGCGGAAGTATGAACAAGGAGTTCGGGTGCACTCAGCACAGAAACGCAAATATTTTTAACGAGGGCTCGAAGGCATGGGGATCCCTGAAACGGATACGGCGAGGTGACGCGGGAGAGGTGGGAAGTCGTTGAAGTGCGCTCATGCACCGATAAAACGTCTCTCGTTACTTATGGCGATTGCTCCTTGATTTATGCTTTCGTGTTTTGACTTGAAACAAAATGTGTTAAGACTTCGGAGCCCTCGTCGTCGATCGGAGATTTTGGTATACGCCATAGGATTTTTAGTGGAGTCGAAAGACCTCAAAAATCGTGGTCGGTTTTTTCAGTGCGGCCAATTCAAACTTATTGCTAGAACGATGAATGAAATCGTCGTTTCCAACTGTTGTGATGTGGCTGTTGTGTACAAAGAGTTTCTAGGTACTATGCGGGGGTTTAGAGGTACTTTTCCGGCGGATATTTGTCACTGTATGACGCGATTTGCTCTATGGAGGAAATATAGGGCGCACGCAGCAAATGTGACATTGAATTGTACATTTAGACGCCCTCCCCTATCGCCTCTTTTAGCTTCTTGTCAGATCGCCACCCCCTAATGTGCCGATTGCCGCGTTGTGTTGAGTGACGACTATCCCACCTTTTTTCGTTATTTCACTAGCTTCTCTTCACTATATTCAATTTCGTAGCTCTCTTGGTGCAACCGTCTCTTATGCGAGAATACAAATGCGTATTTTAGCAAATTTGGTGTTGGCCGCCTTCAATGAAAAAAATTGCTTGCCGAGGGCCTTCCTGAGGTTTTTGCGTTGAAAGCATTGCGAGAAGGTTTATGGATGTTTGCCGTTGTGGCGGTGATAGACTCAAGTATTACTCAAGTACTACTTGAATCATTATGTGCTGTTCATTTTATACCTCAGTATTGGGCAGATTCACACTCCCGTCGTCGTTAGTTTAGTATGAGAGATATCGTCAGTTTAGTTGACTCACATTAGTTGTTTTCGGTACATGCACAGGCTTCCTCCAGGTGCCGCTTTGATCGCTTCTCGATGACTGAAGGCAACGACATAAGCGATAACTTGAACGGAGGTGTTCTTTCAGACGACGATTATGTGGTAGGTCGTTTGTGTATCTGTTGACTTTAATTTACAGGTGAGTAAAATTGTAATGTCCACGCTTAATAATTGCAACTCTTCGCCAAGAAGGCTCCCCAATCCGAATTACGTTTCATTTTGTGGAGCCGTGATTGTATCCTGGGTGTTGAAGCTTTTCCTTCTATTTGTTACTATAACTTGTAATGAAGACATAACCGGAAATACGTCTAGACATTCTTGAGGCGGTATATCGTCCCAGTTAGAGGGCTTCCTTTATAACATTGAAATATTACCGAGCTGGACGTTATGAAAAGAACCGAACTTGTTATATCTTCTTTAACATCAAATGGAATGAAGTTCCTCGAATCTTTCCGAACAGAGGAAGAATTGCAGCTCGTTCTTTGAGCCAAGTATACTGTTACACTCTTCCTCTAATTAAATTCATCTTAAATCATTTTCATCCTTTAAATAAACACCCTAAACAAAAAGCAGCTCTTTACTAACTTATGTTGCTGAAGTCTTAGCTGAAATTTTATTATCCATTATAGGTAGTAAAAAGATTTATTTGAGGATAATGTTTGGAACCGACCGCCAGACGATAGCTTCATATACGGGGATGAAATTGGCTGGTCGAATCATCCCGAAACGAACGATGGTTGTACATCCTCGCAGACGCGTCTGCACGGTCAACCGAGATGTTTGATGTCACCCATCGACGACCTCACAGCGTCCCACAGTCGCGCTATCTCGCAAGAGTAGGGTTTCACTCGAAAATTCTGTGGTATTGTTGTGTTGGTTCTTCCCCGTTATAAATTTACACGATTACAGTGCCGTAGAACGTGTGGCAAGAATGCATTGCTTATACAGTGATCTTGATAGGATATAGTCGATGGCCTCACTGAACTTGAAGTCTCTTGCCCCATTTCCCTCATATCTGATGCTTCTTTTGGTTTCTCTCTTCTGAGAGTTAAAAAAAGCAGCGAATGCCTCCTTATGCTTTTAGTTTAGTTAGAAGCGCAAGAATTGTTTCGCAAAACACCTCTCCGCCTTCATCTGTAAACACCAATATCCTACCGACTAATGTTTTCACATTCAGCGAGTAAAATATTCTGAACCATCGAAGTATTTCTAATTAGTAAATTGCCATATAGATGTCGATAGTTTATTTCTGTTCTATTCGTCCATATCTTTACTGTTAATAAAATGCAATTGTGTATCAGGTCATGAACCTCTCCGTTTCTCTGATGTCTTCTCGAACTCAAATGACAGCAATTCTTTGTGTTGGATTGCTCTTTTAACTGGATGCTTTCGTGAGTGGTGCGAAAGGGGACAGCTGAACGGAATAAAGTTTAATTACCACTGAGAATGTTTTTGTGTTCGACGAGAGTCGTCCCAGCTTGCATCTTCGTGAGGTAATCGGGTATTGGGCTGCTTCTTCCTTCTCGTTCTAGATACCGCACAGTCGAATTCTGGTGAAGATGAAGCAGTTTTGTCCTCAAAAAGTATTGCCCTGAGAGGGTTCCTCTTGCGTTCAAAAGGTTCTTAATCAAGTTAAGCATAGAAAGCACATCAATCCCAATTTGTTTTAAACGATGCAGAACTGAGTGACTCGCTACAAATGCCCGCAATAAAGAGCCTACACTAGGCGTCAGTTAATTGCTCTAAGCAACAATGCACACTATCGAAAAAGCACAAATGCCATCAATTTGAGTAAGATGTATTCAATCTTTAGTATATTTTCTCGTAGGGACTGATGGACTTCGAATTCTGTGGTCGTTAATTTAATGGGAACTTTTTCCTCTACCACCTGGTTTTTTTCCATGCCAAAAGTTGTGAGCCCGTCTAACATTATTCGTTTTCAGTTGATAGAGCTTTCTCTCTTCCGAAGCTAAAAGCTCTCAATTCGGCTTTTTTGCATCGATTGTGAGCACCGCAATGAATGAGGAGTTTTTCTGTCGGAGGAGCCTGTCTATACAATGCTTACAGATACAGAGGACCGTTGTGCAGCTCTGCTTCAGAAGCTTTATCATTGAAACGACGTTCTTTATCACAACAAGTGATCAGCAATCGTCGCAGTGAAGAGGACAATCGGGATTTACGTCAGTGCTGCAGTCAGTCATCACCGGTGCATGCACCGAATGATGTTTGTTTTCTTTTTATCGACAAGCTTCACATAATTGTTCTTCTCATGAAATGTTTAGACCTGTTTCCTTTGAAGGACATTTGCATTGTTTCTGCTCGTTGATCTGTGGGATGACATAAGTGAAACAAGCAGTTGAATGCGGCGGATAGTAACTTGAAATCTGTGAGTTTTTTGAACATGAGGGGACGAGTGAGAATAGACTTAATACCTCTGAGTGTATTTTGAAAGTCGCCACGTTTTCAGGGGTTTTCTTTGGTTGGCATCATAGATGTCAAAGTTGGGAATGCAGTTGTGATTCTGCATCAGCGTTGTAAAATGTGGAGTAAGGGGAAGGGGGTGGGTATTCTCAACGAGTTCGTTGTTAGATTATGATGATATGAATGTGTGCTTATTTCGAAATTATAAAGGTTCTCATATCCTCAAGCCCAGCAGACGCCATTATGCCTTTAAACTATCGCGTTTCGTGATATTCTCCTACATATACAAAAATGTATAGATTGCGATGTAATTGCCTAAGATAATAATAGTTGCAGTAATGGTAATAATAGTAGTAAATTTCGTTCATCGCACACAAGAATGACGGCGACTGGGTTCATCTCAGTCGTCATCTGCAGGATGACAGCAATTAAAGAAGTTAGCAGCATTGCCCAAGCGAAAACATATTCAGGAAGTCGTAATCACACAGGTAGAGGGAAATGGGGCGAAGAAGAAAAAAGGTCGTCGTGCAGCACCTCCATCCCTGCTGGATGAATTCTACGGTGTTTATTGCCTTATCAGTCGGAGTGCTAACAAATTTTTCAAGGTATGAATGGTGATCTTCAAGTTGATATTGAGGGCCTTAACATCTATTCTAGTATATTTATTTGACCCTTATGAGTATTTTATATCATTCTCCGCTTTTTGTTTTTCTCAAACTCTTAGACCACAGATATATGAGATTGAATGGCAATCTTTTCGAGATCTTAAATTTGAAGACCCATTTTTGTTCGAGTCAGATTTCACATATCACAGCTTTGAGTCAAATCGATTCTTCAGGTGCCGCTATTATTAACATTTCATTAGCGTGAACGTGCATACTCGTGACGGGCGTCGAAAGAGTGCCCGTTCTGTTTTGATTCCCGATCGCGTATTTTTGCGTGAAATGTCGCTAGAAATGTAACTGGAGGACTGGATTCGTTGTTCTTCATTTTCTTTCTTCGTACTTGATTTGCCGATATTTTCAGTATTGGCTAAATTATTTTGTGGGGAGCTTTGCAATTCGTTTAAGTTGCCCTACTCCTGGGAAATTTCTGAAAGGATTCGGGAAAACTTGGTGCATCTTTAGTATTTTGAAACCCTACCTGGATAATAGTTATCGCTGTTCGCCGTTCGTTCCAGTAATTCATTATCTTGCGATTCTCTGCACCCTATTTTATTCCTTGGACTAACTGTGTCTGTTTGTATTGCTCCATTTATGTTGTTTTAAAATTCTCGATTTTTAGAACCGTTGCTATATAGGATATACAGTTGATCCGAATCGAAGGATTCGTCAGCATAATGCTGGGAAGCAGTTCGGTGGTGCAGGTAGGACGGATCATAGAGGACCGTGGTGAGTTGTCTACTGTTTGGTTTCCGAGCGAAAATAGGCACGACTTACACATTCATTGTCTTAAAGTATCTAGGATTGCTAAAGTAATAGAAATGGTCCGGCGTTCTTCTTTCATTATGTTGCGATGAAATATGGTGCAGCGGGTTCTTCTCGGAGCTTTATTTTTCAGAAGAAATGATTGTTCCTTCCGTTCATTCTTTTCTGCACTCAGTGATATTTTTCCTGTCTTAGTACCTTTTTAATTTTTTATAGTGCATGTACGTAACTAATGTCTTTGAAATCGTTTCTTTAAAACCTTTTGAAGGAATTACCCATGCTTAACTCAGGGAATATCTTTACGCGGCTCGGTGGCATTAGTCAAACAACTGAGATACTGGAATCAGCAGATGAAATGAAGGATTCAAGTTCGAAAGCACTCTGCTGTCGGTAGCAGGGTTAGGTGCATTTGAATGCCTCACTGCGCTTTATGACCTAGAACCTTGCCCCATACATCAGCAGTTTTTCTTCTTTGTTTCTATGTTACGAAAGCTCGCGTCGTGAAAATTGCGGTACGATTGGTATGAATTTTTCTTCAATTTCTTCGGCGCTTTTATTGGCTCAATGAAAGGTTCGAGGAGAAAGTTCTTCGAAGACCTATTGACGCCTAAACGATTGAGCTTGAAGTGTAGAGGATTTGGGTAGGTGGACAACTGCAGAGATATTTCTTTTCACAGGACACGGGAGCACACGTTTTTCAGCAAAGCATCTTTTCTTATTGATGAGCGGAATAGTGGAAAATTTTAGCCGCATCTTTCACTTCCCACTTCCCCTCTCCTAGTCCAACTTAATCGCATTCTAATGCTTGTTTTCCAAACGCCTCGTGATAGACAAACGAAACACTTGGAACTTTCAAACAAGAGAAAATTTCCCATGAATTCTCAGTCTGCTTCTTGTATTTTTATGTCACTACGCATTGTGGGTGATTGATTTGTGCACTTCCTCCATTCCGCCCGTTTTATGTTTGGACCAAGGTTTCTCTCTTCGCCAGAAAAGTATTTTTGCATGTGTCGGAGTGAAATATTGTAGGAATTATCTCATGTCTTCAAAAGCCGCGACTTTACTTCCAGTTCATGCCAAAACCCATCAAGGTTCTCTTGCCTTTTCTCTCTTTTTTTGAGGGAGGGATGAGGAACGACTTGGAAAGCTTTGATGAGGAAGGGAAGAAGCGAACAATCCTGCCCTTTCTAACCCTCATGTCTATTGCGGAAAAAACTTCTAGCCGTGCATTAAAGAAGGATGATGGGAAATGTGGGTGAAAAAAGCTTCCATTCTCAAAAAGAAAAAAGACCACGAAAGAATTGTTAAATATTGTCCACGGACATCGGCTTATGGTCCCTTCGGATAAATGGGCAAACAAAGGAGATGTTGTAAGTGACATCACCATCTTGAGTTCGTTCTTGCGGTTTTTTTGGAACGGATTCATTGCGAAGAGGTTATCACCAGAGTAGAAAATATTCGGTCTGATTCTGCTGCTAGATTCTCATAATGCGGTTATTTTCCTCGTCCCTCAAAAGGTCAATTTTCCACATCCGCTGCATTTCCTACCAGAACTTAAGGGACCATTCGCTATGCAGAGGTTGATAATAGGATGATTTTCACGAGTTATGGCTCTAGCACCATAGAAAGATCACGATCCTTCTGCTCCTCACTTTTGATAGGGTGATCTCAGAATCAGTGAGAAGCACTATCGTTTTGTTTAGGGAGATGGTATGCATAATTCATGGTTTCCCGAATAGCGTATCGGCTCTTCGCTTTGAATGGGCCTGGCAGAATCCAGACAAATCGCGTCGACTGCGCTGCTTGGGACTGAGAAAGAAACAGAAGGAGAGTGCGTTCGCATTCAGGCTTCGTATTGCATGCCATATGCTGAATAGCGATCCTTGGCGACGATTGTCACTCACATTTCGTTGGCTGTTATCTGTATGTTTCTTCGCCGATTTTGCTTTTATTAATGGCCTTTTCCGTTTGCAGGGGTTTACTCTCGAGATTGATTAGATAATGCATGTTTTGCTGCATGATGCTGCTGAAATTTTCAGCTCACCGATCGGCTAATAGTTGCCATATTATCTTGGGGGCTCTTTTTTATAGCCAAGCAGGATGATCAATTCAGTAACGCTCGTTTGAGGAAGTTTAGAGTTTCCCGTTGGGGTAATCGGAGTTTTAGTCTTTTGTTAAAGGATGGAGGCAGAGTTAAAAGCATAAGTGATTAGGGTAGCATCCGAAGTTTCTCAAGATCAGTCGTTGAATAGTTTTCTTGATGATTGCTTAATTCGCTTCCACCGGCCATAAATCTCGACCCGGTATATACAAGCAAGAGTGATTCGGCGGTCACTTGCTTTTTCTGTCATTGTGCATGGACGAAACATGTTGATGTAATTTCTTATCAGTTGTTGTTGAAAACTTTCAGACGAGTGAGATTGCCTTCCCTTCCGATGTGCCTTTACCATCTCATGTAAACATTGCTCGTGGACTGGTTGAGAAGACGTCAACTGTTGTGCCGCAATTGCGCGAAGACTACACATGCATTCGTAAATGCGCCATATGCTCACATACAATATCGAAGGTAGGCGATGGGGTCGTTCTTGTGTTTATTTAAGTGCTTCACAGTGCTCACTCGAAGGCGCACAGAGCTGGCGGATCAAGTTTGTTGTTTCACCGAATGTTAGCCATGGTCGCAATTTGAAGTTGAAAACAAGCGCTGAAGACGTTGCAGCATATTTCTCCAAACTGGCAAATTCAGTATTCTCTTTAACATGTGATCAATTACTGTTATTTATACACAGATTTACTGCTTCCACTTTGAGTTCGGTTAAAACTGGCACTCACTAACGACCGAAGTTCGAGCCAGATTTAATCACCCTCCACACGATTTTCTGCTAAATTCGATCGCGACCCAGCTGCCATGACGGTTTCATTAAAACTGGGCTCCTTTGTTGGGGAGTAAGTGCTTCTTAACAAAACAGTAAGCGTCAGTAGTTGTTTTTAACAGTGCCGCATGGAGCGACGAATCAGTCTTCTTCTCTTTATGCCGATTTTTTTCACTTATCTGCACTTAGCAGACCAGCTGAGGTTTAATGCAAACAAGGTTTTCTGCACACATATCCGGACGCCCGAATTCTGTTCCTGGAACGCCCAGACAGTGCGCTCAAAAAGTTCGCCGGTAGGTTCATCCGTATGTAGACTTGTTTGGTATGGTAGAAGCGACGGTGGTCTGCAGGTTGTGGGATCGAAAGCCAAAAACTCATACGAGTCTTAGTTTAGAAACCGACAAGAAACGCATCGGTTAAACGTATCAGCCTTCTCCCTAAAGCAGAGTCTGGATGTCCGAGCCGAGATGCAAATGCTTAAAGATATCGCCGTTTGTTGAAGGGGAAGATGCGACTTGTGATTTGAAATACTTTGCACCTCAATCTCTACCTATCAAGAGGTTCATTTTCTTTCTGTTGCAGATTTCTGAGCTGTTACGGTGCGTAGCACAGCAGTCGTGCGGCTCTCATTTTCATATGTGTTGTTTGTCGAAGATCGCCCTCGCTGAGTCGAATGAGTTCAAGGACCAGCTATTTCCAGTGTCGGGAAAATGCCCCAGATGTGGCGCCCTGTTTTTATGGGGTGACTTGATCAGAGATCAACGACTCTTAATTTCAATTGAGGATTCCAGGCCAATATTTGGCGGAAGCAAGGTGATGGAGACCTTGGTTCCAGTGGGTAAATTAGTAAAGATTTGATAAACTCGTACTTATCTTCCTGGATTGCAGGTGTCGAGAAAGTTCTTTTCCATTCTGGGAATAAAACAGGCGGAATTCTGTTGGTTTGAATGAGGGTATATTTTCTGTGCTGTCTAACATGCAATGCCTTCATGCCTAATTTTCTGTTTAGTATTCAGTTCTCCTCTTCAGAAGTACTTCTCATTATCTGCTGTAGTGCTTTTATCGTAATGATTTGCTTATGTGAACCTGGCGTTTCGGTGATCATCACTTGCTCAACGAAGTCACTTAGTGATGGTTCTTACCTAATGGTTCTCCTTTAAATCATAGGTAGGTATTACACAAACGGGAGACGCTTGGACTTGACTTTAGCCGTTCCATATGTAGAAGCCTAGGTCATCTTCCTTCCTCATTATAATCAGAGCTACTTGATTCTTGTTTTGCCTCCAAAAATATATTTGTTCTTGCAGATGTTACTTGTTGTTCAACGTCCAGGTTTTCAATTCTAGGTCTCAGATCGTGTTCGTAGTAGAGTCTTAGGTCAGGTCTGATGTCAAGTAGATAGTCAGTATTGGGGGTAAATCGATGGCGAACGTATGTGGCTGACTTTAAACACAAGCGCCTTATGGCCACATTGTTTGCGGTTTATTGTCGAAGACCCGCTAACAGCTGACTTCAATCAAAGATCGCAGAATCTTTTACACACTTCTCTTTTTCAATCAAAAACCTCGCCTGAGACGATCGGTCGGTTCTTTAACGATAAGGAATCGGCAGACTACTATAGATCTTTCTCGTGCCTGATGTCGTACTGTGATGGTTCTCATGCACTGCCCCTTTTGGATATCGTGCTTGGTTTTATATTATTCGTACATTTGTCGCCTCTTGAAGTGGCTCTTGTGTTTTTTGATCTCATATCCCTTCATAGGTCGGCTTGCCTTAACCTCATGACTCTTTGACCTCTTCCACGTCCGTGTGTTTACTTGAGCAAACTGGACTGCCCGTTTTCTTGTACAAAAATTCACGGCTGTTCTAGCGATTGTAAGCTTGGCACCCTTTCATAAGTGAATATATAAAAATTATGAAAACGAACCAATGTCATCAAATTTGTAACACTCACATGTTTGACTCTACTGCGTTTTATGAGAACGCTGATCTCCTTAGGCTTGACTGCATAACAAAATTGAGCGAGTCAAATAATATGGGATGCACGTACGAGTCTGCTATATATGGATATATCCAGAACTATGCAGTTATTTTTCAATGAGAAACTGGGCTCCGGCAACACACTGTAGGATGGTTGCAGTGGTACTCGCGTTTATTAAGTTAACGCACGCCATCTTGCAGCAACTTCAAGTTTCGCACTGCAAGAAGGCATGGAATCTTCAAGTGCATTTCGCACCTAGATGCCTGATTCACAAGTTTTCTATCACTCAGTAACAATTCTTGTGTGATTTCTACGAAGTTCAGTAATTGGCGGGGCTGAGTATAGAGAGGTCCTCACTTCTAACAGATGCTCGCCATCCAATATTCGTTGCAACGAAGTGGTGTCATTAACCTGCCCTCAAATGTAGTACTGCTGGAACGACGTCCTTCCTTTTTTCCCGGATGTTTTCGTGTCCGCATAATTGTCACGCAGCGCCTTACCACGATGTCTACCAATCCGTGTATCCTCCGTTACCGTGACCTATGGGCCTTTTTGCTAATCTCTGGGACAACGTTCTCGAAGGACGCATCGCTTAGCTTAATAAGTCTCGAAATCGGCACTGTGATCACATCGAAAACATGGTCTTGAAAACGGTCGTTTTATGCAGTGAATTATTTGCGACAAGAAAAGAGATCGCATTCGGTGATATAACTGACGAACATTAAGGAGTCATGCTCAACCAGCAAGAAACAGAAACAAATAACAGTAAATAAAAGACACTTGCCGGAGCATCCAAAATGAAACAAACTCCTCCAACTTTTCCAGAAAATTACAGCAGGCAGCTGCGTGGAAGCAGAGAATGACGAGAATCTAAGTCTATTACTTCAGTAGTGCCAATTTTCGCCGGTAATATTCAATCACCTGTCTTTGTTCGGAGGCCGTTCCAAACAACATTCATAGGAAGCAGAGAATATTAATTTCATAAAATCCACTAGAAACGCAGGTAATTCGAACAGCATGCTGACTTGTTTTGCAACATCAACTGTTGGGGGTGGAAGAACAAAGATGTTTTCTTCGCCCACGGCACGATTGAGGTAGAACGCTAGAAGACCTTTAAAATGAACCGAAGAAAAATTGAACATCAAACACTAAGTACGAAAGATCAACCCTGCTTTGTCAATGAACTTCCCTCGTTTCATGAGCCTTCCTTTCCTCACGTTACGACGATGTTCTGACTTGTGTAACTCTACACAGTTTCGAGAATGACCACACACATAAGAATTAACACACTCGTTAGGAACGCAGATCTCCCCGAGCTTTGCACACTGACGATGTTCAATATGCTTTCCTCTTGAGTATTTCAGGACGCCATATCACCGGATGTGTCTCTTCGGTCTGAAAAATTCCACGCGACTTCAGCCACAACGAATCCTTTTGCACTGCACTAGTGAAAAACAGCCCGTATAATCTCTTCAGTGAGCAAATTTCTAACATTTAAGAAGAACTTGTCGAATGTTTTTCAAAGGGTAACGAATCTGCTCCAACTTTTCAGGCAAACCAATTAAGTAAAATAAGCTCGTCCTCATGGGATGCTTTCCCGTACAAAAGCTTAGACTCATCGTACAGATCAATTACAGGAACTTTGCTATTCCATGCTTAGGAATTTAAATCATTTAAAATCTATGTCCCCTCTCAACAAAGAGAAAGAGGCTAACTGGATTTAAGACGTCTGTAGTGAAACTCCGCAATCCCTTAGGAAAGGACAGGGTTTTAGTTCCACAACAATCGAATCAGCTGGAAATCTCTGAGTTATCATTTCCACTAACTCGCGTGTTCAGAAACACTAACTTATTCAGCCCGATGCAAACAATCTCTTCAAAGCCATTTTTAACATTCAATGTAATAATGTAGTTATCAAAACTGCCGGCCCCAGTTTAAGCTTCCAGGGGAATGAAGCAAACAGCATAAGGCGTCGCCGAGTCCTCGCATTCTTCTCCCTTTGGCCTCCACTAACATCTCTAAAAAAATGCAATAAAAGCATGAATGCCAACCGCAGTTTCATCCTCCTTATACATTTTGATCGTTTTATCGGCCTCAGCTGTGATCAGTCTTGAACCCGACTGGTCGAAAGCCATTGCAAAGATGCCTGCCTCCGAATCGATCGAACCGGGTTGTGCTTTGCTCTGCTCTTTTTGGAAACAGAAGCCACTCTTCCAGTCCCAAAAATACATCGTTCCGTTGTCGCCTTAAATGTTCACTTACCGTGTCGAATAATGAGGTGACACAAATCGGCCAAACACGCGTAACAGAGCCAACTTCTCTACCCCTTGAATGGTCGTGACGTCCTCGCTCACGTCTTATCCAAAATATTCGGTCCAGGAATACTACATACTGGCACACTTATGCTCGTCACTGTCATCAATTAAGATTCCTCACTACTACATTTCGCTGATTCCAGCAGCCATTATTCACATCCTCACGCACTGTCCCGTTGATGTCTTGCTTACATTACATTCATGATGCCACCTTATTTCCAATTTTGTCCTCACTTCTAAAGAAACGTGAAGACAGAAGGTGCAAGTGCTCCCCATCCAGTCAAAAGTGCATCAAAGATATCAAAGAATATGGAAAAAAAATCCTCTCCAGGAAACAAAAACAATAAATTTTCAAAGCCTCCCCACACGACGCCGATTGGAAAGAGAAAGATTCCCCTAATCTCGACTTCCTGTTTTTCGGATTAACACAACAATCTACCTCATCTAAGAAAATCTGGAACTTCCTACTGTCAGTTCCTATTGCCATTAGTGGACGGGAACTTAGCAGCCTAACACTTACCCCTCAAACATTGTTCATGCATTTAATCTAAGCTCTGATGGCCGCCCAAGCATTCATTACTCAATACTGAAACGAAAGTTTTACGACAGATGAGTTTGACTGAATATGCCTTTCAATTTTCAGATGATTGTGACTCCGCAACCTCACATCGTTGCTCAGCATTCTCATCTAGTGCTCTTCACTCACCCAGCAATTCTTTAGAAACCCAGACAACGTGTATGCAGATCAACGAACCTCCTGAGATGAGAACGCCGTCTTCATTGCATACCAGTGAATTCACAATTGCGTTGTGTCCCGAAAGATTCTGGATGAACTCTCCCTCAGGGCATTTCCACTGTTTTATATTATCAGCGCCTCCCGAAGCGAACATGTATAGCGACGGATGCAGGGTCAGTGCACGAACGCTTTTCTATAAAACAAAGCTTACTTATCAAGTAACCGATGATGTACATCACGAAAAGCGATGGGATTGCATTTGCCGCACCTTCCGATATATTTTCTCTCAAAGCACTTCCTGCACAATTTTTTAAATCCAAACATTGACTCGTTCTTCAAAATCTCTCGCGATTCATCTAATAAGCTTGATCTGAGCTCGAGCATTCCTTATTCAATAGTGAAATGAAAGTTTACTTCCTCTATATCTTTCTTTACTTCCTCCTATGTGACAACAAACATATCAACTGCCTTTCCAGCTGCTTAACGAAGAGATTTCATTATACATTATGTATCAAGTGCAAACATATCTTTTGCTAGCTTTGAAACTGCAACGTTTCAGAACCATTCCTTTATATATCAAATTAAATAACGACTAGCTTATCCAAGACAAAAATAGCCTCTTAGGACACGCAGTCTATCCATTAATAAATCAAAAAATACCTTTTATCCATCTAGTTCTTTAGTGCCACAAACGTCATCTTAATACTTCTCAATTCCATTTAAATACTTTAAATTCATCGTTGATTAGAAGTAAAAAGAAATAAAACAACAAAACCTTGTGGTGAGTAAGAGTGGCAATACTTCTGCCGGCAGCCAAATCCCATAGTCGAATCGTTGTGTCGTGACTTCCAGTGATCACTTGCGGGTCACTCGCCTGTGTCACCACCGATGCTACTGTGTTTGTATGTCCCGTGAAGCAATGTATTTGGGCCTTCGTCCGTATATCCCATACCTGAAGCCTCTCTCCAACCGTCACTTCTCATTCCCAGCGAACATTTTTATGCAGACTCGCGCCCTAACGTCCCATTAAGAGGGGCGAGAAAGGGGTAAGAAGAGAAATATGGAGCAATGAACTGTGAACTGAAAAATAGATTTGAAGTGCGGCTAAAGCAGAACATTATTGCTGAAAAATGAGCAGCAACTTTTTGTATACATTTTGGGAATATTGCAAGAAAGGAATGAGGCAAGGCGAAGGGATGGGTGACCAACCCAACTAGGCGAATTCATTGCGCTCTAATTTAATATCCTCAAAGCTGTGCTGCTTCTCGCTGGAGAACACGCGGCTCAGCAAAACCCAAGAATTACCGCTGAAGCGAATTGACCACTTGCTCCTGAAGGCGGTTAAAACCTCTACGCTGAACATCATACGGAAACAAACCAATCAAAAATAATGTATATGCATATACAACTGAATCTAAATACTATTCTTGCAGCTAACTACACGTTCTTTTCGAAGTGCTTTTTAAAGTGTTTTGAAATAAAATAAAAAGTCGGCCAGGAAAAAGAGCGCAGCATCTCTTGAGGGGAAGAAATAAGTGGACGAACGCACTCTCGCCGTCGCATCTCGAGCACACGTGACCAACACGTCGAGTGTTGGATGTATAGAAAGGTCCTGCACTGCACTCAGATGTCCGTGATAATGTCGAATCACCTTGTTGTATTCCAAATCCCAACACTTCACCTGAACTCATCCATCACATAACTTCAAAAGCAAACGTCAATATAAACATCGTCTGGCAAACAATAATATGCACGAAATCAATCGTGAGAATAAGAAACGCATATTCACCAGCTTTGTGACAACCCATCGAGGTAATCATTCCACAAAGTGTGAATGAGACGATTGGAAATAAGAATGCCGCGAACATGACGCTACTCTGAAGAAAATAATCAACGATATATTCTGCATACCGCACAAAACATAACTGTCCCTTGTCATGACCGTAAGCAACGAATTGAATCAGATCACCAAACATTACTACGAACCGGATATTGCGATATCAAATACGGGCCGTAAATGACCAACTATTAAAGACATCTACATGTAAATAAACAGAGCTTATTATTGTGAACAGAAAGAGCCTATTATGTTTGAGGATACTGATGTAACAGATAAAAAAAAGGAAAAGAAAACCGTTAATATCCACCCCCCTCCCCAAACCACTTCCAGCCACGACTTAAGAGAAATTTTCGTGCCCTGAACGAAATTTTCCAAAGATTTTTCATCTTCACTGTTAAAAGAAATATCTCTGCCGCAACAAAGATAAATAAATTGAAAACTTAAGGTGAATACAAAGGGGCATACCTGCTTATCTTCACCGCCAGTGAACAAGAAAGGATGTCGATGAGAGACCTTACAAGCGCGTACCGCACTCACATGTCCCGTCAATGACAATCGCAATTTACCACTCGCCAAATCCCAAATCTTGAAAGGATCAACGTCGACAACAAATAAACATAAGGAAGTGTAAATAAACACAACAAATAAACGTCGACCTAAAGTGATGCCACTGCTCCGCTTTAACTGCTAATAACGATCAGCCATCCCTTATTTTCGAATATCTTCTCCTTGCTTTACACGTATTTCTGTGAAGCTTTCGAGACGACTCAAGAACACATAGGATTTTCTAGAGGAATTTAGGCTCAACGGTTACATACCTTCGTATCATCTGATGAAACTTTTACACTCAACGCTGGAAGAAATGCATCTTTTAACGCTGGCCACTGCAACTGCCCACCTGGTCAACCTATTCATCAACTACTTCAAATTTCAAAAATAAAAGCAACGCTTTGATAACTGAGATTATACTAAAAGGTTGCAAAAAAGCCAGAAAAAATTCTACCACATTCTGCTGATCGCTCGACACCGGAAATACAATAACGGTCGGAATATTTCTGGAACCGAAGGGGTAACCTTTCGGAATTCACATATGACAGTTCCCGATGCAGGACACGTCTCTATCCCCCACCTATTTTTCAAATCGACATATACCTATTAGAAGCATCTGACATTCCCTCATCAATGAAATACGCTGAGGAGTACCTTTTTGGAAGAATTAATGAAAAATTTGCTATTGAGAAGTGATATCAAGTACCTAGCCAACTTTATGCGAGTGGTTAGTGTTTTTTATACAGCCGCTGAACATGAGAAAAACTACATGGAGAATCGCCTTCGACGGCATAACAGTGCACTATAAAAAAGATGAAATTCTTGAATGAATGCCACCCTCCTCACCCTCATGCAGAAAAACCGCTATGTAAGGAAGCGGGAGTAAACAACAAGAAAAACTCGATTTACCTTTCTGAAGAAGCAAAACACAGAGACCAGCTCCCTAAGAACAAAATACCCTCAGTATGAAGCAAAGAGCGTATATGATTTTCGCTGCTCAAAGATTTCAAATAAAGTCTTTCAATAACTGTAGGAGGCATAACCCTCTTTGAAAACCTAAGATTCATCTGAGGCAACAAGCAGTTCCAAGGGAGCACGAAATGAACAACGAAGGGGCGCGGTTATAAACATACCTTGACAATTCTATCTGCACCACCTGTAGCGAACCATTCGTTACCCGGCTCCACATCCACACAGCGTACCCATCCCGTATGTCCCGATATCACTCTAAACGCAACATTTTTCACACTTATATGAGTAAGACGTCCGTCATCCCATTGAAAAACCAATTCATTAACACCATTCATCAAACTGCATAAGGTTAAAAAGAGTTGTGCGAAGATCGACGTTACTTCACGATCTCGATTCTCCACTCCACAGGAGCACATCAACAAACCGGATCCGATAAAAGTATCGTCGCCCGAAAACTGTTTTAACAAAAGTGATTTTCATCGTGCCCATCCTAACCTCTATCCGTTCCCTCTCAACCTTCTCTGGAACACAATTATAAAATTAAGTGATGATTCCATGTCGAGTAAAACGAGGATACAAAAAATGGTTGGTAAAAAATATACCGATATAACTTCCACGGTGCATGCCACTTTGGCTTCACCATAACCGGCGCTCTTGCCGGCAACACTGCGCGCATTGTGCTGTCTTCCGCTCTACCGGTGCTGGGAAGCGTTGACAACTCTTTCGATCCCCTTAAAAGTGCTTAATGAAGAGACCCAACAAGATAACAATGGGAAAAAGATAGTTGATACTTCTGCAAACAGTAATGGAATTCAGTCAGATTCCAATAAACAAGTTCCACTTCATCTGGAAGCTTAGTTTGCGTTTTACTGAAGCTTAGCAAATTGCCCCAACAAGGGTTGCGAGACATGCGCAGACCCACTGCTGCCTTCGCAGAAACGGGGTGGGGTGAAGAGTTTTGGAAACGATTCGAAATTATCCCCAATGGGTACTTTAGCTAAAATTACGAACGTCAAGAAAAGAGACGAGAAATTTGCAGTAACCAATCCATCGGAACTGATCTAACAATCGATGTCTTTCCGGATTTGAAATCGATATTAAATCCCCTCCTCACAAAGATGCTAAGGACTTCTTGATTTTCCGAAAACAAGTGTCATAAGTCCGATGGCAATTCTGAGGCAAACATTTTCGATACACTTAACGCATATGGACAAATGACACCATAACTTGGTCCGTTCAGAGCAGTCAACCGCAGTCAAATGAGCATCGCATGAATACTTCCAATTCCTTTAAAAAGAACCTCTCACGAATCAAGAATACCCCTCGAGTATCCCAGCGCACGTGATACAGTGAATGAACGACGACCGGACATTTAACGAAGCTTAGCCATAACAAACTGCAGCGATGTTTTCCATCTCAATGGAACTTACAAATTCAGAAAAAACGAACTGAAGTCAGCGAAACACACGTTGCTCATCTATATAGAAATAATTCATATATGCGAAAATAAGTTAACAAAGCCAGCATATTATGTACTTCTTTTAGGCCGACCACAACGCCAACCGACGAAATATATTCTGCAGGAAGACAGTGATACAATATACCTGCACTAGTGTACTGCCTATGAAATGAGGCGATTCAAGAAAGCGTCAACTGTATTCAATCGGCTGTCAAGGCGAAAGGGTTCTTATTCATAAACGCGATCATCAGCCGAGGAAATGTCGCAGTTCGCATATCAGGATTACAACCATCGAGTCCACCCCTGCTATTCTTTTAGATCAGGAGCAGAAGTTAAGTGGTCGTCTTACGAACAGATAAATAAGTGTACCTGCAGGGATATGGCTCTGGCGACATACGTTTGAAGAAATTGTTCCTTTCAATAACTGGCGATGATCTGCTATCAGGAACAAGGAGCACCAGAAGTTACATCGCATACAACACTGAGAAAATAAAGATGCATCACAAATAGCAATAAAGGAACAACAGAGTATAGAAAAATCATACACTGGTCCGTCGGCCGATGCGGATTCACTGATCGCGAGCGGCGCTGAAACTTGCAAAGACGTTAAAGACACAAAGTAATGAGTGTCCATATATCACTACATAAAAATCCACCTTTCTCCTTACCCACTAGTTCCACAACGCTTCATTTACTTGGAAAACTTGCATTCGACGAAGCAAAATGGCCAAAGATACGAAGTGAGATGAGAAGAGATGCTTGATTCAGCTGGCCAAGTGGCTAATCAGTTGTCCGCCTTCAAATTCGAACTCTACTATTCAATGCACCAAAACATCAGCTATAATGCAGTCGAATATAACTAAATTAGTCGAGTAAAAAATGCGAACATGGAAGCTTATGAAATATAAAAAACTACGCGATCCATAAGAACGGCTTATTGACGAAACAAGTCACCATTTCTCCTCTCCTCATTCCCTCTCCAAAATTTCCCCATTCGCACTCACTTTCTATGCAATTCAGTCATTTTTGCAAGGTCTGCCGTATTATTTTCATCGATGAAAAAACACTGCTTTGGCGTCCCTTGAATCGCAGATGCATCCTTCATTCGTGTCACGGGAATAGTAAGAAACATAAGCCACCTCTTGCACAAAAGCTCCATAACTTGTTATCTCTTAAGACCATGCCGCAACCAGCAGACACCAAAAGAAACGACACAGCAATTTAGGCACAATTTCACCTACACAAATAGTGGAATATTGATCCCAAACTGACAGCAGCAACCACCTTCGAATGGCACCTAATGTTCCATACTCAAAGCTAACCAGATGGTGGTGCAGCTGTTGGAGGAGCTGGTCCCGGTCCGTTTGCCACATTCTTTGGCAGATTCAGTAACTCATCTTCCTTCCTGCGCTTTGCTTCCTGCACTTGCTTAAGCACGCTCCCATACTCTGATCTAACTTTAACGGCGCGCCACAACTCATCACTGAAATATCTTCCAATTTTACAGTGCCAAGCAGGATACCGTTTCAACTATGATCGCATGCTCTATAATGCAAATATACCAACAAGATCAACCGGCTACCTCATCGATCAACTGATCGATATTATCCGACCAATCACACTAATGCACGACCAGCTGACATCACCGGAGCGGTTACATAAAGGATGTGTGCAACGAATCTGGTCTATCAGAGGATCAACTTATTGCTAAATAACTAGACCAAGATACTAATATATAAATTTCGACTACCCAAGCAAAAGTTAATGAACGGATTCATTTGTGATACGCGCTTCAACAATCAAGTCAGTAAAATGGTAAAAGTCAAATCTCTTCTCTGTAGTCAAATCAGTGCATCTGGCGAGGTAATGTTGAACGACTTCTCAGCATGACTTTCTCTCCCAACACATCGATCTTTTTCCTTCACAAAGGAAATACTTTTCGTCACAATTATCGTGCAAAGTTAGACATCAAATGACATAAAACCAAATAAATAAGCAATAAAACATTAACCAAATGAAAAAGTATAAAGGACAGGGATGGGATGCTGTCACCTTCGTTAAAGAACTGGCCACGATTGCTACTTCATATTTCTAGCTGCTCCAGCATTCACTCAAATGCGACGCTAGCAAAGGATTCCTTTCAATCAATTTGGACACACAATCGCTATATAAGGAACTTCGTCTACGTATATTACTTAAATGAGAATATTCCTCAGCATTACTGTGCTTGTGCATTGCCTTGTTCTACACATGCCGTTGCCCTCAGGGGAAAAAACTCTGAAACATGCCGACTGAGAGCACAGCAGCTTCATCCTTGAACAATGTCTACAAAGTCCCTTCTACTCGCATGGTCAACCTTCTCCTTAGTGCTCAATAAAGCAGCTACTGGCAGTCTGCTCTGTGGTCAAGACATAGTTACCTTACCATAACCATTCCGTTCTCTAAACGTAACTCTTTGTCGGCGGTTTGACGGTCGCGCTGTTTTCCATCTTCGACCATCAATAACTATGGCTTAGTTTCTAACAAGGCAATACCTTTAACAGAAAATTCCGAACTTTACTAAAGGCGATCTAGAGAGAACGATGAATGGATCGAAGATGCAGCAATTGTAAAGTCACGATCGGGTCTGCTTTGCAACATATCAAAGAAGCAAGGAAAATATATAGGAAATGAAGTTTTTCTAAATGAGGAGAACGAAAGAAAGAAAGAGAACTCACGCTTTTGTATCAGGTTCCGGTGGTGTTGCATAATCGTGAAAGAAGAAATCATGGGTTCTTTTCATCGATCTGAATACGAGATTCAATAGCTGCTTCTGCTGTGGCGTCTCAATCTCATGTTGCTGTTGCGCTGAGGATTCCGACAACGATTGAGATGTTTCCACATTCGCTGCCAAAACATCAGTCGACATTGGAGAATCACTGTGCACCTTAATCCAACTTCCGGTTTACTTAATGATCAACACCCGATGCGTGACCCCATCTCCAACAAAGTTAATTCCTGCCAAAGTGAGGTATACTCATCTGCGACGACCAGCAAGCGTTTGTGCATCAGTCTGATAAAGTGGCGTCATGGTTGGGTTCAACTGCTTCACGATATCGGCTGTCTTCACCAGTAAGGATGATGTTCTTGAATAATTACGTATCCAATAACAGATGGCCACACCGCCCTGTCACTAGATCGGACAGCTCTGCGATGATGGTTCTGCTTAAAGAAAACAGCTATAGTCCTTCCTTCATAGCGCCCATGTTTGACCCGTCTGGAGAACTCCATAAAGACATGTTTGAACGGAACAGCATACATCTCCCTGCCATCAAAAAATTCCTTGCTTTATTTGTTCCGACTAAAAGAAGAGAAACAATGGATGCCAATGGCCACGACATGTTACCGAAGAGCTTTTATCTCGCTACTTCCTTCCAACACCACCTCTTACCCACACCGCGTTGTCATCAGAAACGGATTTGTACCATTATTATCTAAAAAATCAAGTCACTACTAGTATTAACATATGCCTACTACTGGATGATTTCCACAACACTGTGCTGATTGCAACTGCTGAAAACCCCATCGTCCCGTCGCCATCGTGCTGAGAGGAATCGACGCCGCGACGGCGGGGTTCACATAGATATGCGGCCTTCCTTTAAGAATCGACGGAAGTGATTCTAACCTTATTTGATCTAAAATACAAGGAAACACCTTGCACATATTGGCATTGGAGCCTTTGCTGTATAAACAACAGCCATAAGACACCATCAACATAGAGGGTTTCTTCAGTAACCTTTATATAACATTATGACACGAAACACAGGCCGCACAAACATGGTCCTCTTGGCAGACAGTTGGCAATTAACTATACAGCCACTTAATAGAGTTCAAAGTTCAGATCTGCGCATAGGTGTCTTAAACAATTTCCCCTCTTAAACAATTGAAAAAAACAAACGCTGAATGACTATCCCCTCCAAGGCGTCAATTCTCACTTAAAGTTTCTTTGAAATCAACAGTAAAAGGAAGAAGCGATAGATGTTGCAAACTTTAAATTTAGGTGTAACATATAAGGTAGAGAGAAATATAACGAAGTTGTGGGCGTGAGAGGAATAACAGCCGCACTTCTCAAATATATACAAACATATAAAACAATAGCATATATGAATTTGAACAACAATGCCCATATCAAGCACCTGAAGAAAAATCCCTCTTATTTTTCGTTTCTCAGTAGGCAAAAACAAAATCGACTCTATGAATAATGCCATATGCACTCAGATTACGCTCTCTGCTAGGCGCAGTCTTCCGCTCAAACCTTAAATCCACACAGCGCATTTCATCGGCCTCTACAAAATCCTGCTCTCCAACAGATCTTCACGAAGGTGAAAAGATCGAAACAAGAAA
Organism: Parascaris univalens; assembly: GCA_037576465.1. NCBI lineage: Eukaryota > Metazoa > Nematoda > Chromadorea > Rhabditida > Ascarididae > Parascaris > Parascaris univalens. The sequence continues at coordinate 30,932,860 of CM075173.1, forward strand.
GAAGCCAAGAAATGAAATACCGACAAAATTGCTCATCGTCTCGACCATCATAGTGCCTTCATGCAAAAGTAGGCCAACTGGTTGATGACCACTAATCTAATATTTCTGCCCTTCATAGGTATCCAATGAGCGAGGCAGCAACATCTAAGAATTGCTACTCGAGGAAGAAATACCCGAATAAATTCACTTAACAAGCTATTAGATCAAGGGCATTAGTAAACTCGCGAAGTAACATGTTCACTGACTGGTGCATTCGTTATGACATCACCAACGCGACAACACCCCGTATAATAAACAACACAAAGAACTCTTAAATAGACAAGACCCAAGGTCACAAAACAATTCACCGAACAAGACGCTTCATTAGCACCCGTTCGTCTACTCCAACATCCATATCCTCCCCCTCCTCTTCTCAACCGTAATATCAGACACGCTTTGCACTTTCATATATCAATAAGGCGCATCAAAAAGTGAACAACATAAGTGGATAGCTGCACTGTTGCGCCAAGTAAATAAACAAAGCTCTTAACAACAAAATAGATCCCTACCACCCATTTAAGTTCAGTTATGAATACACAACCCACTGTGCTCTCTCAACTTTTTCTTGCCTTCTCTCCCCTTCTCGCGAATATAATTCCTTGCCTGCTCCACCTCCCCATCAATATCAGCGGACAGATATCAAAGGTTCGGTTCCAGTCATGCGGATTCAATTCAAGTTAAGAAGTAGGTGAAAGGCAAATATCACTCTTCTAAATCTCTTCCTTCTTCTCTATCCTTTCTATGAAGGAAAAGAAGGAGATGAGATGAACGAATGAGTGAGAAGGGGGATTGACTGCACGAAACACCACGAAAATGAAATGATAGATGGCAAATCAGCTCTCTGTCCAGAGAAAATTCATACGAATAAGCTGCTCGATGCACAAATAAACTAGACACCGATGAGCTTCATAATGAAGACAATTCACTGGCCGCTTTTCCTTTTTGCTTTGGCATTTTACGATTCGACTCCTCTAATTCTTTCGATTTATAGTAGTGTGGTGCCACTTCCGTCAGCCACGAGCTTTCGACTTCTATCACCTGTGAAAAACATTCATTAACGACACAAAAAGGTCATGTGAGCAGCACACTGCTAAACTACGATCCATTCTTCTCTTCTCATTCTGCCCTTGCATATGTATTCCCCTGGTGTCAACTTCAGTGTTGCCGCGTAAGCCGTCGACCTCACATGATCCTACCTCATAAATTGGTGCGCCTGAGATATGGCGTCCGCCTACATCACATGATCATCCTTCTCGCAAATTGGCAGCCCAACTACTTTACTCATGCGACCTCGAGTAGATATCATGATTCCCGAAATTTAAAAGTCACCCAGATTCCCGAGTGAAGGAGGCAAATTTGTCAAACAATTCGGTGGTATATCATAAAAGTGTGAAAAGATTTGAAAGGCTGCATTAAAGCCTTTTCCGCAATTTCATAATGCAGCTGGGCAGAATGACGGATAAGGGAGTGGAGTTTTGAGGAGCTCTTTGTTTACTGACAGAGTACACTGATTCCCCTTTCAACAGTTCGGAGGGGCACATTCCATAGAACGGCAAAGATAACTAGAAAAACAACAGAGGTGATCAGAACAACATTCAGTATTGCAGGGACATTCAGCAGTAAATCGAATCTTTCCATCGTTTCTCTCTGGGATCTACGGAATGGCCGAATCGAGAATCACAAATTAGGTTAAGACACAGTGCATCTCGAAAACCTGCATGTCTGAGAGGATCATCGTGAATAATCCTCGCGGCTATATGTTCGGCTGCGAAATCTTCGATAACGGACTTAGATGAAGAGGGTGCAATGCAATCGAAGGAACGATTTCCAAAAAGCAGCAAAGAGTGTATCGATGAATATGCTTCTGCCTGCCATTTCTTTGAAGTGGTCACTGCGCTTTCACATTTAAGACTGACGGCATATTAAAATTTTACCTCACGCATGAATTCCTTTGAAGTGAAGACGAGTTCATAATATATGAGCCATCTGGGAGTCTCCTCGAAGAGCGAAGAATTTGGGTGGATATGCACCGTATGTTTATGCTTTACTGTCTTATACAGACCACTGCTATCCAATTTCGTACAATTATAGAAATATCCGGATGTTACTGCCTTGCGAATTGCTACGGAATCACCATTCGACTTCTGAATCAACGATTATCGTTTAATAACACTACAAACACTTAAGTGCTTCACCAGCGTGAATTCAAATTCAGATCCTGAAATCCAGATCCACTCGTGAAAATGTGCCATAGTTCGAGGATTGAGTTTTATCAAAGAATGCCTGCATTAATTCGCTACTGCTTTTATTCATAAATAACTACCTCCTCTAACGTGATCGGGAAAGTGTTCACCAATTTGCAGAGAAAATCTCTCACTAGGGGTAATTTAACCATTTTAAATAAGCTGACCAGCTGCTACTTTCCTTCCACCATCTGGAGAAAATCGATGAAGTCCCACCATCACGTAAAATTTCATAGTGCAGTGCCGTAAAGGACGCATACGAAGCAAGTGAAAATATTGAAAAAAGTAGATTAAGCACTCAATTAAGATAGCGGTTGCTGATACAGCGCAAGACAACCACGAGAAGGTGGGGGACGACCTCCACCTGGCGGAAAAAGAGAGTAAAGGGCAGCAACAAATTTGGCGATCTGCTGCGATATTCCTCTAAACAGAAAAATAATCACAACCGCTGATTGCACAAAAGAAACAACGAAAGCAGATGGTGATGAAAGAATATAATAACTGAGCAACTATTCATAAGCAACTAGACCAGCATCTATCCTAAATTGTAGTTTAAAAAGAGTCAAATACCTGTTCGATTTCAACCCTCTCAAGCAGTCCTTCCAACTGATCTCTGATATCTCGTGCTTTCTTCATCGTTCGAAATTGAACAAAGTTTTCCATACACCTAAATTTTTAATATCGCTTTAGCACTGCAATCCAACGAGGCTGACTAGTTGCATGCAACATTGACGGAAAAACAAACGACTACGGATTACCGAGTTCATAGGGTAGCGAGAATTGATACGCCGCAGTCTATGCTTCCCTTGGCTGAGCCCTTCCGCTCTCCTTTCCACTCCCCTCACCTTATCCTCCCTTCTTGAGACGTTACATTCAACAAACGAACTGAATCCTCAAACTGACCTCGTCACTGAAATACCAAGAACGGGAGGAGGAAAGCAGCAAAATTCTACCTATTACAATTTTAATCCACCCATTTTAGGCTCTTGAAAACCTAATGAGGTGGTCATTCCAACTCTTCATTATCAAATCAGTTATTATGATAAAGGGAGCTAAACTCATGCATGCAAAATCATCTACAAAGCGACAATGGCAGAATGCTATTCATCCCTACAAAACTTTTCCAAATGCCAATCAGTCGATTAAAAAAGAAAACTGTAGTGTGAATTGTGACCACTGAGTCGAATAATTGGTTCCCTTCCAGCGATTATAGACGTTCAGCAGTGTGAGATGATCGCCTCCCGGCACCCAAAATCCCTTCCTTGCCGCATCCGCATGAATCACCATTGCTTTCGGTCGATAGAACACCGCCGCATTACATGACAGCATTGCCGCTATAGTGATTATTTCTTCAGAACAACCATACCTAAAACAGTTCTGAGCTTATCTGATTCATGAGGATGTGTGGATGTGAACATAGCAATAAAATTAATGTGACGCTTAGAGGGAAGATGCAAGGCGCCGACGATAGTTTCGGACACCGTCCTGTCGGAAAACCGCACCTTACTAACTGCGCAATACTCAAAAATTCGATGGAAAAATCCGTTTACGTGCGTACGAAACCTTTTGAGAAATATCGGCTGCGACAACAGAAAAAAAGATATAGTTAGCGTCATCTAAATAAAGGCAGAAATTAGTTAGGGAAACTTTTTCCGGAGAAACAATCAGCTGCTTTTAAGATTACTTGCGGAAGTCTGGCACACCTTCGTTGAAGAGAAATTCCGATCAAAGACAGAGTAAGAGCAAGAGAATAAGGCCATCTTTAAGAGTTGCAATAATACGAGTTAAGATCGATATGTGCAAATCATTTGAAATTTAGTCATAAAGCACTCAGTGTTACTCTTTTCTTCGGCTTTGAACCAACCAAACATATTGAAATAAACAATGGGAAATAAATGCAACTAGATTAGGGTTAGGAGAGACTAAAAAAGAAATACTGTCACTGCGTACCCTCGTTTATAAGCCTTCGAATAGGTTTCTTTGAAGTCCTTTAAGATCAACTTATATTCTACAAAGCTATTAGAATGAAGAGAGAAGAGGCCGCTAATATCGCTCTTCACAAACTTCAAAATGTGTGAGCATAATTCTTATTCGATTACAGCCACTGATCAACAAAAATTCTTCTGACACAAAAAACTTCTGCAACAACGCTCAGTGAAATGCTGAACTTCTCACTGCCCATTATGGTCACTGGTTACTGCACTAACAATTGCCATTTACTACTATTATACTGACTGGCACTATTTAGCGATCGCTACATTGCTAACTACTGATCAACTGATAGCCGAGCAAACTATCACATCAATCTATCAATGAACACTAAATCTGCATCCTAATTTTTCCAAACTAATCTATGAGAATACAGCTAAACGGGTCAACGAACACTGATCAAAGAGAGGTACCTAGCCTAAACGACAGATTTCAACACAGCTTTGAGCTCCTTTTCAAAGCAAATGTGGAAGAAAATGGAGCAAATTAACGAACGATGCTAATTATTTATGGAAATACAAAAAGCTTTTTTGATTCTGAAATTTTCAAAAAAGTGAACCAACTGACTTCTCGGAAGCGATGATCATTTTGCTCATGCACGGATCGCATGGGAATTCAGCCATTCTCCTTCCCAATTTGGTGAGTTCACCACGATGATTTAGTGCTCCCAATGCATAAAGCTGCTCCAGTGCTATAACCAATGTCTCCTGTGGTGGTGGATCCAAAAAATCGAAATGCACCAAATCGTGGATACCCAAACTCTTCAGCATCAACACGACGTTGCCTAGATTTGTTCGTTGGATCTGAAAAGAAAAACTTTTAACGATGTTTACTGAAAAGCTGAATAATAAATAAAGTCATGCTTGCATTGTTGATGAATTTTACAATATATCTGTGCATAGTTTAGTTAAATGAGAGGACTAAGGATCCACTTACGGAGTAACTAAGATTAAAGGCCATTTTGAAAGACGAATCAATACATCAGATCCCATATGATTATGGGAAAAACTACAAACCAGTATAATCAAGGTCTCTCAAATGGAAATATGTGCACGTAAGATGCTGATGTCTACAAAAACAAACAACACTTTCAAAATAGGGAGGCTAAGCCACAATCGTGTCAGCAGCAAATGTGATAATAAAAAGAGGCATTGCCTTTTCGGCTCGCATTCAACTTGAGGGATGTGAGAGGATTCTCCAAATTAGTAAAGTGCCAACTGGTGAAATGATGATCAAATACCGCTAACAGCCTCTGTAAACCCATGGAAAAATCATGAAATATAATGACATAAGAAAGAATAAGTGAGGATATCATTTGAAAAGAAAAAGGATAAGAGCACAAAATATGGCTAAATAATTTGCGAAGCTTGATTGCTGAGCAATTTCCGGAAGCAAGGAGATCTTTTTCTTCAGTGAAATAAGCACCGAGAAAAAACTGAAATCCTACGCACCCGTTCTTGAAGAATAGACTGGCGATAGTGCAGGAGAGGAAGAACATTGAAACAGCCCTATGTATTAACAAAAAGCATTGCTAGTTGCAATAAATCGTTTGCTTACTACAATGCTTCTGACTTATATTGGTATTCTTTCCCTCCCTACACCATGCCAGCCAATCTTTACCATGAGAAACTAAATTCAAGGGCGACCACAGCCGACTTATGTAAACAGACCATCTTGTTTTAAAATACTGCCATTTAAAGGAACCATTAAATAAATATATATATTATATAAAACTCAACGAAAGCAAACCTCAGGGATTGGTTGATCTTCAAGCTCATGTTTGTATGCCCACGCCGTATAGAGCCTGAAACATTTTCCGGGTCCTGTGCGACCCGCTCTGCCAGCTCGTTGATTTGCTGATGCCTAAAAAATATCGACACCTTACTTCACACGATTCTATCCATCATATTTATTCACCTCACATCATCAGAGGAACTGCACCATCCACAAAAGGTACTCTCTTGAGATCGTCTATCTGCATAACCTACAAACCCTTTCGAATCGCATCTGAGGTCGCCATCTTCGACGTGTTGCAGAATACCCTATAAAGTAATTATAGTAAGCAAACAAGCTGTGATATATCGCTATCACAATAACTTGTCACTGACTGGCCTATGATTTTGAGACCAATCACGAATCCCACTGAGTGCACCTACAAAGGACAAAACAAACAATTCTCGAACAGTTAGACGTTTGAAAGTTGCAAATGATCGACATCTTATAAGTTTTCATCACTACAACGACGTCTACAATCAATCAGAGCAGGTTTCCGCTCAGCAGGAGCAACTGCTCCACGAAAAAAAGTACAAAGTTCCTTAAATATTAAGATGTGGGAAAACACATCGCATCAACTTCTACAATGGCAACCAATTCATAGCCTCGAAATCGTCTACGTGCACCCACTTCTCCTACACAAGAATGTCTCACATGAAAACTTATCGTTCTCATTGCTTCCAAAGGAATATTGATTACTCTGACTGGCATCTAAATACACAAGATGAATGCAATTCTTGTAAGTCGTGTTAGAGTTCTGATAACCTTAAATACTATTGTGATTTCGAGCCGCAACGGTGTCCATGTGGCAGTTCGTAGATTTCCCACAATGAGGGGACATCTACACCAGCAGCAATTCACGCAATTGTGTGACTGCTTAAAACATATCATGGAATGTCCTGCTTAGCCATCGCAGCTCAAATATAACGGCAACGGTTGTACGGCAAAATTTCATGACTGAGATCTTTTGCTCACGCATGCGTCTCAATTTTCATCGCACTGACTCAATATTCCTTGAAAGGGTAATTCACAAAATAAAGGACTCATGGTATACTGCTGAATTGTACACAAGGCTGAAATAACCTGGATATCTGCAAGACTGACATCTACAGCCTGCAAGGTAATTATACAGCAATGTAAACCTTAGAAATAGTAACGACGTGAAGATGCTCAACCCCACTGCGGGCATCGAATGAGTTCTGCTTACCAAAGCCCGGATCAATGACGTAGCAAATACCGTCGATCGTTACCGACGTTTCGGCGATATTCGTTGCAAGAACCACCTCAAGCAGCAAAATTATACATTTAAATCTCCACTCTAACTGAAAACGGATTCCTCTAAAATCCCGAAGCGCCTCATTTTCCCTGAGATCCCCTTTACTTTGAACAATTCTCATTTCTGTGGTTGGCGAACATTACTGCAGCTTATCAATAGAAATGGTCTTTTATAAATAAAGGAAACGAAAATCCTTTAAAATCACATCTCCAATACTTCCGAGACGACATGCACAAGATGCTTGATAAAAAAGTATTGAGGCGCAGTAAGCATGAAAAACTCAGTAGCATCTAAGAGCTGCCTGAGCGGTCGGCGATATACTAGAAAGAAAGAGGCTTGCTAGATCTTCTGAACCGCTTATACCTAAACGTGAGCAAGTCCACTCATCGCTCCACTTCTCCATCGGCATTAGTTCATCCCCTAAACGGCATCTAAGTAAATAGAATGAATGCCTGCCTTTCGTGCATTTGGCGGTGTTGGTTCAAAGATCTTCGCCTGCAAATCGGACGGAAGATTTGCATAAATTGGAAGAACGATCAACTCCTTGATTTTATTACCCAAATGTTTGGTTCGCTCTATCAGTGATTCCTGCAAATGAGAAATATGTGCTCGTAGCTCTTTTTTGTCTTCTTATATGCCCAAAGAGAGTGAAACGCGACCTTTCGCTCTTGTGAAGGGAAAATTCACAAAAAACATGAGCACAAAGTACGTGCGATGGATACAAGTAATAAAAAACTTTTGCGTTTAATTATAAGAGGGAAGTGGGCACAAAGAGTACATCCGGATGTTGTTCAACTGAAAAAATAAGCCGTATGAAAACGGACCGAACGATGTACACAGCTTTAAAGATGCACCTTGCCAGAAGCTTCCGCTGCAAAATTTAACGAGCTGCGCGGTAACTTAATCAAAACTAAAATAGCCCCAATAGTGCTCACGGCACCCACACACAGCTCTGCACTAACTAGACTTCCTTGACCCAGTAACTGCCTCTAATGATCTTCTGGCAGTCGGTCCCATCACTGAATGCTAACGTAACCTTCAATTAATGCTAGGTGCCTCGGAAAATGGAATTTAGCCTTTCACAGGAAAAACTAATTCGCGCGCTTAGCTGGATCTCATGGTTCTTTCAAAAGACCTAAGGACCATTTGGCAATCGCTTTTACAATGGTTACATTCACAAGCTCATTGTTGCGCCCTTAAGTACTTTCTAGGAATCAAGGACCAACTCGCTGGCCTGTCCTATCTCACGTAGCATTGTTGATATCCTAGTAGACAACATATCGTCAGAAGTAACCCCAACATAGTGACGCAAGATTAAAGAACCGCGCAATTAACTTCGGGACATACGAAGAAAACAGGACACTGTTTAATGGTGCCTGCGAGTTCGAAATATTGACAAATAACAAACCTGAAGTGTTTCGATCTCTTCCTGTCCAGTGAGAAAAACAAGGATGTCGCCAGGTAATGGTTGCGTTAAGTGAATCTGCAGAACCGATACCATTGCTGCGTCCAGATAATCTGCTTCGGGAGCTTTAGTATAATATATATCGACTGGGAACCGACGGCCTAAAAATGACCGCCTAATTACGGATACATCAAAAAGACAAAAACTTTCTGAGAAAATATGAAGGGAGGAAACGCAACTGCCCTTCCCTTCTTTAAAATGCGGAATAACAACTAAATGTAATCACTCAAATAAATGAATTCGAAGTAAATCGACACAGATTTCCAAAACAAACATGTCAACCTATTGGACCGAAGCGAGTTTATACAATATACTAAACAAACGCGTTCTCGAGGATAACACGTTTAACATCACTGTAGAGAGGGTGATTCTGTAACTGGTCCTGTGAATACTTCCACCCAATTCCTCAAAACATACATGGAGACAGCAAATACTCGGTGGTCCAATAAAGCGAAATCGAAGAGAACGACTCTCAATAATAAAAAAGCGAGCAGTGCAGATGGGTTTTGCCTCTTCGACGCTTCAAGGGATAGCACATTACGAAGTCACAAAAAAGAGATTAAAAGAATAGAAAAATAAGCGAAAATGGGGAAACCCAATTAAATTCTTCTGCGCGTTCTTTTCTCTCTTCTCCACGGAAAACTGCAACCTCTCCTGCCACGTCTACTCTTCACGAGAGGAACCTCTGAAGACAATTTTCGGCAAACAATGGACCAATTCACTAAACATCTCTAAGCGCATCGAATTAAGGCTTTAACATATTAGGGCAGTTAGAAGAATGAAATAATATTACGCACCCGGTATCCTAAAGATAGGCGCATCATCGAAGAAAGTCGAGAACTTTTCCGCATCCAATGTGGCCGATGAGATAAGCAATTTGAGATCCTTTCGAAAGCGGGCAATATCCTTAACTAACCCGAATAATATATCCGTATGAAGTGTTCTCTCATGCGCTTCATCTATCATCATTACACTGCAAATTTAAGAAATGAAATCCAACGATGAAATTATTCTAAAATTTCAATGAAATCGAAAAATAATTATAGGAAGAATAAGGGGAAAAATCTTCAGAAGATCCACATGAAATTCCACTTTGACTTACAAGTAAACAACTCACTCTCATTACACATTCTTTCAGCAGCCATCCATTTCAAAGGGCGAGAAAACATCTATGAAGTTGGTGTGAATATATGCAACGAAAGAAGTCTCCATCACTTCACACCACACAAAGAGAGCAAGCAACAGAAGGAAACCAACGATCAGTACAAAAACGAAAAAAGGTGGTCAGACCGATACAATACAAGTACAGATCGCATTCCGAAACTGCTATATTTTACTACTGGAATCCGCTGCAAAAAACATGGAACGAACACGACAAGCGATCCGATAGTTTCGTTGGCATTTCCAGTAAGTTTCTGCATTAAACACGTCACAGCTCTCGTTGCAAAGATCAACTGTTTGTTTTTATTATTATGAAGTTTTGGGAGTGAAAGTGAAGATGTTCAGAGAAAAGGAGAGTTAAGAAATTGCCAGCGGTGGCCTACCTATAACTGGCCAAATCAGGCTCGTTCAGGAACTCTCTAAGCAGCATACCGTCCGTCATATATTTGATCAGCGTTTTCTCCGATGTGCAGTCTTCGAAGCGAATCGAGTAACCCACCTAAATAAATTCGTGCAAATTTCAAAATTCGTTCCCTCGAAGCGAGAGAGAGAACACCAGTGTGCGTTGAATTGAATATACTTTACAAACGAAGTCAACTTTCAACGACGTCAACTTACTCTCCTTCACCACGTCCAATACTCATAATTCGATAACAATTTACTCGAAAGCCATCTGGAAAGAGCACTTTTGTGGGATTATTCCCAATGCGAACAAGGAGCACATGTAAATCATAAATTAAACAAAAATATCTTCGATAAGAACGTTTTATTCTGCAAGCAAAGTAATTTCGTTTAATGCAGTTTGAGAATAAAGACTTCAAATTCCTATCCGCTATTCACGCTTTCCAAATCCAAGTTACAGATCAGAATACATAAAATAATGAAGTCAACATTGGCGTTTGGGTTTCGAAACCGATGAACAAAAGGTGAGGTGAAAACGGGAAACCGTACTATTTAATGTTCACGATTCGCAATTCCCTCAATTTCACTCGCCAAGTGACTGAAAGAATGTATTAGCGAATAATGCGGGACATTAACAACCGCGAATCACGTCCTTAGAATCTTCACTCAGTGGAAATTTCTCCTCAAATAATATCTGAACAAAAAACAACAACTATTAAAGCCGACCTCAATACCCAACTTGACTCCCATCTCTTCGGCGACTCGTGAAGCGACGCTCATCGCTGCAACTCGTCGTGGTTGGGTGCAACCGATCTTCTTCTTATCCACACAGAATCCCTTCAAATAATACATTCCCAACTCTATTTTCTTTGATGGTGTTAAAGCAGTTTAAGATTGCTTGAATGAAAAAACAAAACAGTTCCAGTTGAATACGAGCAACCCTATTAGCCGAACCTTCTTAAAACTTACCTTTGCAAGTATCCACGGCATTCTACGTCCAATAAAGTGAAATCTTACATACCGCCGTTTTATGTTAAGAGACTCAGAAATGTAAGTGTTGTGATAAAAATGCTTCGCGAAGTTGACACGGCGAAGGAGTGAGGAGCGCGTCGCCGATCAAATATCAAGTAAAATCGTTGCTCGTGGATGGTGGCGTTCAATGTATCATACGTAGCGCTATATTACTAATACCCCTTTCAATTTGGAAACCACATACTCTGAAGCGGAATCAAATGCAATGGACACAAATCCTCGCATGCGCACAACGAAAATGTTGCCACGCTGCCTCAAACTCGCTTTCGCTGCAACCACAAAGTCCACAGAGAGGAGCCGCGAAAAGGAAGCCAACTGGATGTAATTTCGCCTTCATTCTAACCACTAAAACAACTCTCTAGCGAGTGTCAAGGACTGTGATGGGGTGGGTAGCATCGATTCCAGTCGGATAAGGTGTTGGCGAGAAGCCGCCAAGAACCATGACGGTCGATCATCTTTCATACGGGTCCTATCACAATCCCTTCCGAAGCTTGTTGTTTGAATCGAATAATATCGCGAAGTAAATAGCGACGTCTCAACGCAAAACGACAACACACGTCGGGTGAGTCGAACTTCAAATGAGTTACAAATTTTCTGTATTCCTTTATAAGAAGCGTAGACATTTTGAAAAATGAAATATTGCATAAGTGGGCAAAGTCCGCAGTTTCTCTCTCCCAAATCGAGAAGCATTAACTAATGCAAAATGCATCCGAATTATAGAATATTTAAATGTGACGTAAAAATGAGCCATATGATAGGAAACTGAAGTGTAATAACAAACCGGGTAGAGTGAGGTACCAGAAAAAGTCTTCGAACTTAAAAAGTGGGAGTTTTAAAGCAATCTGCGAGATATACTCGTATCGTACCTGGGAAATAGCTCGCAACGAAGAAATGTAGTGGACGAGGAGATAGAAGCGTGAGGTGAGAGGAGAGAGGGAGGAGATGGTGGGGAAAATCGAACAAAAAATATTCCAGCTTGAATACCTACCATCGCATAAAAAGTTATTCTCCGTCTGCACTGGGCCAGCAAGCTCTCCAATAATTATCGATGACTTAATGCAAAGGAAATGACCCTCACCAGCCCTAATTAGTTTTCTATTTCGATAAGATGGCAGATCGGAACAAATACAACGTTTCTGATTCAATATCACTGCAAACTTCACCATTAAACCGAAGTGAACTCAGTAAGGATGCGAATGAAATCAGTCTGCAATACGATCCACGATTGGGATGTCAAATGTGCCTCTGTATTCAAGGTTATAGCACTCGACAAAGCTGCGCTGCAGTATATACAAAAGAAAGATGCGTTTGAACTCAACAGAGAACTTATTCCGTTTTACCTCACGCGTGGAAGACCCATATTTACTACTCGATTCTACAGGCAATCAAAACAAAGACCAAAATGCCATTCAAAGGCAAAAGCTACCTGTTCAATTATAAAAATAAATTTTCAGGAAAGCGACGAGGATTTCACACGACAGGCATATCTACCTTTTCATATAAATGAATCCTTCTGTCTTACCTGCGATTTCTGTGTTATGGTCCTTATTTGGCCATCATGAGAACTGTCGAACATGCCTTACAACGCTGCATTCACTCTTTAAATTCCTATTATAGCAAATTTCGCAGTATTATTTATAGTACTCGAAATGCTCACCGCTTCGTATAAATACTGCGGTAACTGTGTCGTCTTCCCGGATCCTGTTTCACCTTCGATGATGAGCACTTGATGGTCCCGAACCGCATCAATAAACTGATCTCGAAACGCATAAACGGGCAGTGAGCGGCGCGTTTCCGCCAAGGTCATTTTTCTCTTTTGCGACGCTGATATTGCCTTGTCCTATAACATTTTCGCGGTGAATGTTCTTCAACAGCATCCCCCATACGGCGATATAAGCACACTGAGAAACTCCTAACAGCTAGTTGATGGATTTCCATCGATTCAGCAAAAGGATCGTAAGAACAGAATATCTTCATCAAATCTAGCTCAAATGCGACATAAAAATGAACCTCAACATGTGACGTGCCGGGCATCTGCAGTGCTTGAATGAAATCGATTTTCTCTTCATCGAACAACATTTCGAACGCATCTCTCTTCTGAAACTACAGACAATATCTAAAAAAGAGACAACAACAAAGAAGTCGGCGCCCAGAAATCGCGAGGGAAATCAATCAGTCAGCGTGGCGAGCACGGTCCTCTAACAACAACCACCTCCACAGAATCACTTTCATTATTCGCCGCTTATCTCAATCGAAATATCTCTCAACGATATTCTTTAACAGTGCAATTCATTCTATTCAAGTCATTTTTGTTTCGCAGACTTATGCCCGATGAAGCTCCAATTCCGTCGACGGAATACGATATATGCAAATATCTAGAACATTCACCGACGAAGACTAATCAAAACATGAGCACCTCAGAAAGTATGTCCGCGACACCTGAAAGTAGGAGCTGCGTCAGTGGTGACAGCTGCCAGATTAAAGAGAAAATTAAACAAACTCGACACCACCATTCTTACCTAGCTGCTAATAAGTAATTTACGGACATATGGAAATAAACAACAACTATTAGCGCCGCTGGACCTCTTCCGGCCTACTGTTGGTAACAAATCACCTCCACCCTTACACACCACGAAATGCGTTCTGAATCGAAAGCCAACTAGATGAGCAGCTGTCAGTAGTTCTTGAGCAAGGATGAGGCTCATGTTTTCCGGTTGGGTGTGACCATCTTTCAGCGATCCCACCAACGGCGTTGACAGGGCACACAAAGTACTGCTGTAAACTGTAAGTGCTTGACCTTATCCGCATCCTTAGCGCCGTAAGTAGCGATCGCAGCCATTAGCCTATCGTCTTCCCAGCGTCTGCCGTCTCCTTTTGCAGCCTCTTGTGCATCTTCTTCAACATAATCAGTTGGAATTGATTTCGTCTTTGCATCGGGTACATGATAGCGCTTAATTTTTAGAATATCGGCAGCCTGATCGTGCTGTCGAGCATATTCCAGTACTTCTTTTCGATATTTCATATCCGCTTTTTCACGTGCTGTTAGTCTGCAAAACCTTGATTGAATATAAAAGAGGGGATGGGAAGGAATGGTTTGAGCACTGCAAACTGGCAATAGGAACTCCACCCAATGCTTCTCAGCATCCACTCAGTGAGAAATATAAAGTAACCAAATCTGTGAGCGTCGTGTTCACAAGGAAAAAGGAAAGGCGGATTCGGAAACAAACAAATAACAGTGCAACGTTCAAAAAAGAATTAAATATGTCGAAGAGGAAATCCCATCAATTTCCCAAAGCTTTTACTTCGATAAAATTTCACTTGCCTACTACAATTTCACTTGCCTACTGCTTGATAGGCAGAGGCGATCGCTGCTAAGCACAGGACGAGAGTATGCGAATACGTCCTTCTACCATGTTTTACAGTAAAAGGTATAGCCAAGTCGCAAACATTTAACGCAAAAAAGCTGAATATGTGGATCATTCAGAGAGTGAATAACTGATTCGAATTAGTCAGAGATCCTCACCTATTCGAATTCGCGATTCGATGGGCGAGAGAGAACGTTCCTATTAGTTGAAGATCTGTGTCATGTTCTTAATTCTTTCCAAATAATTCAACCTATGCAACGACAAATTAAACAGAAATACCCCAAATAAAGTGACCTTCTAGCATTAAAGAGATAGCAAATCTGAAGCGTGCAATGGAAAAGTCACTTCTATCAGAAGATTTAATAATTTCTTTCTATTCATGCCCCTCACTTCCTCTCCCCTTCGGTGCAACAACTTATCGAATGGTGATAACTTAAACTCACCAAGAGATTACACCACAGCAAGAGCAGAAAGGACCTCAAGCACCTGACACACAGCAGGAACAAAATAAAAGAGCTCTGTATGAAATAAAAGAAAATAAGTTACAAGGGATATCAGTAGTGTCAGAAAGCTATAACAATCGTAGATTTCCACTTCGCCACATGCACTAGTCATCGAACCACCAACACAGATCGCATGCAAAAAATTGCAACTCACTCTTCTTCAGCGAAGTACTCTTGATCGTCCTGTACCATCTTCTCAAGTTCAGCCAATTTATCCACTTTACGCTTAGCGAGGTATTGCTTTCGACTCTCTTCTCTCAACTGTGGTATTATCTTCTCGCGATCCGTATTCTCCAACTTCAATCTAGAATAACAAATCTATTAATAATTAATATGTTTTGAGAGATATTCATCTATTTTCTCTATATTACACTGCAATATTTTATAACACCCGGCAATAAAGACCACGAGTTATCATATTTTAAGCTTTAACGGCGGTATCATATAAAACAATGCGGTAGAGTTTCAACTTTACGCTCTCTGCAGCTAGTGATAGAAAAGTTATTGCCCTCACCGATACTGCGTCGGGAGGGGGCTGCCTTCTACTGCGAGTACATCATTGAGTAATCCACATCTTTAATGCCAAGAACGCAAGATGCGATCCGCGAAATCAGTTTGAAATTTGACTGCTTCATCTGTTTATTTGTTTCGACTTTATTGTCTTGAAGTATGAAAACAAACAAAGCGTAATTTACCAAAGAATGGATTAAATTCCCCCTTTTTCGAATTCAGTATTTGCTGAGACGATCGCATAAACAAAAGATTCATGCGGGGAATACTGATCCGCGTTTATTAGACAACAGATTGCAGGCAACTTCGAGAGCAGTTCAACAAGTGACTCACGGTGCGCCCTCTCCCTCTATGAACGTTAAAAAACCCGGCGCTCTTCCCACGTTCCTTGTTATGTGTGTGAACTTCTTTGCACAAAGAAGGCTTTAAACCCTCTCGCTTCGTGCACCAAATCCGACCACCCGTCAAATCTAACCTTTTTTTTAAAAGATATTAAAAGAGTCGCCAATGACCCATATTAAAGTCACACATAACTGTGCCTGTTTTGTCAACCGACGTGACAGGTCCATACCCTTTACACAGAAAGGGATGACCCGTCACATTCACTTCCTCGAAGAATGCCATTCCACTCGATCACCTATCGGGTGTTTTAATTTCAAATCTACTCGGCTGTCAATGCCGTATGGAATCTGATCCACTCACTCTCTCCTACGTGTACTGCAATGCTGTTTTCTAAATCCTCCTTCCCTGCCTCAACTCCCGTTCACTTTGTATATCATCAGCTACTTAGTTCACTCGTCCCTTTACCTAAAACATTCGAGAATATCCAATGCCGATGACTTCCCATGGAACTGTTTGCATGCAATACTCTCACAATTCCACAAATTTAAGGACAACAGCAAGTGCTCGACGAGGAAACACCAATTAAGAGGGACGAAGCAAACCTTCTGGCTGCTTCGGCTGCAGCCTTCTTATCATTTTTCTCGACAACGTTTCTTGTCCTTTCTTTATCTCTTTGCCGAATTCTTGCAGCTAGCTCATCTCTCTGCCTTACATCCTCTTCCTCCTCTGCTCTTATACGATCCAATTCATCTATCGCGCTTTCCTTGTCGATTTCCTTTTTATTCTTCTTCTTCGACTGAAATAAAATCACCGCAATTTATTCAATAAAGAGAAAAGTAACTGCAGAGAGTCATTAACGTTGATAGATCTGCTTCAATTTTTGGTTATACGCCGAATTGAAAGCGGTGAAGGCTGAGAAGAAATGAGGAATGATACAAAAAATGACGGCAATCTGCAAAATGAGTCAGCGGTATTTGATAATGAAACAGTTTTGAACAATAGTGAAATTTTCATAGAAGACTGCATAGGAGATGGAAAAGATGAAGGGTGCACACTGCAACAACGATTCTGTTACCTATGGATGGGTAAAAAGGAAGAAAGGGGTCAATTAACAAAGAAACAGCGACAAACCTCCTTTCGCTTCTTAAGTGGCACTTCGTCTTCTTCATCAGATGATACGAGCTTGAGTCGACGATTGAGACGCATCACTTCACGTGCTTTCATTTCCGCCGCCGACGGCTGCACTGTCTTCACAGCTTTCGGTGCTGAAATTAAATGTGAACTTCACAGAACAGCCCATCCAAACAAGTATCAAAGGGAAAGCTGAAAATAAAACCAAGAATAAATACCGACGAATAAGAGTGAGAAGGTTCTACTGCATACTGAAAAAAGAAGGCCGAAGGGAGAAGGAAATGGGCGTGAGAATGGAAGGAGGAAGTCGTGAAACTGTAGTTCTTTCCCCTTTTGAGCGGATCAGGAAAAAGAAGCCGTCTGTGAAGGGCAGATTGGCAAAATGCTGCCAAACTTTGCTCACATTACGGTAACCATTATGCGGAGAACTTCCATAACTTTTTGCCCTGAGAGACGTTTTACAGTTGCCCTCCTCTCCCGAACAGCCTCCTCCACCTTAGCCATCACATTATTTCAACAACTACTGGAAGAAACTAGCTTCAATATGAGATCAAAAGGTGTCGACCTGCATGTGGAATCATTGAAAGCAGCGAGGAAGCGAAGTTTCTAACTTCGGCAGTGATCTGCAGTGCATCCGTATCACGAAATCGCTGCACCAGATCATCAGTGTCTGTCGACTTGCGAGCAAGTGCCATTATAAACTGACCAATCGTACGATCACTGATCCCTGTCAACGAGTGTAATTCGTCATTTACCCACTCCTCCACCGACGACATCATTCCAACTCTAAAATAAACTTCATTTAGCTAAGAGAGGTCAAAGCAAATACCGGTCGATCTACGTGGCTCACCAGAAAAGAAAAGACTCAAGAACGGCACAAACTAAGATCATTTCGATTCTCCGGCGCGTCATCCTCCCGATGGCGATGGTTTCTTCCCGTCCCTTCTAAAACGAACGCTTTCCCCACCGCAAGAGGTTAGAACTAACAGGATTTTCGAAGAAACGGAAGGGAAATTCCGCAACGATCAATTTAAAAGGGAATCAACGGAAAACAGAAATTCGGCACGAATGTCAGATGTTTAGAGGTTTGTTCAACTAGTTCCGCATTCCTTACACAATAATCCGCCGGCTGGTATTGAGGGTCTTTCGCCGGGAGCACTGCTCATAGCGAATGGCGCTTTTCCGAGTGAAGCACTGGTCTTCAGCATCTGCTAAGCATCTTCCTCGTCTACAAGGTCGGAAAGAACACCGGCGACCCCTACCTGGTCTCAATCGATAAAAAACGCACAACTTCCAAGGAATCTGTGGAGACTTCTATGGAAGCTACCTTTGCAAGAAACAAGAAAGACCGGCTAAACTAAGCCTCTAAACGACTGCGTGGTCTCCCCGTTCTCTGCTGCTGTATCTCATTTTCCACAAGCGCAACGATGTGTCAGTCATTATGTTTACCTGAGCGGTGCCAAAATGACAAATTACCCGTATTTATCGATGGCGCAATCGCATCGCTAATATCAGACATTAAAAGTGCAGAGGCACTGAAAGAAAATCTAATCAAAAGGAAGTTAAACGTGCCGGGATGCGGGCAACGAAATCGGGGTAGGATAGAGGGGAAAATCTCGATGAAATCTTCGAGTATAGTGAGCGACTACTGCATCGTTTCCCACTCAAATGAAGTAATTTCAATTTCTGAAGCAATTAATCCCGATTTATAGGGGATATTTATTAAATAATTCCCCTCATGCTACGAGGTCTTCTCCCCTAAACAACACAATACAGCTCCGCTTCGGAGCAATTTCTCGTTGTCTTTTTTGATGAGGCGGAAATTTTAGTTCATCTCCCATAAAAGCAATTTTCCCCACCTCTACTGGGACAGGGAAAGCAATAATTTAAAGTAAAATACTAATAAATATTAAGCATAACCATTGCATATCTCCTAATGGAGTGTTCGCACAATTGGGTAGTACCTCCAAAACGATCTTCACTTGACGAGGCGACTGTACCTTTGTACTCACTTCAATAGGAAGACGGAGACCTACTTGGATATAGTCCCGAACCATCCTCCCCCTCTTCATAGTGCTGCATGAGGTTTAGAAACTGCACAACCGCTTCTTACAAGTATCCTCGATTCTCTAAGACTAGCCCATTTTCAGAGGCTATAGATCTATGAGTCCAGAGACTGAAAAACGAAGATATCGACATTAGATCAGTGCACACACAAATGAACGCCAATAAAATACTAAAATGAGATGCTCGACGGCGACGGTCATCCTGGCAAGACAAAATGTCGGAGTGAACAGCGCCGTCCAGAAATTACTTCCGGGCCAAGGAAATTGATATTCGAAATGTTTGGAGGCCTTAGGGTGCGAACTTTGCTAGAACTACAGAGTTTAGCGCTAACTGTGAGTGAACGCTAGCAGAAGATCATCGAGGGAGCTGCCGAGGCGAAAGCTGAAACAAACTCTCTCATCTGCATAAAACCTTCGTGAGAGGAGCAAGAGGACAAGGCAACGTCGCGTTGTTGTTGAGACCTCAGACAACACAATTTGTACCGCCAAATTGTGTGCTTAGACTTCTATTCCCTATATCAAAGTTTCCGCAGCGACCTTATTGAAACGTTTACTTCGACCTAAAGTACTACGTTGCTTGGCATCCGCACCCGCACCAACCTCAGGTCCAACAAAATGACGTCCGACTTCAGTGATGAAATTCTATCGTCGCATTATTCGTTCGGTGACTTCTACCTTTTCCATCAGATGCAGAACGATCGTCGCTGCGAACGTCGTTGTGAGGAGTCGGTCTTTGAAAACGCTATAGAAGAACCTAACTTCCCATAAACAGTTATAAACATTTTGCAGCATTAACATCGGGTGCGCATAGAAATGAAGGTGAATCGCTGGAATTGAAGCTGAGCGAATACTTGAATCAACGTATGACTTCCTTCTATCGTTCGTGCATCAAATTATTTCGCGTTGCGTCCGTGTCAAAAGTCCAGGTTTCATGTCTGAAATAAGTCCAGGTCTTCTTATCCACTGCGATTTCCGACTTGAAATAAGTCCAGGTCTTCTTATCCACTGCGATTTCCGACTTGAAATAAGTCCAGGTCTTCTTGCGATTTCCACTTTGTCCAGGTCTTCTTATCCACTGCGATTTCCGACTTGAAATAAGTCCAGGTCTCTCTTATCCACTGCGATTTCCGGAAAAAGAGATCTCGCTGTAGTTACAACGGTTCGCGAGGAGCAGTTGAAATGCTCTAAAGATCACTTTAGGGCTCGAGGTGAATAGAAAAAGAAAACTCAGCAAGAGGTGTGCCATATTTAATATTGTTTCAGAAATATATTAACGGAGAAATAACTGCAAAAAGTGAAGTTCACAATAAATAATCGACGGGTTATTATTACCGATAAGTTCGCAGAGATGGAATGGTTCTCAGATATTTATAGAGATGCCAATGAAGCGATATTTTGTAGAAACCTCGACCAACAATCACTCTTGAGGACGTTCCCGTTGATACAGCCGTCTTTGATGGCGATATCAGATCTCTTAGCGATAAAAAATGCCCTCCACACCTTAGCGCTTGTTCCCTCCTCTTGAAGCGTTTCTCGGACGGTGTTTAATGTCTTCACTTCGGGTTGTATGTTAGAACTTCCTCCACTGTTTCTCCGTGGAATATTGCAGTGGTCACGTACCACTTAGTGGAGAGACTCTTTACCGCAAAGCCATAGAAGGACTCGCTTCACAGCCACTCCCTCGGTAACTTTTTATTCAGCACGAAACAGTCCCGTGCAAGAGCTCCTCTTGCAACGACTGCATTTTCACGTTGTTTTCTGAAATGTTGGGAATTTTGAAGTTAAAGTGGGCAGTTCCCCTTCTCGGTCATTTAGCCCTCTCAGTGGCACATAGTGTTCCCTAGTGCCCAAAGTAGTTCATAACTTTTTGGATGATTTTACTGCCGGTTCACCTATATTTGCCGTTTTTTTCTGCTCAGCACTCAAAAATCTATCGATCGATCAGAGATCCCTTTCATATTTTGAAGATCTTCATAAGAACAATGATCTAAAGCTTGGCAGTAATAATGAAAAGGTTATTGTGTGGATGTCCATTAGGAATGTCCCATGATTCAACTCCAAAGCGCAGTTTCACGCGAGCTTTGTGGGAGTGTTTGTTAACGAGTCTGCACTGAAGAAGCCGTTCTGAGTCGATGGAATTCCTCGAGTGTTTAAGATGGCGAACTGTATTCGATGGGTGTTGAATAAAGCAGCATAGGAAATCTTAAACGTCCTTCAGCACCTATCATGGTCTCTTTTTGAGTGTGGCTATGCAGTTGAGATATCGGCCGCGAATGGAGATATTCGAAGATCTCCTCGAAAAGTTTCGCACATCATCGACGCTATAGGAAGTATGGAACTTGTCGACACATTTCGCATCGAAAATCGGCTATGTATGCTTATCTGCGATCAGAATCTCATATTGCACCTTCAGATTTAGTGGTTTCGCTGATAATGCATTCGATTCGATATCTTCTTGTTTTCGTCAATGTAATTTACCTCATTTCCATTAATGTCAGCGCTGACTTCGAAATTCTTTCCCTTTTCCGGTCTTCACAGTATATAATAAACTTCCTTTTGACATCGTCTCAGCACCAAAGTCTTCACGTAAACATTTCGGTGTCGATAGGGATCTGTAGACTCGTTTCTGATTGACATCGGCTTCTCGATGAGCGTTGTCGCTCACTTTGCTCATTTTTTGGTTGTCTACTCGTTGGATTCTTTCGTTTGCTTCCGAATAACGATTCCGTGCCAACTCCACTCGTATGCTTCTCCGTTTATTTGGTTTCCTTCTTTTGTGTTCTTTCCCAGTGACGTTGTTGCATTGCGCTAATCCCACCGGCGCCATATCGTGGCCACGTCTTTAAACTTCATAAGCTCCGAAATGATTACTGCTGCAGCACTCAACGAATGTTCCTTAAGAAATGTAGTGAATTCTTCTGCACCTTATTCAGTATCACTTTCCAAAGGTTCGAAGAAACCTTGTAGAGCGTTATTCGCTGTGCAATTCTATGTATTCCTTATTTAATAAGTGAATGCCATATATAAACGATTGTTAAGATCAGATCATTGCTATGAGAGTAGTGAACGTATTTCGACCTGCTTACTTTGTTTTCTTGTACCCGAAAAGTCCAAAAATGATCTCCTCCCTTGCAAAGAAGATCCGCCTTGTGCTCGAAGTGTTATAATAGGGGAAATGGAGATTGAGCAGAAACAAGAGTCCGCCTCTGGGGTGATCTTTTGGCTGCTCATGAAAGCTATTTGAATATTGTTGCTTGCCTCTGAAGAGAGCCACTTTGAGTAAACGAATATTCTGCATCTCCGTTGTTCCGTTTAATCGCTTAAAACGTTTCGTTGTTTGTGGCGAATGGTTATCAAAGCATACTATAATGCTTTAACCCACTGCCATTCCTCGTCTTCAATGCGCATCATATGTTAAGCACAGTATCGCTTCAACGAGTGGTGGTGCATCGTGGACGAACAACGACGACTCGTACTCGTGATGCGAGGGACAACGACGACATTCATTATCAATATAAGAAAAATTGCCATTGAAGAGGCACTCAAAGACCACAAAGAAAAGAGGGGACGGAGGGCTGCTCAGCCATATTTTCTGCTGATGGTGAGAAGGGCCGACGCGCTTTAATGCACACAACGAGAATCTGTGTGGGGGGATGTGTCACTCAAAAACTGCGCTGAAATTCTTTCAGCAAAGCGACAAAACTACACAAAAAACTTGCTCAACACTCATTCCCCTAAGCTGTGTTCCCAAATGAAAGTGCTCCTATCCGTCAACGTCAAAACTTGTCATATAACTAATATTACAACCTAATTCCTTAACCTTCATCATTTTTTCATTCCACGGCGCTGTTGGAAATATGACGCCGCATTTCTGGATGTGATCTCCGACGCATCAATGAAGCAACCTTTGTCCTTGTGGTTTGGTGCTTTGCAAGGGCGTGTTCGTTTGAGTAAGAAGGGAGAGAGAGTGAGGGTATACATCCCTATTCATTTTAAGCTGAAATCTCCGATGCCGAGGGTTTCTGCTCGTTTTGTCTCCATTGAAATGTTATCGGGAGACCCCGCTCCCTCTCCCTCACCAAAAATGCAGTTTAGGTGTGATACGTCGCTGCATAAGTCTTTCTAGTCAATCTTATTTGCACTCGTATGCGTTCTAGTGCCTCCGTGAGACCCCTCTGAGACACGACGTCTGATTCTAATTTCATTTGGCGTTCTTTCATGTTGACCGACTCGAGCAAATAATTAGAGTTTAATGAGAAATTTAGGTGACATATTCCCTTACGGGAAACTTTCCGTAAGCAGTCTTGTCGGGAAAGAATTAACTCAAATAGACATTTGAAGGGGGACGTTGCGTTCATAGTGTTAAGTCAGTCGATAAGTCGGAAATGGGTTTTCCGGTTCTTCTCATTCTGTCGAAAGGGCGATACGACCTCGAATGAGTGATTTCACCGATTTTTCATTAGGAAGTCGCTAAACGATTATTCAATGCATATATGTCTATATGACTGGACTGAAGTGATTCATCTGTAATATTCGAACATAGAAGGGCACAAATTGGTAGATTAAATAACGCATCATACTCGACTATTACCTTCTATCGTCAGTGAAGATGCAGTCAGCCGTTGAAGACTGACGATCAGAGATTCATATAGGTCCACGAGGAAATGGAATCGCTGCATTTATGATAGGATTGAATGTTGCAACATTTCAACATGCCTTTCAGATGGAAAGATTTTTATATAACAATTAAACAGCTCGTAAACTTACCAGTTTGGAACGTGTCGTATTCTGATTATACTGCACTTCATTACTGCAGAAGCATAAAGGCTTTTGATAATGTTGCGTGACGATGACGATGAGATCTTCTTTTAAAAAAGAGATTTCCTGTGACACCTCCTCATTTGTTATTCCGAAGTTCTCATTCAAGGATGCAACGGCTATTTGACGACGCAACAATTAAGGATAAACGAAGGCTGCTGCTCTGAGGGGAGTTGAGAAGAGGCAAGGAGAATCGAATATGAGGAAGGCCGGCAAGAGAGACCAGGAAGGGGGAGTCATTTCGCACCAAAACAGATAAACATGTCAAGTTAAGGAGCACCAGCAACAGAAAAAAAAACATTGTATGACATAAAAATGTGTTTTTCCATAAAGGCGAAGAGGTGGCATGATATCTTTAAGTTCCGTCTGGATGGCGAATCGCAGGCCGTTGAGTGACGCGTCAGGTGAGAGACGGTTTATTGGCAGAACGCCGTCTCGAAAATGATGACTCGAGATCAAAGAGTGGTGAACTGAATAAATAACTATTCATCGGTCGACGTGAACTCGTCCACAACTTTCGCCTCCAATTCTGTAATGAATTCTAGTCAATGGACGCTGTTACCTGATACGTCAATGCATAATAATGATTCTTCAAGTATAATTTCTTCTCTCTCCCTCACAAGCCCTTAACACCATTGGCCTCAACGGAGCACAATTTCGCAGAAGCGAATTTCTTCGGATTAGATGGAAACCTACGAACGAGGGTTTCAAAGTAACCGCTTTTGTGCTTGATTCCGGGATGGATGGGACAGAGTCATTCTTATGGTTGTGAACTTTTCAGCACGAGGTTGGAGTAGGCGTATAGATCCTGAAGTTATGAAACTGGATAAAAAAAACATGCTGGGTGCATCGTCCTCATATATTTGTGGCAGGACATTTTTTGCGAAGGATGCGAAAAGCAAATAGTCATATACTGGTTTGAGTTTTGCTAGGCTTTATGCAGAATTAGATGAATACCGCAATGATTCTATGTGAATGCACTTACCCGCTCGTTGCGAAGATTTTTAGCGGCCAATAATTTTTTGTAGGCTGGGATTGCCATCTGCGCCTGCGCATTCACTTTGTTGATCAGTAACTTTACTGGATCACTGGAAATATTTGCTGCAGTTGGAGCAGTACTCTCATATTTGCTCCTCACATCTCCAGTACAAATGAAGTAGATATATTCAGCGATGGAGGAGCGGTAAAACTAGCAAAAATGCGCCTTGTCGGATTGACTATGAATCCATCCTATCTCAGCACCACCGAATCTCATCTCATTATCGCACGAGTGCCTACATCAAGCGATAATCTTAGCAGACAATCGTGCTACTTCACATATTTCGGTTTCTGTCAACCAAAAGGCGCAGTAGTAGATAGCAAAGAAACGTGTCCAATGGCTCTTTTGTTTGGTGCAAAATTTGCAACCAATCATCTGCACTGATCCATGAAGTTTTTTTCAGCTGCTGCATTGCCTTCTTACAGATGACTAGTGCATAAGCACGCTTTCGCACATGTTGGTGCTTCGACACTCGAGAGGAAGCATTACGCATGGTTAAAATTAAACGGAAACAAGAGGAATACGGACCTCATATATTTAACAGCCTCCATCCTCGCTGAAACGAGATCAGCAACCATTAGGAGTAATAGCAACTGTGCAAATGGAAACGCACGTCCCATATTGAGAGCGTATTTACCTGAAATAATTGACTAATTGAACGATTCTAATCCATTCATGAAGTCATGAGAGAAATTCAGCAAGATGCGTTGGCAAATAGTGCGATATAAGTAGTGAACGTAAAAGCCTAAAAAGGCGAGCATAAATAAATGATGAAAAACAACCATATCTAAGAGAAGAGGATCTCAGTGGAATACTTATGATAAGGATTGATACGAACACTAAATAATATCGATATATGTGCGATGAAGGGACTAATCTCTAATCTCTTAAGTGAATGCAACAAAAAAGCAAGCTTTTGTTGAAAAATCGAAGCTGAGGCCGAATCGAACGACGAATTGGATTTTCTCATATCGAAAGCAATATGTCAGCGGCTTCGACGTCTTCTTTGTTAAAGGATTCACGGTGAATCTGCTCTTCATATGCTACTGCAGAGAGGAGGAGATCGGACATTGTATCGAAATGTAATTCAAAGGTGTATAATTGGATCTTAGCGATGCTACCCTCTATACAGTGCTTCAGTATAATTCAGAAAGCGATTACACTGAACGATAAGAGTTTATGAAAGAATTCGATATGAAATATTCAGTGCAATTAGATCGCTTATTAACTGAACTTAAAGCAAAAAAAGCGATCGATTTCTATGAAGTGTTCAAACATTTTCGCACACAATTTACTTTCACTGATGAGTCGTTATCGACAGCGAAACGCAAATAAATTACTTTACGCAGTTGGCCATGAAGTGCGGCTCTTAATAAAATGTGCATACGTGTGCCTAAGCGAGCGACTAAGCGGACAAAAGATGAACGTGCCGGCGGTATGCTCACACATAAATACCGCAGATTTAAAATATCTGGTGGCAATTCCATTCCGTTTTCTTGACCTTCTACGATAGGTATAAGCACGGTTCGAGTTAGATAAAACTGTCACTGCAATTTTGAACTCAACCGTCATTTACCGACGGTCACTGGTGGCTATGCACCTACGAAAGCGGTAGAAAAGTAAGTCCTAAGAATGTTCAGTAAATGCAGTAACTGAATTCCATATCTGATGTTTGATTAATTTTGAAGTAAATTACAGTTTCCTTTTTGATGACTTCTGCTGAATAATAAGGCCAATAAAACGTTTCATTAGAGTGATGCATAATGTGAAATGAAAAGTTCTCGCATATCTTCGCAACGAATTCACGGAAAGAGTGGGAACAGCAGCTCCATAAATTCTAAGAAGTTGAGAAATTAAGTTAGATGCCGGCGAGAAGCAATTTGCAAATTGCGACACGAAGATGAGTGGATGCCGTCAACTTTGTCTGCAAATGAGCTGACACAATCTATCATAGTGCGTTCAGTTATTGCGTGAAGAATAATTGTGGAATGGAGCGGAATTGGAGGATGTAGCGGGATGGGAATAAGAGCCCTATCCAGAACAACGTTTTTACAAAAAATTAGTGATAGCAGCGCCGAATGACCAACTCATACAGTGCAACACGTAGGCATTTCTTAAGGGCGATATAGTCGCTTATGAAACTGTATATCGAATAATGCCTCAGCGAAATGTAATGCACTACTTCAATTCATTACCGTCATGGCGTGTAGAGTGCAGGCAAATTTTGCTTTCCACAGGGAGAGAATGTGGCGAAAGCTGTAGGAGACGTGCAAACTTGGTATATGCTACCATGGTGTTTCCTAATAGACACTAAAGCAAACCACTGGTTGAGGTCATTTTTCCTCATAATCGAATTGAATAATTTATCCTTCCTACAACTTTCTCAGCAATAAGGCGACTCAATAAACCAACTCTCAGTGATTACCACCGAGAACGAGCCTGCGTGGCAATATATTTGATGCATGCATTGATGCGAACTGCAGCGAGTCAATGCCATTACCTGCGGTGTGCTGAGGCATTTCTCTCATACGCTTTACCTTCTAACAATTTGTTCCTGATAACAAAGTATTTTTGGTGCGTTCTATCATATCATTAATATCAGCGTAGCGCATATTAGTAGAAGCCATTCTCGTAACAGAGATAATCAGTGGTTGTACCACTTTAACTTTTCCCATAGGGTGATAATTTCTTGAGATTCCTATGGAGGATGTGGTTGTTGTTGGAAAGGAAACGAGACACACGAAAGCAAAATGAACGTCATGAATTTTCATCGTTGACCATTTGCCACTGTTTGTCATCAAAGAATATTCTCAGAAGAGTTCAACTGCTTAAAGCTTTCGGCCCCTCATGCGTCACTAAAAGTGACATTAATTGGACCATAGAAAGTTTGTAAACGAGTCGTATGGATGAGGACTTCAGTTGAAATATTAGTTTGCCGTGTTGCATAATTCACCTTCTGTAGCCAATTTTTTAAAATTGGTGCTTCAAATAAAGAGGACACAAAAAACGCATATCGCGCCCGTTTATCCGATGCGATTGCCATTTGTTCTTTATTACTTCTTATCGGAGTGACGTTGTGTATAAGGTCATTTTCAACTAAAGCAGTTTGTTTTGATTAAGAGGAGCCTTTTTAAGGTAGAAAACGCATTCGAAAGGCCGAATACGATAGGAAAATAAAGCAAAATTATTTCCTCTCGTAAAATTTCCCTCCTCTCAAGCGGAGACGTCGTTATCTATGCGTATCGTTCGCTCTAATGCATTTCCTTCTCTATAGTGCAGTGCTTTTGAAGCCTGACATCTCGGTATTTTATTTGACTAATTGTTCATATACTGAAGACTAATTTACGCTACCGAATATATCAGAATTTTTTGCATCTAACGGCGTAATTGAGAAAAAAAGCAATAAGTGGAACAGCAAACTCAGGAGTACTATTGGACTGGGGAATATAATGCCTTGAGAGTTCGAGAAAACACTTCCTGGGGTAGGAAAATGTGATATTTTCAACGAAAATAACGATAAATCCCAATAGAATTGTTGAAATTAACGTAGGCACTGAGGTGCGCTGCATTTGATGCAAAAGAAGGATAAACTTCGAAGCGTATCGTCTAAACAAAGATAGTCGAGCGATGAAACGTCGAGAGCGGTAAATAAAGCTCACTTGACTTTCACTTAGGAAAGCAAACCGCCCGCTCCCACCTCGAAACTATTTGAGAACCGTGCACAATGGGTGGAGCTATCCACCCATCCTTTTGACTAGACCACAGACTCTTCGCCGTTATTGGGTAAATACGAAGCTGCCGTTTGCGCAGTGGAAAATCTCCAAATAAGAGATTTAATTAAGAAATGCTGCAGAAATAATTCCCGCCGGAATATATTCAAACTGATCCCTTTAATATTAAATTCAGTTGGAGAAATTCATCCCATAATTGAGAGGAGGCTTCAACTTCACATAAGTGCGTATTTCACTTCCCTTATGACTCGAAAGTGCTATCGTGAATAAATGCCCTTGATGAGTGCTATGTTTCAGTGCATGAAAACTTCCTTAGATGGAGAGACGAAGGCAGCACGATAAAGAAGATAACCCTAAGAACCTAAGTGTTCGTTAAAAGATGCACTTAATGCTATAAAATTCAATGTGTCAAATTTCTATTCTCGGGAAACACCTTTCGAATTATGCATAGATGAAGAAAGTGAGTGCCGAAAATAGGTTTTACTATCTTATGGCTGAAGAGAGAGGGAGAGAGAGATACAATTTAACGTCAACTTCGGGTGAAATGTGAATTTCGCTCCAGCGGAGAAGAGGGAGAGGGAGATGCCTCAAAGACGTTGCAGTCAACTTCACGTATTTTCCCCATGTATGATGCATATAGAATTTCTTTTCAGAACGTCCAAAGTGTTTAAGAAAACATTCTTAAAGTCTTAATTAGACAAATTCGTATGTGATCGTTGCATAGTTGGGTACTATTGCCTTAAACGCCTCTTTGTCAGCACATCCTATGTATGCATATTATCCGTTATGAGTTTAATGTTCGCATCAGAATGGAACGCAACAATATCAGTATAGAAATGATTCAGTGTTTTTTCGAGTTGAAATTATTCAATGAGGACAAAAAACCTCACCAATAATCACTTTGCCATTATAGTAATGCAGAGAAGATTATTTCAACAAGCAATATCCTCCTTAACGTAAAGACGACCCAAATATGTCACACTGTTTTATTGGTGCCTGCTGAAGTAGTCAATATAGTGGATGAGAAATGTGAGCTGCACACCGCCTACTAAGACACAAGCTAGATTTTCTCATCATTGAATGAGCGATACTTCATCTTCGAGATACTTCATCGCCTACTCATTATTAACGTCATCTTGCATATGTCACTTACAAATAACTGCATAAATTGGCATCAAATGAATTACTGTGAAATTCAGCAAATTTGAATCCATTAGATGATGTTCAATTAAAAGTGGCTTACATTTCTCAAGAAAGGATCATTTGTGAGCAAGTTTCCTTCCAAAGAAATCTGTGAATAAATGAACGCCTTCACTAAAAGTTTCAACAATCGAACGCCTTTGCGGTATTCTAATATACCTACGCAATAGGCTGTTGAAGCGCATTGCTAGCTCACAATGAACGTCTATAGAACTGCACAGCGATGTTGAGGGAACCCGACTATGAACAGCTCCGTGTATAACCTCAATGAACCTTCCACCAGTTTGTTCCACAGCTGGCAAATGACGTTCATCTTTCGGTAAATGTATGAGGAGGGTTTGACTTCTGCGCATTTCTCCACTCGAACTGATGTCGCACGAGTCCGCAGTGCATGCCGAAATGCAAATTGGTTCGTGGTTATGGTTTTTCCACGTAAAAGGTCTGAAGAGCCGTTGATGCTATAATTGTTCGGTTACTCAGTTTGATGCAATTATAAATGCAACAGATCAGTGGCGGTGGATAGTTGCGATATCTCTTGCAATAAAAACCTGGACCTTTCACTTTCCCCTATCTCCAGAGCGATCTTCGATTTGAGAAAGTCTTCTATGTTGTTCAAGATTTCAGGATGCATGTTTCTACTCGCGGCAGTCTCCAACTAAGCAGAAAAACTGCCCATTTAAGGAATACAGGTTCTTATTCTTTGTTGCTTGGAACATCAGCATGGCTTCTCAAGAAGACATCCAAATATGACCATGCAAGCTAACAGCAGCTACTTGCAAGGGCAATCTGTGAAGATATGAAGGGCGAAAAGTAGTAGCACAGAACAGGAATTACCGCATTTTATATCAGCCGCGATGTGAGCTTCAGAACAATATCTACGTTCCCGCTGTTTGAGAGCCGCAAGAAAAGCTCGTTTGTGACGACATAGACAAATCGGTTTTCCCTTCGGTTACTGGAAGACGCACAAACTGAGGTAACTCAAGTTCCAGTTCTTTGACCACCTTTGTATGGAATGTGTTAAGTGAACTTATCCAAGAATTGCTGCTTTACGAACTCGACCTTGAACTTATCTAAATTAAAGTGTGCAGAGCGCAGGCTGAAACATATTGAGGGCTACACGTCACGCAGATAGTATATATATATACATACATATACATAAAACACGGGACAACAGAAGCGCCAAACCCTTGCTTCCCCTCGCTCCTCCCTTTCCGCCACCTCACTTGGCAGTGAGATCGTCCTTTGCTAATCTTCATGAGGCTGATGTTTCCAAAACTCGAAACTTCCCAACGATTCCCAATCGTTTATCGATGTAAGCAGAGATCTTTCTCGTAATTAAATACCACCGTTCTACATCGGTTGCATTTAAGTCGTATTTCCACTTCAGTTCTTCACCGATGAGACAGATATCTTCTTTGCAGTATTTCTTACACTGAATCACTACCAACAATGGAACCAAAGATGGTAAATCGATGTAAATCACGAAGTACCTTGACAAATTTGATATCTCCCATCAACAAAAGTATACAATTTCCGTAATGCAAACACAGTCATCTCAATTGTGCAAAACATACATTCGTAGCATTCATTCATTTGTTGTCGAATGCAGTCGATTCGATGGCCGATTAATGCAACTCAGATGTGCAAAGAAATCACTTTGGTGCGCTGTTAGATCAAAGGCAACTCGGATCATTCCCACAAGCACACAAAATTTTATGAAATTTTCTGTTAGAGACAATTTTCTAGTCTCAGATAATAACCATCATTTATAATGATCACTACCTACGAACCGAAAAGAGCTCATGACATTAGAGAAAACTCTCATAATGACCGCACTGGCAATTAAGCAGTACGATGGAACAAAATGAAATTTGATGCGGAGTATCCAGCTGGAAAAAAGATTTTGAGGCGAAAATATTTTAGTAAAGAGGAAAAATGCGAAAGTGTGGCAGAAGCTGTCAGTGATCAGTGAAAAAAACGAAACAACTCACGAGGATGTGAACATAATTGCCGACAACCTCTAATAATACGACAGAGAGTAAGCATCAACTCAACCACTAATCCATTCCTTCATACATCCATGTTGAGCTCAACTCTGAACGATTCTTACTGGCAAAAAATTTTCTTTTCTCCCATTCCTTTGTGCATCGACACCACTCCATCCTCCATACTGCTTCCGAAGACTGCACCTCTAACTCTCACATTTAGCGTTCTAGCCGACGTCGTCGTGCTGGCGCGAACGATATATGCAGGGAGACATTTCTAGGATCTTTGGTTTTTGCGATGCAATGATTTGCTCATTTTTGTTTTCGCTATCACCTTGCTGTGGTCCGGAAATCTTCGCATCTAAGGCAGATCAACTATTTAAATCGAAATTCGAGCGATTTACTTCCGCGGATGTGATTGAATCGAACACAGATTGCAACCACTTCTAATTCACTTGAATTCATTATTACCCCCGATAACCATGTTCACTTCAGGTGTAAAAGCGACAGCATCAGCGCGTCTACGGAAGCAAAGAAGAATGAAATCACTCTTCTGCGTTGAGTGCCCCCGGAATTTCTTCAAATCTCAGTCGCCTTCTGCACAACAGAAATGACCCACGATTTTTATTTCACTTCTAAGAACCAATGACAATAAAAAAGAAGAATATCAGTTACAAAACACCTCACAAAATTATAGGAATGAGACCGCGCTTATAAGTACATCGTTAAAAGTGAACTACACCAGCAAGCCTCTTCATCGCACCGTTCGCAATTCACAGGCCGAAACATCCGTTCTGCACGTAATGAGACAGATATAAACCAAGTTGGAGAATGGATCTGAGAAGAATCCTCCTTATTAATTAGAAAAAACGAAATAGTGCATTAGACATTAAACACTAGCACTGTTTACTCATAGTAACTTCAAGTGCGAATAATGCGGTAAACGATGCCACGCCGATCCGTTTCGCCGAAGTCCCCTCC
This sequence comes from Parascaris univalens, assembly GCA_037576465.1. NCBI lineage: Eukaryota > Metazoa > Nematoda > Chromadorea > Rhabditida > Ascarididae > Parascaris > Parascaris univalens. Next base: position 30,965,911 of record CM075173.1, read on the forward strand.
TTCAGCCTGTTCCTGCCACTTTCAATTCCCATTTTTGTGTGAACAACAACTGCCAATGTTTTTAAGAAAGTGGAATGGTAAGCCACACTGGAAGGGCAGCACGAGGTATTAATAAACAAAAATTACGCTGTGCCACCACAAAAATACTTGAAAAATCCAAAAACGCCATGTAAATGAGACTCTGAACGGTTGCAGGTTTCCAAATTCACCTCCGTGCTCGCTGGTAGAAATTCCTCCATGAACTGCTGACAAAACAGGCAATAAGCATCTCCTGAAGATGTACAACACAAGAACGAAGCTTCCTCTACCATAGTGAAGTAGGAAATAGAACTCCTCCCATGTCAACTGCTTTGTAGAAACAAGGGCGATTTTCGAAACACCACAGCAATCAAGGGACCTCAGCCTTATCGATCAGACAGTGCAACTTTTTCACTGAACTTTCACGAGTGATCAAAATCTACTTTTACTTCACGCCGCTTTCAAAATGAAATCGCTTTATGAAACGATCCTGACTCTACGCGGAAAACCACAGGTATAGATCCTCCTCATTTAGGAACATCGACACTCCCACTTTACTAATAAGCCTGTTAAAGAGGAGGTAAGAGTAAGAAAAACAGCAAAAATGAAGCGTGAGAAGGAAATGCAAACTTCCGGGAGGTGATAGCAGGCAAATTTCTTGTCAGAAAAGAAGTTCCCGGCTTTTTGAGCAAAAACGTGTTCGCTGATTATCAGTTCCCTTGAATACTCTTTTGGCACGACACCTTGACTTCTAATGCTGACAACCTCAAGAGATATGTTGATAAAGAGACTGGTTACTTTCAAGTCGTTCTCAAAGTGAACGGAATAAAATGGGCTCACCCCATCTCAGGTTTTGTAATTTCTGGCGTCGTGCTATGTTACCATCAACTGTGATCAGACGGAAGGGCATTCCGACCGTCTACTCTATGATAACTTCGTGAACTATATTATCAACAGAGAGTTTGGCTACCAGCCCCACACCATAACCACTACCATAAACTCTCATTACTTAAGAACAAAGATCAACAAATTTGCAAATTCAGCGCATAAAACATGACATCAAAATCTGGTACAATGACAACACTCAAATGCTGTATCACCAGGTCGATAAGTTAAAGCGTTTCAGTGCCTTCATTTGCTCATCAAGATCGAGCCGCACTTTTTCACGCATATAGAAGATTGGACAATCGCGTCTGCAAATAAAACTCTGACGTAGGAAAACGCCACTGCCTCATGCTGGAATCGAACCAGCGACCTTCTGTTTACTAGACAGACGCTCTGCCCCTGAGCCAATGAGGCACACCCCTCTGCCATACAGACTAACCGCTCAGTTTACCTGACATCACCCAAGCCCACACCACTGCTCGCAACTCGTTCAATGAGGCAAAGCCTAACACCGCTTTATATATATGTCTGTCAATCTTTAGATAAAAGCAATCAATTTTCATCAGTCACTTCATAGTGACGGTTCTTAACCATTAAAATAGATCAATTAAATGCCAACACCACATAAATATTACGAATTTACCCACTATGCTGACTAATCTGCGAAACTAACAACAATTAATGCGAAATGCCTACGCTGAGCAAAGAACCTCCTCGTTATCGGTGCCTGCACAGTTCTGACACTCCGTCCATAAACGTCCAAAACGATTCTCGATTGCATTCATTAAGGCCATCTGAAATGTCAATTCAGAGTACGAAGAAATGGTGAACACAGATGGAGTTTCCCCCTCCGTAATGAACGAAAACGATGTGCACTCTTCACTGCTCACTCTCATTAATGAGCTGTGAAAACTGTGAAAACCTACGAAAAGCAAGAGTGCCAATTCTCGCAACTATGACGCGAGAAATACATAAATCTGACTGAGGTTATTTCGAAACGATAAAATTTGCCTTTTTTCCCTTCCATATCACACTTTCTTAAGATCGAGTTCCGAAGACTAACTTCCTTTCCCATCAGGAAATCTGCAAGAGGTCGTGCCAATAATGCGTTTTACCTCAGAAAATGAAACTGATGGAAACACAGGGTCGATGATAATCGCTAAAAAAACATTTACTATATTATTTAGCATGTTATTTAGTATATTATTTAGCATATTATTTAGTAGATTATCTGATATAATGTTCAATGAATTAAAAACTCACATGAGTAATATATGCCTTTCCCTCGTTCGGTTTGCAGTGGGCACAGGTGGCGTCCATAACTCCCCTCTCCAGGCTGCTCTTACACAACAGACACCTCTCAGTTTTTTGGAAGAACTGCGATAGTGCAGATACCTTCGATTGCATCACCGATCGAACCAATGTGTGCTCGCCATCTAAGAGTTGTGAAAATCAAAATTAACGCCGTTTCAAAAGATGCGATAACAGGCTACTTATGATAAGGTGAGTCGTTTGATTCCATTTTATTTCAAATGACGCCTTCTCCCTTGAGAATTTTCAATCTTCGAAACGGAACACAATAGGTGCACTGAAGACCGATCATCACGGCTACTATTAAGAGACCAGCACCACGACCACTGTAAAAACAAACATAATGCTCACTACTGAGGTGGACAAAACTCACGTTCCGTTTCTGAGTGATGCTATACACCACAAAGACCTATCGAAGTCAGTACAGCTTTTCCCTTCTCTCTCAACACAACACATCCTCTCACCTCTCATTACTTACTATCATCATTGCTGTCTTACTTGACGCTTCTCAACAATAACATCAAAAGAAAATAAGAGCTCAATAACGAATAAAAATGTTTTCTGAACAACTTTTCTTGAAATATTTATTTTTTGTTTGAAAACATCAAAACTGAGCAAAAAAAGTGCACTAAACATTCAACTGGAAAGAGCTAATCGCATTACAAAAAACCGCACGTTGTCACATTCGCTGTCAAAAAATATCATCCGCAGGGATCTTTCTACTCACTTTTTCCACATCTCCCAAACGTTTCACTTCATTAACCCCCTTCCCACACATGAATACTCCCCTTCTCACCTCTCAGTGACTTGTGAATGGGGTCACCATTACTAGAAAGATGAAATAATAATATATTTTAAGTACCTTATGTCCCATAACTATGACAAATATTAAGACAGGATACCAAATAAAGCATTAATATTTATCAGTGGAAATAGCATGCAGTGAAACGATAAAAAATAGAACGATTAACTCTCCCTCCGTTTGAAAAATCATCACTCATAAGTGAACCAATATATAAACATTAACAAAACTGCAAAGTCAAAAGACGAATTTACCTGAAATGTTATTTCTCCTGCTTTCCTTTAGAGACTCAAGAGAAACAGATTAACATTTAACGAAAAATTTACTTATGAGAGCAGATTCGGCCTTATCGCCAAGAACTGGCTCGAAGATTCGTGCGAGGGGCTTAGCTAGTTGATTCTCTAAGTAATACGACGTATCAATTGGAATATTATTCTGAAGTACATAAATCGGATCCTCGGCCTTCTCATATGCTGGTACCTGCAGACAATATTTTATATTCCCTTTCAACAACAGCGAAATGAACGAAACGAAGACAGTTAAAAAGAAACAAAAATCACAAGAGTTAGCACAATTCTAAGTTGCGATAACGTCCACACTTAGAAACGATGAAAAAGACTAAGCTGTATCCCTGTAAAAATGCTCCTAGGACCTGTTCAACGGAAATTTAAGCTTTATTCGATCAACCCGCCTGCTTCAGATTAGCCCCAAAAAGCATTTTCCTTTCCTCAAGACGGAAATCTCAACCCTTGCAAGAAAACTGATCTTATGACTGTTTTTTTAAGGCGCGCCCCTAAAAAATATTGAAAGCATCGGAAGTTGAAACGGCAAAAAATGACAGGATATCATAGTGAGCGCCTTCCAAATTGTTTAGAATCAAAAATTATGATTACTTTGAAACTGAAGTAAAATAATAATATATATTAAAATAAAATATAAGTGAGCCTAAAACTGGTATCCCGATAAATATGAGCCGTGAAGGCTTTTATCAAAATCAACTTAGTATGAGAAAATACCTGACTCAATTTTATGTGCTGCTGTCAAGCTGGCATCTTGAAAAGAATACTTCACAATCAGTACTATCGAGATCGCAACTTCACTTACTGTTTGTTCTCAAATGTCGTCACTCCAAATGCACAATGACAGCACATCTTGCCAGTGTCCTACCTCTTCATCACCCCCTTACCATCATTCTAAATGAAATACTGTTTTTAATTTCTCGACGAAAAAAGAGCGTACCTTCTGACCCTTAGCAACGATCACATAGGGAACACGGTCGCCGAGCCTTGGTGCAGAGCCAGCGTCACGTAATCGCATCCGTTCTGCCAATACAACGTGTGCTTGTTTCGCTTGATACGCCTAAAACATTCACATTAAATTATGCAAGCAGAATGTCTTGAGTGGTCATCGTCGAAAAAACAACTAGAATCCCCCATCCTCACTTCCATCTCTTTCATACAAATTTAATCACTGGACTTAAGCTCACAGAACCGACAGAACATGAAGTGTAACAAACCAAGGCTGTAATGTGACTAATAGACCATCTCAGTCGGTGTTTCCCACTCATTCCACGCCAATAAAAGTGCTAGGAAAATGTGGTGACGGAGATGGAACGATGCACGAATCAGAGCGCCTGTTATGCTTCCCACATTGCAACAATCATCTCAACAGATCAAAGAGAAGAGAGGAGAGCGACGATCACATAAACGCACAGTGCTTTGTCGAGTGAGCTCTTTTGAAATGATCAACTCGGAGATGTCGATACGATTGCAAAGCAAATCGGATATCACCTGAAATTTATTCTTTATAAATAGTGCCCGGTGACCTTTAAATGAACGTTGAACGCATAATTCTATGGTAATTTTCACTCAAACCTTTACGTATAAGAAAATAACTCATTCTACAAGATGCAATGAATAAGTCTCTTATATAATCCTCCTTTTAAAGAAAACGAGTGCATATATTTGGTGATTAGCTGTAGAGTAACAAAAATGGGAAGCTATCTGCCGAAAATACGTTTCGAATAGACGAACACAATGTGGGATGACATCAAATAGTGAGAGCTCCTTTTTAGTAAAGCGCATATCCGCGTATTTCCTCGAATTCACTGTCTTACCAAAACGATCGGCGTTTTTAACAAAACCACACAACACTGAGCAATATCTCTGAATAATAAAATGTCTAAAAAGCAGAATTTAGTTGTGTGAACGTGAGAGAGTACAGACAAGTCGAACAAAGCGAAACAACAATAGAGAAGATCGAGTACCTTTTTAGCATGCTCTAATGCGCCCTTTGCATCGCCCTCCAACAACATCTTCTCAAGGCAAGCTGAAAGCACCTTCGATACCAGAGGGCAGTTATCCCTTCGCACGGTCTCTAATCCCTTACAGTCCATTTTGTCGTGCTTTTCTGGCCGAGTGAAATATAGACCAGCATATCGCTTTTTGTTGATCAACAAAAATGGACAATATACCTGAAACAACACAGATGTAAACCTGCTGAACGCGACAAGGTCTTCATTTGCGCTGTATACTCACAAGAACCTTATGCTAGGAGACTGAAATGAAGAATCATTTTACGAAAGCACTTATAGCACTTTAAAGTCTCCTATAAAAGACTGGTTTCCATGAACTGAAAGAGAAAAAAGTTCAAAAGGGTGAAACTAGCAATGCTTCAGTTCAACCCTATCCTATAACACATGCATTCACAACTGCACCTATTAAAGCGACCTGGAATTTAAAAAAAATCGAAAGCTTTTTGAAGACCGAGTTCTCCTCAAAATACTCAAAGGAGGAACTACGAGAAGAACAAAATATATCGTGGACACATAAACTCTGCAGTGAATGCGACCTTTTGTTCACACCTCACATGTCGAATATCGTACGTTTTTCATGAAGTACCCATATTTCAAAACTTCTGGGAAGAGCTTCTAAGTTTTAAGCGATAACCATGAGATAGTGAAGAATACTTGGAGAGAAGCACCTTCTCAAACTCGAGCTTAATCGGACTTCTGAATCTCTTGCTAACTTCAACGGCCGCATGCTGTCCCAATTCCATTGCCAATGCAATCTCCTTCACACCGAACTTCACCATTACCGAATCCGTATCTCCATAAATCACCTCAAATCTTCTCTTCATAACAAAAAAAAAAAATGCACAGAGAAATATTATAGCCACAAAAAACAGTCTTTGAGAAATGATATCAGAAAGAAGCATCAGCATCTTGCACAGTAGTTCTTTCTTACTGCTTCTTCTAACAAACAACATCCGCTAAGAAAAATGGAAAATATTAACAGAGATGGGTCACTAAAAAGAAATGCATGAATAAACGAATGAGCGTAAGCTTTACAATTTTCGACGAATGTTTAATTCACTTCCTGAACCGACTACAAGTCAAAAAGCCACAAAACTTCACTCCCTTACCGAACTGTTCAATATAAGCTCCTGCATTTCATGTAGATCATGTTTCTAAAAGGATATAACAACTTCTCCCTCCTCTCTGTCTTACTTCGTTCATAGAATATCGGGACCAATTTGAATGGTTGATCCGTTAGTTAGCCAAATAGCAGGATAGTCTTGCCTAACCTGAGCTAGGCACTCTCCCAAACTCCTCCTAATATCCAAATAAACGCATATTGATTCAAAACAAGATAAACCTTTGCATCACAAGGACACTTTCCATCCAGGTATCCTTTCTTATAGATCTCTTCAACAGTGTTTTTAGTGGAGTCGATCATTTGCCGTCCGTAAGCGGTGACTGATTGTGAGATCTGCAAACATGGCAACTTCCCAACTGTCGCACCCGTAAAACCATACACCGAGTTCGCCGATATCTTTAGCGCTAATTGCCGACCGTTCAACACCATGCAACTGCAATATGTCAGCATTCAGAATGCATTTTCCTCGACCCATTCTACGAACAGAATATATATTTGAACTTAAATATGAAAAGCGAAACGTCCGCCCGAACCACACCATCTGGCGACTTGCGCCTAAAGGTGCTTAATCACTCGGTTACAGCTGTTAACGAAACCAACCGAAATGGATCCTTCTCATTTTTGAGATCAGCTTTAGCTCTCTTCCTGGCCGAAAGTAAATCCTCGAGAATTTCAGGCAGCAGGCCACGGCGTACACTAGCCTTCACAAAACGATTATTTGACGGTGAGACCTCAAACTCGTCCTCCTTTAGCCTGCAAGTTTGAATCGACCAATCGCTTTAAACCTTTGATATTTGAACCTCTATTTTGATATTTACTAACGACTTCCCGAGCATTCAAACATCGCTCACAGATGACTCAATACATCTCAAATTATTCCTAGACATGATAAAAAAGACCACCGCGGACTACAAAAATAGTAACCGCTAACGATCGTTCAATCGCCCAATGACTACCGGATTCCACGTTTCGAAAGCACAGCTGAGCAAAATATGGCTACGATATAAACAAAACGTAATACACGACTTTATTATAGAACACTTCATTAATGGACTTCGGAAAAGCAGCAATTACGAACAATATTCGAATAAACCTGCACCATTCACTACTTTGTTGAGAAAGAGTGAAAAACCCTGTTTTTCACTCCTCCTTCGGTATACATTCCACTCTATAGAAAGCAACAGCACCAAAATCCACATCCACAGAGACCCGGAAAGCCTATAATTTTCATGACCAAACATACGCCAAATTGTTTTTCGTGCAGAAGTTCCACTCGCTGCAAAACAGAATAAACAAAAACGAATAAATTAACATAAGAAGAACACAGAACTTACCCCTGTGCTGACGGCTGCCCTTGAATAAGCGTTGTGTAACAAATATTGTAAGCAATCATAACTGACGGATACAGTGACGCGAAATCGAGCGTAGCAATTGGAACCGCATAAAAGCCGCGAATTGGCTCAATCACGGTCGCTCCTTCAAATGTGTCGTCAGTTTGTGTGGCGTCCATCACTGGCACAAAGAAATGATGAGATTTTGCCTGAAGACCATTGTTTAATATGAGCGGAAAATTACCAGAGAAAAATCACACAAAACAGATATAAACATATGAGTAGCACAAAATGAAATAAACATTACAGCAATTTCTTTCACTTCGTTTTAGAAGAGCTTTTTTCTGCAGCTCTGACATCAACTATTACACATGCCGAGTTTCTCACGGGTAAATGAATGCTACATCACAAATGTTCAGTCTCAGCGAAAACGAAGCGAACCTTTCTCAGAAGCTGTGACATGACTTTGACTTGTTGTCCCCTCGACAGCAGATAATCGAGTGGAACACCGGTGACTCGTGCCATCTCTATATAATTGATGACCGACATCAACTTCTGCAGAAGACGCAATGGAAGGTACGCATCCTTCATGCAATAGATCGCAAGACGACGGCGCGTCAATGGACCACCGTTCTTAAATAATACAATACGAGTACTGCTTATCTTCAGCAATGAAGTTGAAGAAACCCAACGGAAGCATAAAAACTACGATTAGACATAGTGAATGCTATTCACAGCCCACAACGCATATCATTTTTGGCAGTCACAACGGTCAATAAGAAACATTTTGGTTATCTCGATTCAAACTTCTACCACCCGCCTCTGTCAAAAATCTCTCGGAGGCGAAGTCAGCAGAATTTCATTGCTGAAAGCTGTGCTTAGATGAAATGCTAACATTGCACTGGTTTCACACTATAACTTGAGTGAGGCTGCAAAAGATCCACTCTCGTGAAAACCGGAAATCTAAGCGAGTTCTTATAAAGGAATTTTGCGACAGTTTAATCATTCAAGCAAACCGTAACACTACGCATAGAGTTCACAATCGTGGAGAACTTCAAAACTTCTCTCGGAAAAATACCCAAGGCGACGATCACTTCTAACCTGGAGATCTGCAATAATTGGGTAATCGACATCCTCCTTTTGTTCGCCAAGAAAATGATAACTGACACTGTTTAACGAATAACTGCGTAATTTGTAGTCTCGCAAAATAACCTGCAACGAATGGAGCAAAACCCTACAAAGGAAAGGCACAATACTCTCACCATTACACTGCACCGTCCCACCAGTGCACGCCCATTTCAAGAAACGATTGCTGCAGGCAACCTACGCATTTCCCGCACAGCAACCTACAATCGTAAAAAGAATTCACAGCTAACTTCCAGTTCCGGTGCGATGATAATTGTGCTCAAAGCATTACAACAGCATCCCAGCGCGGATAACTTCCCGTCCAGAAAACACTTGCCGAATGCAGGGATCGAACCTGCGACCTTCTGTTTACAAGACAGACGCTCTAACCACTGAGCTAAGCCGGCTGCATACTGCGCCTTGCTTTCCCCGTCCGAGTAGCAGTCTAAGTAATATTCAATGCCTTACAAACACCCACAATCCCATTATACAACTGACCAAAAATGAGAGAACACTTCCATTTGCAATTTCGTCAAACAGATACAATAACATTCATAACTAGCTCTCTGAATTTCCTACACACAATTCATGCGTAGGAAAACGCAAACGCTCGTAGAACAGCACCGAACTAACGTAAAATGCGACTCCACGGAGGGCGAAATGAATGTAAATTTTGAGGCAAGTTACAGATCCTCCTTGGGAATGTGTATAACACCAACCTATCACGGCAAATTTCACGACCCTAGCATCATTGCTACTTCGTTCAGACTATCACACAAAACGACTGAGACAAACATATACATTTATGTAAATGCAGTCTCATCATAACGCACACTGCTGATGCAAATGTGCAAGCGGCCGGCCATAAGAAACTACTTCACCGTCGCAGTGGTAAACAGAGAAACTACTTTCCTTGAATAAGATATACGACTTGTTTAGAAACAATAAAGAAAAGCGAACCCAGTTGAACATCGAATCGAATCAGGGAAGGGCTAAAGAGCTGGGAGACGTCCAGGTTAAAACAAACAAAAAACCTCCCAAAAATAAAAGGCCGTAAACAGATTTTTTAAATACGGAGTAAGCCTTGAGAGTTAAGCAGTAATAGAAACTGCAGAAAGCTGAGTTATCTGAGTTCATTAGCTATCTACGTACTCACTTAAAATTCTAAATATTCCTTCTACTTCCTTTATGCTGACAGAACTCGAATACAGAAAAGAAAGCCCACCTACACTCCATTCTATCCCTTTGTTAGCAGTGACCATGCACTATTCTGCAAAGGTCACACTGCCTACATATAAAATGAACCGTTTTGGACTTATACCCGTCTACTGGACTGTCCATTGTGCTTCTAAAGATGACACCATACCGCCTTTACTCTGAAGAGAACATACATAAGCCAAAAGGGTTGGTTGAACTCTTCGTGTTCCGAGGTTAACAAACGAATTGACATTCTCCAAGAAGCACATTAAAGATAAGAGAAATTTCTTTAATATTTCAATTCTAATCATGAAAGATGTAAATTAACGCAGCAAGAAGCAATATGGAGATTGACTGCATTCTCAAAATGAGTATTTCCCATTGATAAAATAATGAAAGTTTTCGACAGCGAAATCGCGATTAATGGAATTTTACAGAAGGCAATTTTGAGGCACAGAATAAACCAGCATTCTGCACTCTATAACACTAAAGCTCTTTCTATCCCTCCTCTTAAAAATACTCGAAATTCGGCTGCGGTAATATGCTGACGGATGTATCTACTTAGTTCCGTGTGAACAAATCAACAAGAAAGCACTAAGAGAAGCTCCCAAACACAAAAAATGCATGGATGAATCACCTGCATTACATCGAAAATAACGCGCCCTTCAAGACTTGTGTACTTATTGGTACGATTGCCCATCTGTTTACTTGAGAGGGGCATTTCACGAACCTTCGACATGGAACTCGAAACGCGCCCCAACATAGCCACTTTGTTTTCTATCTGAATGATAAGCTGAAGGTTCTATACAGTTTTATTTAATAAAAACCAATTTCCAGATAAACATTCCTAATCTTATTCAATTTACGATCAATTCAAAAGTTGGAATCCATAACTAATGCTCTGTTGAATTGACAAGAAATTCCCCTTCCTTCGACCACTACTGCCAGAATCAATAAAAGATCTCAGCTTTGAAATTCCAAAACTTACTCCATGATTCTGCTTATTTATGAATGCTGGATGCACCAAAAACTGAGGTCAAAACATATCCATATCCATTTGCACACAAGACTTGGTCATTCGAATTTAGTCAGTTTCAGATGTCTCCTCTTCCTTAGGTGTCCTCCAAAGAAAGAAATCTCGCCTTTGAGCCCGCATCCCACTTCCTGGGAAAGGCCAACTCTATGAATGAAATAAATAAATATGTGTTTACGCTACTCCAAAGGATTAAATTCGTTGCGTCTAATGAAACGGAATACAATCAGCAGTGACATACCTTTAGAGCTTTGGCTCTATCGATGATGTAGGGTATATCAAAGTTCTGAATATTATATCCGGTCACAATATCTGGATCCAAAACTCGTACGAATTCGGCCCATTTCTGGAATATGATTCAAACACATCGAATGGGATCTCGTCCACTCAAAATTCTTCGCAAAATGCGTGAAGATATTAAATTTTCAGAAAATTCAGAGATCTGCTAGAAAAGAGGGAAAAAAGGATCGAATACCGTACAACAGACATTCATCGCTGAACGTATCCGCAGGCCATGAAGGCACTTCTTTTACTACAGCGTTTTCATTTTCCCAGTAACACAAATATAAAGCTCATTATATGTAGATGGTCGTCGCATCCAGACGACTAGAAACCCCGGAGATTCTGTTTCTCCAGCTCCCTGAAACTGCTCTTCTCGTAAAAACGGCTTACATCCAAGAAGAAAATATTCCAGCTTTTTTTGGTTCCTGAGAGTTTTTCATCCTAGTTTAAGCGAACACTCAAAATTGTGTGTAAGCATAACATAATGTTCGACTTGATTTATTGCTATGAGATTTGATGCTCGCGTGAATAATTCGATTTCAACGTGACGAATAATGGGGAATGCATCCAACTAGGAACCAACACGAGGGATGGAATGTCTGAGAGGCGGTCTGCGTTCAGAAGAAAACTTCAAATACCCCCGACGTTTAATAAAAACGTTTCGCTAAAGCTGAGGTGAATACGGTGCATAAACAGCAATTGGTTTCCCAATTGTGGAGCACTGAAAGATATAATGCGCTTACCTTAACAAACAACTGGACTAATCAAGAAGACATAAACACGGTGGAAACTGCTGATTTGATTTCTGCAATTTGCGGCCGAGATTCACTTGAGAAAACTTCAGTAAAATTAATTTCCTCACAGAAGTTTTCCTGCAAAGAAATGCTGCAGACGTCTGCCAGCTTCCACTTCATCTAAAACGTCTCACCTCCAGAAGCTCGTGTTCATTCCGGCAAACGATGATATCACTACCGATAACAGGCGCCGTGTCGCCGATTACAAAACAATTGCGAATGAATGGGTCCGTGCCACCTTCCACCTTCACCATATTCGCGATTTGAATCACCGCATCGGTGTGAGGCTCAGGAAAGACGCCTTAAAAACATATTGCATTCTTCGATAGTCCCCTAAGATACTTTTTCTATCTAAACGACGTTACAACAAACGGAATTCATGGCGAGAGAGTATTAATCAACATCACAATAACGTGAATGAGAATGCTACAATGAGAGAAAATACACGCAAAAAAAACGCTCAAGTTGTCAGCCCAAATGAACCTTCCCTTCTCTTCTTTCTCAATGCCAAAAGTATAGGACCAGGTCCTTACTTATTCTGCAGGTACAACAAGTATACAAGAGTTTATGTACCTCTCCGACCGATACATTCGATATCGAAGGAGAGAATTCGCAGTGGAGCAATAGCCGACCATTCTGGAGCCGATTCCGGAGCGTGCACTACCAGATCGGTAAATTTTATTGAACACTAAAGATGAAAATATATATACACTTTAATAAAACGTCAATATGAAAGAAATCACTATCATGAATAAGAAAGAAATGATGGAAATCATAAATCGCTTTGCATTAAACAATCATTTTGCCATAAAGTGAAAAATACAGATCTCTGGACTCATAACGGCGCATCGAGGAGCGATAGAACATTCTATACAAATAAGACTCCATTGATTCTATACAAATAAGATTCCATTGAATGTTACATCGGAAAAGGAACGAAGCAGGCAAGAAAATATGTAAAAAACACTAACACATAACGAAGTTCTGGAAGCTGTACATAAATTGTTTTTCTCAGAGAGAGGGAGTGGGGAATTTAATCGTTCTTATATTTCTGGCAACAGCTGCATATAACCTCCTTTATCCTCAAAATAACACACGATAAGTGTTAGCTAAGCGAACCCCGTTAATCTCCGACAACCAAAGCAGCCGACAGAAAATGAGGGATTATCTTGGCATCTTCGCTATTAACCTGATCCGAACAATCAGCGTCGCAAACATTCAAAAAGCAAAGTGGAATAATGTATTTTTCTAACTCACTGTTGCAGCTGTAAACTATCACGGAAATGGCCCATGCGTCTCTTCCTCTTCCCCTCAAAACCAGTATTCCGGCGGAGAGAAAAACCCAAACATCTAACCTCCAATTGGCATCGACTGACCACCTGTCCCTCTGGAACGACATCATATTTACGGCTCGGCAACACCACCCAACCACAGCCGACCAAGCCCAGGTCAACCATGAAACGAATTTCGAAGTCGACATTCGCTTCGAAACAACTCAACGAACTGCGCTCTTCTCTCCCACACAAATCTATTCCTTCCTGGAAAATCCGACGACCTGAAAAGGCCTTAGACTAAAGTGGTGAAAGACCAGCATCGACATAAGCAGTGGTTCAATGGTACGCAAGTCTAATATATACAGAAGTAGTGGAGATGGTGAAGGAAAGCTATGAACTCATTCGGCGTCACAACCGACTATCAAACGATGTGTGAGAGTATTCCGTACGAGAAATGACACAATCGGCAATATTCTGCTCAAAAACTCGCACTTACCCGAAAAATTTCTGCCTCATCAATCCCGCTGAAAACAGCAGATGTCACCACTACAGCTTAGCACCTAAGAAGGATAGGCAACGAGCCGAATGCAAGTAGTCTTGCTCAATCATCAACAAAGAAAAGCAACTCCTCACATATTGGAAAGAGTTTCGGTGTGCGAACGAAGACTTTGAGAAACTTCTGTTTTAAATTCTTGTGATATCCATATATGTCCGCTCCGGTAGTCAACTCCAAATCGACCACTAAATTTTCGACTTCTTTGGAAATGCCTATTCCTGATGATGCCACACTCTGAAATACGCATGATAAACTAGAGATTTCAAAAGAAGGACCTTATTTCTCAAAAAGCAGGCAAGTTTTCCTTGTAGATGTTTCCTGAGCAGCCATAGCAGTTATTACCTCAAATTAGTCAAACGAGGAGCAGACCGCGTCGAAAGTGGGGAGGAGAGAACAATAGAACGATAAACAGGTCAATTCCCTTTCAGAGATGGCGAATTGTTGAAAGACACTGCGGCGGAAATAAAATAAGAATAAGATTTACTCGTTCAGCAAATCTGAGGCGATCGTATTTACGCAACCTAAGGTTGTGCAAAATATTCCAAAGCGACCTCAATTAAACGCAGCAATTTTGCGAATATGCAGCGGAGCGCGAGCTATGCAACCCTTCATCCCAAATAAAACTCGTTCAGAATGCGAGAAAGTAGTAAGGATCGCGCAGCTTCAACAAGCCATAGAAAAGCGACCTAACTGAGCGCTAAGAAAGCAACTCGCATGTCTTGTTTACAGCATCAGCGTCTCTGGTCATTATGAGACCCGCACCGTCACGTCGAATCTGCTTTGGAATATACATGCTGCTCATGTTCCACTCATAACAGTGGTGAAGTAAGTGAAAGTACGATTATTATGCGTGGATTCAACCTTGAAAAGTGCTGTGGGAAAGACCACTAGATTCCGGTAATCTCCGCATATCATAAGTTGTATTAATTTATATCGTCCACCCTACAATATGCCAAGACTATCTGCACACTGCTTTCATGGTTTGCTAATATGGGATGAGGGTAAAGGGGAATTCAGCTCGTGCAAGTTAGGTGAAGCTTCAAGGGTTGCAGCGTAGGCACATTGTTGGCTTGCTGAATTCGGCTAAATTCTGGTTCCTTTATGCACCTCACCTTGTCAAATTTTCGGTTTCTTTCATCAATGGAAAGCGTGTGTTCGGCAATTAAAACTGTCAATATGCTTGCCCTAACACATTTTATGTTAAATAGGCCAGCATTTATAAAATATCACAGAGAGGGGCGAAATATTTTCTGAAATGAACAAAAGTGACAATGGTTCACTATTCCTGGCAGAAGGGAACACTTTTTCTCCTTTTGGAATGGGCACGGGCTTGCTAGATGGAGCTTATCTTGAAACGTTCAGATGTGCTTTTACTATCCTGTAGGACTTCAACCCGAAGCATTCAGCTTTGTGGATGACTGAATAGTGGAGATTTATCTATGCAACATTCCTCACTTCTCGTCGGCTGACTGACTCAAGAATATAACTGTCAAGTTTGTAAGCATAGGATTCCCATAAAAAATAGTCTAAAATTGGACGACAAGGGATGAGGTGTTCAACGTGGACTCGAATTATAAAACGCTCCCCAATACGAGACTACGACCACAAATGGTCTGGGTATAAACAGAAGTCAATACAACTAACTGGCCATGCAGTATACAAAACGACAATAACCTTGACGTTATCGTTGAGCACCTTCTTAGCAGATTCAATATACTCGGTAGAAAAGAATCGCCGACAAGCACGTAGAAATAGGGCACGAATCCATGCACCTGAACGCACAACGAGTTCCCGTTCATTGTTGCACCGAACAAGCGCACCACTACATCATCACGCTGATCTGTAACACAATCACCATTGAAGAGCCGAAAATATTCGCACTAAATTGAGCGTCTGGAGAGACGTGGTCACTCATCATGGCATTTGCCACTTGAGAAGCATCAGGAAGTGTGGACGATTTCGATTTTAGTGTTTTGCGATTCCTTCGGGCAAAATGCGGTTAATGCGGTTAACAAAAGTTGGAAAAACGTCCATGGGAAAAACTGATCGGAGATAGACTGAAAAATGCGTGGTATGCATCCACGAGAGAACAGAAAGACAATTTCGCCGTCGCCACAGGCGGGACTAGTGGGTTGTTGCGATGACCTAATGCTTTCGCTGATGCCGGTGCATTCTTGTCACAGCCGAAAGCTCCCAAGGGTCCCCGAAGGTCAACATTCTAAAGCCGTTGACTTCTGCGAGGATATTTCGATGGTTGGAGTGCCTTAATTATTGGAGTAACACGACTGTCGCTCCATGCACTTAATTCCGATGCAATGTGCTTGTCTTGTAAACAGAAGGCAAGTGCACGAATACACATGTGACTGACGCCGACCTACACTTCTTCAGAAAAACATCAAATAAACGAAGGGACCCTGAAACGGTTTTTCAGACACATCTGTTCAATTGGTGGAGGAAGTAGGCACCGGCCCCCAAATCTGCTTTAGTTAGAGTGAAAAATAGAACAAGTGAGGAAAATTCAGCCCGGTTGATGCTCCCCCTCAAAGCAGTCAACTCTCGAGGGCAACCGTCCCACAGCTTGTCTATCCAATTCCCATCTAGACATAGTGATAGCTGTCGTTCAAAACTATGAAACGTTCCTACTCGACAGCACCTACGCTTTCTTCTATCATAATTCTAAAAATACTTCATCGTGGGAAAAATCTAGAAATTCCAGGATCTTTTGTTTTTCGAAAAAATCTCAAATTACCTCAGTAGTGAACTCAATTTAACAGCAGAAACAAACAAACCATACCCATGAAATAGTCGATATCAATAACTTGCAATGCAATATCCAACTGATTGCCTTCACCGATCCCATCAGCCAATGGGGGACGAGCCCAATTCGACCCTTTAAAATAAGAGGATGAGGTGAGAATGAAAATGAAATATACAACCGACGAAAAAATAAATCAGATGAAGTCGTTGTCAAAAACAGTGCCAACAGATTGAAATCCTTTCCAATATACAGGCAAGTAAGCCTAAAAATTCACAGTTCTCGTACCTTCCTTGTAGCTGTTCAAATGGAAACCAAAACGTCGAGATGAATAATCCGAGACGACGTTAAGTGAAAGGTATGAGAGATCTACCGTTGTTTTGCGACCAAACTAACGATAAATCACGATGAACCCCTCACTGAAGTATTGCATTTAATGTCCACTCGAAGAGATATATGACTATAACGCGGCTTAAAATCTACTATTCACAAATTAGATGGCATTTATTTCAGATTCTCGTTCTTCAACAAAAAAAAACGAGATGCCCAAATATTATGCCAATAATCGCCAAAAGGCACAATTCTTTATAACATTAAAGGTGCACCTAACTATATCTGAAGGCCACTTAAGAGGAATATCGAAAATGGTAAAAGGCACAAAGCAATAAGGATGGTCAGCAGATGTGTAACTTCTAGCAGTTTAACAGTGCTTACTTATTACCTCTAGCTTACCTCTCTATTTGCGCATATTCACAATCCGCTTCGTTAATCAAAAAGTGGTGCTTACTTATTTTACTGCAGTATTATTTTCGCATAGAAAAAATTTAAGGGCAAAAAGAACTTTAAATGTCGATGAAAATATTAATTCAAAGTCATTAATTTCTCACTTTGCTGAACATCCTGACTATCAGACGACGACTGCGACGACGACGACGCGCCGTCCTCCGATTGCGAAGCGAGCGAGGCGAGACAACTCACGAATGTCGACGGCTTCTCTTCATTGGGCCTCAACTCAACAACAATTGAGGGAAACAGTGAGGTGAGGAATATTTCTAAATGGATTCACTTCCCTCCTCTCACTAACAAGCGCATATGATTAAAAGGATATGCAAGGCATTCATGACGTGAAGCTCAATGCTGCAGTGGTTCTTATCGATGAAGCTGATAACACTGAATGTGCAGTTCATAATTGGGAGGCAGCATATCGCACTGCATTGATTCTTTGGAAATTCGTTTCTTCGAAAGGTATATCGTTTCGACCTTCGATCAACGACGACCACCACATTCTTTCAAAGTCGCAAAAGTGCTTATCGAGCATCTTTGAAGATAGAAATTCGTTGGCGCAATCAACAAAATTGTCGGTGATATCGATGAGTCGGGCATTCGAAAGGCGAGAAACCTTTTTTTAAACGAATAGATAAAGAGCACCTTGAAATCGTCATTGAAATTCAATTATAGCAAATTCCGAAGAAAGAGAACTTCGAAAATGATGGGTTATTTTCAACATAAAGGAAGATTATGTGAGAAAGTCAGTTATCTGAAAACACCTTAAAGAGTCGAATTGTGGCAGTTGGGCGGATGGGACATCTGCGAAACAACAAAATCTGCTGCAAACCTCTGATTACAAAAATATCAATACAACAGGAACATACTTCGTTCGTTTTGACTTCGGCTGAGTCGACGGTGTCACTGCCCTTTTTCCGATTGGAGGAGCCATAGTGTCGATGAGATCAACTTCCGCCCCTATGCAAATAATCCTGAAAAATTAAACCCATTTATAATGCAACAACATAAAAAGCATACACGTGAAGTCCTGCTTAGAGCTGTCTATAGTGTGGAACACCCTGCTGTCCCCTTCAACGGATTATCGTTTCTAAGGCGTGTAAAAGCTCCTAAGCAAGTCAACGCAATCGGTAGGATGGGCTGGATCGAAACATGAGATCGTTGACTGTCTTACTAGGCCCAGCAGAGTTCAGCACCCAATTTTATGGCAATACGGCTAGGTGGAACATTTGAGGGGAGGAGGCCTAGACAGCTACGTATAACACGACGGGCTCAGATCGATGAATAGAGGTCACACATATGGCAACAGACCATCACACGAAAAACGACCGGGAATTACGATCAGACCAGTTGAAGTTGATGGGATATGAGAGGGAGGGGAAAACAAGTACGCTGAAGACGACAGGATCCACATCAGTGCGATTGCTTGGAACTACACTAGCATACGGAAGCTGATAGATGAACGAAATGAGTGAGAGATCGACACAGCTCTCCGCGTGGAGAAGCTCTTCGTTGGAAAATTCTGAGCAACGGAACAAATCGAGAAACGCGACAGCCTGCTGCCAGGAACTGTTTTCGTCAGTGCAGATTTTCATCTCCCCATACGGGAGATAAAAGTGAGTGCGAACTTTTTCGTTCCTTTGGACACTCAAAAGCCTTTTTAAGACAGATTAGTAGCAAATTTTCCCATAGCAACATCTTACGGAAGATACTATAGCCAACAAATCTCTCACCTCAGTTTTCAGTGATGCGGGAGCTGCAACCACCGAACACACATCAAGATAGGACATTTTGATAAGATGTTTCGACAACAACGGATCTTCCGCGTGAAAAGGAAAACGATAAAGCAAGTGAGAAATGAGAAGACCCGACTGGACACAACACGGAATCGCAATACAACTGGGAAGACTGCGGGAAAAATGCGACGGCGACGGGGAAATATTCAGAAAAAGACAGCGTGCGAAGTGGAAAAATTGCTCGTTGGCACATTTCTCGCATTTTCCCAACCGTTAATTTCCTAAGCGCGAGCGGCCGTTCCCCTTAATTCCCTCATGTTCACGTTTCTATTCACTTGCTTCTATAACTCACCAAAGAATTCTCTGCACACAACGAGTGCTTCCAGTCAACTCAGGATTTGCTGCATTGTCCCACGTTACCAACTTCCGTTAAATTTGTCTCGCTCTAGCTAAATCATACAAAGTGAAACTTCCAGACGGCAATGGTAGGACTGTTACACTCAGACAGCACACCTGAGAGTTACCTGCGTATCGAAAAGTTAAGTAACTCGCTCTCTCCATCCTTTTCTCAGCCCTCCCCCCTTTCCGGCAGGCCTTTATTTTCGGTAGTCGAGTATAGACCGTTATTGGACAAGCGCTTTGTATACGATTCACTCTGAACAATCGGCTTTAAATAGAACAAATGTTTTGGCTGAGATGAATCGATTTCAACGACCCTCACGACGTTTCACTCTTCGCATAACTTCGCGAACTCTACTCACTACAACCCCCCCCCCCTTACCTTATTTCACAACAGAAAGCAGTTAATGCCATCCACCACTTCCCCTCCCCTCCCCTCAGCTGTCCGACCACCACACATCAACACTCGAATAAAATTTGAAGACACCACGAACCGCTGAAGAAATCAGATGATAGCAACGTTGAATAATCACTTCCCGCCATAACGAAACAATACAAATGAAAGCGCTGCGAAACAGCCTATTGCTATCCTTTGCAGCATGGAGTAGTGCCGCTGACATGTCCTAGAGGTTAAGAGTGCAAGGTGGGGGGTAAAATCTGCCCTTAGGAAAGTAGTGCACTAGGGGAAGGTCGGGTGGGAGGGAACATATCTCATCGATTGGAGAAGGACACATCTGTGTCTGCCCTCTCGTAAAGTCAATTTGAAGAGTGGGATATGTTGCTGTGATATGGGATATTTTTGTTGCTTGAATGGAAGTCGAAATGAAGAAAATAAAGAGGAAAGATATAAAGGAAGCTATGCGAAGTTCTCTCTATGTTAGTTGAGTCTGCGTGCACTTTCATACTCGTTTCGTTTAGCACTTTCCACTCTTTTCTCAGGCTGTCAATTTGTGCTCATAACAGTGGGCGACGTGCAAAACCATCACCGATGCACAATATCCGAGAGTAGAGAGGAATGGGTGATGTGGCAAACCGGCGTTTCACGGATTTCATAGAGCGTTAAGATATCGAATAGCCTGAAAACAAAGGATTCCTCATAAAGCTGTATTGAGGCGCGATCTTTTTTCGAAATTACACTCAATTTGTGCTAGAAAAAGTGGACGTATCGAAGAAGCGGAAAGCCGTTGACTACGAAGACCTACAAGGAAGCGACTATCAATCTTCAGTGGACGAGAACATACCTAAGGTTTGCTTGTTGTGTTTATGCTGTAAGTTAGAGGTTCATTTGCGAATAGCCGAGAGGAGATATTTGCAGTGGATATTTCGGGGAAAAGAAATGCTCGCTGAGGTGCAAATGATTCGCACAAATCATTCGTATTTCCTCTCAAAAGCGTTGAGATGCCTCGTTGCCGCTCTCGGCTGACGGACGTTCCTTCGCTCTATTCTATTTTCTCCGTTCATTAATTAATTCAAAATAATTTATTAGACGTACATCTTTCAATGACCTCAAATCAGACTAAAGTAATCCTGTAATATATAAGGGGAATTTTTATGCGAATTTTGATTGTCGGGTGAGGGGACGCACATTTATGTGATTTCATCCATGCATATTTAAAGTGACATATGATGATTGCTACTTATTCCCCTCACTAGACTCATTTGATTAAAACAACAAGAAATTCGACATCTCAACAAGAGTGGAACTTCACTTCTCCATCCACAATGTGCAGCGAAGAAGGGGGGCATAATGCAGCTTCCTCTGTGCTAAAGGCGCTCCGTACCGGACCTAACCATTTGCCATTTTGCACTCTTCGCATGTTTCGTATTTAAAATAAGACTTCCTCTTTTTAAGGAAAAGTGTATTTGCGGCAATAACTTCAGCTTTCTTAGGCGAAATTAGTTTCCGCTTCAAATGTATTCAAAGGGTTTTTTTTAGTGAACGGATTCTACAATACTTTTAGAAACTTTTTTTTTGAATAAACGTTACTGCAAACAGTTTGTTGTAATACCTCAGTTTCATCCATCAGAAAAGGAGTTTCACTTGAGCTGCAGATAACTTCTCTGAAATCGAGCTCTTTTGACGATCTCATCTTTTCACGTGTTCACCTCAGATTTCTGCTCCAATATTATCCACGCTTCTTCTCTCTATGGCCACTAAATGTGCATACATGAATATCCTCACAAATCTCGCCCACACATTTAAGTTCCCATGACCTTTTCATGTTTCTCTAATTTTTCAATTTCTACACGATGCGATCTTTTTCAACAATTATCCTATCATTGCGATCCATTGGATTGTTCAGTGGATCTCTACGTCAAAACTCATTAACGTAAGGATGCTCAAAATGCTCTCTAATTCACGTGATCTGCAAAGCAATTACCAATGTTACCTGGGAACGTGGGCCTATTCCCTACCTTGTTTAATTTCAATATCAAATTAGCACTCAGTCAAGTGAGCTCATTTTAACAGCCTTCTCAGTCTATATTTGTTTATTGAACAAGACTTGATACATCATCGTTTCCAGTCTCAATGTTCGAATACCAAACGACTTTGCATACCGTTGAGGTGGCACTTCGCTTGGACAATGTCCATCGCTGCTCGAAAATCGCCCTACTTCGCAATTCGTGGATCACTCCTCTCAGTAATCAGCATATTCAATGTGCGTGAAGGTGCTCGTTGTTATTTGGAAGCTTACACACCTCATTTGCATGCGAAATTTGCATCACTCTCACGATAAATTTTAAAAAGTTTGTTTTCAAGCCGAGCATTCTCTGACATATGTCCGCATCAGGTTTTCCGTAAATTGGATTTGTGCAAAAAACGCCTCTTCCAGCAGAGTTCGAAGTTAAAAAGTGGCAAGAAGCAACTAATCTTCACATATTTATCAGCATCAACCCTCTGCCAGTCTTGTCAGCCTTGATTTCCTTGCAAAAACGCTTCGCACTCAGCTGCCGATGCAAAGAACCATTGTTTCTCTCGTTGCATTCGATTCATTTTCAAAGTGTTTCCTTGACCGTCGGTGCATACTCTTCATGCATATAACAGATAATGCCCAACCCTGAGGTGTTGCCTATGAAGAGAGACTCCAAATTTTGGCGTTCGATTTAGGTAAATCGAAGTGAAGAATATTTCTAATCTTTGTATGCATCTACGACGAGAGTCATTTTCGACAACAAAATTGCTATCGTTGAATGTCGCGATACGTCCTCTCGATCTCGTACATCTTTCGGCACTGAAACGTGTCTTCAGAAAGGAAGTGTTTTTCTGCGATTCGGAGAAATAAACACTTTTCGTGCAATTTAAAACAAGCTGAGTGATTGATAAATGCAAAGACTGCTCTTTTTTCGCAAACATCTGCCATCTTTACTCATACATCCCACTGATTCAGCCATCGATGTGCGTAACTTCAAATACGAGTCCAAAGTAGCATTTTAGTGCTTATTTCTAATCATGCAGGTATCTATATAATGGAGTGGAGATGGATGGATACGAGGTTCATCAATAGAAGGAGGTGTTTGCCGCAAACTTTCACTGCCGTGTTCTATGCATGTGCAATAATTTCTTCGAAAACATCGTAAAAAGTGATAATGGAATCTGTGAGAAGCACAAATAGATCTCATCCTCGCCCTATTGCAAGTCACAAGTTCTCAGTTGCTCATTTATTTCGGTGTCTGTTACTTCCTCTTTTATGGTTCTCATCGTGAACTTCCTCGTGCACTCTCTACATTAGCTGTTAATAGTAAAGTTGATCCTCTTCGCTGTTCCTCTCATTGCCCGTCTCCATTCACTCTGTTTTGGTGTTTTTCACTATACGGCATATTCACTAAATAAATAACAAATGAGAGATCCACTCTGCTTTTTAACTTGAAATCAATTTTCGTTTCACTGATACCTGAGCAGACACTTTTCTTTATTGGATCACCAGTCTTCTTCCTCCCAGTATTGGGGTTTCGCCTAAAATTTTACATTTGGATAAAGGCACTGCATTGCCTCCTCCTTCATACGTGAAATTCGATGTAACCTTCATGATATCAGATAAAGAAACGTATATGAAAGACTTTTAGGGAGCCCCATAGACGAGATTTAGAGTTTGGTCCTTAGGTCACACATCTTATGGGACCTACTAGTAAAATTTAGCCTTCATAGAAATTCTGGCTCTTCTATTTTCGGGGATAAAAAATAATTTTATTAAATAGTAATATCGATTGCATCGGCAGAATCGGCATTACTAGTCCGATCTGCAGCATCTGCAGCACATAGCTTGGCATAAGGCAGCCGAAAAGATTGTTTGATATGAAGTGTCATCAGTGTCATCACTGAATATCTTAAAGATGAATTCTAGATTTTGCTTGCAAAGAAGGGCCATCTGGGAAGTTTGAGTAAGTGAATATAAAATAAACCCTATTTAAGCTAGGCTCTAAAATATTTATGAGGAAAGAAATCGAACTCGGATGAAAATTGAGTGTTCAAGTTCTTCAAATATAATTCTGCAGATGGATGTGGAACTGTTCAGTTTTGTTCTCTCAAGAACTGAAAAAAAAACTGATGTATTCGACCAATGAAAGTCGGCGCGCTTGTGCCGTCAAGTGATGGAGATTGCTAAGCCAGTTTTTCGACGAGGAGACATCGCTGTTAGCAAATAAATCTCTGCACGTAGCAAGGTTGGCTCGAGCGGACCTGCTGCAAGCCTCGTGTTCAAACCGGTGTAGAACAAATATAACATCACGATCAACTGGCTGATCGCCTTTGCGATCAAAAATTACAGCCTTTCTGCTCTTATCTCGTATAAAAAATGCTAAAAAGTCTTTTCTTCCGAGAACTGTTTCTATTGGATCAATTCTCATTCCTCTTTGCTAAACGCTGATCACGATGAATTTTGTTCACTATATCTCCGATTTGGCATTATTTCAGCATTGAATTCTCATCGCAGCAAAAATTGAAAATCTTCTGAAGCAAATAAGAATCGCCTTCAAAGTTTAGTCTCATAAGGTGTTAGCCAAATTGGACATATCTGAATAAATCGAAGGTGTTGCACTGTTCTTTTAGATTATCTACGAGGATTTGGGTTGGAGAAGGATGAATGCAGAAGTGGAGAAAAAAAAATATGGGTTGGGGGCATTAGCTGCTAGGACACTGTGGGCTGCTTTTTGACGACATATCACTCAGAAATACCTACGGTGCGGTTGCCTTAAAAGAGTCGTGATTTGAAGAGGACGGCGAGGAGGCAAGGATCTGTCCCTGTTTCTTAAATATAACGTCAGCTCGTTCCTTGATTATGGAAAATTTATAGTGAGGTTTTATAGCAAGTATATGCTCTGTATATATGTGGTCAGTGGTGCAGCCTTATCTCCTACTGATAATGGAAGCTGGAGCTGGAATAATTGGCGCTTTGCTAAGTAAGCGGAAAGGCAAGCTTAGCGTGTTCCTAAAATTTGGCTGAGTAGGGTGCATTAGACCGAGATTGCGTTTTATGATAGAGTGCTATTTTTTGATAAAGCGACTAAGTGTCATCATTCGTGTAGTTATCAATGAATCCGCAACACAACGCATCAGTCAATTCTCATCCAGTGATTCCCTCTAAACTTTTTCATTAATAAGCCAATATGTGATTTTGGATTATTTTATATATTTTCGATATTTTCAAGGATATTCCCAACTATTAAATGAAAATTTGCTATTTTTGAGGGATTTTTCATCGTCGACTTGAGTCGTAATTTATCGGAATGCTTATTGATCAGCTAAGAGTTGCTCTGCTATCCGCTGATCGTTGTAAAGACCAACGAAATGAATGCAAATTCCAAACATCGCCATTATCGTTTTGTTTTCTCATTTCCTTTTATTTTGCATATCTCGAATTTGCTTTTCTGAAAGTTTTCCGAATTTTATTTCCAAACTCTTTTCTACGAATTTCTTTCAAACTTTATTCCAACTCTCAATTCGATTCCGAAATTATATCCGTCGAGGTCGCTGATGGCTGTTCGATGCGCCGCTCAGAAAACATCACTAAGCGCTTTGGAAGTTTTTGTACTTCGATGACGTCTACGTGATTCAGAGTGCATTTGTTGAATCAAATTTTACAACACGCATATGTTGAAACTGTGGAAGAGTGTAAAAAAAATGAGAATCGAAGTAGGTAGCAATTGCGCCATCGCAGATGGATGAACGAGGCACCAACTCGACAATAGAAGCCTCTCGCATATCGTTCTTTCACTTTTCCAGTATTATTCGCACCCTTCCAAGTCATCCTCATTTTTCAAGAGAATAAATTTCTCTCCAAGAGCATATAGTGGAACCTTTGGTGAATTCTTTACTGTCAAAAAATGTTAAATAAAATAATTTCTTTCACTATTGCCCAGCAATAAAAATCATATTTTATTTTGCTGATCGCATATCCGCTCAGATATGAAGACAAATGCGCCGGGGCGCAAATTCATCGTTGTTCCTTTATATGGCACTATATGCTGTTGCCGATGGCATCTTCCGTATAAATCGTCCGTTTATTTGGCACCGCTGAAACGTTAAAAGCTTTTGAAATCGCTATTGAACACTTCATTAGAGATTAGACGATTTTACGAACCGAATTATGGATGTTCTCACCTCTTCCGTCGATCAGCGGCAATGTCATTGGCCATTCAACCGCCAAAGTTTTTCATGGAGTGCCGACGAATGCGTTAGTCTGTCCTACTCTCACTGAACAAATTAGGTAGCTTGCAGTCGAAAAATTCAAAGATTTTAAAGGATTATCTTACCTCTACATTTCAGAGATAATATATGTATGTTTTCATCCTATTTGCATTGGTAAAAACAGGACTCAATTTACCCACTTCTATGCATAGGCGGATCCGAGCTCATCCGCGCTGAATCGAACGAGATTTGCTGTCTGGGTATGGGAGCCAGTCTCGAATCTGATCCAAGAATCAGGCATTCGCTCCTTGATCTTCAAACTAACCTTCCATATGCCCTTTAATTTCAGTCTTAATTCAAATGCTGTTGCGTTCGAATCTTATTCGGGAACGAAAGTTTCCGCAAAACTTACTCATCCAGTTGTTTGCGGACTATGTTCAATCTCCTCCTCAGAACGAGCAATTTTTGAAGTATGAATGCCTGTCCTCCTTCTTAATTGGAATTGTCCTCATGAATCGACTCTAGAGTCGTGAAATTCAAAAAATCCTATGAATATAACGATAAAGGTGGCTTTATATATCGAATTCGGTTTGATTCTATTTGCAGTTTAAACTGAGTAATTCTTTCCCCACTCCTCCACCGCTCTGCTCCTTCGCCCTGTCCTCACTTCTTTCCTCGCATATTGCACTACATTTAAGACGATCGAATGAAAGAGATCTCTTTTTATTGGCATAGACAACTAGTCATAAAGACATGTTGCCCTATTCAAATCCAACTCATGGTGCACTGCATTATCTCTTCTGAGCCAAACCGATGGCGGAAATTGAGTTAACACCATGATGAAGAGTGGGTAGTGACGCTTATATTCTTCCCAGATTTTTTCAACTCCAGTGATGATAGGTGTTCCCGGCGAGAACTGATTTGTAGAAATATTTCCTAAGGGTTCATTCCACATCAAATTTCCTCAATTTCATTAGAATCAGTCTCAATTTGTCTGATGTGTAGCTGTACTAAGTGAGAGGAGTCTGCAGTCGCAATCAAAAAGGATGCGACTTTTCGGCGTTCTTTGCGCAAACCGTACTCCCAACTTAAACCTTTAATGAGGGATTCAAGTCTACAGTGAATAGTTTTAATGTGATAGGATCATATCATTGAGAGTGACGTAGCAACTGAACGAATGGATCTCCATTTTACAGTCATCATCCAGTTCCTCTTGAAAAATCACTTAATCTGCGTTCACGCATAGGTCGCGAACGCCTTAAGTAACACAGCCGTCACAGACTCCGCCGAATGCATTCTTGTAATCAAGAAAAGCAGGACTGAGAGATCTTCCGTATTGTTAGGTGTTTGCAACAGTGTGATCGGTGCCCAAGTGCCTGTGCAAAAGCCGGCGTGCTCCTGCGTTTTGAGCCTTCGATGCCATTATTGCTATTAATTAAGGGTGCTGCATGTGAAGACCTCGAATGCTTGAAAGAGCAGCCCACTTGCAGTACTTGCTTGCTGAGATTCTCGTGGTCACCTTTCTTCAACAGTGGATTTTCTCGAAGCGTTTGGAGTGTCTTCAGTTCCTAGTACCTGCCGAAGCGAATGGTGAGTACTCTGAGTGGAACCCAGCTTCTTCCTGTATATTCCGACAAATTCTCTCTCTGTCCGAGCAGCTGCATTTTTCAAGCGCGACTGGGATCTCCCTTCCACCACTTCCAGACCTACTTCTCTTCATCTCTTTTTACTAACTCTCTGAGCCTCTTTTTTATATACAGCAGCGGTCTTCTTTTGCTTCCATTCTTTCAGCAGAATTGAGTACCTTTGCTTTTTGCAAGCTTACTCTCAGTTTCACATAAATCCTTCTTGCTTTCAGTTTCGTCTTTTGTAATGAGATCCTTCGGTGCGCCTGGAATAGAGAACGACATTAGATATTCCATGACGTGATTAAGGTCATCCACAAACTGTTCGTAGCTGGCATCATTATCCTTCTTTGATGAAAGGCTTTTGGGGAAAAGAGCTACATCGATGATTTGAGTTGAGAGCTCTTTTTTGTGACTGTTGACGGATGATCTCGTTTCTTAATATTGATTATAGCTATCGAACAGCAGAATCGGTGCTCCGAACCTGTCGAATTAAACGCTCTCATCGGTGGTCCACCTGTCAATGAAATTTCTGGGCTTATCAGCTAGCACAAAGTCATTTTGGTTAAAGATTTCACAACATTCGCTTTCTGTTCCGTAGTTCGCTTAGCCGTTATGTAGAGAAGAGTGTTGATGCTGGACGGATGTTACCCAGTGAACCTAAATACCTTCTTTCCCCTCCTTCTGCGTGGCAGCTCTGAATCATCGTAAGAGTCGTTTGCTCTTGTTGCGATCTCACTGCAATTTGAAGGCCTCAAATTGCAGTGAGATTCTCGTAGCATTCGGCAGGTGGAATTCGTTCCATGAGTGGACCGGAGTTTTTTGTAGGGACTTTTACTTCTTAAGTCTCGAAATTCATATGCTCATTTGATTTTAATTAACCGGCTAGCATATAGCTTGGATTCGAGGATTGTCGCTAGAGGAAACAGCGGTATACTGTTTGAGCAACGTTACGATCATTTTCTGGCTCTGAGCATAATTCTCGCCACATCTGCAAAAACTTCCTCTTCGGCCGCCACCTTTCTGTCATATTTTTTGACCTTTCCTTGTCCTATGTGCCGACTCTTTTCGCTTTTATCTTTTTGGCCTACGAAGTGCAGACATCAACATACGCATCCACCTGAAAGGGCCTTCCACTGTGAAAGATAGTGTAGGTGCAGGTGAATGCAGATCATTTTTCTGCCTTTTCTTTACGCCAACAGGAGGGGGTTCAGCAGAAAAAATTGACCCGTTTCCTTGCGTTCTCATGATGAAGGTAAACGATCCACAGTATTTCGGTCACTTTTACACGTCGGAGATGCAGTTTCGATTCCTTTCCTTTCTTCAGTCGCGGTCGAAACCCGTTCCCGATCTAGCACTTCCGATCGGTAACCAACGAACATTTCTGAAGCCCATTCAGTTCCAAGCGGAAGTGGGTTTTTGTGCAGTAATTTCTATACGTAGCCGATTGACTAAAAGTGCTCGTTCCTGTTACTGGTTACATTGCATCTTTAAACAGTGTCGTTCATTGTCTAAGTGCAGTCGAGTTCCATTTTCAGTCACTAGTGGAAGTTCATGAAAAGTGACTAGCAGCTTGAGCGAATGGTTGCTCGGCATGATCTCGCTGAATATCCAGACTTGTTTACTGTCGTAGTGGTTAAATCAGTGCTCTGTGTTTAAATTCTTGTTGGATCCGCAAAATCGCCTCGTAGGGAAATCGAGAACAAACTCATCTCGTGTGATGGTGCTTCTACACGTAAACAAGCGAACAAACTATATGGACGCAACACATGCAGAGAAATACTAAAAGTTATTTCCCACAATATATTATAACTGTATTCACAATTATCAGTATTCTGAGGTTTTTTAATCGTTACGAAGATCTTAAACTGTGGTGCCATTGGCAACATTATTTCAGCGCAACGGGGTTATTTATTCCGAGCAGATTTGGCTAATATGAATATCGCAATTGAAAATAAACTTCTTTTATGGTAACTCAAACATTTCCGCTCATGAAACAGTTGTGACCTATTACTGCAGAGTGCTTACTAAAATCGGACTGTTAGTAATATATTTGCCATTTTCTGACGTTCACACCAATACATTCTTAGGAAAGCTGTGCTGAAATTGCTCCTACTTGTATTTGGTCGATGCATTTGCACCTATTTGCACTCTGGGCCGGTCTTTGTTCAATCCCTTGTGATGCGAGCATGCTTAACGACCGCTCAAAATTGCATAGTATTTTCACGTTAACTCTTTCACCTCTTACAGTCAGGAGTTGAAATTTTGCTCTTAACACTGTTTAAGAACGATTGCAGTGATTTAATTAAATGTCATCGATCATTTCCGCGTAATATTCGACGATGCTCTTCGACCAATCATGCATAATCAGGTAAAAAAGATGTGCTCACCCAGTTGCCTGTTTTGTTTGTAATTTATTCCTCAGTTGAGTAGTTGCTGTACTGCGAAAATGTATTCGAAGCTTAAAGAGAAGGAAATTATAGCGGTAAGATTATCACGGAGTCTTCAAGCAGGGTTGGGCAAATTTTGGGGAGATTTTCGGAGGATACGATGGAACAGTGCGAAATTTCCTATGAATTATGAATTTATTCGACACAGAGAGCGCATTCAATCGTGGATTGATTTTTCAGCGTTGAGTTCGTTTTCCGTTCCAATCATCGTGACTAAACACTGAGAAGTGGGGAAGTCCCAAAATACTGAGTCCCTAAATGAGAATTACCATTTCTCATGTTAAGCGACGAAATCGCTCTTTTCAGCTTTAGATCGCCAAAAATAATGGGTATTTAATTGCTACTTAAGTAAATTTATTTTTTTATTTGTTCACTTCTGCAAATAAACTTTTATAGAGCGAAATTGCGAAGGACGAAATTCCGGAAAGCGATAACTGGAGTATCCGATGATTTCCGTTATATCGCGTTGCATTTTGTTACTCTTTTGATGTATTTCTGGAAACGGACACACCTGAATTATTGTTCTCGCAACGATAGTTAAGAATCAACGATAATTGCCCATTCAACTTCATTACTCTCTAAACAAACGCTAAGAAGTTTGTTAAATATGCTCAGTCCTACAGCATTTTTACCCGTCTCTCTAAGCAACTGGTCGTTTTACAGCCTTCTTATGAGCGTTGCATTCGGCGCGTCAATGACTCCTTTAAAGAAACGCATAGAGGCACACATGAAACGACCACCACAAAGTGGATACGACCGTCCATTAAATGTCGAAATTGGTTTCTACCTGGAGAGTCTTGGCAATTTCAGAGAAACTCAAATGGTTTGTTTGAATGTAATTTTAAAAAATGGTTCCCAACTGTGCAATGAAAGCGATAAATGAAACAGTTTTATTAGGATGTTGATTAGAGCTGTTTATGCACAAACGAGTTGCAACTTTTTGTGGTATTGCTCCGAATGTTTTGATTCAGATTTAGTCGTTTATCCACCCTTTTGATATGCAAATAGCATCAAGTGACAGTTACGCTAACTCAAGCATATAGGCATATATGGGAGTGGAATTCATCGTAGAGGTCCCTCGGCAAGTTGTTCTTATCCGGCGATGGGAAACGTCTTCTCTTAGATTAGCGATAACGTTTGTTTTCGCTATATGGCATGCTGGATATCTGTACATCACTTGATAGAGGTCGTGTTACTTCACGAGTCACTTGCTGGCAGCATCTACTTCACTACTAAAACATCAATTATAACAGTGAATAATATTGCCAGGAATTTTTCTTGAGGGTGGCCTCGATGCGAATTGCGTCTTTCCCAAGTTGCCGACTACTTTTGCTTTGCGGTGCTCCTAGACGAAGTGTTCGTAAAAACAATAAAGGCATGTCTTTGTATACAACTGCATAGCACTGTAAATAATGTTGTCTAGAATATAAAAAGGCGTTTACATTTTAGGAAAACATAAAAAAGTTCTCCTATGAAATGGATCTTCCTCTCACTGTGAAACGATCGCCGTCAAAATCGAATTGCATTTCCGTAGGAAAAATTGCAGACATTTGACACCGATATGTACATGTACATGAGTTGGAGGGATTCGACGTTGAATCACAGCGACGAGCAGCACATTATGGTCAATGACAACGATATCAGAAACCAGATGTGGTTGAGTGCTTCATTATTCAAGCATCACTTATCGCATTTCATTTTGATGGTCTGTTCCCTTAGTGAGAGAGTGAGGAAATACATGGAAGGTATGGTGAAGAAGGTATGAGTTCTTTCGAAGAATTTCAGGTCATTTGAAGTTGCTGCATCAGTTGAATCCTATAAATCCTTGTTTATTGCTATGATGACTTTCGGGAACGAATCATGCATGAAACGCCTCTACCCGCCCAGTCCGCTAATTGCAAACATAGGTCCACCTCGTTTTGGCCTTGTCTCGGTTAGAGTAGCAGTGAAGCTATCCCAGTTCGTGAACATATCGATCAGTGTGCGCTCACGTCCCGCATTCTGAAGAGTCCTGCTGCAATCTCCTCTGCGAATCGTCCTTCTCAACTTCCGTGTGCTGTTACTGAACATTTTCTCTTGACAGTTCGTGATGGAAAGGGATGTGTGACTTTAGCATGCCATCGTTCCCGGACTTATTCTTTCACCTCCACCCCTCTCCGACTACCCAAGTATATGTACCCTGGGATGAGGAATCGGTTTGCTAGATTATCGGACGCGTAACCAGTCGCGCTGAGCACAGCCAATAAGAGCCAAGTAGACAAATCCTGAAATGAATTAAGCGTTATATTGGTTCAGTTATTTCTAATGATTGGAGTGAATCAGAGATAAAGTACAGCTAGCTCTACAAATAACCAGCATAACGACAGTTTTGTATGCTAAAATATAAGCGTGATGATAAAAGAAGAATGTCTCGTCGATGTTGGGAATTTCGGTCTTTATCAGTTACTGACTTGAGGGTATTGTAGTTGAATTTCAGGTTGCCCGACCTGTATTTCGCGAATGCAAAGACTGCTCAGTTTCATCATGTGACTATACCCAACTTCAGTATGTTTATTGCAAAAGATGGAACAATCGCTTATTCATGCAGGTAGGAAAGTTTCTTTCACGTGTGGTTTTTCCTGCACTCAAATGAGGTTAAACCTCAGTGAAAAGGACGGATGGAAGCAGCAGCCATGATGTGTGTTTTCTGCAAACCTTATTTGAACTAACCGGTCTTGTAGGTTACCAATATATTTTGAATAAACGAGGACGTAAATATTCTAATATTTTTCAGGGTGACTCTGACTGTTGCATGTAATCTTGACTTGAAAGACTACCCTATGGATGTGCAAAACTGCCAAATACGCATACTCAGCTGTGAGTTGGATTTACTCACTATAATTGCATATTTGAATGCTTGCATTATTTACATTATCATCTGTAAGAGTTTCTCACTAATTAAGATCATCATTTCTCCCC
Source organism: Parascaris univalens (assembly GCA_037576465.1). Classification (NCBI taxonomy): domain Eukaryota; kingdom Metazoa; phylum Nematoda; class Chromadorea; order Rhabditida; family Ascarididae; genus Parascaris; species Parascaris univalens. The sequence goes on from CM075173.1 coordinate 30,999,287, forward strand.
AGGCACTTTCGATGTAGCTGTTGAGTGACCCATCCCTTGAACCTCTACAGTTCTTTCCATCTCCCTTCGCACTATCCCTTTAAAAAACAGGCTCTCGAAAGATTTTGTTCTATTTAGAGGCTCAGACAGATTCTCCATATTCTTCACAATGCAGAGTTGGTTTCCAACTATTCCCTTATGGGACTTCAAAACTCATAAAAACCTGAATAAACAATCAAATGGCAAACTGAGTGATTTGCTCATTTAGAACGTGAGCAGTTGCTCTCCTCACACTGCATCCCTTCTCCTATCTGAGGGGACAGCTGCAAATTTGCTGTCTTGCAAAGTGGAAGTAAGCAAGTTAAGAAAGAATTGTAATTTTCAGATTTTGAGAGACTCACTCAAAAATGCAGAATTTTCGGTGCATTAACCTTTTTTCAACCAAAATCGAGCAGATGTGATTTCGCGACCTCAAAACCCTCACTTCACTTTCACTCTGCAAAAATGATCACTTATACTCTGCAGACAATGAAACCACAAGTTTAGGTAGGAATAGCGCAGAGAAAATTACCGTCAAATTGATGGGATATGTCGTTGTTTTATGCAGTCATACGTTGCTCACTAGTGAAATACTTCAGATGCCTATATAGCATCAGCGGTAAATGTAACGTGGTTCAAGAAGAGTGCAATCCAATACAATCCCGAAATCAGTCTTCCTGAGTATGAAATCATCTCGATAACGCCAGCCTACTGCAACGGAACCTATCGATATGCAGTTATGCCCAATTCTTACCGAGTCGGTAAGTGTAAAGATTAATTCGATGTGTGTCGTTCACATCATTCTCCACTCAATCTCTGCAACTCGAGTTGCAAATCAATTACAGACAGTTGAGTTCATAAATTTCCAACTGAGCATTTAGGTCATTTGTGTACTGCACAAAGAAGATTTCATATTTAGAATTGCACGTGGCACTTTTTAATAACAGTTTTGTTGCGAGTTTTGGTAGGTCATCAAATTTGCAATAGATTAGACTCATTGGTTCGCATAGTCGAAAACAGACAGCACTATCAGCACTAAATCGTTTATTACGCATATATTATACATTACATAATATATGCATATTATATATGCGCTTTATGGAACATAGCATTTGAGGTGCTACAAAGAAGGGAAGGGAGGGGAAGGTGTAGGGGGTGGTTCAACCTACTCACTGATATTCGATCACTGGAAATCTACCGGAAAGAATCACTTGACCATGCGGGAAAAGAAAGCTCCAGAATGCAACGAGGTACAAAGGTTTGCCTGCTGAGTGTGGATACGAAGTCAGGAGTAATAGCGTTTTCCAATGATGTTCGCACTAAATGAAAGCGGCTAGCAGCGTTTCCAAAATTTGAGATGTTTTCAGTTTTTTCAATACGATGACAGCAAACCGTAAACTGTTCCTTGTTGTGAGGGGTTTCGAAGGTTTTTAACCCTGAGAGGAGGAGAGAGAGGTCCCAACTTGTTCCCGCATATTTGGTACCAAATATTCCAATTTTTCAGCTTTATGCGGATCCAACGCATGCCACTAAAAATAGGGCTCAAATCGAATTCAGAATGGCGACCACAGAAAGACACCTTTGCCGTCGAGGGGGTGGAATTCCCTTATAGCTTGTAGGACGAGTGCTACATTCATATTGCCTTGAATATCTCGTCTGAGGTGAAACATCGATTGTACACAATATTTTCTTAGTGCTCATTTGAATGTCCCATTTCAACGTTCATATGAGATGAAATTCGTTAGAACTGTCAATAGAAATGACTTAAACGCAGCCTTTTTATCTTATTCTCATGTAAAGAGACTAAATATTGACTCCAAATAAGCTAAAAAGCTTCGAAAACGTCGTAGCATAATTTAATTGGATTGCAGTAAACTCACTGAAATGTTTAACAAGCACCTACTCCATCGTCGTGGGTCGTTCAAAAATTACTAAATAAGATTGGCTGTAGTAATAAGCAGCACGAATTTCAGATCAGTTCAGTTGTCTTGTTGCAAATATTCGTCTACATAGAAGTATTGGCTATACACTTGTGCAAAGTTATTTCCCCACCGGGTTAATTGTTATCATTTCGTGGGTTTCATTCTGGATCGATCGGGCGGCTGTACCTGCGAGGGTGACACTCAGCTTTTCGACAATGCTTTCCCTCACCACATTGGTAATTCCGTTTCGATAAGTTCGGCAACTTTCACGCCCAGTGACCTTCATCTTCTCCCATTAAAAAACCAGTGAGCATGGCGGATTCCAGCTGATCTTGAAAGATTGTAAAGGTTATTGAGTACCTCTTACAAGATATAAGAGCCGATACAATCCTAGTCGTAAACATATCTTCCAATATCTCTCCAAAACGGTTACAAATGCCCTCTATGAATTCGGTTTGTATAAGGATGCATAAGCACAACAAACGATTACACACATAGTGATATGTTTTGACTCTATGCATAATTGCGAGTTCAATATTTATATAGCAAGAAATGTGATTAGAAAAATTTTTGTTCGATTTCTGGAGGCGGGGGGAGGAAGGAGCGGAACGCTCAACAGATAATTTCTCAGTTTAGCGTTCGATGGATCCCTAATGATCAAAGCCAGTAATGTGCTAGAGGTTCTAAACTGTGATAAGGTACTGTTCAATCAGTTCGACAATTGTAGCCAACCAAGTACTGCTTCAAAATCACCTTCGAATAACGGCTTCAGTTGAACCGATTTAACGTTCAGAAAAATTTCCTCAACAAAGAGACTTAAAATTTTTGTGCAAGAATATTTCAAATTCGAATATCGCTCGTTATGGCGGTGGGATTTAAGGGTAATGGTCTTCGATACGGATTGCCTCAAGTGAGCTATGCAAAAGCAATCGACTTTTGGTTTGGAGGTATATGATTGCCTGTTCAATTATTTTCTGTCTCTCAAAGAACTCACGTTTGAAGTTGTCGCCTTTTAAACGATGAGAAAGAACACTCTAAGAGGGTACTCGGACCACAAGCTTTACCTACACAATGCGTAGCAATCCTCCACAAGAGATCACATTTCTCTTCATATTTTTACGCAGTCAGTTCTTCGTTTACATTCTTACAAAGAGAGAAGCTTATCAGTAATTTTTAGCTCGTTCCATTTTCTTCATTGATTATAATTCGTTAATACGGGGAAGACTGAGCTAGTTATCGGTGGAGAGAAGTTGGCTAATCTGAAGTAAATTAATGAGAGGAGGGAAAAAGTAAACGATGATAGAATAATGTAGAAATACCACCTTCAGCAAATATACGTAAAGTGACATCTGAAGAAGATTATAATATCAAAAAGATGAGTTACAGAGGTGCTCTTTTCTGCAGCTATATTATTTATCCCCTAGAAATTAAGAAACAAATGAAATCTTCGAATTTCATTTTAGTTTCATTAAGCTGAACGACGTTCAACTTGTGATCTTGCAGTCAGTCTTCGGTTGAGTTTGAAATTTAAGCCACTGGAAAGCGGTTAGAAACAATAAATTTCAACGCTGAGCAAAATTGGATCTCGAGGAATGCAACAGCTTTGCTCTTCGAAGCAATTTGCCACAAGGGCAATCCCTGAAAGCATTGCACAATTGCACCGCTACTGTTCAGGGTGTATGTTGTTTGTTTTCTGTTCGTTGCTCGAATTCGCCGTTGTCAATAGTTATATGCGTCAATCGGAAAGAAACGATAAACTCTCAGGGAAATCTCTTCGAACGAAAGGAAAAAGTTGGCGAATTTAACTTACTTAACTATATTTGTCATTCCACCATATTGTACTTAATTAATTTAGACTAGTTATGGTGATCCTCCGAAGTGGTCTTCTGTTGGTTGGTACGTCTTCTGCCTCAGAAAAACGACGGCTCCTTTTCTCCTATGTCCAAATGAGTGTAATTACCAGCGTTGTTAATGAGCAAAAACAAGACGAATTCGATGGATCCTCAACAAATTCTTTCTTTGAGTTGTAATATAAACAGTGGTGGATCTTGTAGGAGATTTTTAGTCCCTCCTCCCTCATCACACATTTCGAAGTACATTGCCCTTCAGAGCTACTAGAACTTCTCATAAAGTAGTTGATTCTGGAATTTCATTTAGTACTGTATAATCTGAATTACTTTAAGCTATTTAGAAAATATGTAAAGAGTGACAAGTGCACTCATAGGCAAATTATCCAAAACACTGAACCTAAAAATTAATTAGTCAAGTTCTTAAGGGAGCTATATGGCCGTTAATTAAGGCGGAATTCACTGCATTGTCTACATCAACTCAATAGAGAATTTCTCAAAGAGTGGACGGCTCAAAAAAATTAGTCTGACATATATTAATGTAAAGCTCGTTAATATAATCAGTCACCGGAAAAGAAAGCGAAAGCGCAAAAAAACTCCAGCGAATTGGTTCGGATGCTTCGAGACTTCTAAAGAGGTGGTAGCAATGTTTTTGCTCTGTCACTTAGAATGTGAGGTTTTCAGCTGGGGAGACACCCAAGATACCTGAAGTAGCGCTTCACATATTGTGATGAAGCGACATGCAGACCAAAATATTGTCTTTCAATGCTATGCATTTACGATTTGTACGCCCTTATATTTAGCTGTTTTTTGCACCTATAATATAAAGTTGTTCGGTGACGCTATAGTTGTTCGTGGAGAATTTCGCACGTAATAAACAAAGAATTTCAGAGAACATCAAAGAAGGCGATAGTGAGGGAGGCATTGAAAAGAAGAGAGATGTGCGGGAATTCCGAAGTGATTCTCAAGTTGGTCAAGTGCTAATAGAAAATCCCGATCAAGTTTCAAGTAGAAATCTCGCCGAACACCACGCTCAGGTCATTTTTAGTTCACTTCATTTCTTTTGCTGCCGCTATAGATGAATAAAGACAACTAACGCTGAACATTATAACAAATTTTTCTCATAAAAATCTTTAAATTAAGGTCGTTCTGGACAAAATTCATTCCACGAAGCTCTAAAGGACAAGGTAATTCCTCGCGGTATATTGCTAAGTTACGAAGAGCAGATTAATACTGATTCCCGCAGCATATGTGTGCTTCGCAATCACTCCGTGAATGTTCGATTTTCTTGTCGGTTTCTCGGCATTCTGCACCGCATATCCAATCAAAAACAGTCCTTTCTTGAGACGTCGTCACCTTGATTAACGAAGACTTGAGACATTCTATGATGCTATGCAACATCTCATTGAATTTTCTTCTGAGAGGAGTTCAAAAAAGTCTTCTTTGCCACTGACTTTTAATTTAATGCTAAGAAACGTCTGTTAGATCATTCGAACTATTTGACAGGCGGTGAGAACGATGTTTGCAGACATTATTTAATATTTGTTAGGCGTCTTCAGAAATTACCGAAACCATTACTTACACTTTATCTGTTCACAAATAGATTATCAGTGGTTATTAATCAGAGATCACCGTCGAATTCAGAGTTAGACTAAGAGATCGGTCTTGACAAAAAGGTCACCTAAGTGGCGTTATTCCCTTAAATAAGAACAAATGATCAAGTTCTGAAGCGGTGATACAATATGCATTTTGCTTTCTTGCTCTCCCGCTAGGACATCAACAAATAACGAAGGATGCTAGGCGCTACATTCACCGATCGCTTAATTGAATTGTCCCGAAAAAGGTCAGTTTCCCTCTCATCTAAACGCTCAAGTGAAATGTGCTACCAGACGTCACATATCATCACCACCGTGTCTAGCAACGTTGGATAACGCTCTCCTGCAAAACCAATTTGCAGCCGCATATGGCAGTTAATATCAGTGACTGTGGTATTCTGACAGTTGCAAAATTGCAAAAAATGTATCCACTGATGTCTCTAATCTGAGAACCTTTAAGTGCACCAACTTTCATATAGCATTACTGTTACAGCGTAGAGCAATCATGTAGTTGCTTCTTCACGAGTCGTGTTAGTGTGCAATCGGTATATGCCGTAGAAGGGAGGGGGGAAGAGAGAGGTTGTAGTAGACTGGAATTTACACTGAGGCCAGCAGTATGCAGCCGTTGTTTAGTGCTTCATTTCTAATTAAAGATACGAGTAGCGGTTTCCCTGTAATCGCATCAACGAGCATCACGCTCCTCAGTGCAACATATTTTGAGATATGACTCCACAGAAATGCAAAATGGGGAAAGAGGAGTAACTGATGTGTGCAGCTGCGGCTGCATTCGATCCATCGAGCACTCCCGTTCGGAGAAGATGAATTTGTTGAGAGTAGTAATCCTCCCAACCTGCCAGCGTCCACCCTAGGTGCGGGTCTCCTATTCATTGCTTCACCTACCTTAACTTACCACATTTTGGAAGATTAAAGCGTACTTAAATGGAAAGAATATCACCGCATTCTAACTTGCAGTTGTCCAGAAAGTATTCGAGCATGGCATTATCGATCGACAAAGCCTGCCGATACGGATTTCCGGCTGCTTTCATCGTATGGAACATCGCCTACTGGTCGTACTACTTAAGTACGGAACGGTAGTATCAGCCGTAATGGTCGACAACCATGTAGCGATTAAAAGTAGAAGACTGCTTTATGATATTTTTGTCAAGATCCTTTGCATTCGTTCGTCGATTACGGAGATTAGAAATGCACTAATGTGGGAAAGGGCAAAACAAAAAGGAGAGGGGTGAAGTGACTGCTCTCTTGCGATTCGAGCTGCAGATACCCATTTGACTTCAAAGGAGTAAAACGTCCGAGAAAAAGCAGACCATACTGAACATAGTAAACTGCGCACTTCAGCCAGCAAATCGAAAGAAGCCAATCAGAATTCCTTTCAGATTACAATAGGGATGTTTTTGAGCACGTTGCCACGGAATCCCAACATATGTTGTGCCTATATTTTACTCCTCGATTAGCCTATTTACGCCAACTTGAAAAAAGCGGTCAGATTCCTCTGAATTTTCGTGCTCCCTCAACCGTTGCTGCCTTTTATTATTTCCTACCTCGAATGGGAATATTTCGTTTTTAGAAACTAGTGAACTTCACTCCATCCTTTCTCATTTCATAGGCGGGCGGAATCTTGCCCTCTCTCGAGTCTAATAAAAGAATGATCATCAGAAGTATCAGAATAGTGTCAAAGTTGAAGCTGGAATTTAATTCAAAGATTCGGATCCATGGGGATGCAGGGAGAAGGAGAAAATGGCCACTTCGCAACTGAGGAGTCTCGCAGTTTCTTGGAATTTTCCGTCAAGTATCTGTTAGTTCAGTGGATCCTTGAACGGAGGTAGTAAATACATCAGGTATTCAACTGGCAATGAGACGTTCCGGCGTAGTCGTGCAAGCGCTTCTTATTAGCGCGCGGCGAAGAAGATGAAGATGCGACTCGTTTCCTTTCATAACGGAGTCGCATACTGTTCAGCGTACCCATGTTTCTCTACAGTATTTGACGGCTTCATTTATTGTTCTGTCCTTCTTCATCCACTTTTATCGCATCTGTTTCCCACTCTTGAATGTATAAGACGCCTATTCCTCTCTTAAATCTTTTCCTGAATGTAGAAGGCAAAGCTGCCTGTATCAGTGGGCGAGTTCACCAGCAGTAACCGCTGAATCAGACACGGCACCCTCGTTTAGAAGACTCCTTGACCGTTCGGCCTATCGTCGATGAGTATAACTGAACAGATTCTCATTCTCTTGGAAAATAGTTCCGTTTAGGAACTATACGTATGGCGTAAGCGCTCCCTCGCGCTACAAGCTCCCAACCTCGAACAAGGATCGATTTCGAAAATCCGCCCTTAGAAACCTTCAAATGAGGAATGTCGATCAGTTCCATCCTGTGATGTCTGTACCTTCGCAAATGCGAGAAGCCGTTTATGGCGGTCCATTCAACTTCACTCTGACCGACTGTTACTCATTCTCAAAAATTCAAGTCTCGATAAATATTCTCATCGTATGACAGTGAAAAGTTTCAAGTATCGCGATGAACTACGCATCGATAAGTGGGCGAACGACTATTTTCTTCTGTGCAACGGTGCACAATCGACTTCTGCTGAATGGAAGTTTATTGTGCAGGTTCTCTACGAAAGGTGATCTCGTGGGGATATGCGGGTCGCTAAAGGCAGGAAGTGACACCTTCAACCATGGTGGCAACTTTCTTGGGCTTTCAAAAACCGTAATCGGAATCACAAATCGAATATTCCCAATCGTACCTCTCAGAAAGCACGCTCATGTGTGTGCAAGTTGAATATGATGGGAACGAAAACAAACCAACACAGCGTCTAACACTTTACCGTCGGGCAAATATCGCTCTCGTCCTTTGTTTGTTTTTCAACAATCTCCAAGTTGAGAAGGAAAAAACGTCTTCGTGAGAAATTCGTGGTGAGTCTGAAATTAGAATAAAGCTTAACTACTAATCTGCGCTGTTGAAGGTGAAAACCCTCTGGAGAGTACGTCTTCGTCGATGGGCATTGTGTCAAGAGCGCTAGCCATCAAAATTAGTTAATCCGCTCCATCTAAGCCAATTGCGTTCGTTTCCCTAGCTTATGTCATTTTCCGTCCGTTCTTCCAAGTCTCGCAACGCCATTCTGTTTGTGAGCGCAATGGCGCCGCATGGCCTTCACCTTCCCACGTGATAACCATCCTTTGGCAACCCTCATTTGTTGAATATTACTCGTTTCATGAATCCACTCTTACAAACTTCTTTGCAGTGTCCTTGTTTATCTGACTAGTAAGGTTAATTTCGCTACCAGTCGCCACACAGCACATCAGCGCCTCTGAAAGAGAGCGGTGATGCTTACGCACATTCGACTCCCCATGAAACTTAATATACAACCCCTTCCTCATGTGCTGTCCGAATATGCCATCGTGATAGTCAAATATTCTCATAAATAACTCTCTTTGTGAGGGAAATTTTTAGGTGAAACCGTGTGCGTTGTAAGTAAGATCCACTGGATACAGGATGAGTGAAAGGCGTGAAGGTGACACTTCGGGACGAAATGGCCGACTGTAGATGACGTTTTGCGAGACGTGGAGCCTTAATTAAGCCTTTTGGTCCCATTTCTAGTGATCATTACTGAGCGACAAGCATCTTCTGGAAATAGGGGTGGTTGCTCATCTCTTGGGAATCGAAGCGAAGTGATTCTGCGAACGAAAATGCAAGTCCTCGGTAGAAAGGAAGAGTGTTCCGTAGTGCGAGGAAACGCCCACATGGGTCTGAATGAACATCACCTATATGAATACATCATGTTTTGCAATATGATTATGTAAAATAAAAGTGTTTATTTGATGACTGCACTGGTCTATCAGCGCGAATAAAGTAATGCAATTTGGGGGTAAGTATCCGACTGCATTACTCACACTGTGGGTATATCTATACGTTTGGATGAAGCTTAAAAACAGTCATTTAAACTAAAACTCGTCCTCTCTGACTGCAGTCAAGTGAATCTAAGCTAGCAATGTCCACTGGTGGAGGAATGAAGATAAAATGTGATAGGAGATAAGGAAATTCGGGTGTGGTCGCATTCGAAAAGAACAGAACCATCATAGCGACAAATGAACATCCATGTATACAGTCGAGGCGCGCTGACTAACATGCAGATTCCGATACAGTGCCCCGTCGTTGCCGGGTTTACGAGCGAAAGCGATGCAAATTATCCCGTTCATTGGGAGGAACGGCGGAGATAAAAAACGAAACGACGCCAACACCAACCAAAGTATTCGGTGACTTTGCAATAACTAAAAATCACATCATATGTTAGTCAGCATAGGCTAACTAAGAGACTACTGAATTATCAATAAATACAGCAGTAATGATGTTATCAAAAGTAAGGAACTTTGGATCGCGTGTGGGCTGAACGACATAGCCGCAAATATGCCTAGCCAGAAAACTGAGACTGTAGCCATTGCAAGAGAAGCATCCACGCTATGCACTGACACCATCAGAGGACCTCATCTCACGAGAAAAGCAGCCGCATGGACTTCTCTTTAATTAAACATCGACCGCCTTCGAAATTAAAGCACACAAGAGGTCGACTTCATCTATCTCCAAACCATATGCAAAACTCTCCAGCGCCTTCTAGACGACAACCATATGCAAGACGACAAAACGCCTTCTAGATTTTTGTGCCCAACAAAACTGCTTTCACCCGGCTGAAGGCATTTTCTGAGGCAGAAGAAAGGAGTGGTGAAAATTCTGGGCTCTTGCAAACAGAAAAGAAGCTGTATTAAAAAAGATATATATGCATCGATAAAAGAGGTCAACGCGGGTCAAATCTCACTGCCTTAAAACGGAAATAGGTATGTTTAAAAGCCTCTTAGAGAGACAGCTGGACCCCGTAAATGGCACCGTTTAGCTACGAGCCGAACGGTCGCAAATGCCCAACACAGAAATACTCAATAATTAAATGGCTGAGAGAAAATTAAGGAACCAATTCCCTTTACCGTGTAGGCCTGCTATCGCTATCCAAAAGAATTTTTGCAAAAACAGTTCGATTTCAATTGTTGTAACAGTATTTTCACTATTAAAGGATGTTTTCCTCCTAAGTTCTTTGAATCGCCAATTTACGGACATTTTTCATATTTATATGATTCCCAATAGATCGAAAACGATCTCACATGAGTGGAAGAAAAGTTGCACCTGCATTTCATACAAACCTTTCAGCTCATGGCCTGTAAGACTCCATTAATACCCAAGAAAAATCCGCAGCAGAATCCAACTCTCACCTTCCCTTCCACTCCCAAATCCATCTTCTGCAGATAAATATAAACATGAGTATCAAAACGAAAGCACAACTTATGCAACATAATCAAGAGGTCTGTTGAATCCGCCCTTCCTGTTCATGTACTGTCGATATCGTCGCGGTTTGTTTATCTGCACTGCACCTTCACTGTTACCTGGCACCTGAAGTCGAGTTCCATATTTCTCTTGTAATGCCCTCTAAGTTTATGCAATGAAAAACAACCAAACACTCACGCTTTGTAATTTGGTTAACGAAACGGGGGATGAATTATCGATATCATTAAGAATTACTGTTCAGATCACAGTGAAAAAAAAGGAAAAGGATCGGTGGGAGAGTCTGACTGTTCATTAAAACATTGCTGATATTCCGCAAAGTCGAATTCTATGCTGTTATTTGCTCGAGTTATAAATCACCTTTTCTCCTACAACCAATGGACTAATCAGTCAAATATGATAATGTTCAAAGCTGAAATATCCGTTCACTCACTTTCCTGTTTTTTGTTGTATCGAAGCCAACAAATCCCATCAACTTCACCATCTCTTTATCAACGCCTTTCAGTGAGTCGACGTCGATCGCTTCCTCTTCAATAATCTTCCATTAACAATAGATTCTGCTCTTTCCTTTTTACAAACGACAAAAAAGCGTTGAGTCAAGCAACTTTCGCATACTTTTTATGTTTTCCATTCCGGGACACTGACTGAATAAATAATAAAACCTAAACGCACAAAGTTTACCACTTAATAGGCCGAAATTGCCCCACAAAACAATGCTGCCTGTCTAAACGACAAATCTTTGTTATTTACCCGTACTGAGTCCGTGAGCCTTTCTATCAGCCGCCAGACATTTCGACAATTTACAGCAGCTGACAACCCACAGACGCTCATCACTTTTATCCGATCAAGCCGATCTGCGATCCCCACTTCATTTGAACGATAGTCTTTTACAGCAATCTTACCAACACATTGCTGTTTTTCATATACCTTCCGGTGTTTTCTTTCCGTGGTATTATCTTCTATGTCATTAAGAAATATCCAGACAATGAAAAAACCATGAAATGTAACTTACGCTCTCTTTCCCTCTTCGGTTTCTTCTCGTCTTTTCTATCGTCACGTGAGCTGAATAACAAATTATGAGGAAAGGTTGTTGAACACAGAATATTTCACAGCACTATAGAGTAAACGGCACGACTGTAGTCAACTAAACAAGAGTATACCCGATCCTTAATTATTCTGTGAGATGTGCGGTGAATCGTGTCTAAAGCAATTAGCCAAATAACGCCAAAGAGGGCACGATTTTGCATTTACCTCCTACAGTGAAGTCTCCGGTTATTCGGATCGGAAGGTGCCACGATACACAACAACGCCACTATTTTCCACATCTGAGGATGCATCTCTAGACTTCACTTAAGGAATCACTCTGTCCATATTCGTAGATTTGGCAAAAAAGAGGCAAGGATTGGAGATCACTCAAATTTTTGAACTGCAGTTGTTAAAAAAGGTTGCTGACCGATGATAGGAGCCATAATTGCACAGGAAATGATCGTCAAATGGAAATTAACGTCTCAAGCTTATCTAAAAAGGGAAATTGAGGCGCATTAAATTTCTCTAGAACTGATGAGAAGGAAGTCGAAACTCCTCAAAAAGGACAAAACATTCGTTGCTACACAGATCATTGAAAGTGTCGAAAAAAGGTAGAATTCCCGAGTGGGAACTCTGGTTCCTTCAAATTTCCCCACTTGCGCATCGGAACAGTGAGTTGGAAAAATTTCAAATAATCCTAACTCATCCTATCTAATCGTACTCACATCTCTAACAATGACCTTTTTCCTAAGAGAATGGAATATCGTCTCACTGTGGAGACGTTCCTAGAAAACTTCATGAGGGAGACCAAGTGAGATACCTATGGTCGATAATTAAGTAATTTGTTGTTCGGCTAAACACCTTCACGTTTAGACAAATAGCAGCGAAATAAAAAGCAGAAAGAAATATGAAGAATAAGTGCTGAAAAGAGCAGTGTGGTTTACGGCGATGCGAGCTTTTTCCAGCTCGGTACGATGCAGCAATCTCTTCAGAAATCTTCGCCACACACAATATTCCGCTCTCCTTCCAACTGATGGTTAGGAAGACTTGTGTATAACATTCTCGAGGACGTAATCAGTGCCCATAAACCACAACGAATGTGAAAAGTCAGAAGGACTTTTCCAGTAGAGAATATCACCACATATCACTTATTAAGTATGATAATGCAAGTTGTAAGTGCTGTTTCCCAAGTGGATTCAGATTCCGCTAGCCTAAAAGGGGGGATCAGCTTGCGACAACTCCAGCGGGCTCCGGTGTATGAATTCGGAATCTCTCAGATAACACTCAATCATATCCTATAAAATCTCACCATTCTAGACTTTTAGCTGGCAAACTGAGGGCATCGCAAACATATTCACATAAATGTAAGTCACAGAATAATGCTGACTTAGCGCACTGTAAGCAGTACTGACAAAAGGCACATAAAAATAAGCTTAAAACGACTGAAGAATGGAAAAGCGACCTTCTGGGCCTGTCCTCCGAATCACGCCTTCTTATGTCCTCCTTCCTCTCGCGACTTCGACTTCGCTTCCTTTCCACTGGGCTTCTTGAACGCCGTCTTTCCTCAAATCCCATCATCAACGGGCAATATGTTTAAACTGACCTTCCAATCCTCCCAACGGCCCATAAGTTGCAAACTTCCGGGTCCCAATGGATTTATGTGATTTCATTAAATGACCAAACAAGCACTACAATCTTGCAATATGAGAACAGCCTCTGTTGATGCAATTTACAAATCCTCCTGGGTGGATATAAGTCTCTCCTTCCCTTCCGTTCTTAATTCTCATCTTTCCCAGTGCAACCTGCCAACAAGAAAGCGTCATTTCTCAGAACAAAGACGGCATATATAGAATCATTTTTTCGATTCAACAACTGTTCATGTTCAGCAACTAATTCTCTGTTAATTTTTGCAATTACACCGATATGAAGACTGTTTTAGGAAGCAAAACATATTTAGTGGCAAGTTCAGACTGCAAATTACGAATTAGTCGCAAGTTCAGAGCAAAAAACCACTGACTCTTACTTTAGCCAAAACGGCACGTTCATTAGGACTGCGGAAAACGAGGGGGTCCATGAAAAGAAAGTGCGCAACTGAATCCAACGCTAGTTTGCGGCCTCATACTACAACCCCCTCCGATTCCCGATAGAGGCGTCGTCCCGCAAATCGAAGATATTACATCGTTCCTAATGCCCGAATTCTTTACTTTATCCCTTAGTATACCTGACTGCGACGGCGAGTCCTCTCTTGTCACGATCTGAGGTAACAGCGCGAGACCTGCCTGTCGAACGGGATCGGGAACGTCGACGTCTCTCACGGTCACGATCTCCAAACAATAATAATTAAATGACATCCCATGAGTGCAGCAAACAGCTCAAATGTATCTGGCTCATTCTTAGTCACTGTTCAGGCAGTATCTTGATGGGTGGACGGCGAGATTTGCTTTGACATGTCTATCACTTCGTTCATAAGCGCAGAAACACATTCAAAAATTCATGCATTCGAATGTCCAATTCGGGATCTATCGCATGGAATGAACTGCACGGTTTCAATCCTTTAAAGGAAATAAAAATGGAGAAGATTAACTATGCTTTACAAATTTGAGCCACTATTTGATAACCGGGGGATTAGTTTACGATCGAAGGGGATCAGGCGACGATATGTGAAATGTGGGTGAGGCTTCCAGACGTAACATATTCGACTCGTCGAACAAACACAGGTGGCACCCTCCGTGAGTCGTACAGACCTTATCGCAGCTGAATATAAGCGGTCCCCTTCGATGTTTGCAATAAAGATACTCAGGATTAAGGTGCACTCCTGGTCATTTTCCCATGAAGAACGGGCGAAAGGACAGCAGTTAAATAAGGTGACATTATAGCACTCGCGCAAGTAACAAGTGGCTCTAAGACTGCAGCAGCAAAACTGACCCGGTCCTAGCAATATGCACGTGTCCAATGGATAATAGAGGCTTCTGGAAAAGATGGGCGGCGATCGCAACGCCATCGTCTCAGGATGGTGGTGCATTTGAACTAGAGCTTGTAGGCCAAGAGACAACTGCTCCACGCTAGCCCTACCTTTTGCTCTTCCCTGAGGTCATCACTGCACCATCCCAATTTGAGGACCACGTTCACAGCCACACCAGGCTCATCTTGAGCCCATTAGTCTGCTCCTCTCACACATCAGCTCCACTGTAAGGAGTAATCATGGACGGAAAATGCAACAGAAATCTACAAACCTCTGCTGCGACTGCGATCACGGGCCATTGAAGTTTTTGGAATCGACGGTTCGCTCTCTGCAATAAAAACCCCTCAAAAATGCTCTCTCGCATATAGCGGCGTAACGATCTGCTATGAGCTTTTTTATTACATCGAACCGGAGTGTTTTGAGGCGTTCGAATAGACAAATAAACATAAACGCTGACGAAAGGAAATAAAATGCGGCGGCTAAAGAGATCGATGTAATCTGAAGTATGAGCAGCAGGAGAATCCAGACCCGCCTATGCAAACGAATGACAAGAGTGTCGATCACCGTCGACGCGGATCGCATCAATATACTAACGTAAATGTGGAATAACGTGGATCGGGATGAACGACAACGAGACTCTCTATTGCTAGAAGTAAATAAGGCACAGAAAGGCAGTAGAAATGAGGTGAAAATGCTGCTGAAAAGTGATGATAAACTTAGGCGTAATATCGACTCATTCACAACGCCTCAAAACAATTTGCATCACCTAGGTTACAAGGACTTTGTCGAGTATCCATATATGCAAATAAGAGCCACTTTTGAGAGCAGAAGATGGCGGACGATTTATC
Organism: Parascaris univalens; assembly: GCA_037576465.1. NCBI lineage: Eukaryota > Metazoa > Nematoda > Chromadorea > Rhabditida > Ascarididae > Parascaris > Parascaris univalens. The sequence continues at coordinate 31,014,849 of CM075173.1, forward strand.
ACTTCTCAGAAGACTATCAACGCGGAAGTAGAAACCACAATTGATATCGTGAAAGACGGCGACAACGGTGACAACTGCTACTGATGTAATTCAACTGAGGCTGTGAGCTTGAGATCAAGCTCGAAGAGTGGTACCAAACACGAAAAAAGCGCAAACGAGGGGAAAAGTGTGGAGATTCGGTGAAACTCGTTCTACAGCTGTTGCCGGTGTGCCGTTCGTGACGCCTTGGCTCAATGAACAAGCAATAAGAAGGCTGCGCTCTACAAGTACATTATGAAAGCATTCAACCTATTCTATCGAATATCATTCCAAAGTGCTGAAATCTGAGTTGAAATAATTCCGAAACGCTAAGATCGCCGCAAAGTCTATCGGTGAGCGTTTTCGATCGCATTGACGATAAAAATAATGCATTTCTCTTCCATGTAATCATTACAATTAATGTTTGTGTCATCGATGTCATTTATCGATGCAACTCGGCGACAATATGAAGACAACCCTATCGGCAAGATCATGGATTCATGGATTCAAAGATCGGAAGAGACTCGGCTCATCGCATCCTTGCACTCGAGAACAACCTGGTGAGATTTGATCGCGGCTTTGGCGTCAGCTTAAATTCCAGCTCTTATTCGGCGACTACTGCAACATTCCAAGTGTAATATGGCTAATCTATAGACCTTCTCAACAAATCTTAACTTCAAGAAACAACCGCAACCGCCCTCAACACAACGCCTCAAAGGTCATCTGAATGGCCCTTCGTTTTTCGTGCGATGTCCACTACCCACTGGCATCCAGCCAAGTTTAAAACTGTTGCTGATCGTACTCGGTTCTCATCGACTGACCATCGGCTAAACATCAGCTGGTCACTGGGTGAAGCTTCCAGCGTTGAATGCAATGCTCTACGATAGTTTTGCAGTAATTTGTCGCATAATCCGTGGAAATACCACTGGTCACTAAGCCGCTGCGATCCTGTTACCGATGTGGGTGTACTTAGCCACTGGCGCATGCGCACGAGAGATGGAGAGAGACCGCGCACGTTTTCAGAGAGCGGCACATTAGTGCTCACTCGGCAATAAGACTGTTGCAGTGACTATGAAAAAGAACTCGTCTAGAGGATCAATTTCTTATAGGATGCCAAGTACCATGAATTTCAGTCTCGCGTTATGCGTTATCCGTCCTCGCCTACTCGTGACACAGTATTGGTGAAGTGGTCGACCCCTTAATGAAGTGACCAATCGTTGTTAATTGCATTAAACTCCATGTGGCTCTTTCTGGATGGATCCGCATGCAATTGTTATATGCATTAGGTATGAATTCGTCACTTCGAAAGTTCCACGTTTCCGTCACTTCATTTCTCTATCGTGTAGGCATGCCGATAGCGGACACTTCTGATGATGAAAAAGCTGATGAACGCTTTCAGCGTGTGGCTAGTTGCACTGATGTAGTTTGATTGCATGCAGCACTTACTCTCCGACACATACAAGTCGGGACTGTGAACGAAGAAAACAGATCGAAGGTGGCATGCTCCCAATTCTAAGAAGCCCTAATTACGTGGTAGACGAGCGGAGATGGTTAAAAGGCAGTGAGCAGTCATTTGAAATGAACAACTCTCGCCAATGAAGCCAATTCGTAAGATGAGGAGGGGATCATAAAAGATACAATTTGCTTGTCCTCCGACTTCCTCTTAGTCGAAATCGATGAAGAAACCGGGCGAATGAGCGACGATGGAACCAGAGGTGAGAGCAATCACTTTTACACCCAGCATCACGACGATCCGAAATGTTCCAAGGGCACAGCATGTCGAAAGAAAGTTTTGCGCATTCAACAATGCAGCCTATTATTAAGACGATTAAAGCGGATCGGAAGGTTCTTAACGGCATAAGCCGCGTGCCATGTTCAACCTTCGGAATGTCAATGATCAGCGCATTCTTGCACAGTACCGTTAGGGTGACACGGGCAGCTCCAAGCAAGCTTATTTCTCACAACAAAGGCTCCTAGCAAGGAAAATTAGCATAGGAAGGCGAGCGATTGCATCAAGGGAACGAGACGGCATCAACCAGGATATCCGATCTGTTCTTATCTCTTTCACGCAGAAGAGTGCACTTTGGGTAGTTATCCTTTTGAATGTTACAGAACAGTTCACTGCTTCAGCGGAATTCCCAAACAATGCTTTAAAATGTGAGATCAGAGCATAAATGAATGTGAATAGATTTTAGAGATGTTCATATCCACGGCCACGTATAAGAGTGTGGACGAAGTGTTCTAATGGGGACATGACACAGCGCTCCAAGCTGTGAATACTATGTGTTGGGCAACCGACATTATCAACTGTCGCAGCACTTAGGCATATCTGTATGTGCACTGCTACGGATGCTGTCCGGCAAGACTATTTTGAATGCTTAAACAGCCAGCATTAGGCCGATATCTCCCATCGATGCAGCTGGCAACTGTTCCATCTATCAGGGCCCTCAGCCCTCCGCATCCACGCAGCTCCATATAGACGACGCAGCGGACCCTCACATATTGTTGCGGTTTGGCTCGTGGTCGTTTTGCGTCTCCTGATTTACTTAGTCGATCCGTAGTCGTTTAAGAGGCCTACATGACCAGCCCACTTTAGTATTCTTTTGTACATTTCTTCAACGATATCTTTCAATGCGGATTCCGAACGCAACTCTTTGTTTATGCTGTGCAGCAGTTTGTTGATACTTCCCATCAGCCTTTCCACTGCTCGCTGGGTAGTTACTCTTTTTTTCATCGGGCGTGGTATTCCACGCTCCCTCATCGACACAGAAGGACACTGATGGCTGTCGAAGCAAAGAGTTTTGCGCCCAATTTTCTTGGCATTCTCATTGAGCTCGTCCAGTGAACAGTGCATTTTTCTGGGTTATCGGCTATGAGTAACACATCGCCCGCAAAGAGAAGCATCTGGAGTTCTTCGTCGTCTACGTTGAAACCATCTGCGTTTTTCATTTTCTCAAGGGTCCTTCGAGAGCTGATAAGGATCATGGGGAGAAAACGTCTCCTTGTTTGACACCTCTTTCGCCTGACAACGATACTTCGAAGAAACAGCTACATCCACAGGCTATATTCTTTGCTTTCATCTCCTCGCCATCTCGCTAAACATCTCTCATTCCTACCATAGCAAGCTATAAATCGAAACACGCGATGCTTCGAAATAGAGAGAAGAAGATCACTTGTTCAGTGCTCGTAATTGAAGCAACACAAAACATGTGAACTTGCGCTACTTACACAACATCTTTTCCCCATAATCCCTATCATATCTGAGATTTCAGATGTTCGCTTCTCATCTCTAGAGGAGATCGACCGCCTTGTTGAGAAGCGACACCTGCTGCCACCCCCAGTCAGTGGGGTTTCCGTAATTCGTCGAGCAATTGCTTTCCTCTCAGCAGTGTCAACATACGCCAATCTCTGTAATGCATGTGCTTCGTTTTTGCAAATCTTGGTAATTGTGCGTCCTATAAGAAATCGATCCTATAGAAGAGTTCTTTTCTCTCTCATCTTATTAGTCATTCCGATAGAGGATTCAATCCTCTTTAAAGTGTGTTGAAACCCCGAGTCTTGTTCCCCCACTTTCATATTCACTGCAACAGTCTTATTGCCGAGTGACGCGGCTCTCCGAAAACGCGCGCTGTCTCCCTCTGCCTCTCTCGTTGGCTAAGTGCGTCGACTCGTTGCTGCCGATCATCGTCACTGCAAGCGGGAGGCGGGGAATTTCAATTAAAATCTCATGTTTGTGGCTAACAGTTTTGGGTGCGGTGGCGCAGATTGGCAACTTTATTCTCTCAGCTTGCTGGGATTAGCGTCGTTGGGGATTAGTGTTGGGATGAGACGGGAGTGCAGTGATACCCGTAAAGAGATAGAAGTGATACGTGGCAGTCGTTAGTTGAGAATGAAGGTGCAATTCGGTGGCATTAATGGAGGTGGTGCTGATATCTGCACGAGCGTTAAGTAAAATGATCATTTTTCACAGGAGTGTCTTCGAGAGGAGCAGCATGACGCCTCGAAATGAAAAGCGGCTGAAAATGCTCGACGGGCACCACTGCAGGAACGGTGGCTCTTTGCTGCCTTGTTCTTTACTGTTTGTTCGCCGGGTTTACACACGGCCGTTGCTGTACCAATAAAAAAGGTTGTATAAAGCAAGCTCAGAGTGTCATTTATTGGAATTCTCGAGCAAAGAGGGAACGAAGGTAAAGAGGTTATCAAATGAAGCGGCTGAAAAAGCGAGGGATGCGTTATCAAAAGAAACGACACCGCATTGAAACGTCTGGGGTAAGACTGCGGTAGGTTGATGGGCCAGGCTGAGTTGTTTTCGTTGAGGCCTTCAACATAACTTCCTCGGGGTGCATTCGTGTGTTTAGTTGTAGTCTCAGGCTAGCATTTCCAAGGTGTCCAAGGTCGGAAGTAAGGGTTAGATGGAAACGGCGAAACTTTGCACTTTGCTTTTTGAATTCAAATTTCCTCACTTGATGAAGATACTGGATATCATTCTTTCAACTGAAATGACAAGATGTAAACCGCTTAAAACACACTCATCTCTGGCGAACAGACGGCCCCTTCTCTCGCATCATAAAGGTGGACAGCATGTTGCACGGATAATTCCGAAATTACTCGCCAAATGAGTCTCGAGGTTCACCTCAAGGAAGCCTCTTCTCGAGGTTTCTTCAACACTTTATCCGCTAGTTCACGCATCTAAAGCCTGAGCTATGCGGTGAAAACTTGCCAAATGAGACGTTGTCTGAACACAACACTCGTCACCTCTTCACGCTCACAAGTGGGGCTGTTTAGGTGGGAAGGAAGAATGCATTCTTTTCGCGGTGTATGTTGGTGAGGGCGATTATTATTTGGCTAAAAGAGTTCCGTTCCGGTTTCTTTTTCGAATATTTCGGCTCACGAGTTTCGTTTAGGAAACAAAGTGCTCCTTTACCGTAAATGTTTGTGAGGAGCGTTGTGCAAGTGACCAGCACCGGGCTTCTTTTAACAATTCCTTTTTGTTAGTTTCGTCGTTTGGAGAGTCCAAAAAGTGACGACGGTCCACCGATTATACCTCTTTATTGCTTCCTGTGCTTAATGTTCCTTTTTCCGACTCCGCATAGCCTTTTAACTGTCGTCGTTTGGTCTCTGTTTCATAGATGTCATTAAAGCGGAATTATTTGATTAACTGCCTTCATGGGCATTAATTAAGCGAAACCCAAAACTTGGGAATTTGTACGTTGATGGAGAAGAAAGCCGACTTCGCACGTAAATAGGCGCTGGGAACAACTTCGATTTACCAACCACTAGAAGAAACAGGGAGAAGCTTGAATTCATCAAAGGGAGGAAGTCGCAATCCCCGATGGAACGGACATTGAAATATGTCGTCACCTCCTCCTCCCCGAATTGAAGTCATTCGGTCATTACCTTGGCTGCTATTGTAATAGTTATTGTATAGGACGAGTCTATTTGCGCCAGCATTTACTGATGCTTATTTGGGCTCTTATCACTCTCCAAATTGCCTCCTCCTCAATTATTATTTGCTTTGCTTTCTCAAGACTCCTCTTGGTTTGTCGCTCGTGCCGACTATGTAGATACTTGGCCGGAAGAAATGTTCACTTTGTGCGTCAGTGGTAGACATCAGTTACTAGAAAAGGTTGAATGCAGTGTGAGGGTGGGGGCGCAAGAGGAGGGTAGTGCTACGGGAAAAGTGGACACTCTCGGTGGAGTTTCCACCTGCACTGTGTCCATGAAACCCGCACAGGGGTGTCCTAAACACAGTGGCTTCATATAATCGCAAATGCCAACGTCAGGAGAACCTGTCGCATTACTGTCGCCGCAAGTGCTGAGGTAGTGGTCACAAAGTGCTTGATGACAGCAAGCGTACACTGCCAACTGTTGCACGGGTCACTGCCGACGGAAACACCATTCCTCCGTATTTCAACGAAAGTGAGGAAGTAAGCTGCTGTTCATATCTTTGACTTCATCTCGTGTTACTGCGATGGATATAGCAGATGTTCTGTCAGCACAGCGCAATGCAAATTTCGCCCTATCGGAAAATGAGGGGAACAATTAGCATCTGCGAAGGTATACCGTAGCGTCAAAAGGACTCTCACGCTAACAATTGAAGACGTTCGAATCGCAAATTCTGCAACGGAAGTCGTCGAAAAAGCGAACGTATCCGACGCTTTATGTCGTCCACATTGCTGAAAACAAAAAAAATATATAAAGAGGCCAGTGGCGGCAGTCCCATCTAATAATCGAGCATTTAATTCTTGAATTCCTATCGGAGACTGGAGATTCCTCCGGCTTGAGGCAATTGTCCCCATACTCGCAGTAGTTCCTCGTCGTATGTTCCTGTCGGCCCTCGTTGAAAACTGGCAAGTCGTCCATAATCCGTGCCGGCCTTCTTGATCCCAAAAGGCTTTCTATTGAGCCTTTGATCCCAAACAAATATAAGCTGCCTCAAGAACGATCTGCTATGCTCCTGCTATCACACTGTAGTCTGAGATATTGATTAAGGTAGTACTGCTTGCCCTTTTGTCAACTTGATGTCGTCCATCAGCGTTGAACTTTACCCTGAACTGTTTTAAGAGCGGTGGTCTAACAGCTCGGCAGCTGATCCAAAACGTCATACCCTTGACATCAGCTATAGCTGTAACCGAGTGTTGTGTCTTGATGGTGTTTTGCTGCCATAATGTGACGTTATGCCTGGAGACAAGAATGGCTAGATGCAGAACCCATATTATTGTTGTTATTATTTTTCCTCAAAAGTGTCCAGAGTTGTAGGTATATGTTGGGACGCCTTAATCATATATCCACAGACCAGTATTGCAGTGCGTTCACAATCCATCGCCTACCATTGCGGGAATTCCCTCGTCCTACTCGCGATTCTCAAAGCCTCAAACACCTTCACTTCAAATATATGGGAAATTGCCTTTAGAATATATTCAAGTGCTCTACATCAGTATATCGTCGAACTGCCGGGGCCTTGGAATATGGGCGCATTGGATTCGACTTAATCTATTGCTTCTGAATCACCAATAGTCTTTCAGACCAACTTGTTGATAATCTTTCTACCTCGGGAAATACTCTAACAGTTCGTTGCCGTAAGCTTCAGTTGAATTGAAGATCTTTATATTTCAGTATTGAGCGTTGTGCTGTTGGCATCTGGAATGTTCTTCCGTAAAGAGGTACTCAGGTCGAGAACTCCTCTCTTTAGTTCGATCCTACATCCTGATACAGGCATTACTGTGATCGAATAACCATCTTAAAGATATTGCAGTCACCTATATTGAAACTGTCCTGTTCAAGCGATTACCTTTTCATCCATTTCGTTCACCAGACAGTGAGATTACTATCACCGCTGTTACTGCAATTTGTGCAATACGAATCACTGCTCTATGTTTTGAAGTGTCACTAAATGCTCAACACGTGTGAGCGATAGCCGTTGAGGTGTTGGTTTTTCCAGTGGATTATTTCAGTGTTCCCAAAGGTCCAGCTCTCATTGAGCACACATATATCCCCCTGTCCAGTGCATTCAAATGTCGGCATCATTAGAAAGTGCATGAGTCGAGAATGTTTCGGTCATCGTTTCGCATTGCTTCACTCATCATAAAGTGCTTCTTTGTAGTTCGTGAATTCTGCCTTATACTCACGGAATCCCTCGCAGTAAGTACCTCACTACTTTTACCCCTTCTGTCAACCGACGATTATGCACCCAAGTCGAATCTCATACTTAACGTGCCGACCAATCATTCAATACTCGACAGCTCCCTTCTCCTCATCCAATTCGAATTAATCTCGCCAACTTAGAGTGGCTCAATCCTCCATAGCTGTGACATAAGGTTGCAATAGGTTGCTTTTTGTAAAACTTGCTCTTGGCAATGTGCCGAACTCGAATCCCGCCCTTAGCTTCATCGTGACCGTATTTTTCTTGATTGAGTAGGAAGCCAGTTAAGTGAAGCATATATCTCCTTAGATGGAAATGGAGTGCAGCGCTTCTATGCCCGTTTTGTGCTTTTTGTGGTGCAATGTAATCTTCCAATCGAGCTGATTTGTTGCTAATAAAGTCCAGTCAATGTTATCGACTTGCGTGGTTAAACTTTGCAAAGTTAACTGCGAGGGGTTTTATACATATTCACGTGTATATTTAAGCTTCTTCGATATATTGGCGGTTTTGAAATATTTGCACCCCATAAAGGCTTTTGATAGGATTACGCATATAAAGTCGGTGCTTTAATTGACTAAGTCTACTTGCCCACTTTGTCACTCTCGATATCAGCTGCAACTAATGGAAATGCTCGTTGGTTGGCGCGGAACGGCGCCTTAGTTGAGGAGCCGAGATGAGATAACCTCATACCCATACCTGAGTTCTTTTTTTCGAGTCCGCTATTTCTCGTTTTTCTCATCGAACTTTCTTGACCGAGTGTCGTAACTGTTGTTGGAAATTCCCTCGGACTTATCTCTTTAGCGGTATCTGTTCCCTTCGTGTCGTTTTTCTCCTTCAGTTAGCCCAATCTTCCACAAAATTCATATATGAGCGTTCACTCTCGTGCAGACAACATCGTCGAGAGTGGAAAGGTCTTCGCTCACAAATTATTTGTTGTTTATGTGGAAGCTCCTCTCGGCATCATTACGTTGGATGAAGAAGGAACCGCACACAGCGTTCCGCGTCTATCCACTTGTTCCCTATCGTTTGGATAGAAGCCGGAAGTTAATAATATCTCAAACATTCCAGTGAGATTTGTTGAAATGAGACAAGTCATTCTCGCTGTCGAAAGTTTGAAAGAGGAGAGAAAGACCGACATATTAGGGAACTACAGGGCACCTGCCTATTCCATTCATCGAGGAGATAACTGCACATAAGTCGAAGGTGGTACTAGCCTGGAGTCGAATTGCTTTCAGCGCGTATTCTGGTATGCCCTATGACTTTCTTCTGAAGAATATTGTTTAGGGTTAGTTAACAGGAGGAAGTAGATACCGAAGCACTGATTATATCAGTAAGTTTGTTGCTTCTATCGACTAATTGGTCAGTCGTTTATCGCGTTTAGGTACTCATTGTTAAAAGCATAGTGGACATTATTGGGTCACTATAACGTGGCGATGAAACGAACGGTGTGTGCCACACCACGACGTCGAGCTGCAACGTGGAGCCGTCGAAAGGTTTGCCTTTCTGTCAAGAATTCTTCAGTAGAATATAATTCGATTGAGGGAATGGGAAAACACATCAGAAAGTCGGCGCATTATGTGTTTTCATAATTCGTGCCCTCAACCTATCCGCTAGTTTAATTGTTCCGAAACAATAACACCACTTCTAATAATGTGTTTTAGTGGACTAAACACCAACGGCCAAACCTCCAAATTTCCAAATGAAGTTACGCGTTTTTATTAGCGAAACGCACTATGTCGAGGCTGTTTCTGTGTGCTTAGATGAGTATAATTGATGAATTTCTAAGGTTTATGAGCTATTCGAAGTAGAAATTGAAGGCAACCTGCTCCGAACCAAAGCAGCTTTATAACGTTGTTAGTCGAAGCCCGTTTTCTCCAATTTTTGAAGTTATGCTGGTCGAAATGATTTGTCCTCCTTATTTTCGACTGTTTCATTTCATCGTTGACCGGTTGATTGTCAAACCGTCTAGTGGTGAAATGGCCTTGGTCGAATTTGCCTGTAGACGGGAAATAAGATGATCGAGGAGGTTTAAGAAATCGGATTTCAAGGGCAAGAAGATTTGCAGCAAATAACCAAAAGATGGTTACGGCACTGAATAAGCCGTTAGGGAACTTCCAGCGGCTCTCATTTCCTAGCACAGTAACCGATATTGATTTAATGGGGCCGATTATTTGAAATGTCTTCTATAGCCCCTACATTTGCTTGTCGTTTCGAATATCTAGAGAATTGAGTGGACGATTTCAAAGGTGATCGATATCTCTCGATCGTGAACTCGAACTTAGTTTTGCTTTACTTTTAATCTGTCGTCTTGTGATGCTTTTCAGAGATGCTTGATGCATCGGGATTGATGTGCCTCTTTAAATGTCCACTATTTTAGACGGTGGAAGAGTATGATATACCAGAGGTACTGGATTTGGATGCGATATGGAAAATATACATGCTTCATAAGTCACAGTGTCCCTTGCACAGCGTACCTAACCCCAGGTATGTCTTCATATTTACAGTTTGTTTACTATAATATTTGAGAAGTAAGGGTATAAGTGGAGGAAATGCAGATGAAAATTTCGAAACACATCAGATGAGTTATTAAATAAGTTTCTTGCCTACTGATTTCACTCTGTGGGAATTATTCGTTCAGTGGTTAAGCGAAAGGATTGGCTTAAGCGGAAGGCAGTTTCCGTTACCCTTTTTTGCGCAAAGTTGGTGCCACTGCTATTTGCTTCATCGCATCACAGTCTGTGCTATGATCTCATCACCTCTTTTAAGTGAAGAAAGCGTCGTCGGCAAAAAAAAAACAATGTCCCTCTTGAATATATCCTTGTTGGAATATATCCCTATTATGTCTTCGATCAAATAAATAATTTATTTTAATGTACACCTCTTTTAAAGCAAGCGAATGTTGCTAAGCCGTCAAATATTCGTTCGTTCATAGCTTTTGAGGCTTAGAAGTGGCAAATATGGGAGATGTAATGCGTCCATTCCCACTGACTTGAGTGCCAAAATGAGAATCAGAGCACGCTGACAAGTGGCATCATGTCTTATACAGGCAGCAGAGCGAATCATTCAGATGTTAAAGAATTTTTTTGTTTCTCTCTCGCTTTCTTTATTGCTCTGTTCTGTCCTTCATTATTTTTCAGACGCCATTTTTACTCAGATGTGAATAAAGCTGTTTTTTCTGCATTCTCTTAACGGAAGTGGAATCTAAATGTTCGAGAGATTTTTTTAAGAACTAAGAATTGTCGCGACAATCCGTACTGTTTGGAGCGACTGGGGTCAGAGAAGTGGGAGAAGCTGATGCAAAAGATGGAGAAAGAAGGAAGGTCTAGTGAGAAGTCGAATAACAGGCGCGAATTGGCTAGCATGCCTTGTGGACTCGTTAACTTGGGCAATTCGTGCTACTTGAATAGCTTCCTGCAGGTGTGTTTTCTGCCTTTTCTCTTATTGGACCTCGTTTGTGACTTATCCGTTCATAAGTGCCTTGTGAAAAGGCTCTCTTACAATGTTTTTGGAACGTACTCGGAGAAATCTGACAACAATAGTCTAAATTTCGTTGTTTTTTCTTGTTTTCCGTGTATGTTACTCTCGCCGTTAATAAGTTTGACCCAGGTCTTGTCAGTTTTGATGTTTTCAGTTCGAGTGATAGCTTCACGAAATCATTCTCAGAGTCTCACAACGTCTTTGTAATTTTGTGGGTCCTTCTTTCCATTGAGAAAAGATCACTTCCTAAGTCGCTGTCCGCTTGATGAGTTGACCACAAATTGAAATGAAGTACTAGTTAGTTCATGGAATATAACAATCTTTGTGAGTGCGGTTACAACTGCGAGGAACGATCAGTATTAGCAGATATTTGGCGCTGATTGCAGTGAACAAATCGTACTTGTGGCTATTAGGAGGGGAGAAACCTTCTTCGGTTGTAATGCTTGGCAGGGTAGTTTAGTTTTCCACGTTTAATGCTCTTCCATTACTTTTCTGAGCCTTAATGTGAGTTTTGATAATTCAAGCATTGCTAGCTTGCCGCTTATTTTCGAAAGAGGTAAAATTAAGTGCAAAGCAGTAATCGATACAGCGACCTCACTATTTAGGAGGCAAGGGGAAGGTTTGTTTGTTCCATTGTTCAATTTATCGCGACGGCTATCTTTTCGCAGCACTTCTGCCGCCTGAAAGATTTGATGTTACCCTTCACCTCATTAAATTGAACAGTTGCAGTTTGATCTGGCTAGATTTCTTCTCGGACTCACTTTTTTTTCAGATATTCTTTAGTGATCCGGTGTTCCGTCGATGTATTTACGATTGGCGTCCAGTAAAGAATTTCGTGAAGCCGGAATGCGAGAAGATCAACGTCGAGGAGCTTATGCTTTGTTTGCAGAAGCTATTCGTTACGCTCCAAATAACGCCTTATGTGTGTGGTTTTGCTCTTCGGCAAATTTATTTATGCACGATGAATTGCTTATGAAGTTTAACGGATACAATATGGGTCATTGAGTAATTTGCTATAAAATTGATACGCGCTGGGAAAGTTGAGAAAGAAATAGAGCCGTGTACAGAGTTGTGTCGATTTTCATCTTCTTTGGTTTCGTTCTTTGCGCCTTTCATTTCGTAGAAAACGTTCTCTTATGATGAGTGTTGAAATTAGCGATGCACTATTCTGCTTATTTGACGGTTTTTTGCAACTTATGCGATGGAAACCGACAAATCTCGAGAACGAAACCGACATAACTCATATCGCATCAACTCATCTGAGCGCTTTTGGACAGCATTACAATGAGAAGTCATAACTTTTGTGGTCGCTTATATCTCCGTCCACTGGCATGCAGCCGTTTCTACTCTCAACAGATTTTTAATCCCGTCACGTTTTTTTCTACTAGTAACCTCTTCGAACGATTTATTATTGTCTACTTTCCAGGAAGATACAAGTGCGGAGGCATTGGCTAGCCTTCTGAAATTAGATGATGAGCAGCATGACGCCCTCGAATTCCAGATTCTTCTTTTCGGAAAGATGGAGAAGCTCTTGAGCTATCGAGAGGAGTGGAAAGATGTAAAGAACGCAATTATGAATCGTTTCAAGGTAGGATAAGTGACACCTTTGGAAGTGGATTGTTTACGTGTGCGTTTTGAGTGCTGTTATATTGGTAATGGTGTGCTGAGTGGACAGAATAATTGCCGTGTAAGTAAGAGCTGCCATTAATTTCGCACATATAATGGGATCTCGATTTTTTAAGATTATTGGGGGAATGGCGAAGAGAATGAAAAGAAAAGAAAACATTTGTTGTTTCCTTCAGGACTTTTATTTTATTTCTCATAGCTTTATACACTTTGCGTTGACTGAATTTCACTTTTTTTAAGCAACAAACTTTGTCCACTCGATTTCGAGCATCCGATTGCCACTTTGTATGTGGACTAACCGAGTTTAAACGGACTAATTGACACAGAGTCAAGAACCCGAGTTGACGGGGAGAATCAGTCCTGTTGATATGGGCTGATTCTCATAGTAAACTCGGCCTCTTGAAGGAAGAGCCATTTTTACCATTTATCTGTTGATTTTTTGTGTGAAAGAGCATTCTTTCTCCTTTTTTGCGGTTGCAGACTCAAGACCATTCAATGAGAGGGACGAAAAATCGTGATTTACCAAAGTTGAGCAAAGGAAGGAGCTGCTAAGAGTCAAATGACCTGTCGTGGTTTCATCGTCCATAAAGCATTAAAATCTTTAAAGCGTAAGCGGAGGAGAGTGTTCACGCCAGAATTTCACTTGCTGATTTTTTTGATGCTCTTTTTACCTTTTTCGAGACCATTGATGAGCCCCGATCTTTTTCAGTCTGCACCAAGCGAAAGGGAAGCTTTTGATGCAGCAAATGCGACTCTCCTCCCTACTACCTCATTTTTTGATACGCCTAATTTATCCCTAAAAATATGTCAGCATGCGATTATCTTCATGTAAAAATGGTATTTCAGGGCGTTATAACTCAGACAATTTCGTGCAAAAAGTGTGGGATGGTTCGTGTTTCCGAGTTGCCGTTTAACCCACTTTACTTGGTCATCGACAAGGTCAAATCCCTCTCGAAGGCAATTGAGACCTGTTTCTCGCCCGAGGAGTTCGTTTTTGTTTGCTTGTTCATGAAACATTAACTACCGAAGAAGAGAACGTTCGTGGCCCATCTCTCACTGACTCCACCCACGGGAAACGCATTAAGCGTTGCTTATTTCTCAGTTTTGTAAAAGAGGAAGCACTGGAAAGTACTTTATGTGTTGATCTTTGTAAAGTAAATATTCCACTGCACGTGTTGCTTTGTATAAATGTTCATTCAATATGTCAAATGCGGTGTACTCACTTTTAATCTTAAGGTTGTGAGTCTTCTTTGATGGTTGTGAGTCTCCTCTTTCATCGCAGTTATTTGAGACTTCGGACGAACAAATATTCGCCTCATTTGCAGGTTGTCGGACTACAGATGTGAATGTGGGGATGCGGGTTTTGCCGAGAAGTGCCTTACCGTGAAGGAACCACCACCTGTTGTAACCGTCCAGTTGAACAGGTTCACATTTGATGCGTAAGTTTCGCCAGTCTTCGATTACCTCTTTCTTATACCGTGAAGAGATTGCTTTGGCTTATCGGAGCGACGCAGGTGCGGTTAGTATTTGCGGACTGCCCTCATTGTGATGCAGTAGCAATAATTTTTGACTGAAATTTTGGTGCCCCATTGACCTCATTAAATCCCTCCTCTATATGGTTCGCATTTAGGGTACATGAAATGATCGTACTTATTTATGTTGCTTTCAGAGCAGGTCGCAAGAAGAAAGTACAATCAGCGTTGCAGTATCCACGTGTTCTCGAGATATGTGGCGTCACATACGACATCTGCGCGGTCATGATCCATGAAGGACCGAATGCAGATAGTGGGCATTACTATGATCTGATTAAGCATCCCGTTTCGGGACAATGGTTCACTTATAATGATGCGGTAAGTTTCATTTTTTCTTTTATCAGCGATATTCATATCAGCTCATAAAGGAAAACATCGTAATTTGGAAGAGATTTGCTGTGTTATTGCTAATAAGGGGTACCCCTGGCTAGATCATCCCCACATCGGAGTTTCAAAGGATCCAGCTTGATGTATGGTCCTCGGCTTCTATTATCCATGAAAGTTCTTTGCTCTTGTGATGGGGGCGTGTTGAAAAGCAAGTGACAAGATTTAAAGGCCTAGTCGGCACGGGCTTGTACCAAATCGCAGCCGTTTGGCATCGTTCACCATTCGCTCTTTCTGGAATTTTCTGTGGAAAGTAATTGGAAGGAGAGTGAGCATCACACCACTTTCAGCAGCTTATTGAGTCTTGTTCTGCAGCATTTCTCGTTGGCTTTGCGCGTGGAGTAGCCTTGAACAGTCATGATTATGCGGTAAATGATATGTCGTAAAAACCTGAATTGTTTAAGCGTGTCATCCCGTCAGTGGCCCCTGGAGTATCTACCGAGAAGGATCGGATCTCGAAAGTAACTCCAGATATGAAGGGGTGCTATGCGCTCGTTTACAGACGTCGAAGTGAGGCTGATGAACAAGTCCCTGAAGTGCCCGAGCATATCGAAGAAATAGTCGCTCTGAAGGCAGTCGTTCAAGTTTTTTGTAACTGATAATAGTGATACTAATAGAAATGGAATAGAGGTATCGAATTCTATGAGATTGCATCGAAATATTCGTCGCCTTTAGCTTTTTTGCGAATTTTTGAAATGCAATGACGACGTCAGTTTTGTGCGTGTACGTGTCTGCGAGTCCATATTCGGTCCATCGGCAGCATTTGCTGAATATAATCAGCCACCATAACTCGACGGTTTTTAACATTATAAATACAAGTTGCCGACACTTAAAGATAGGAGAGAATTTGCAAATGTGGTGCTTTCTGCTGTCGACAGAGATGCATTGCAGAGATGAGTTTCCCTCCGCAAATTTTTAGAACCCATTGCTTTTTCAAAGAAATATTCCTTACTATGCGCTTTTCCATTGTCTCCATTAAAACATTGCTCAGTTAATTGAGCTGAAATGCGATATTATACTTTAGCGCATTTCTCCTCTTATGCTCGTTAAAGTTGCATCGAGAATGCAGTGAGGTATCCTCGTTGTGCACACAGTCGAAAACCTCAAAGGTGCATGAAATTAGCAAATTTATAACTCTTATAGAATCAAGCAACCATCAATAACTTTTTGTAGTATTGTCAAGATCTCTGAGGTGTTGATAAGTCAATGAGAGGTATATTTTTGATTGGAGATGGCAGGAAGGGGAATAATTTAAGCGGCGGAGATGTAAATAGATAGCTGCTATGCTCATGTGAGATATAAAAGCATGATCCATACTGAACAGAACATTGCGTGTTAGTCAATGAGGTGCATGGTTGCAGTTGGAGGAGGAGTTTTTGGCACAGACGAGTGCAACGACCGAATCACAACAGAGATGGGCTAATGTGGTGAGGGAACATCACGAGCGGATGAAACAGTTCTGGTCCGCTCTTCAGGTTTGCATTTCATAAATTTCATAGCGGTATTTCATTAAGTAAGGTAGCCAGCAACGATGAAAGGGAGAATTGTTATGGTCACTGTTTGAAAGAATTCCACATGGTCCATCGAAGGTTTTTCGTGAATTTCGCTGAAGCACTATGACTTTTTCGTTTGCAGTATTCTCAATAATTTTCACCTCAAAACGTTGCGCCACTGCACGGCGCTACTTGAATGCACTTAAAAGTAGAGCAGTGTAGAGTGATCCTTCTCGGTGGCCATTTTCGATGTCCACGTTTAGGAATGGGGTCGAATTGATCTAGTGGCATATACATCTCTCAAAGGAAGTACCGTGCTCATTTTGGAGAAATATTGTTGCAGCTAAATTCCTTTCGGATTAACGGGCATGCTTCATGGAAGATATTCCAATCTGTCAGCATTTTGCCTATCAGATCAGCTATTACGGCAATTTTATCAGCATTGGTTTATTCTGAAATAGAATCACATCACAGATCACTTTTGAAATAGTTTCTCATTGCTAGAATATCCCGTTTAAGCTTATGCATTAAATATAAAGAAAAATCACAGCCTCACAATCACTGAACACATCTTCAGTTAAACGTTTCTTGTGTGCCGTTTCTAGTTGCTAATAATTCTAGCCGAGTGGGAGCTTTGATCTAATGAAGTTTGAATGATTGGCGGCTGGGGGAGTTGAGCTTTATAACTTTGCGCTTTCAAATATGTTCACATTGTTTTCATTCTATATTCAATCCAGGCAGCTATCCCACACATTATCCTATAGCTGCTGCCGTCGTTTTGCATTGCTGACAGTTCTGCCTGAAACCGAAATGCGATGAAGCACGTTCGTTCATTGTGTTATAGTTTGTTTTAACGGACTTCTGATGATGACGAAATTTGTGACGTTTATGTGTACCACTAAAGAGGAGGAGGGAGATGTTTGGCTCATTAAGCCAAATAATTCTGTTCGAATTGTAACACGCCTAGCACTAAAGAACGACGAAATTGTGTGGATCCGAGTATTTCAGGTTTGAAATAAGCCTAACGCTGCGCATTTCTAACCCTCCATTAAGCTGTTAAATTCCTTTCATTGGCGTTCTGTATTCAATGTTAAGGCTATCTAGGCAGTTGAAGCTCGTCCACCGTTCATCTTAACTTAAATCCAGGAATACGGTGTACAACTTTATGCGTTTCCTGTCTGTAATCGGCATCGCGTAGTATTTTATCTATTATTAATCTTTTTAACGCTAAGCAGAGGTGGAGGAAAGAGGAATTGAAGCAGAAAGTGAGGTGGTACGGAACAAAAGAGCGATCCCGAGGATTGAGCTGAGCTTTTCCAGATCAAAAATGGTCCATCGATGATGAAGCACCCGGAGGAGATGGTCTTTTTGCCGACGAAGCTGTTAAGCGATGTGCAACTGAGTGAATTCGAGGCAGTCGCTGAAAAGAAAGAGGAGTCAGAGGTTTGCCTGAGTTCATCCTTCCTTCCTCCCGTCGAAGGTCCTGCATAGGGGTTCTGCTCGGCTTCCTTCGCGCTTATGATGTCTTGCATTGTGCTGCTAACAACAACACTAAAATTGAAATAAAGTACGATAGATTTTTCTTTTACAGCTTTTGAATTATTCTCTCATGCCAGCAATTTTCTTATTGAAGTCTCTCAGAAAATCTTATTCTTTGCTAGCTTTGCTTTGATTGAAACGAGAGGTTTGAAGAGAGGGTCTTTTGCAGATTTCATTGCCACAGCCATTACCCAGTCTTTACTGATAACAATTAGCCAGGGCGTCATTTGTATCAGTGCTGGTTAGGCAGCTTGCTTTCTATAGGAAATGGTGAAAGGGAAACGTAGTCATCTCAGTTGATAAAACAGATGACTTTCCAGTTTTTGATGGTTGATCAGGTCACTTCGTTTTCCGCTCGTTTCGCAGAATAACAGTAGTGGTGTCTATGAGCTTACAAACGCCTTCATTCTCCTCTCTCGTTCAATGGTCCCATCGGTTTTTGAGGCAACAAACTTTCCATACTTTCCTTAAATAATTACCACTGTTTATAGCCAGTGAAGAAGAAAGCGAAAGATATGGACGGGAAAGAGGCCGAGGAAATTGGAACGGTCGATGAGGCTGCACTCTATAAGGTTTGGGCTTTCTTTATGACCTTTTTAATGAGGTAGGAGAGGTGATATGAGAACATTCAATGCCTCATTTTCCTCCTTTAACCGCTTATTAATTGGCGTTGCTCAGCGAAAAAGAAGGTGTGCTTGGTTAAGGTGAAAAGAGGCATTGAACGAGCCGGATTATTTTGCAAAGAATTTGCGGTCCCACCGACATTAAACGGACGTGTAATTACGCTCATAACGCATTGTAATCGGTCGTCGTTTGATATCAAGAAGAAAATCGTGGCGAAAAGTGTGTAAAAGAATCATTCAGCTTTATGATTCTTCGAAAAAGTGTTTTTCATGGATTCTGATATATATCGCCTTTTATGGGATCTGCAGCGTGGCTTTTTAATAATCCCCATCAGTTTTACATGGAGTCCGTCACTTCATAGTAATATTTTGCTTAAATACAACGATTAAGGTTATTGTTTCTCAGAAATGGGCGGAAGCCTTTGGTTTGCTCAATTCGAGAACGGAGAGAGAGTGTCTGTCCTCATGCCAAAAGACCGACCTACATATTGCCCGATGGCTGCCATTATGTCACGTGCTGTTTGCCATGCGAGCATAGATAGGAGCAGCCAGTAAATAGAAGACGTTGTCCCTGCTGGCGATCTAAAGTGTTCTGTGTCGCCAATGAAAGTGTCCTCTTGTTGGCCGATGTCTGCTTTATGAACCATTGCGAATTAAGGCGAACGCTGTTGCCTCGAGCTCATATAGTCTATGCAGTCATGGGCGTATCTCCTTGGAGAGCGTACGTGGAGGTGTGCTAAAGGCAGTCAACAAAGATGCCGCTGAACAGTTGTTGAAGCGCTACTGTGTTCAGGTAGCTTCATCTTCCGGTGATTCACAGCAGAGCGATTTGAAGAATGGGTAAGTCGGTATTTTTGCGGTTTAGCGTGATCGGATTGTAACATTGAAGCGAAATATGATTGAGAGTCTCAATGTGTTGATCGAAGACTTGTTCCAAAACCTCTCTAGGCTAAACCCGCAAGAGATGCTGAGCACTTGAAAGTTTATATATGCTGTTCATTGATAATGTGGCAAAGGTTGAAACCTTTGTGATTGTATTATCCAATCTGCAGGTAAGTTTGCGGCCTTTTTTGACTAGATTTGCTTACGGGAATGCCCTTTCCATCCATTTTCCCTCGTTGATGTCAGCTACCCGTTCGTCGTTCTTTGTCTTTTTTTCTCTCGGTACCATCCACGAAAAGCTTGCTTTCCATCCAACTATGAGATAGTGGACGATATTAAGGTTTTTTTCGTATATTATACTTTATTATTTTTATAGCACGGACATATGTGTGGAATGTATAGAAGATTTGAAGAGGGAAAGCGAATTCGCGGCGACAGTTGAGGCAAAAGAAAAGTTGGCAAGGCAGCTGCTTAGGGAGAAGGCAAAAAGGTAGGCAGTCTTTCATTGCTGATCTGTGGAGGTGTCGTTGTGGATAATTTGACACAGTAGCCTATATTTTATTAATTTATTTACTACTTTCCTGTATTGCTCTTGAATATATGTTGAACAGAACCCATTCGTTCCAGTTATGAAAACCTTAAAAAGTCGTTTCTCTTATATGGGATGGTTCCACTCGCCGTAGAAGGTCGTTTCTCATCCGCCAGCAGAATCTCATTGAATCGAGAATTGGTGATCCTTACTGTTGTTAACGGGAAGTGTGGAAGTTATTTAGATGGCGAAGCTTAACTAAATATATCGAGCGTGGAGAAATTAAATATCATTACTATATGTCATTTTCTTGAACTTTAGCATTGATAGAAAATCTATCATCAATAAATGGCTTTCATATTCACTTTAGAAAAATAGAATACTTCAGACTTCAGGTTGAGGAAATACGGTTTTTAATTCTTGAGCGTCCTTTGAGCCGGTTTAGTGGAAGGCAAAATGAGGAGAGTAAAATTGAAAGGAGCAACAAATATGAAGTGTTGAGATGAGCAAATATATGAGGATACAGACGATATCTTTGAGAGTGAAATCCTGTTTGGTAGCTATGTATTGAACATTGTTCTAGCCGACCTGCTTGATGTGTTCGCATTACTTCACTCTCTCTGCAGCGCTCACTGTTGCAAGTCTGAACTCAGGGGATCTTCTTCAATGATATTTTTAAGAACGAAAAACGTTCAGCTGCAGCCAGTAATGAATTTTTATTCATTTGCAGGTATTACCACTCAGATGATTGCTACTGGGTGTCAGTTCGCAGTTTACAGCAGTACCGCAAGTTCGCAGTTCGCGCAAGGGAGCAACGGAAGAAGCCTGCTCTTGAATGTGTTGAGATCAGCTTCACTGGCCCAGAAGGTGCCGACGCAGAACTCAAGGTTTCTTGTTATTCGGTCGCACACTTAGTGAAAGTTATCGTTCGGTGCAGGTAAATGGGATCAGCAGTCGTTAATTTGGTCATATTAATTTGGCCTGATCGGCAGCAATTACATCTTACAGACATTGCCACCTTTGATGTGCATTGTTCAAGATTCGGTGAGAAAATCTGATGATTCCAAAAGCGGAAATGTGGAGGGGAAAAATTCGTGCTTCCAAAATTCGACTTAATATGCACCTGTCTGACCCTTATTGGTTAAAATGATTTTTCTCTAAGTTTTTGATCCTCGAGGTTCTCCAGATACTTCGATATTTGAAGCGCTGGAAAACGTGGTTGTTCCATTTGCAAGGTGCTTTGCTTTTGCAGCCACTCTTCAAATTTTTAAACGCTTTCCCTCTCTCTCGAAGTGGTCTGCTGGTTGATGGCAATAGCGTTTTAACCTTAAGCGGATTTGGTTTGCAGCGCGATACGGAGATGGTATCGGAATGCAATACGTCGACATCTGAACTTGAACAGAAGATGGATTCCGATGTTGAGATGGTGAAAAAATTCGATGAATTTGGTCTTCCAGATATGAGTGCTTATGATTTTTCTTAGATGCTTGCAGGAATTGATTTTCTAGTTATTGCAACGAACAAGCTTTTGCTCTTCCCAGTGTTTTCTAGAAATTCGATTCCCAGTTCAGTGTCATTTGTTTCGTTCGGATAGGTCTCCATGAAAAGTGACGTTGCGGATTTGGGCGGTCCATCAGCTTCTGTTTCTCGATTTTTACCTCCGCAGTTCTTCTTCCTGTTCGTTTTGGCGACTAAGGCGATGAAGAAAAATCTCGGCATTTTCCTAAACTCGTTTGGTTAGATTTTTTTCGAGATTGAGCTATATGTGCTTGCTGAGTTCATCTCGAAGCCGTCCTTTCATTCGTATTAATGAGTGGAGAAAGGCTGAAGAAGCTTCAGTGGCCAACAAGCCTTCTTTTGCCGTTTTTCGGAGAGCAATGAAGGTGCAAAAATATGCACCGAATATAGTGTTAAGGGGTGAGTATTAATAGAACTCCTTCACTCTGAGTGGAAGCGATCTTTTTGTTAAGACGTTAATTTTGATATTGCGCTTTATTGCATTAGTAAAAGTTGCGCAAGTTAAAAAAAAGCCCACTGAAGATCTGTGGGGCAGAGTTGCTCTGACGCGTCGAGTGCTGCGAAAGTATTTGGGGCAAGAGTATCAGAACGGTTAATTTTTTTTCGGATCAGCGATTCGATCCATCTATTGTGAGCAAGATCCACTTGGCTCTTCTGCAAACCGTTGATAACTTTTTTGCTCTTAAGGATTCATTCACAAGTGGTACGAAGGAGGAGCCGGAGTCGGAGTGTGCTGCTGCATCGGAGGTAAGCGACGCAGCGTTACCTACTGATAAAGCGTTGTCTCGTTCAGCAGATGAGGTAGTTTTTGATGAGCTTCTTTCCATAATTTTCAAACATAAGCGGCTGCTTCGTTCTTATTACTTCATCCTAAGTTCTTTAAACATCGAGAGTCGACGCAGGGCTCGGCTATTTTCGATGGTTTCTGCGAGAATTATTGATTGCATTTCTCTATTTCATGATAACCCGCCCAAGAGAGTGAGGAAAGGTATATCAAAGATGCGATATTGTGGATTTCTCTCGGCAACCTGCTTTGCGTCATTATGTGCTTAAAAAGTCATTCATACCGTTCCGAATACTCGATCTCGTCGTCTTTCCGTTGTACCTCTCCACTTGAAGGCAGACTTTTTTGTGCGCTTCTTTAGTTGAGGATTGGGGTGGAGGGTGTTCCAGATATGGGGGATGGAGCGGGAGATCCATAAAGTAAACGTGGATTTGCCAGCGAGGCATTCCGATCATCTCATTCGTTCTCATCAACAAAAGTTTGCGTTTGTGCACATTCAAGTGACGGAGACTGTGCTCAATTAAAGCAAGAGAGATTTATTTGCAGACAATACCAACTACTCCGACTGTGTCATCCTCGAAAAAATCCAACAGTCATCTCGAGGACAACAACGTTAGCATTAAGAAGAGAAGGGTTGAGCCAGATCTGATTAAGGTAAGACCTTTCACGGTAGTTTCGTTGTTTATGTTTATGCTGATCATGAGCCGGTCTAAGAGGAAGGGGGAGAGGGGTTTATTTTGAAAAATCTTTTGGGAAGATTTAAGCGGCCTCAACTGAAGACCTAGAATATTCTTATACCTAAAGACAATTTTTGTTGCTACAGCTGTATCCTCTTATCCTGCATTGAATTATTGAATGATCAGGTAATCAAGTATCAACAGGAGCACTGTATCTGAAAATTTGCTCGAAAAGAGTTGAACGTATTGGAGATTCATAAAATAGAGGCAGATTTGTCAGCGATGCATGCTGATGGGATCTTTCGTTCTTTCTTCTCTATGGGCGTTTTGTTTTTTTCATAAAATGAACTTTTCGTTGAAGATTTTGTATATCTGTCGAAGATATGAATTTCAAAAGATCATAAAGAGCAGAGGAGTGAGTGATTCGCAGGAGGGCAGAGCGGATCCGAATTATTCGCCTGTCTTTGCCCGGTTTTCGTTCACTTGCAGATTCGTCATTCTCTTTGACCGTTAGTTTCGATTGGTGACGGGGAAACGAAGGGTGAATGTTGGTGACCAGCATTTGTCTAATTTACCTAACAAGACTGTGAATGGATCGGCTAATCAGTTTTTGAAAAACGACTTTCCACGAAATTATATCCTTGTAGCTTTTCAAGGGTCATTTTTAAAATCGTTTGCAATTCTTTAAGTTCAGAAATCCGCTGCACCTTCAGAGTCGTCCATCAAATCTGTTGGAGAGTCGCAACTGGGAAAAAATTCATCGATGTATTCCTTATGGTGTTTTGCGTCTGTGACATCTTTGATGTTTTCTGTGACGTCCGATTTAAGTTTTTTATGCAAGCAAAAGAATCCCGAACTCAGAAATTATGGAAGAGTGCAAAGTTAAGATAATGGACAGTTGTAAAATCCGAGCAAAGCGAGTTTCGGTCCCACCACACAGTGCACTTGTTGCGTCAGTGGGTTATTGCCACCACGTTCTTGACTTTTCGAAGATTGGAGCCTATTGTTACGAGTGAAGAATTGCTTATGATGCAGGTGATACAGGTATTCCTGGATAGTCGTATACATTCGAATCAAATAAGAAAACGTACATTTCATTGGACTTTCTCCACTGTCTTGTTTCATAAACTAGCACGTCTTTCTTATTTTCTCGCCATTAAAACGATCATAGGTTTAGACATTTCCACATGAGCAAATCCTCATTTCAGGATTTCTTTCTGTTGCTAGAACCGGTGGCTGGAAACTTGAAAGATCCCTGTTCACAGAGTTTTTTCGTCACGATGTTTTCTTCGGGATGTTAGGTTTTATAGCAAACCGTATTTGGTTATTGGTGTTGTTAAGAGATGTGAAGTGCCAAAAGCCGACAATATCGATGGAACCGTATTGCATGAAGATCATGAACGAAGCGTCAGCATTGCCATGGAGAAAGGTTCTGTTCATTTTCGTGCATCTTCTGCAACTCACTTCAGATACCCATTTTTATTGCCTTGACATGTGTTGTGTTTATATCCGTTCCTCGATCTGTTCTATGCCCTCTCCGCAGTCATATTCCTTGTGCCGGTGGAATATCGTAGCTTTGAACCACATCATAGGATCGTAGCCTCGCATAGCCGAATTGAATTCCAGGCATGAAATATCCTCCTCAATTTTCGCTGAACTAAACCTTAGGTAGTTTGGAAGCGCTTTAATGCTTGCTGCATTATTTAAGATATTGATGAAGTTCCTATTTTGATGAGATAAAGAATGAGATGCTTTGTGTACCCACTACTCCTCTTCCTCGTCCCCCTCCTCCGCTTTTTCCCGTTTTTGTTTGCAAGTATGAATTACTGCAAGAGATCGCAGTTTGAAACATTTTCGTTTTTCTTTTAGTTGATTACATGCCAGTAAGCGAACAAGAAAATTCATCGATAAATGTGTCAAGTGATCTTAGCGGTCGTAGTAACGGCGAGTTAGGTGTCAGCGATTGTGGAGGCAGCTCGCCGAGTCTGCCCAGCAGTGCCGTTGGCAAACACGCTAACCCCTGCGAATGCATGGAGATCGATGGGGTATGATATTTGCATTTGTTGATTAGTGTTTGACACATTTCCGTCGTTTCTCCTTTTCTCTTTATAACTTCATCAGATAACTAAGAAGCTTCCTAAAAAATTATGAATAATGGACGAAATCAATTTGCGCTATTTTCTTGACGGTATTCAAATTTTCTTTTTACTACGATTACACATTACACGTTGAATATTCTTATAAATTGCCGTAAAGCTGCAGTACGTTTTCATTATTAGCATAATATGAGCTTGTAATTGGTAAGTAGGATCGATGAGAGTCCAATTTCCAGGAGGTAGAAAACGGAGTGGATGTAGATGAGGAGGCCGCTTCATTTTGTTCAAGACCCAAATCAAGGTCAACTCGAGATGATGCTGAAGATGAGGCAAGTGAGCGCAGCGATGAAGCAGATGAGCGCAAACCGGTACTGTTCAATGGAGAGCTGAAGTGCAAGCACGGTTCGGTATTTCGTTTAGGGATTTTCATAGTATTGCCTTCGGATATGAAATATTTACGTTCTTACAGGTTGGGGAGCGATTGTTCATTGGCACTCTGTTGAGAAAGTTGTGAGTGACCAACGCTGGATGGAAGGGTGCGATGCCAATGATAAAGCTTACAGCACTCTTTGATTTGCTTATGTATTTCGAAATTTATTCGTCGCACATATTCACGGGACCGAACATAAGGACTGTTTGATTGTGCACGTGCAGTTGCACGAAAATAGCTTTGCGTTTGAAAGCAGATTTTGATAGGGCTTTCTGAAGGTTAATTTTTAAAGGTAAATTTGATTACGAATCATCGGCTACGAACAGTAAACGCGTTGTGGTCGATGCGAATGAATGGCAAACACTTGTTGAGGGAATGTTCGATAGCGATCAAGTGTTCACGTTGAATACCGACCAGCCGCCGTGTACCGAGTGTGAGCTCATCTATAATGTGTGTTTTTTATTTGCTTTTGTGTGTTGAATATTTCTGAGATGTCTTTATTCTCCGATAGATCCGTTTGCTGACATTTTTTGAGCTTTATGAATTGACCGCTGTATTTCTTATTGGATTAGAGTAATGTCAGGAATTGATAGCTTATTGGTTGTTACCATACAAAATGCGCAGTTTTATTTGCAGGTAGGACGGTTCAGTCAGCGAAAACGTCGTGAATTGTTTTGAGAATGCAGATTTGTTTAAAAGATTGACTAATTGCGACTGACGGTAAAGTAAATAAGCAGAGAGATGACGCTTAGGGATGCATGGACGAAAAGCAAAGTTATTTCAAGCAGTTTGTTGTCGAAATGTTTAATTCTGTCTAATACGTGTTGCAAATTTGTTCACCAAAGCGCGTGGATATGTTATGATTGGTAGTTCCGATTGTGAAGCATTGAAGTTAGACATATGGGTGTGAGTCGCGTCATAGAGCTATCTTGGATATCGCATCCACATTGGCTCATCCACAATTTCGTGAGAAGCTCCAAATATTCCGACAGTGAAAAGATTCCCAGTGCATTTTGCATCAATTGAATTTTTATGTGTGTCTCTTTCTCTCCCTTCCCTCCCCACCCCAAAAAAGACCAATTTTGGAGAGGAATCTGAAGAAATGGTCGAATCATTCAAAATCTGAAGATATCATTTTGCGTATTTTGCTTTCTCTTAACTCGCTCGTTACAGTGCTATATTTTTTTATATTGTTGCAAAATTGTGCTTTTGCGAAGAGTTCAACGGATGATTAGAAATTACGAGTTATTTTCACTCTGTAATTATGGGTTACTTTCGTTTCAGAAAAGGGAATCTGAATCTGTGAGTGAAAGTGATGAATACCTCGTCGTTGCAAGTAGATGAGAATATGCAAGCCGTTTTTTTGAAGATGAAGGAATTATTGTGATAAAAACGCGAAGTTGCGAATTATTCTTCTTCTTGAGGGCATTGTCAAAGGGAGGTACCCAGCCGTTGTAAATTCTTTTTGCTCGTTCAACCTTTGCTGTAGCAGTGTCTTCTCGAGCTCAATTCGCTATTGTTTTATCGTTGATTTAGTGCAAGCGAACAGATCGCGAGGGTCAGCAGCGTCGTGTGCAGGAAATTCGCGTTGCAATCGGGGAACTGATTCGAAACATAGAGCGGAGGAGGAGAGGGCCTCCAACTGGCGAGCAAGTCTACTCGAGGGTTGTTTGCGGCACCTTTCTCAAAAATATGCTCTCACGATTCAAGTAAGCTTCATGAAGGCTTAAATATAGCGCACAAATATGTTGTGCGGTGGAATGCTAAATATTTGCATATTCCAACTGTTCATTATACTTATATGTTTTCATATGAAACGTTTAGTTGTGAACTCGAAAGGTTTGGTAGAACTGATTGGATAAATTTAGGTGGGATCGTGACTGCTTAGTGAAGTATTAGTATTTCTCTGAAAAGTGTCAACAACGTTTTCATTTGCCTATAAAATTGCTTATATTCATGACTTGGCAATGTTTTTTTATCTTGTCCTATATTTCTCAGACCTTTTGGTGCCCTATATCTGACTTTTAGTAGACGAATCATATAGTATGGTGCGGGTTTCTGTTGAATCGATTTAATAATACTTTCAAGAAGATTTCCAACTAACTTCTTTCCTACTCGTTAGGTATATATCTCTTGCATCGTCGTATCAAACAAAAATTGTTCCCATCGACAGTCTTCAGATACACATTCGTGCTTTTGATGATTTTCACCACTTTCAGGTCGGGAACAACACGCAGCGTAAACACTCCGGACATTTGCCAGGAATGTATTCTTTGTGATGAACATCGACTGCCTTGTGTCCCGCTGAGTCCTGATAGTCTCGTATGTTTCCATTTGTTCTCTTACTCTCTCAAATTCGTGACGATGAGAGATGAAGAAAGGGGAGGAGCGCTTTAGCCAAAGACCGATAATTTCCAACAGTTATTTGTACCGATTATAGTTGGCACTTATTCACTTTTCATCTTCCATCTGTATGGGATTTGTTAAAAGTTTGGCTGTGAGGCTTCTTGAAGGAGTCACTGAATTGCCAGTAGCGAACATGTCGTTGCGGTCAGTAAATACGTTGTTGCGTATTTGACTGGGAACAAAAGTTACGTTGAAAAAGTTTCCTCACCGGGCTGTCTGATGCTTCTGAACGATAGAAAAGATTATAGCTGTGGTTTTGTTCTGCTTTGTCGTCGGAAGATTATTTTGCAGAATATTAGGCATTTATGTGCGTTAAATCAAATGTACTTCGTGCGTTTTAGTGATGCGGTGTTGTTAAGATTGCAGGGCATCAATGGTGAGTTTATTTTTGAAGAGACGCTTCATTTGAAGAAATTATTTTGAACGATTGTGTGATAACGAGATAAGAATATCATAAGTAAATACAAAAAGCAGTATATCCAATGAAAGAAAAGTCTGTGAGGAGACGAGATGTCATTTGCGCTGTTTACAAGCCGATCTCCGTCACAGTCGATGTGCATTTGTATGATGGTATTGGCAACTTTGGATCAGTTGAACTATTTCAGCTTGTGAGGTTTGAGTCTGCACTTGGATTGATAAAAGTTATGATGAATTGGAATGGTGAGGATTTGAGAGTTTTGAGGGCAGAAATCTTTGGAATATCGGCTTTCTGGATGTGAATACTCTCGAGTTTTTAACCTTTCACTGTGGGCAGAAAAAGCCTTCCATTGCCTTTATTTGCGAGGGAAACGTGTTGAAGATGTTTAAGGCGGTGCCGGTAACGTTGGAGGAATGGGAAAAAATAGTTGCGACTTTGCAACCAAACGAGAGGAACGTCTTTGAAATTACGCTAAATAATGGTGAGTTTTGAATTGTGGTGAATAATGGTTGGGAATCTGTGATGAGTAGGCAATGGTGCGTAAATTAATTCCACTGAAGTTGTTTTTTAGTTCTGCCTACTGATCTGATAATTAAACGGTCGAATAAATTCTAATAAACTCTGTGAGCTGATTTTTGAGAGGTCTATATTAGAAGTGATAGGATGATGCACACAGAGTGTTTTTGAGGGTGTGGGAATGGTGTTGGCGAACACTTGCTTGTTACGACTTCACTCTGTTCTTACTCGTCGTTGCATTGCCCTCTCTATCATTTTGTTATTTTTCCATTTTTGATGATAATTATTATTGTAATCATATTTTAGGTTCCGATGCGTAGTTTTATTTTTGCCTTAGTTTTTTTAGAGATTATCAGTAGTTTCTTCTGTTCGGGGAAGGGGATGAGGAATGATTTATTAGCGCAGAGTTGTAGGTGAGGCAAATCTAGTGGAATAAGCGATCGGATTTTAATTAAAGAAGAGATGTGTTCTTATTGCTACTACTATAAACAGATCCATTTAAAGTGTATAAAGGGAGTGAAATGTGGAAGGCGGATTACTGAAGCGGCTTTCCTGCTCAGCAGATCACTACTTGCAGGGCTTTATGAACTATTTTGTCAGCCTTGTTTCGAACGGCAGCGTCAACAAGAAGATCTCAAACGTTTCATTTTCAAAGCGGCGGAGATTTTTGTTAAATTGGTTCGTTTTTTATTTCTTTCTCACGAGAAGAATCCACTTTATATGTCCACGCAAGTTTTTGGGAATGTTGTCATCTACGAGCAATTTTTTTGTTTTACCTGGGCATAGAAATGAGAAATGCTGCTGATAAAGTGTAGAAGCAGTTGACTTAATAAACGATTGGTTAGTCAGCCCTCAGTGTCGACGTTTTTTCTTATTTTACGATAAGCAAAGCCGTTGCGCGGAAAATTGGGAATTGTTTGATAAGGTCGCACATCACCGAATTCTGGAAATTCTGCAACAAAACCGAGCAAAAAATGCTGCAATGGAGAGGATGATGATGGATTGCTTCTTGTTTTATAACTTAAAATATGGAGCATGGAAATGCTTATAGAACTTCAGTTGGAAGCATATCAATAACTGCATCTATACCCAATAAACAAAACGTCTTTATTAATAAAATACCCGAGAGGGAAGCAAAATCGGAGATGGAGACCCAGGAGCGTGTTCCAAACTGGAATTACCTCTACTTTTCGTCGCGGGCAATTCTTGTTCGCCGTATCCCAGTTCATACTGTCCGTTTATTTCTAAATTGAGTGTCTGAAGGAATTATTTTAAAGTGTTTCATTTGATATTTCTCATGTTATTATGTTTTAAATTTCATGCTTCACGAACATGTTTATCATATACGGTAGTGTTATTGACTGAAATAGTTTGACCTCGAGAACTCAAAATAAACGATAATCATCAGAGAGTGTGTTGGACAAACGCTACTCGTTCTTCTAGCCTTATTCGCAACATGATTATATTTCGAGTGTGACCGCATGTTTTAGAATGTAGCCGATGAAAATGTGGTACCAAATTTTTCACAGTAGAGACTAACAAGTCATCCACTGATCATTCAGTCTTCCACCTTCCAACTCCGAATTCTGGATCGAAGCATAGCAGTTATTTGGACGTTTTGCAGAAGGGTGATGAAAACGAGGAACCACCAAAAATGAATGGCGATTATCAGCCGAACGAGGGTGAGGCACCGAAGTTGCCTACGGTTCGCAATACGCCTCATGCAACTACGAGACGAGCAATTGCAAAAAGTTGTATGAGGTTTAGGGTGTGTTTTGGTTACTGTTCCGTCACTCAAGTTTTCTTATTTTATCTGCTGTTTGGGCACCATATTTGTTGTCAAATTATTTATCGTCATATGAAGACTGCGACGCAGTGGATTCTAAATTTGGGGCCTGCTCGCTGTAGCTCATATTTAATTCTAGAAAAGATTCCCAATTGTAGCTAAAATTTGTTTCAATTTCAATATCACTTGGGTGATGCGGTATTTGTATCTAGTGATAGAAGCTTTGTTTATATAGAAACTGCCCGCGAGTAGTTGAAAAATATAGTAATTAAAGCAAAACCACAAAGCACTCCATAGACATAGGTGAAAGATGAGGCAACGTGAATCAAAACCGACAAAGTTAAGTGTATAGATACTTTTGAGGGTCTCTTTGGAACTTGTACAATTTTGGTGAGTAAACGTTTGAAGCTTTTCTTACAAAAATAACTGACCAGATTAATGGGCCTTTGCAAATGAAATACCCACTACTGAAGAGCTCACATCATCTAATCTTCTTAATATATATTCTCTGTTATTGGAACATTTTTTCCACCTTACAGATGGCTTCGACCGATACGATTATGAAATTGAAGTTGAAAATATTTGAGAGGATCGGTCAGACGCCAAGCGATCAGTTAATATATCTAAATGAGCGCCTTCTTATGGACACCGTAAGTTGGCATTAACTTTCGTCTTGCAGTTCGACGGCGAAGAACTCATCAGAGTGCTTGATGATTAGATATTCATCTGCGATTAAAGATTGAGCAGCTGAGATGTATCTTTATGGGCACTGATTGAAATGAAAGGTTGGATAGGAGTTACTGTACAGCAGCTCACTAATGAAGAGATTGTGTCGCCAAGTTGAAGAGTAAGCGAAGTGTGGCATTCTTTGTAATCAGCGAACTTAGTAGTACTAAGTTGTTCAATAAAAGAAGGAAAAAGATTGTGCTCGAAATTTATCATGTCGGGATATCATAGCGTCGGTTTAGTGGAAAAATTCCAAGCCGCCGTTCTTATTCAAAGGTATTTTTATCAATTTTCCATGTTGCTGCGTCCCTTCCTAAACTTTCCTTGTGAACAAAAAGCCCACATTTTAGATGTTTTGTCAATAGACATCTGAATTAGGGGGTCAGGTCAGGAGGGGAGAGGTGAAAGGTTTTAGGTCGTCCCGAACAGTTTTTAACAATATTTAGAGAAATGGAAAGTCGTAGCAAATTAGTATTCGCACATCATTCCAAGCGGGTTTTCCTTCACTCCTTTGTTAACATTTGCAGTTGCCCCCTTACATCTGAATTCCACTCTTTGTTGCTGTAAGCACCTAAGCATTTTTCTTCTTTCTAAGTCTGTTGTATTAATTCGTTTGCTTCATGTAAACATTCGTGCATAGGCCGTTTTTCATTCCGGAACGGTTCATTGCAGATGAAGCTAGGATTGTCCTCAGTTTCGGTGTACTGAATCTTTTCAAATTCCCCATTTATTGGAGAGGCTCGAAAAGTAATCAACGATGATGTATGTGATTTCGATGCTTCAATTCATAGAATCGTCGATAAACAACTCGAATGTAGTGGAGTAGTTGAATTGGCACTTCTAAACTGTTGGTTGTCAATCGCGGTTAATGCTAAAAACGCAGATGGGCTCAAAATTTTCTTGAGCCGGTGGTGCCCTCGGTTCGAAATTGAAGTTGCTGACTCATCAAAAATGCAAACTTTTGTGAAAAGCGAATACTTCACATATTGGTTCTACAGGACATTTGATGCGTTGATTTTGCAGGAAACACTTGGTGAGGCTCGCGTCGATCCTCACGAATTAGTCGTTCATCCACTCACTTTAATTGTTCAATACGTTGGCGACATTCAAATTGAGCCGCGGCGTCTCGAGCGAGGGTTTGCCGACACGGCACTCTCACATGATTGAGTTGCCGGTAAGGGAGAAGAGGGATGGATCTCGTCTAGATGTTGTTGATGACGTCGGCTAGAAGGATAGTAGCGAGATTTCTGCATCTTTTAGATGAAAAGGAGAGGAAATTGGAAGGGATGGTGACTTATTGTGATTGTTAAGAGTATCTGTAAAGCCAGGTTTCCGCAGTGGATATTCTAGATGAGTGGGGAGGGCTGGATGCCAGAGATCACTGTTTTTAAACGCCTGCTTTAAATTGTCTTACATTATTCACTGTACAGTATGGAGCTATACACTGAAGTGCCTTGCGTTTTGCAGTTTGTTTGATATCAGTATTAATTGACTTATTTCTTGTGTTTCGTGTTTTTGCCCTGGAGGCAGCTATATGTCACTTCAGAGTTAGAAGCCTGTTCCGTCGTTGTTTTGCAATTGTTTCCATTGAAAAATTAATCGCCGATATCGCGCGTTTTGTGGTTTTTATGCATATAATGGCTTTTTTACATGTCTTCCTGTTCGTTTCATTGGAATCGTTTGACATTTTTGCCTGCGGCCCCATTCGCCTTCACTGGTGGGTTTCGGAGCAAATACGAGCTGAATGTTCGATGCTTGTGATAAGGAGAGGGAAGAGAAGCGAAAAATGATAGGTAAAAATAAGAATACCCACACCACTTTCTTTCGAGGGAATTTATTTCAATGAAATTACATTATGCGTTCCTTCATGTGCCCTTCACATGATCATTTTCTGCTGTGGAGTAGTGGACAGTCTCGACTAGTCTTTGAGAGCACCATCTGTTTGTTCAAATTACTTCGATGGATGGTCACGCTACTGAAATCTGCAAACGTACATCTCAGATACCCGCAGTCGATGTGTGTTTGTTTGTTTGCTTTAATGAGTGGTCCCTTTACCGGATCGTGCAAGTCCTATTTGAAGACTCGTGACGGACGATGTGATTGAGGATGCAACGTGGAATACTTTCAAAGCATTCTTGCTGGCTGCAGTATGTATTGCAAGTGATGATCGTTGAAGCTGTCTGCATGAAGTTTCATCTCAATTTTCATATCCCAGTGTAATCTCGTTGTGTGATTCGTTTTATTCTGTTATTGGCTCTTTCTATTCCTTTATTATTACTGCTTTTATGATCAGTGCTGTCGTTTTAGCAGTTATATTTGTTGTTTTGTATACTGCATTATTTATGAGGTTTTCTCTCTTGTTAAGGTAAAATATATTAAAATATTGTACTATATGCGAGGGCACAGGAAATTGGCAAAGCTGTTTTTACGTATCTGTTTCTGTTGAATGCTTTGTTGCTCTGAAATCATATCATTGCAGGCAGCTTGCGTATTTCTTGCTGTTAATGCCACTTCGAAGGTTTTGATTGCAAGTTGACATAATGCGATCGATGGGAGTTATGCTTTCAGTGGGGACTCAATGAAGCGGACTTCAGTTCTTAGTGCTGCGTTGAATTTGCCAAGTCGGTCGAAAAGTGGCGAAAGATTCTTGCAGGAGGACATGGTTTATGTGATTATCCCGATTTGTTTCTTGTATTAATTGCATTGCGGTCAGCCGTATGTGAAATGTGCAAACGCTGCGTCGGATGAATGTTGGCTTCATTGCTTTTCCTTTTCCTAAACAACTTGGCAAATGGGCGTTGATTTCAACTTTTTATGTTGGCTTTTTGAAAGTTTTCCACTGCTTACAATGCAGCATCTGTTATTTTCGTGGTTTTGCAGAGTGCGGCTCTTGGGAAGTGCCAGTGGGATGCACATTCGGGATCTATATAAAGGTACCGTTGTCACTATGTCGTAAGCAACTACCTGTTCGAGAAATGTCGCATGAAGCGCGCAGTTTCATTTGGAGTAGTTTGCTTGATGTTTACGCCGCCTTAGTGGATCGCTAGAAGAAAGCGTCGTGTCCCTCGTTGTGCCTCATTCCCATCCTTCTCTCTACTTAAATGTCAAGACGCAAGTCTCATGGCGTAACTTCATTTTGCATCATTTATTGAACTGTAATGTCCTCGAATTTGCATTTGTTACTATTTTTGCGTTCTTAATTACATTAGTCGAATGCCATTATGGGGATTTCTATTCTATTGTCGGAATTTTCCGTTTCTTAATTTTAATGTGCATTTAGTTTTATCGGCGCAAATGCGAGTCAACCGTATGAACGTTCTCAGTTCGTCGTGTTTTCCGCATTGAGGAAACCATCGTTCTCTGCACCGACTATCGACTCGAGTCGCCCAGACTGTCTCATTTCTGTTTGTGGATTCATTTTTAACCACTACGAGGTGGGAAGTGTAAAATTATTTGGCTTTAGGTGAACTGTTCGAATTTCTTACACAATTATTCTTTCCGGTCAGGTTTAAGCAGTGCGCTATTCATTTTGCATTAATAACTTAGTGGACTGATGAGATATAAGTTCATATCAATTCGAGTGGACTTGCAAATTGCGTGGTTTAATATGGCTTTTATATTTGTTGATGAGTCGAGTAACTGTCTATGAGTTACTCTTGTAATTTGTAATCTTACATTTTTGCATAGCATTGAAGTAAAAAATTCTGCATTCATTGCACGGATAGCGGATCAACCGTTCATTATCGATTGGATCCGTTCTGCGGGTCCTTATGTGCTTTTGTGCAGGTTAAGTGAGGAGAGTCGGACAAGACAACATGTGGCCGAGATCCTAACTGGGAACTGATTTTATAAAAAAAAGGAGTGTTTTCAATTGGGTCGAAGTTTCCTTTGATCTGCAAATTTTAGAGAGAGCACAGTCCTTTGATTGCCAAGGGCTTCCATGCAGTCTGTTGGATTGATTTTTGCAAACTTGATTAAACCGAATTTACCACACCATTTCAAGTACCAATCCCAAAACGGATCTCCCTTATTTCATGCTGCGATTTATCGTTAAACCGGACGAGTGCGACTATGGTGGTTTGAGTATAGATGCTCAACTATTGCTGTGCGTCGATACATAATCGCTTTTTGAAAGTCGAAACATCGAACATTGAAGATCACTATCGCCGAACTGTCAATTATCCGAGGAGCGATTTGTTTAAACGGGGAGAGAGACTGCAAGGAGAGAAGATGTTGGTGGAATAAGAGAATAGAATAGCCTGCGAGAATTCTTGCAGGCAGTTGACGAGCCACACACAGTAACAACATCCTTATGCGACACTGGGACCTGCAGATTCGTCGTACTGAAGAGGTGTACAGGATGGGAATGAAATGCTCACAGTGTGCACATTGTCGGAGAACTCGCTCCGACGCACAGCAAGAAATGGGCTTCTCAGCATGAGAAGCGGAAAGGTGTACGCAGCATAGCAGAGAAAAATCACCGAGCTATATGCAAAAGAATAGTCGATACGTGCTCGTCTCTGACAACTCATCTCCTCAGAGGTTTGAGAGAGGTGGAACGGCTCGATGGTGCTAGAAACTAGGTGTGAAAAGGGGATGGCCTCATACCTCCATGATCCAGGGATAAGTCCAAGTGGATTTATCGATAAAATGACCGCTTAGCTTGTTGCCCTCGATTACCCTAAGTTTGCAATTTTTAGCTGGTTAATTCCTGTAGTCGCAGAATATGTAGCCGGCAGGATTCTGGAGCTGGTGTCAGAAGTCCGAACGCGTCAAGTGAAGGGAAGGGAGGGAGGATCTGCGGATGAATACAGTAACATCGATAGACAAGCTCGAGTGGTGAACATTCTCAGTGGGCTTATGATGGGTGGAACATCACCACCGAGACTTAGACTTCTGAAGCTGCTTTCTCTTTATGATATATATCAAGAGCCTCCTAGCATCCGAGATTCTAACCTAACTGTAAGGCCGTCTTAACGGATAACTCAACGGTGCATTAGGGGCGTTAATGTCGATTGCGTTTGCATGTATGTATGTGGTTTGAACATTCGAGTCGCCAAGGTCTGAGCACCTATTCATTTCCACTCTCCGTCGCAGAAGTCCCCTTCACATACGATACGAAGTTGTTGCAGTACTAAACTTATTCGAATGTAAGTGTTGTAGGATATGAAACAGGAGAGTTGCGTCCGTGTCTGCTCCACATTTTTGCTGCAGTATGCATCCTTTTCGAGAAGTGCTGCATCGACCGCGTTAGCTGTGAGACGACGTCTGGTGCCTCCTTATTATCGACGTACTATGAAGGAGTTGCCACCTAAACACAAGTTGCAAGAAGAATTTGCAGTAAGTTTGTTGCTCCTCACATTTTTTTGAACCGAAGTCAAATAGAATTCGTATGACATTATTTAGAGGAATTTTGTCAGATTGACGAAAAGTGCCAATTGACCCCTGAGAGGCGTTTTACTTCTTTTTCACTGTCGCTGCGGTCAGAAAATTGTCCATCCGAGTGCACATTTGAAGGCGTGCTCCCTCTCTGAAATTGCATTAATAAGTGTTACAACGTGAAATGAGGTCCTCATGCCTCAACTCATCTTCCAGAATATTACATCTACGAAAGAATAACGGTAGTCTTCGATTTTGTTGTTTTCAT
This sequence comes from Parascaris univalens, assembly GCA_037576465.1. Classification (NCBI taxonomy): domain Eukaryota; kingdom Metazoa; phylum Nematoda; class Chromadorea; order Rhabditida; family Ascarididae; genus Parascaris; species Parascaris univalens. The sequence continues at coordinate 31,051,598 of CM075173.1, forward strand.
GTTCGGTGTTAATGAATGGGATTATAGAATGCAGCAGATGCGAGCGGTGCAGGTGCAAGGATGTTTGACTATGAACAGATGGGAGATATGGTACGTGCATTGCCGACTATTGCTGAGAAAATCGACTTCGTGAGTCCTTATGAGCGAGAATGGACTAAATTCGAAACTACATGGCACAGGTTAGAGGCATCTTTCCTTAAACGGTTGTGGAGAAGCACGGTGAATGATGGCACATGAAACATGGCGAGCGTTGCGATCAATAGGCAATTCACGTCGAAGTTTTTATGAACTTAACAAAAATTGAAGAACTTCTAGAAGATAAAACCACTCATTAATTGTTGCTGTGCCCTCACTTACAACCATTTTTTCAAATCATTTCAATGAAACGGAGGCAGATGGCTGAGTTTCCAAATTGCTTGCTTCTCTTCTAAAGAAATACTCCATTTAAGTGGATGTTCACATTTTTAACAGATATGAAAATCTGCATTTCTTTCTTCCTTTAAATTTTCTCCATCATGTCTGGAACAGCTTGCATTTACAGGACGGATGACCGTCATGAATGCATGCCAGTAGTGTGCAACTCTGTAAGATGCTAAAGTTAGAGGTATCTGTGTAGGTGATCAGAAGGCTTTCGTTTGGAAAGATGAGCAGGGAACTTCCGTCATATTTGGGTGTATTTTCATTCATTCAGGTCAGATATTTGGTGAGATTATCAGGCGGTCGACTGAAGCATGGGTTTCTTTTCGAATGCCCTTCTCGCACTTTTTTTCCTATTCGGTATTGGATCGGGGAAAATGAGGCTTAAAACTGTCGTACTAAGAAGCTGCGATGCGAAGATCGTCGATCGACAGAGCGCTGCTCTTAAAACAGTCAGCGGGCCCTTAGGGCCTCGAACAATTCGAAGTAGGTGTGGTGCTTTGTCCGTGTTGCTTTCCCTGTCGGAATCCGCGAGCGCTAATGAGCTCATCATATTCAACCATATTGCACACTTCTAGGCCATGGCACCCAGATCTGATGTCTCCGCGGAAGGCATGGAATGTGCCATCTGTACCTCGCTATTTTGATGCGCTTAATTTTTACAAATACATTACGAAGATGCGTGTTGTGGATGGCCTCGACCAATGGTATGAAGGTCTTGTACCTCCAACTAGCAGCTTTCAGGTGATATTTTTGAGATGATTTTGTTGATTTTGTTTCATTTTGCAATTTTTTCAACCTATAAAATAGAGGAAGAAGTAATTAGTCGGTTCATCTAATTCACTTGTAAGGCGAATTCATTTCTTGCAAAATTTGAAATGTTTTTTTTAGCTAGCCTGCAAGATTGGTTAGTGAGAGCAAACTCGGGATCTTCAGATTTTCAACCGGAATTTCTTTTGTCTCTTGTTTTCTTTATTGTATATATACGTACTCTTTCGAATCATTAATAGGAAGAAGTGATTTTGCAATGAATTTTTCTGTGGTGGAATTGTATGGGGATGGCAGTTGAGTAAAGGATTGCTAAAAGGGAAAGGGTCATCTCTTCACCTCATCGTATTTTCAATCGAAATAGAATGACGATGAACACAAGAATTGTTCGAATTCGACTGTGAATCGACCGAATACTTCACAACAAACTCAGTGTTTGTGGCAGCATTTAGTACTGTTGATACCATTTTTAACTTTCCGAAGAAATGTGTGCAGAATTAGGAACGAAGGATGGACTTCTTCGATGTTTTCTAAATATTTCACTTCACATTTTTAGACGTTGATTAACGTTGATTAAATCGGATTCGTTCCTCAACGCTGAATTTCGTTTTACGATTTTTTTGCTTTGTAAAAGTGACATTTCGCAAAGACTGCTTCTATCTTTCCAAATATTTCAACGACAAATTCACTATGCCGATTTCTATGAAGTTTACAGGATCGCCATCCAATCCAGTTTGAGCGCCACTTGCATAAGTCAGTCCTCAAATGCTAACTTTTTACGATTTCGCAAGATCTCAGTTTTATTGGAAATTCCGTGTTTGAATGTGATTGAGTATGAATGATTTTTAGCAAGATATATTAGCCTAAATGAGTGGGGAGGATATGCTAATTGAGGATCCTCCGTGTACCATGGATGTCATCTTCCACAAACCGATCCATAAGCCGTCCATTCAGCCGAAGAGTTATCGGCAAAGCTTCTTTACTTTGTCTAAGACTCCTGAAAATGATAACCTTTTAAACAAAAGAAATATTCATGGAACTTGATTTTATGAGGTACGTCAAGATGTGATTTCGTCAGGAGAGTCAGATAGCAGTCTCTTTTTTCAGAGCTTTCCTTCCCTTATGCGACATAGTTTCTTCGCACTCAGCCACTTCTCAAGGAAAACTGTTAGCGAATGCGTGGGCAATTTTCCGTTTGTTTTACTGTTTTTATATGTGATAGGTTTTGGTCGTTGGGAAATGGTCTGTCGTTGTTTTCATCATTCCGCATTCCGCTCCCACAATTTTGCACATCCAATCTTGCTGCGTCCAAGTACGTCCTTCCGTTCACTTTGATAGGTTAGGGAGATTGCAACAGCAACAGCCGTTGCATCTTACAAATGAGCTCGCTGTCTAGGTAAGTAGCAACCTAAAAATTGACGCCGGCTACCGGGGGCGTAAAATTCAGGAAGTTTGTTCATATATATGTTCTCGTACAGAGTGGTTCTTTCTGGTATTGGATGGCGAATAACGGATGAAACTCATAATCATTCCTCTCTTCCCTCTCTTCTCTGCTGTGAAATTCATCCGCAAACTGACATATTCACTGTTCCAAGTAAAATTCGCTACAACAGGACATTTGTAAAATTATTAGGCTATTTCATCAGGGATGATTATGTTGACCATTGAGAATATGGATCAGGTATGAAGTTGCTAAATGTCTTATACAGTATTATCAACTGCAACCTTTCAGTTGCGTCTAATGGAATCGTTGATTGCGCACTTTGAATCGAATCGACTCAGCAATGAAGACGAACGTGCAACAGAAATTTTGAGAAGTGTTCTCGATGCGGCTATTCAGTGTTTGGGACGTAATGTGCAGCGATTACGCGATTGCAGGGTTCGTTTTACGATTGGTTTAACAGAATCAAGCGGATTTTTTTTCCTTTTTTTTTTTTTTTTTTAATGGAATCCGTTGTTTTCCTTTCCTTTCCTTTATCTATGAGGTGCTTTGATTCCGGTGGTGGCACAGTTATAGGTGCAAGGACTAGGGCTATTTCATCTTTGAAATCTATCTATACATACATATATATACGTATATATACATATATATTTGTATGTATACATATACATATATACATATTTTAACTATATACATCGATCATATGAAAACAATGTATGTGATGAGTGTACTAATAGCAAAGGAGTGCTGGAAGCACCGCTAGATATTCTGAGCATATGAGCAATACGGATAATAAATATATCGATACTGTGTGCCTGTAGTTAGAAGGATGAACTGTGGAGAGCACAGGTGCGAACGAAGGCTCCTCCTGGCTGGTAATAAAGGATTGGGAATTGAAATCTCTCGTGATCTGTTCTCGAGGATGTCTTATTTATGCTTTATTTCTTCAGGTCGTCTTATCCATAGAGCCATGATTGTGTTATGTGAGGGCGATATTCTGTGACATTAGTCTAAAATCGTTTTTGTTTTCAGGATCTATGATCGATTGAATCTTCCTTCCTCAGTTCTAACTTTTGACCCTAGAATGCCTCCCTTTGCTCAAAAATGATGATAAAATAGGCACTGCTTGATGTCATTCAGATCTCTTTTACGCCGCGATGTGAATCATTTTGGATTCGAGCAGGATTCATGCAAATGTATGAGAAAAAAGGATTAGACGAAAAATTACCAAAGATCGATCATCGTTATGATAAGAAATTTATCGGGGATGACAGGTGTTTCTTTTCGCTATTTCATTTTTATCTTTTTACAGTGATCTTCTTTGATTGTTTTTCTTATTGCAGTTTTGTAGTGGTTGACTGCACCCTTTTTAAGCTTCTGAATGTGTCACTTCTGTGCATCTATATATTCAGCTTTGCACATTTGCTGAACAGTTCAATTCAGGTGTACAAAAAGTTATGCCGAAGGAGCCTCTCAGGCAGCAACTTGAATTCGCTTTCATTTCATTCCTATGTTTCGCTTCCGCCACAAGCTTAAACAGCTCGAAATTAATTTTAATTTTGCTTTTTCAATTCTCCAATCTATAAAGTTAATCGCAACGTATCATCCGATTGCTCGCACGTGCATGATCGAAGAAATTTGCCAAAGTTTGCAATTCATTCATTCAGGAGGAAGTTGGGTGAGTTGGCGTTCGTTCTAAGAGATCAACTGGCTGCTCACGTCCGAAGTAAGCAACCAATAAGGCCGGTTCGTTTGATGGTCTTTTTCTCTCTATGCTCTGTAGTGTGCTGATAGCAGAAATGCAGCGAGACGGCGTGTAACATACCATGTTTCTTCAGGCGAGTCTCTGCCGCACAAAATTGTCTTTAAAAGAAATACCTCATGTTTTCTCAGTAAATCAACAGCAAGATTGGAATGAATGACCGGCTCTAACGTGCTGTGGGAAGTATGGAGTTTAGAGACGCATAGCCGACCTGAACTTTTCTGAAATAATGCTTCTCATCATCACTTCGATCGAACGAAGTTTATGATCTCCTAACTTTTATTCAAGGTAATCTGACGCTTTTGTCGCATAAGTTCGCCACAGTGTTTTTGAATGTTGAACTTTTTGGCTGTTTGCTCCATTTGGAAGCATGTAAAAATGCTTCATTGACCATCTTAACGTTCAGTCGTAAATGTTCTTGCAGTTGTTCCCATTTTCTAACGAGAGTGAATTGAATGCGCCTGCATTTGACACTAGTGTTAATGTGAAAGAAGATGTAGTCTATTCGCCGAAAGTATTCAATATGTGGCCTGATGGAGAGCCTCTTTGGCAGTGTCCAGGATTCGAACCTGATTCAGGTTTGCTTTCAAACACCGTCTTGCTGTGCTTCTATTTACTTTCATTTTACTTTCATGTTCGTTTTTGTGAACGTTGAACTTCGTAGTTTTGTAATTACGAAAGCTGAATTTGATTTCTTATTGTAGAGGGAAGTTATGGATTGAAATTATGAAGATGTACGGGTGTTATTGTCTTTTTAGATTAATTTTTTGCCGTGTTGGAGTTTCCCTTCTGCAGATGGAGATGCAGTTGTCCTGGGAAATGAATTTTGTTCCATTAAGAGTATTGCCGTACTCAGCGAAACAGACGACGAATTGCAATTGTGACAGAGGAAACATTAGGATAAATTGGAAATTGGCAGTCAAGAAAGATCGCCAAGGTGAAGCGTTGAATGATATGTTCAGAAAGAAGAGAGAGTATCCGGGAATTCAAACAGTCCAACTTAGTACGGTGCATTTTGGATATTAACAGTCAAGCTGCTGTGGATTCCGTTAAAGAATGGAGGGGAATAATGAATATATGCTAGCGGCAGGTAAGCGGCTTCACATCTCCAACAAGCGATGAAAGTTGCACTGTCTTCATAAGCACGCCGAAACGAAATACTGGCTGCTTCATTTGTGCAAGGTTTTGCGCTTTAGCATTGCTGCATTATTCATTTAAATATGGCGTTTATTTAGGAGAGGAGCATAAATACGGTATAGTGGCATTCAAAGATACGAGCGTGCTGAATGATTTGTGTGCATATTGGAAAGTTCAAGGAGATGAAGAGGTAATTGTTCGAAAGGAAACCCTCATGGCTACTGCTATCGCCTCTCTGTTCTCTTGGCTCAACGGACAAGCACATTCACTTGGTCCGTCATATTCCGGTTATTTCTGATTCGTTAGTGGTGGTGACTGACTGTAGTTATCCGTTTAGTAATGAATAGCTAACAGCAGAAATGCGGTCACTGATTCACTGTGCTCATTTTTAAAAGGTTTTTAGAGCCATTACTTGCCTTAAATTGTGCGATTTTCCTCAGCTTTGGAGTTTCTATCGATAGGTAGAAACTGATGTAAACAATTCGAGAGCTAAATTTCGGTCAAGCTCTCCAATTTCTGTTTGTTTGTTTAATTCTTACAAAACACAGGGTTTTGAATTGGTTTCTTTCGGTGCTTCGGTTTGCTGCCACCGCCATACTCGCAAAAATATACGATGACCATATTTTCTGTCATTGAGCAATCCTTCATATCCGTCATGTTCCACATCTCTTATCCGTCACAAATCTTCTTGGTTGTAATACTTTTTTTTCATATATAGTCGGTGGAAAAGAAACGTGAAGGGCGAGTAACGTTTAGGTTTTACTCAATACAACGATGTGGAATGGCCACTTGTATCTCAGTTAATACTCTCAGATGGGCACGATTTCTTTTTCGCCGTTGGGCAACTCAACACTATCGCAATCAACATTGACGTTGATGTGAGTGGTCTGTTATCAGACTTTTTAATTCACCCTAATATATTGCGTGTATAGTTTTGTTAACGTGTAGCTAATATTGTTGGTGAGGAGCCGCGTGTCATTGGGCCGCGTTCAAATGTCTGAACTTCTGATCTCAGGTTCTCACTAAAACTCGCTCAAACCTAATACGGCTGCAATCGTTTCCACAAAACATCATCGCATTTATCAACCGCAGGACAGATAAGTTTTAATCAGGTTTTCGATAAAAGGGTTTTTGGGAATCCGAACATTATGCTTTTGATGGCGACCAAATCTAGGACATCTAAACTGCCCCTATTACTGTTTTGTCTGTCAAGGGACGTTGCTCTGAAAAGCACTCGGGGACTGAGGATCCTGCAAGGACCGTTACCAAAAATAAAATGCCTCCTGTGCTGAAACCTTCCATACCCGAGTTTTCAGTAAGGATCTGAGGTCCAACTTTGTGGGCAATATTGATAATAGTTGGAGGTTATAGCTTTTATAAGTGATCCAGCCGAAAGTGAGATTAGTATTCGTAGTCGTGTCTGGAAACCTTCCTAAATGAATTCTAGGTACAATCTAGTAGGTGCGGGAGTTGCATAGTTTTTGTGGACAAAAAAAAACAGAAAGAGTCGAACTGTTTATGTCGAGTTAGTGTTCAATTCCTCCTTCAGAATTTATACTCTTGTTATGGATCGATCCAGTCAGCTGCTAGCAGATACAGCTTTTGAATGCAAATTATTCATCAAAAATCTAGGATAAAGTGGAATATGAAAGAAAAAGACCACTGGGAGGGCTTCAAATAGATTCCAATAGGACAACTGTGGTGGCCAAAATGCTGCTGGCGCGATCCCATTGGTCGTCTGCAATGAACTTCAGCTTGCCGCTTGATCTAGTCACACCTTGCAAAAAGACCTTGATCAAAATTCTTCTTTCCTTATCAGAGAATGACGTGTGATAATAAAAGGGCCGAATGAGGTAAGGAGCGGAATAGACGCACTTAGAACGAGGAAGGAGGATTTTGATTAGAAAACGTTTTTCATGGCTGTTCTTGACTTAAGTTCTTGACTTCAGTTTCATCTCGATTTAAGTCACTTTCGTTAAGCATTGTGTTATCCAGATTGCAGGGTTTCGTGAACGATCGCAGCAATGTTTGTTACGTAGAAGGTCCTCTACGGTTATATGACCGTTACGATCGCGAAAAAGGCACGTTTTACTACGTGACTGCTGATGGAAGTGAAGTTGACGGATTGAATCCACAAGTGATGGCGCGGATTTTGCAAATGCTCATCAAAGAGTAACGCAAAAATTTGTGGATTACCATGAAACTATCAGTGCCAACATTTGGAATTCGTAGAAGAGATTTTCTTCAAATGCGACGCTGAAAGAAGTATTTCGCACATTCTCTTTCGAAAGCATTATCGTTAAGAAGTTTTGAATGCTATCTTACTGTGGCGAGCAATATCTACAGACTGTCTTGTCGTTAGTGCCAGTTTTTAACTGTTATACACGCTGAACTGTGCCGATTAATTGGAAGTTAGTAGTGACGTGATATGAGAAATTCTGAGGAAAGGAAGGAAGCTTCTAAAAGACGAGAAACGATTTCCTTCCATTTATTCACGTTATTCACTTGTTATTTTCACAACACATCAAACATGCAATGGAGTCGATTCTGTCGAAGTGCATTTTTATTTGCTTTCAACTATGACTGGAGGAGATCTGTTTGGAGGTGAGTGGAATAAAGTGAGATGGGGAACGCTTTATGGGAAAAAAATCCTTAAAAAATGGTGACTGCGGGAAAAGTTGTCATTGCTTTATATTAAGTGACTTCTAAGACAGTCGCTTGCAACATCTCTTTTGTGTCCATAAAGTTCATCGTTGTTCCCCTCGGTGCAGTCACGTTGCAATGGCCACATCGCATATCATATAAGTTCAGCCCAGTAGGTACAGCTGTTAATCGTTATGATGCTGTTGCAAATCCTGCCACTGTTGTTTTGTTCGTTCATGCTTTTTCTTTAAAAAAAAGCATCGAATGCCGTTCGTTTAATGCCCAAAATGAATATAGGGCCAGTGTGATGCCATACGCTGAAGGATTTCAGACAGGTTTTTGCAGAGATGTGTTATGTTTCAAAAAAAAGAGAGTAGTCGCTTCTTACGCTAGTTTGGACGGGGAAGACGGCGAAAGGGGCACCTAAAAGGACCAGAAATGTCACAAAGCTGGGAGGGTTGGGTTTTGCACGACGCAGATTTCAGTCGCAACCTTTTGTTGCTGTTGTCGGATCCTTCATGTTCTCCAGGCTTCGCGTTTAAAAAAGTTTTCGTTTGTCGTTCTAAAAAAGGAACTTAATTACCGAGCCTTCATCTTCATCTCCAATGATGAGATGAGCATTCAGTTCAACTGATAGTACTGTTGCTTCATGTGCCTGCATAAATTATGCAGCTTTAGTTATCATGAGAACATGAGATTGTAGTAGCACATAGATGGAAGCATAATGGTTTGAAAAGAACAAAACTTGGCTAGACCAACTGTAAAACCTTTATTTCACGAGCGATATTAAGAACACTGGAAGTGAAGCATAGTAGGCATCAGTTAAACATAGTCTCGTTGATTTCACCAAGATCGGTGTGCTTTAGGTAATTAGTAGTGCAAAGACACTATATGCTGAGCGAACATTAGCAGTAATGAGAACACTGTAACGACCAGGAAGGGAAAGCAATCGTAACTCAGTTGAAGACTTTGACTTCCTGAATGGAGCTATAAAGTCAAAACTTCGATGTTCAGCGGATTCTGGATCAAAAGTGTGCTGGAAAGTTTCGTAGGTCTGATTGTACAGATCTGCAAAAAGCTCTCGGAAAGATGTCGTTGTGAAACTTATTCGTGCGTTGTTCTAATTCGTGCGTTGTTCTACATTTATATTGCCGATTTCAAAAATGTGACCAAACCCGACAACCAAATTCAAAAAGAGACGATAACAGGCGATGAAGGATTCTTTAAAAATTCGATGCGGCTATGCTGATTGCAATTTCCCACTTTAACACTCCATCTCTCAAAGTGGATCCTCCTGTGGAAAAATTTATCCAAAAATATTCGAATGAAAATGGTTTACGAATTAGAACAGCATCCATGTTTCAGACCAGTACGCAATAACTGAAGTTTTTACGGCTGTTGCATGTTAGACCTTGGGGCATGATGACCTAAATCATAATGAAGTTCTTCTGAATCTAAAATATTTGTGGCCTTGGTCGGTCCGCAAGTTTTTAAGCCTTCAGCAAAAATAAACTGTAGGTACTGGTCGGACGGACCGTGACATCATCCATCTGCACTAGGAATAACATAGACCCATTACGCTACCATGAGGAATGCCACTAATAAAAATGCCACGATAGGGAAGGAATTCAATCACCCAGAAAACTGCGAGTCCAGTTTAGACGTTTACTCAGTATACCACGGGAAAACAACTTCAAAGTTTCATAAATGACAGCATCTGGTGCTTGGCCACAGTTGACATAAATAACATTAGTCTGAGTTCAGTCATTCAGTCCCCAACAGCTCAGTAACTGTTCGGCTTTCCTTTCAAAAATCCAAATTGGTTTCAGCTGGATGAAGTATTACAAATATCCACTTCAAAACAAAAAACATCCAGAGTGGAAGCTACTTTATCACTTCGGGAGCTGATAGCGTTATCAACGAGGTTAAGAACGCAGACTGTCGACCAATTTTAGGATGACAACCAACTCGCCTCGTCGGTACTACCTAATAGGTCATAAATAAAGAAACCGAGAGAGTGATGTCCATTGTAGAATGCACTAAATTCGATAATTGCCGTATTCATAAGCCAGTTCTCATCTCTATTAGAAGGCCTCTATTTTGAGAGCTTTCGGCGATTCATTCATGAAGCAATTCAGGTCGGAGGTTTAAAACAGCTATTTCATTTTCAAGGGAGAAAGCCTACTGAGGAGTGTGAATATGCAGTAGCCATGCGCCTTGCTTAAACAGATAGGATGGAGAAAATATCGGCCATCAGCGAAACAGCGGTACAGGTAATATTCATATACATGCACTCACAATCAATCGTCTTCTACCTGAACGCTTCCATCTGGCAACCGTTTTAGCTGCTTCGAATGCAGGAACAGAACGTTGTTTTGCTGCTTTCTACTTTTCCAAGGAATTTTCTTTAAATAGTTTCTCTGTCAACGTATCAGTGTTTATATGTTGGAATTTTGATTCGCGAACTGCTGGTAGTGACGGAAATTGGTGGGTTTAATCACATCAAATATTGCATGATACACCAACGCGCATTGAATTACACCAACGATGACACACTGCCTAATTGTGCTAGGGTTAGATGCCTCTATTATCCATTTAAGCAATTCATTTTTCCACAGTAACGGCAGAAATGATCTCCACTATTCTAAGATACAAATGCAGCAAACTCAGAGAATCACTTTCAGAATAACGACTCCATCAAGGTGACACCTTGAGTCGAAAAGGCGGTGACTGCAATGTCCATCTATAAAGAGTAATGGCGACTGCTCTTAACCTACAACTGCAAAAAGAAGTAAAGGCTGGAACTGTCAAGCGATGGGAATTGACCTCTCGAAATTCACCAAAACCTAGTTGATTCTGCGCAGACTCGCAACTCTTCGAATGACCGTCGTTTAAACAAAGTTAGCACATTAAGGACACCGTTATCGAAGAATTAAGGCCTAATCTTTGCTACAAATTCAAAAATGTCCAATTTGCATTTTGTTTCCTTTTATCTAAATTTTGTTGGTATATAAACGGCACCTTATAGAAGTAAGTGTGGTTTGCCATTTGCATCGTCTTAGTGTGCGGACGACTGTGGAAGGAACAGTGTTCTCTTCCACTGATTTCAATGTTAGCGAGTCCCAGCATGGGTGAGTAGTCTACATGTTTCAGTACAAAATTCATTCCATGTCATCTTTGAGCTGTTATCGAGGCCATGATCGTTTCTCGTAATTCCTTACTCATTTAGCGCTGTCCTACCTCATGTTCTCCTCTCTCTGCCCTCTTTTCCGCCTACCTTATAGTTTCATCCAATTCCCTTCCTTCCCGACAAAGAGTTATGACGTCGCGATTCGCTACTGTCAGCTCTCTGAGGTTATGCGATGAGCAAATGTGGTATTTCAAGTGTTGGTCTGAATTCGAACAAAAATAGCTGCATCTGCACTGATTCCAGGGTGATGTTCGTATGTTTCATAGCAACTCCGTAGAAGAAACCTCAAAGTGCTGACCATTCATTGCTCATTTTTGAAATCGACGGTCCATTTTTTGACCGCCTGATCTAATTTCTTCTCAAGCTCGTCTTCCTGCACTCCTGTTTCACACCTTTTTTTTTCAATGGCATTTGATCGGAAGGCAATACTTCCAGCTCTGCATATGAAAATTTCAACGATGGTACTCACGTTATCGTTGCTTCCCGCCGTTCATCTCTTTTCATCGGTACGTATATTTCGTTCACTGCAAAACAAATAAATAAATCCTTCCCTTCTCTTTTTGGCCTCGCCTCCTTCCTTCACTTATCACTACTCCTTCCGCCTCCTTTTTATGACTTCGGACTGACCCTTAGACATAGTAGCACTGGACTGGAAACCTCCAACCGCCAAATTAGACATTTCGAGGATATTTCCTCACATGCACAACAACTAAAAGAAAAGTCCCTGTTGTACAACCGTAACATCGAATTTCTTGAGAACACCAAACACATTCCATGAGCAGAGAGTGTCCTCAAACACTGATGAGGGAACTTTTCTGGATTCGAAGAAGTGTCCGATTTCCGGGAAGTTTCCGAAAATGAGGAAAAAAATGGTTGTCTAAAAGTCCGAAGTGCAAAAAAATCATCGTGAAATGTACAAGCTGCAAGGAACCGTCATGATCGAAAGAAAGCATTAGGCACCCATTATGCAATGCAAGGATTGCAAGGAAGAGCCCGCTCAATGCAGAAAAAAGCATTTTCAAATTCATCTCTCTGCAAAAAATCGTCTCATATTGCATCAAACACGGAAACAAATTCTCCGCACGATTAAACGATCTAATCGGCTTTGTGGTAAATGCAAAAAAAAGGCAAAAGCGCAGCAGAATGTCGCTTCCGACTAGTGCTAGAATTGGTTTCATAGCAGTGTCTCTATAAAAACTGCTTCTTTCCAAAGTTCCTATTGCCGACGTTCCACGGTGTTGTTCGCCACTTCAAATATATTTAACCGCTTGCTGGTAGATTTCGCTTTAAAGCACAAAAAGAATTTCCCCTTGAAGGAAACTATTTGCAGAGCGCGATAACAAATACCGCATGAAATTTAGTATCATCAAAATGTGATCTCTTCAAAAAGCCCTCAAAGTTTATGCATTTCCTCAAGGTGCAGAAACGTAAGGACGGATGATTAAATCGGGAATGACGTTGATTAATCGGCATTATTTCACAGGAATTTATTACGGCTTCAACGCAACAGGTATCACTACAACAAACAGGAGAGACTAGCATTGCGTCAAGCACGAGTAAAGCATCGCAGGTATCACTACAACAAACAGGAGAGACTGATATGGCGTCAAGCACGAGTAAAGCATCGCAGGTATCACTACAACAAACAGGAGAGACTGACATTGCGTTAAGCGCGAGTAAAGCATCGCGGCAAATGAACAGCGATACTGTTACGACAACACTTCATATAACTGAAGAACTGGACGCAACTCGGAATTATGATGATACTTCAGGGTTCCAAAGTATAGCAACGGTAAAAAACGTCTTCACTAGTACTCCTGATATGACAGCAGAAAACATTACGAGCGGGATGGCTACGAGCTCCAGTATGAAGGAATTTGTTGGTGATAGAAGCGACAACATGACAGCAGGTATTGATATTTCCGATAAAGACAACGAGGATGTAACTAAGCAATTGTTTGATACGAGCAGCAATTACCAAAAGAATGCCGACGAGGAGAACTTCACAACCGCTGCGGAGCCAGAGAACGCTGAAGGGACAGTCAAAGAAATGGAACCTGCAGAAATGCTATTGTTACCGTCATCATCGACATCGAGCTCAGAAGAGCCATCATCACAAGAAGAAAAAGGAGCAGAAATCCGAGGAACGTCGATGTCAATAGAACAGTGGAAAATACCAGGAGGAGGAGGGAAAAAATTGCATCAGGTGCCAACTGTGCAAACGAAACAAAAAAATGAGTCCCGTTAGTGTCCTTCGCGTTCTATATTTGCTTATTAGCAGCTTGCTTTGGCTTATAATTTGAAATAGTGATAGTAACAAAAGATAAATGATAATTGCGGAGAACAACGGATGACGATAGCGCCTAAGGCCAAATGATTTACCGAGATACTTATGAGGGAAGGGGATGGGAAAAGAACCCCTAAATTTTTACTTGGCAGTCGTCAATACGAGCAGTACATGATTACACAGACAGTAAAACTGTATTCTCGGAACCTGTGATGAAGGTAGAACTAGTTTGCCAGTTGTTCACAGCAACAAACAGAGCATGGTAAATATTTATCGCTGTATTTCATTCATTTCTCTTAGCAATGTGGCCACAGGTATTCATAGTTCGCGTCATTGAGAGATCAGCCGTTTCGCACCGAGTGAATCATAGAAATTACTAACCTTTTTTGATGAAGAAAACGCCATTCGTAAAAGTGCTAAACGCAAATCCATAAGATAACTCTCCAAAATTGTTATTCATAGCTCATGAACGCAATAAATTTTGCGACGCTAACGTAACACAGATTTGAGTGCTTAATGGCGTCAAACGTTATCAGAAATATATTTGCTCGTTGATGGCGAAGAATTTCAGTTCGGTGGATTTTCTTCGGAGTGGCTGGCTTTGCGCTAATGGCAGCCATCGCATCAGCAACGATACTTGCACTAACTTATACCGGTGTCATATTGACTCCACCACGAAAACCTACACCTCCAAATGTGCTACCACCTGCGGTCCTCTAACTAATGCACTATGTCTGCAAAGTACGTTACTTGCCTGCCACCAGTCCTCATTCCATTGTCCGATCTCATCTCCTTACCGGACTGCTAAATTTTTTATTTCTTTTCCGTGTCCTAAACTGATCCCGATAAAATTCATTGGAATAGTGCCGCAAATTCGAAAGCTGCGAGATCGGTATTGTAACGGACAATAGTATGGAGTGGATTTGCGTTTTTTTAATATCGTCATAGGGGGAGGACCGACTAAATTCGGCAGACTGTTGAGTTGACCTAACTACAAGTAGGCGGATGGGGTGCCAAAGGCATAAGCTTAGAGGCCGGTGAGCCGTATTTAGGAGTTAGCAATAACGATCATTAGAGTTTGAAGGGATTCATGCAAAACTTTGAGCGTCCACTATGCGAACATATCGTTCGATTGTGTTGAACTTCTACAGTATTAATAGCAATGCGATGTTTCGCCCTTCTTGCATCATCTCTTCGACCCAGCGCATTGTTCTTGAAATGCACAGCTTCACTTCGCTGACTTGATTTATCATGTAAACGTTGAAGAATTGCAGCGCTAAAAGCGTCGCCGTAGTTTTCTGAGCGAGTATCGTGCACATGGTAGGACACTGTAAACAATGTGGTCGAAACTCGACGCGACAAAGCTGATTTGCGGCGAATAATAGGTAAAATATAGCAAAGAAAGCATCTCGTCCATATTCAGCTTTAAGTATCTGAGGTAAACAAACGTTCACACCTAATGTTCCGTGCACGCGAATTGTTGTTACATTCGAGAACATCAACACTGCAGTTGCTGAATATCAGAGTTCTCGGACCGCGAGCAAACACTACCCCTGTAAACATCGCGAAAGCATCCAGCTCACATAAACGACGAACTTCGATATGTGGGATGGAGGTTTTTGCACAGAAAAACCATATGTTGTGTATTTGAGTAAAAATAAAGGGATGCGAGGAAAAACTGTTGCGAGTAATTCAGCAGCTTGTTCGTTGTGGAGTTTTGAAGGAGCGACTCATATGACGGAGACTAATTCTGCATCATTTACATTGGCCAAATTTAGCGAGATCTCTGCACATCAATTACGTCATCTGCTATCTTTCTACAATACTGTCACCTCTATAGTTTCATTTCCCCAGTCTTCCGTCAGCGCAAGAATTCGGTTGCATAAGAAACCCTGCCGGAAGGATGGCCAAGATACGCAATCTTACCGCTGATTTCTTCACGAAAAATAAACCTAGTGAATATTTAGCTGAAACCCTTCCTATCAATCGCTGAAGCGACGGCTTGAGGGCAAATTTTATGCGAAACGCTTCCACACTTAGAGGGAGGCATTACCTTGAATCATGCGTAGCGAATTATTTCCGAAACATGTAGTAACTACATCCTAGTAAAACTTGTACAGCGAGTGACCATCCTTGCTCCCAGTTCCATTTTTTTCGGCTTCAAAAAACACCCGTACCCACAACAAACGCCGAGGATTTGCTTTTGCTGCATCGGCAGTCGATATCCATGTACCAGCCACTGCCACGTTTGGCAAAGACTCGAGTAGAGATGAGCGTTCAACGGTGACGAAACATCTAAGCAGGTCGAATACATTATGGCAAACATCCTAACTACATGAGGACGCCGCAATCCATGGATAGAGGAAATCTCCGATATTACAATAATATTCACTTAGTCGCCTCGTCGTAATAATGGAAATCAGTAACAATCGAAGAGTGTCAAATCCACTTGCTCATATTTCATCATTCGAGTATTTCTATCCTTGGCGCTGGGTAGGCGATTACTTGCAAAAAGGGTTGCCGACACGAAACTGGAACAGTGGAGAATAATGTTCAGCGACTGGTCCGATGAACGCCCAGTCCTGTTCTGGTGGATCGAGATCATTTGGAGTAACTTACAAAAGGATATGCAATATGCTGATGTTGGCACAGTGGGACTCTTCTGATTTTAGCGACAATACAGCCCCTTTCAATTCACTTAAAAATAGAGCAATTTCACTGCTTTTAGGTGGAAAAATTTTGATCGCAATATCAGCTTTCTAAGCAACTGCTTTCATGGCTCCCAACATTACGCCCACATCGTCGAATATGTGCTCCACAACAACCCTTTGCTTTGCAAATATTGCCTTAAATTTCATGGATAACCTTGGGGACTTCCACCCCTCACCTAGAAAATCGAACAAAATTTCTGTGAGAAAACAAACGCCGAATTTCAAATGCGAATATGTTCGTACCGAAACACGCTGGGGGACTTCACCAAAAGCGCGCACCACATTATTGGAAACTTGTGACCGCCATTTCCGTAATTTATATCCTCTCCTTTATGTCAGTTACTACTCCTCCTGAGAAGCTGCGGTCAACTCTCCTTATTTTGAAGTTGAGCCAGTTACAAGCCGCCATATTCTTAAACATTGAGCTTAATATACGCAAACTGGTCGGGTAGTACCTGACAGAAGTATTTTCTTGGACTGGAAAGAATGAACTGATGAAGCAGTTATCTCAAAAAGAATACTCTGGGCAATTTGATAACACAGCAACTGCCTACATGCAAGTTGCGGAAAATCATGTCTGAAAGCGATTTAACCCTCTCTAAAGTAGTCGCTGCCTCCTGCTTTACGTTTCTGTACATACACTGCCTCATTCAACAGGTACGTCCTATCGTCCTTCTTTGTTTCCTGAACTAATGCGTACACACGTACACATCAACTTATTCAATATGCCATGATAAGACTGCTATTTCTTCCTCAAATGTTAACACACTGTGGGGGTATACTGTTTTGTGCAGTAACCGGGGTATACGCCCCGGTTACTGCACAAAACAGCAGATCTTAAGCACACTATTAGATGGCGGAAGAAAACCGCGAAAGACCGAGAATTGCGAGAAAATGGAGAGCTGGGGGAAGGAGGCTTCGATTTTTCTCGAAAAACTCGAATCAGAGTGCAGGGACCGAACCCAATAACCATAAAACACTAGTGCGCCGTCATAGCATCCAAGGAGTTTGGGGTTTCAGTGGCCACCACATTCCACTTCGATAAAATTAACCAAACAGCAGGGCTCCGATACTATGGGAAACTGCCTCGACTGCTCTAGACATAAACGCAGGGACGAAGTGAGAGATGCGAAGCTGCTTTCCTTAAAGCAACTAAGAAGAGCCATGCGCAGGACAAGCATCTGGCTAGTGCGATACAGTGCGATACAAACTCACCCAACCTAAGTGCCATACAAATTCGCCGTAGGAGAAGAAAATCAAACTGGTGCAAAATGGATGGTAGTTTTTGTCGGAATTTGAAATCTATGTTTCTTTCCGGAATTGACAGGCTGCTAAAGATGACATCAAAACAATTTCCCATGACAACCTCAAAATCAAAACAGCATGGCCAAGGCTTTGAGCGTTCCCCACAACTGTTAAGCAACAACATCCCCATCAAGATAACCAACGAACGTGAGTAGAAACAATGGATTTGAACGACACAATAAAAGCTGCGTCACCATATTCTATCGGGTGGAGTGGGAAAATCCGATGCCGACCCCGCGATGTTCCACGCTCTTAAGGGATAAAATATGATAGAAGAAGTTGTCCTGGATTGTGCCCACCAGATCTTGCAGTTTCGCCTTTAGCGGTTTCAAAAGCGCAAACATATGAACAGGCATGATCAACCCTTCTAAAATATTTCAAAGCAGGCTTTTAAATGAGCGCGAAAGGATTCCTGGAGGAACTTTCTAGCATTTTAGTGTTGATGATGGCCGAAGACCCTTCCGCACTGGACATGCTCTAAGAACATAAAGGAACCAAGAAAGAGGAGCGGAAGTGCAACTGATTGGAACTACACTTGATTTAAGCGGAAGGAAACATCCTTTCTCCATGACCACCGATATGCTGCAGCCTTAATCTACAAAGGCATCTAAAGACGAATAACTTTTACCAGAAGCAATCAAACATCGCCGACAACCAATACAATTCACCAAAACACGTCAAGGATAATTTCATAAGCCAACTTAGTCTGTTTCCATTATCACTTTGATTTCTCATCGTGTTTCTGAGACTCCTTCTGAGCCTGAAAAAGAATGAAATTGACCACTACGTTTTAGCATAGAACCATAAATTCTGAAGGCTTAAACTCGATGCAGCCTGCATAATAAGAAATGCACTGTGTCGAGTCGAGTTACGCTATGAAAACTGCCATGCCGTATTCTCTTGCCATCAATTCACCTCAGCTTACCGCAGTAACAATTTGTCTCTTAAATGAATCAATCCATAAGAACAAATCATCAGCAACCAAACATGAACGTATTGTGGTGAGGTTATCGACTGTATAAACAGGCGATGCGAGTAATTGCCATAAGCTGAATAAATTTACATGAACCACAATTGCTTCCGGTGAATTTCAGACATTACACGGAGAACGGAAACTGCTCTCGGATGAAATTCAGATCCCATATTCTGCCTAAAACGTTGCGCCAATGAAGTGTAGCTTCCTCGTAGTCTCTTGTTACACGCCATGAACTGATTTAACGATTAACTCACCTGTTCGGCAGCGCTGTTCACCGCATCCTGTATTTCCTGCGAATTTGGATCAACACCAGGCAAATCAGCAACAAGTTGACGAAGCAGCTCAGGGTCACTCATCAACTGTCCCAACTGGTCGTCTTCCGCCTGCAAATAAGGTGACGATAACTTTACACCAGACTACGCAACCAGCACCTATTATAGTAAAGAAACTTTAATTAACTGTTGAATAACGTTAGGCAATCTGCATCAATAGATCTTCGATTAAGAATGGTTTCAAAAGAAATAAGTGCACTAGACGCTGCCTATTAACCAGATTCATCGAAGAAACTACGGCCACTTTATAGAAATAAGGACATTTTTTGCTGTTATTGAACTCAACACCACTAAACCTTCTCTGCACGGTGCCTACAGATCTCATCATCACACATAAAATGTGGTACCTTTAGGGATCAATATCCTCTGCAGAAGAAATTGATGCATAATTATATATCAGAATTTCTTCTATTGGGTGAAAACTTCCGCTCATTTACAGAATATATATACCTCGTTTGAAAAAAAAAATGCTTTGGACCGATATATACTCCCACCGTTGGCTCAACTACTAAGGATGTCGATGCAAAGGACGGGTGGGCGAAATAGTTGGATCGAAATAAAGGGATACTGTCAAATCTACTACTATGGAGTGATGGAAGTGGAAGTATCATATTCGTAGAAAACTGCAAGGAAAGACTTTTCGAGCAAATGTGGGTGAGGGTCAACAACTAAAGTTTGCACTTCGTTGGACGAACTCGCAGATCACATGGTTGTGACCTAGACGACTGCGTAAGGGCGTTCCCCAAGTTCCAGAGCTTACTCTCGACATTTCCTAAATCGATCGCTTTCGATCCTTTGGCCCTATTAAGTCCCTTGCTAATCATCTCCATCATGTGATTTGACCTGTGACTCAATTTCAAGTTGGCTCGAGCCAGTTTTGTTTCAGATTCACATAACAATGGAAGACTCGCCGCAGCTGACGGTTGCTGCCGTGCTGTTGCCGCTGTCGCATCCACTTCCATTAGATCACTCGTGGGGACGTCTGATGTGGGCGCAGCTGCAATAGCAGTACCCTCATCGGCAGTGGCAGGGACCGTGGCCGCAACCGAAGCTGCAGTGGTGCTTTGCTCAGCGTTAGCTGCGCCTTCCTGCATAGACATGCGCAGAGCCCATTCTAACTGCTGTTCCTCTGTCATAGACCCGGGATCCATTGTCATCACATCTTCTGAAAGCACAAGACTCCATACTCGGTACTGAATGAAGCTGTCTGATCTTTTCAAGCTGCTAAGAGTGGCAGAAAGGTACTCGTCAGGAACAACTGATCAAATATCCTGTTTGAACGGATAAATTCATTTCGTTTTTGCACCTGACCAATATTCGTGCGTAATGATCGAATCTACATTTGGAGTAGAATTAAGCCACCAAAGCATTTTATTTCCGCCACGTCTCCATTTTACTACAGAAATTATATGACGACAGGCAACCGGAGACCGAAATCCGACTTTTTCCCAGTATGTGCGATGTGGAATCGGACCGAATGCTCAGACCCCTACCAAGCCCCATCATCAGCATTAAACGGTAACGAATCCAAATAAGCGAATCACATACGCGCAGCAGTGTCCATAGGTTCATGAGTCGTCTCAGCATTACCACCCGCAGCAGCCGCTTCTTGCTGTTGCCTTTGCCGTTGCTCTTCCAATGAAACACGCAGCGCCTAAACGAGAGCAGTGTATGTTAAATATAAAACATGCTGGTAGTATCGACAAAATGAGTCATTCGAAAACGTCATTAGAGCACCAATCTGAATAACTTTCAAATGATGTCAGAACAATTCTTACCTCCAGCTCGCATCCTCTGAGATGAAATGTTCCCAAAATTCTCCAAAAAATATCAGTCAAAAACCTGCGTAATTATGAAAATCCATTTGTCACACAAATCGACAAGAATGACACGCTGATACGAAATTTCGAATACATTGAAAATTGCCGCAGCTTTAGGTGATTCCAAAATCCGATGGAATGGGGGGAATTTTCATTCTTAACCCCTCTCTACAGTCATAGAAAAAAGTAAGTTCGTTATATCCATAAAATGCTTGGACAAGGCATAGATTAGCGTTTGCCTATGCACAGGTGACCACTTCCGTTGATGACTCGAAAAGTTTTATAAGCAAACCTCAGCAACATCGAGTTCAGGAACTTCGAATAAAGCTACTTTTACACTCTCAAGACAACCTCAGCAACATCGAGTTCAGGAACTTCGAATAAAGCTACTTTTACACTCTCAAGACAACCTCAGCAACTTTTACACTGCAGTTTGATTTCCATTCAAGGCAAGTTTCGAAAAATGAATAATGCACCAGTGCGAGGTCCGGATCATCCTCTGGGTCAATTCCAAACTCGAAGCCTCCACCGCCTGCAGCAACGACTGGCGCCGCAGCCCCATCCTCTCCTCGACAAATAGGCGAAGAAAGCAGAGCTTCGGTTAGTGTGCAACCGCTTGACACAACCACCATATTCGACCCACCATTTCCTTCCCTAAATTAAATCGGCATATTACCCCAAATCTATTCAAAAAATTCTTTCCAAGAGCCTTAAGAGCAGAACATAGCGATAGGTTCCATCTTATATATCGAAAGCATAAAGAAGGAAGACTCTCTGGGCTAAAAATTTTAAGTTTTGCCCGACTTCTCAGCTGAACTAAGAATGCTATTCTTATCTCTCTTTCACCTTCCACATACGGTAAAATCACCCATATAAGCCTTCCCACTCACTGCCATATGTGGCTCCTGCTCGCACAGATCAGCTCTCTATAAAAAGGCTTTTACACATACAGCAACGCCCATATAACGTTCTGGGTTCCACGATATGCTCCATCACTCTATAATAACTGCAACCGGACACTGCTTCCATTTCAGAATTTGAAAGCTGCCACAACAAAATTCATCCTTTCTGAACAAAATACAAGCACTAGCAAAATATATAAATGGTATATTCTGTAAAATGCAATCACGTTCAGCAAAAACAAACTCCCTCGCCATAATTAAAAAAACAAGTCTGCATATGAAGTTACTCACTTCTTGAAGTCCTATAAACTTTGTGTGGCAAGCTGATAAAGACTCACCTTCCATTTAATGTTTCGATAAATTGTCCCATAATTTCACTATTTTCGGAGTCCGCCTCCCCGAAGCAAATGACATCCACCAGCACTTTCTCCTTTTTCAGCTTCTTTGCCAACTTCGTCAGCTTAAATGCAACTACTCGTATGTTGGTTTTTATGTGACATTAGTCCACGTGATTTATCACGGACTGCGCGCAAATGGGCAGAGGGAAGACCAACAAGCTGCTACCTCCTATAGCTGAATTCTCTAAAACTTTATAGTAAAGCTTGCCCTTGGCTGCGGGAGGCTAACGTCTTTCAAAGCCAAAAGCAAACCTAGGTAATGCTAGCGATAAACACATAAATGCCTGTTTATGGTCACATACATCAAGCATTCTTAAGCCTAACGCTGAGCAGAATAAAGTTTAGCGTTCGACCTAAAACTTCCTCTTAATTCCTCTTCCTTCTCCCGAAAACAACTCCAAGCAGTTGTGAATCCAAGCCACGCTGCCATTACAACTTACTATCATTAATCATTGCACACAGCGGCTAAAATGCCTTTTAACAAATAAGCGAGGATAAACTGGTTAAAAATGGTGTTCATTCGGCAGTCCACAATATTGCGATGACTATGAGTTTTGATCGATGAAAACTGATGGAAGTGCCAATTCTCATCTTAACTGGGACATCAGTTTCACTGAGAATTCCAAAGAGTTTACTTAGGATCTGCAACATGCGCGGCTATAATGGAAAGCAACCTATGTGACTGAGTAAAGGAACCTCGGCAGCGTCGAGGTGTTCGATAGGGCTGCCAACGAATAAAACAATACGCATCTTGTGGTTGCGGTTCTGACGATGTTTCAACGCTAAATGTGCCACCTTTATGCCATTCACAAAATTCGACTCGCCCTGCAAAAAAGTGCTGCATCATCTTCGTGAAAAAAAAACCACTCATTTCACACACCTTCGCTTTATTTACAAAGAAAAGCATACCGAAGTGCCCAATAATGAGGTTTTTAACTTATAATAACCAGCGTAAAAGAGGCTAGGCTCACTACTACAAGATAGTAACATTTATTCCAGTTCATCCCAACTTTACTTGAATCTGACCAAGTTACTATCATGGCAGACTAAAAAAGTTCACCTAACCTAGCAAAACCTAAAATAGCCAATCATATATGCTCCACATCCGTTCTTTATTATTAAGAGGGCGACTAATATTACGGATATGCGACTTTAGAGCTTTAATGTCGACGATAAATCAGAAAATAAACACTGAATGCTCGTACTACGCTCCCTCTTTCCCCATGTCCACTTATGGTCGCAAAAGAAACATCAGCAGTACGTGTCACCGAAACCGTCGCAAAGGATTTCCTTCAAGAACCGCGGTGACGAAATGCAAACTGCTTGGATCACGAATGGATTACGTTCAAAAAATAAAATCCGCCCTCAACGCAGTATCGCCGACGAGTCAAGAGTTATATGAAACCATTCTACATCACAACAACCTTACTGAATGACGCTGTATTAATGCGATGGTGGCCAACAAAAATTAAATAAAAGGAATGCAAAATTACCTTTGGTTCAATCTGATGAAGTTTCATAAAAAGTTTGCCATTTTCCTGAGTCATCGTTGACAGCACTTCTACAGTACTAAAAAACAAAACTGCTTCGTGAAAGAAACGAAAATTGCCCCAGCAAACTTTACTATCAACACGAATCCATTACAAACGTTTCTTCTTCACGAAGTACTGAGAACTGCGGCAAAATCTTACAATACTGATACTATCATCAAGCACTGACAAACTAGAAACACATAATAAGCAATATACAGTTCCCAATGAAGGGTGGCGCAAAGGAAGCAAGCCACGTCCGCGGAGAACTTCGTCATCCAAAAATATTTTATAAACGTTATTAAATTCGTTAAATTTCGAACATCCTCACATATCATTTTTTCGTATTGGATTCCAAGACCTCTATGCAAATAAAATACGAGCGCAACCATTAAGCATGCTGCATGCTTGTTTCCGTAATAGATGTTGGTTATTCCTCTAGACTGCCTCTTGAAATATTTACATCGGGTCACAAATGGCCTAGAAAAGTACGGAGTGGGAAATGAGGCGGCTGGAGGGCAGTGATCGAGTGATCACTGCGCGAAACTAAATAAAAAAACTCCTAAGCCAAACTCCTAACCAAAAACTTTCCTTCATAACTTATAAATGATTTGTTTCCGAAACGAAACTGCAGTCGCAACGAAGGAGTTATGTTAGTGACGACTCTGAGTGCAGACAAACGGACTAAACGATTCCCAAAAGAGCATGCGGAATAAGGGAGTGAATCATATGTTAATGTTTTGCATTACTACAAAACAGATACAAAGAAAGGAATTCAATTCGATCACAGTCGCTGCAGGAAATGGATTCCAATTCGGTCTAAATAAAAATGCAGCTGGCAAGTGGCAATAAAATAAAAACCAACTCAGCCATTGAAAGAATACCGACTGCATTCTCAGGATTGGCACGGAGCTTGCACTGCATTATGAGGTTTGCTGCCTCCTGCTGACACTGCAGACGTGTTGGAGTGAAATCACCATTTCGCATCCACTCAGAATTGTCAACACTAGAAATTCGATTATTTCCAGCTCACTTTAGAATTACTAGGAATTGAAAGAAGAATTTAATTCCCAATAACGCAGTCTTAAGCAGTTAAAAGTTGGCCACTACCTAGGACAGGCGAACGTCAGTAACTTAACTAAGTTTGGAGAATCTCCTAACTCTTCACTTTTTTACTGCTGCTTTGATAAAATGAAGCAAATTGAGACTTGATGGAACTGGAGGACGAAGGTAACAAGCTAGATAAGCTAAGACGAAAATCTATGACTTAATGCCCAGTTCGTTTCTGACCGGCTCTTTTTCACACCACCTTTGCTTCGCTGAGCCCAGTATCGGAAAGTTATCTGCCTTCTCAGGAAATATTCAAACATCCTGCCATCCAGCAACGCCTTTATAACCTCTGCGAGCAGCACAACAAGTTCAACCGTCGAAAAAAAAATTCATTTTGATCCCATAAAATGCATTTACTTGACCCCAAATCATTTTTTTCTGCGTCTATCAGATCTTACAATACCTCCACGAAGAGAACAGCTGCTGAGCATATACGCTTCCAAAATTCTTGCAACGGTTTTGAGCCTAAGATCACCCTAGGAATTTCTTTGGAAGCTTTCCCCACTTCACCCAACTTGTTTTTACGCGGTCTTAGCGCTCAGGGCATGCAAAAGACCTTCAAAACAATCCGGTGATGTTCAAAAATGCCTGAAGCTTAGGACTCCTGGAAAATTTCCACATACCCTTGAAATCCCACTACCTTAAAGTGAGATCCCTGCCCGACCAACAAGTGTGAGTACCATAATATACGTCAGTGCAATAAACCTGTTTTTAATTTTAAAACTGCAGAGCCAAAAAGAATCGCCTAGAGAAGACGCAAGAAGTGCGCATGACACAAAGCAGTAGTAGGCCGCTCGTTCTACAGATATCGGCCCAAATACTTCGAAGCAAAAAACAGTAAATACGAAATTGAAACGAAACTTACCATATCATTGTACTTTCCTGAACCATCCTGATACAATCGCACCACTCTTACTCGCTGGAAATTCGTCAAAGTTTGTCAACAACGCGCAAACAAGGTAACGCAATGTTGCGAATTAACCTCGGAAACAGGTATTTGACAGACGTACTTCTGATTTACTTTCTCGCCTAGGACAAGCGGATAGAATCGTGAAGATAAACAAAATGAGAGAGGATTAACTTCCAGGCGTTTATGCACAAGCCAGCAAGAAACATTGCCCACAAGTACTTAGCAATTGATGCACCATCATGATTCCGGCGAAGCTTAGCCGTTGTAGATTATGAACGGAAAGGTCCCCCACTCTCATGGTCAGGTCACGAACTTCCTCCATGAAATTCGAATTGATGGTCCGGCCACGACTGTAAGATTTGCAACTCATGAAAGCTAAGAGTGGAATCGACGGCCTAATTTCTTACAGCGCTAAAACACTGATGGTGCACTTATCCGCATGAGACAATGTGCAGCAAGTGACTGAGAAGCGCTTAAACTGCGGAGATCGCCGTTGCGTGCGAGGTAGAGTAACAGTTCAGCATTTCAGAACTCCAACGAGCTCCGGCTCCTATCAAGTATTTGATAGTACAACCACTGCTGCACTGGAAACAACTTCAGAGTAGGCTGATGATAATGAACAAATACTTCTCCTTCTTCAACTTGCAAATTTCGTCATCGCAAGCTCTACAGATGGGAAACGAGATACCTGGAGGTTATGAACGCATATATGAAGTACATAAAGCGATGCACACCGGAGGCTTTGAAAACGCCTAATTATATTCCAGAATGTTAAAAGACGATGCTCTATGGGATGCGGAAGCAGAAGCAGCATTAAAAGCCTCTGAAAGTAGGTCGAGCTGCGTCGGAGTGTTCTCAAAGGTTTGCGATTTCCCACAATGTCACTGCATCCTCCTCCCCCTCTCCCTAACTTTATGCGACGAAGTTCTGTGAAAAAAGCAGTGACTTAACGAACCTACTAACTGCGAGTAGTAACGAAACAACAGTACAACCTTCACATAAAGCAACGCAGCGAGCAGGGGAAGAGGAGAAACCTCTCCGATGCTCCATCAAAGCAGCTCACAACTGCGCAAATATGCAGATTCTACGGGTCTTGATTGATAAGTACCCGGAAAATATGCCCCCTCTCGTGGCAACATCAACGCATCTACCCCACGACCTAACCTCCCTCCCCCTTCCTCCCCCACCCCCATCACCTCCACTACTCACATCCCAACCGACCAACCTGAATCCTCTCTTTAACAACGATAGCTGATTCAATGATGACAATACCGTAGATCAATGCGAATCAGCAAGCAATCGTGAAAGAACACGAGCGTTCTTGGCTCTCTCACGTCGACTTCGCGCAATCATCGCTCCTTAACAGCAAGACCGCCACAGAGCCCCTTCTCTTCCAGCAAACGTTTTCAAACGCTTCCTCTGAAATTATCATGCAAGACGACTTCTCTAGTGTTTTGCGTTGAGGATGTTTGTGGGGGATGAGTTTCTCTTGGTTCGTGAGTGGGCTTTGAAGCTTGCTGCTACTCCGCATGCTGTGTACACCTGAGATAAGATATCCTCTCAACAAATAAATCCCCAACCTCCAGGGCAACATTTCTTTAAAGCCTCTCCGAATTGGGCATTGTGTTTTAATCGTTGCACTATAGGTGTTCGCAGGGCACTCTCGGTGGGTTATGGGACACTGCACTCAGGTATGGTCATCGTGCTCTATGTGTGCACCACCAACGCGTCTAAAATATATTGCTCGTGTGGCGTTTTGCTGCTTGCATCCGGACGTTTGCAGCTGTCACACTCTAGAAGTGCTTTCCGGTCTTGAACCCTACTGGGTCAAACCCTACTGGGTCGCAGGGTCAAACCACATGCATTCTGTGCTCGTTTCCAAAAGGCTTTCTCGATTTCCGGCAACTGTGAACGTTTTGTTGTGAGGCTCTTTCGAGAATCTGCTCGATCAACGGCGTCATTTACACTTCTTAGTCTGTTGCCTACGCGGACGATCCTTAATAATCGCTTGAAGTGCAGAATGTTTCGATGCTTTTTATTCAGTCGACATTTCCCATTAGAGAGGATACTATTGCCGTTGATATTGCTGCTCTGTGGAATGTTCAACGTTGCTCTCTTAGTTGTGCTCTTCGATGGACCACTGAATTGAAGCTTTTTTTAAACATCGTTTGCTGCTCTCTGAGCCCTGCTTTTATCCCACTAATTCCTGTCAGTTTAATTCACTGGGAGGCAGTCAAGTTTATGTTTCGCAGCATTTTGGATCGTCTGCTGATCTGTTAGAACGACTCTCCAGCCCCTCTCCTTTCCCCTGTGTTCTCCAGTTCTCTAGAGATAGGAGTAGAACCTAAGTTACAACTTCTAATATATTTCAGATACTCGGCAGTTTTCGAGTGTCCCAGCTTCCGCTTCTAGTTTTTATTTGGCCAATAAACCTGGTTTGTCGGGTGGCGTTTTTCTAAATGCATATGTGGAATCATTTGGCATATATATATATATATATATATATATATATATATATGTATATATATATATGTAACATACGTGTAACTTTGCAAATAACTCACAGTCACCGGATACGAAGGTTTCGTATGACAACTGACCCTTCACTAAACAATATTCTGCAGGCGTTTATCCAGAATGAACCGAATGATTGCGGCTAAAAACTGCATCCTCATTGCCATCGTTGCGGCGATCGTGTATATCATCAACAACACGTTATACACACATCTTCCATTGCATATTGATGGCGGATATACCGAAATGCGCTTCAAACGGGTTGTCGAAGCATTCAGGTATATTGTTATAATGTACATATCGCACACTATTACGTTCTAGTCGGATAAAAAATCTTTAACTAATTTCGATTCCAATCTGCATTTTTTAGTGCTTGGGAACCATCGAAAGAAAGGAGAAAAGAAGCTGTCTAGAATGGCAGGCTAATTAATCAGTAAGCAGTGCCAATGAGGAGCTGCCATTGTGTGAGGAGCAGTTTTCAGGACGGAAATGAGATCTTGAACTAGAAAGCTTCCCGAAGGAAAAGTCGACACTAAAAGGTCCTAAAAACCTACGTCCCTGCAACACTTTGCGGGTAGTTGAACGTGGCCGACTGTAATGACGTTTATTCTGGCACTGAACTACAAATTCGGAACAGCGCCGGACTCAAGTCAGAAGTGGCGAAAAGAGTTATTAAGTGATGTTGCAAAAGCAGCATGACATCCCAGCTTATCTAGCTTTCGTATACACCAAGGTCGTTTTTGCGAGGGCGTCCATGGAAGTTGTGCATAACGGCAGTAGAAAGAAGGCCGTAGACACTGCGTTTAAGGAATAGACATCCCTTTTTGCTGGGTAGTTAATGGAGACTCTGTAACCGCATTGCATTTTTCAGGAAGAATTTTGAAGATGGCTGGGAGCGCGATGGCGCAGCATTGGCTGTTTATCATAAAGGAAAAAAGGTGGTCGATGTTTGGGGTGGATACGCAGACAAACAGGCAGCTAGGAAGTGGCAAAAGGCAGGTATTATTTGGAATGCCAAAAAATGAGTGCAGATACGAAAGAAAGCTGTGAATAAAACGAGCATCGTGCTTGAGTAATAAGAGGCGATATTAGGGCGTCCTATAAGAAGGAGTTGGAATGTATTCACTATTGAACTTTTACTAAAATTCGATCCTGAATTCATGGTACCTTCCGTAATCTGCGGTTTCATTCATTATTCTTTTGGCGTAAAGAATGTTTTGTTTCTTTTAATGGGACTTGTAATTGTGTAACTATGAGAATTCATTGTCGAAAGATTGTTTCTCATTTACCCAGTATTTTAACATTATAACCAAAGAGCGATATGGCTCGTTGATAAACAGGTGTTTTGTGCGTTGCCACGATGTGATAAATAATATCTGTCTAGGAGAAGAATGAGAGAGGATTCGAGGAAGGAGAGGTGCTCAAAAAGTCCCTAGGGATTATGATTATGATTGAATTCAGAATGTCAAGAGAAATCAGTGATTTCCGTCTTCCGTAGATCTTTGTGCAGTACCTTTGTGTGACGCGATAATGCCGCAGCTGAGATGGGAAAATCCAACACGTTTTGAGTGCTCTTTTCTCCCATTCTTCTCTAATTTATGCACCAAATGTGCGAGGTATGTTCGAAAATTTTTGTTCATACAGGTCAAGGCATACGCTGTATCAATGAAGGGTACACATGTCATAAGTGGAAGGCCATAATTCGTTCGGGGTGAGTGGTTGTGTGTTGCGAAGACGATTTTTATGCTCGTAAAGACAGGAAAGAAGTTCGATTAATGTCGGAATTTTTTCCGCAAGTTTATCGAATACTTATTGTGGCATCTGATGTGTTTTGTACGCCTTCATTAGAAAATAAACGAAGCAGAAATGGTGAAAATGTTTTCTTAATTTAATTAACTTCAAAAAATAACGTAACTGGGTAGGATTTTGTTCAGTGTGAAAGTCGCAAATCGAGATTTGGTGGAATAATTCATTGCGATGCCATCAAATATTTCACTATAAATCAACGTTCAGGACACGCTAACAGTGACATTCTCAACAACAAAAGCGGTCGCTGCTATTTGCATCGCAATGTTGGTCGATCGAGGTGCAATGCACTACGAAGATTTGGTCACAAAACATTGGCCTGAATTCGGTAAAAATGGCAAAGCGAACATAACAGTTCAGATGGCGTTGTCTCATACTGTAAGTTTATGTACGACTAAATATGGATGAGTTCCAGGTTATCTGTGCCAGTGGTTGAGCAGCTTATTTCCGAGTCCTGACATTTTCCGTTGATTCACCGACTCATTGTCTTTGTTTTCGAGGGCTCTAGAAGGGATTTTTTGTTAAAATGAATCTTACGCCTGTGTCCTTTTTTATTTTATTGATTATAATTAGGCAGCGAGCAATTTAAGTCGATGCTCTTTTTGTTACCTGTGAAGTTCCTTTATCGATTTTCTTAGGAAACACTCTCTCACTGCTGTAAAAAGTAGAAATTGTTGATGAGGGTGTTCGGCATTCTGTAAAATTCGGTTGATTAGGCCATTTATTTTTTAGCCTTTAAAGTTCTCTTGATTTCGAGGATAGTATTCTTTTGATCTTGTGGGTACTGCCGATCGATGTGCTGTGAACATATTTAAAGTTGTGGATGCGGTATTCGCTCGTTAGAAGAGTGGTTGTTGTGGTGATCATCCTGCTCATATAAAGGAGTAGCACCAATTCTGTGGGTCACTGTACTTAAGTGATTTAGTATTTAACTCTGTGATGATCGGGTTGTTTTTTCACAGAGGATCTTTCTGCATTGTTTTCATATTCGAAGCAAGAATGCTAGTGTATCGTTTATTTCATGATTGTGCCTACTCAAGTAACGTTCATTATAGATTCGGATCATTGCAGGCTGGCTTGGCTTATGTTGATGAACCGATAACGGAGGAAATAGCTGCTGATCATAAAGCCATGAGGTATTCCTTTGATATGAGCACTTAACAGAGCGTAGGACACTTTGGATGGTTAAATCATTTGAAGTTAATTGGCAGGAAACTTTCTTAATTTTTGAAGATTTTTCTGCGAAATTATTATTTTTTGATCCAATTGTCCGGTATAGAAGTTCGGCTGTTTAAGAAATAGAGATTCATTTTGAAAGCTGCCTTTGCAGGTCGTGAGAGATTATCCTAAAACCTCTGATTATTGAAACTGATTGGTGTGGTTACGTTTCAGTATCGGCCTCTCATGTCCCAATTCCTTTGTGGCTCCTAAGTAACTATTCACGAAGCTCATAATCGTTAAGGACGCTTCTTGAGAATGAGACGCCCAAATGGCCTCCAGGTACGATGACCGGTTATCATGTTTACACCTATGGATGGATTGTTGATCAATTGGTGCGCTCTGCAGATAAAAATAGACGTGGTGTGGGACAATTTTTTAGAGAGGAGATAGCACAAAAGTTCGGTACGTTCTTTTATGAATGGATAATATTTTTTGCTCAGTTTCTTTCTGTTTAGGAAATTGGACAATGTGAAAGGTCTTTTTGATCAATTTGTCGTTGTTAAAAGGTGTCGATGAAAGTGGTTAATTTCTTTGGATCGCAGATCTTTGCTCTTTGATTGGCGTTTGCAGTTTTGAATGTGGTGATGTTCTTCGAATATATAAGAAGTCCGAACTCTAATTTCCCTCAATCAGAGAGCGACTTCCAACCTATTTTATGCGTTTCCACTCAATTCCCCGTTCTCGGTAGTTCTTTCTTCCATTGAAGAATCCAGAAGAAACGTCCTCTTTTCAAAGTTCTCTGGAAATATTGTACTTTCAAAGTTTGTCGAACAAAAAGCACTCCGAATAAATTGCACATGATAATCTTGGATTTGCGCAGCCCATGATGTCTTTAAATGATAGCGTCTTGTTTCACTCGAGTGTTTTTTTATTCCGTCTATTTATATTCCTGATTGAATTCTCAATATGTTTCACATTTTTATAGATATCGACTACTTCATTGGTTTACCACCAGAGGAGCAGTATAGAGTAACGCGACTGAGTCTTCCTACCCTAGCAGACAGCATTGCTGAAATATTTACGGACTTGCGAGTTGTCAAATATTTCTTCATTTTTATTGCATTATTTAGGGTATGAATATTTATATTCTTCATCTGGGGAGTCATTTTTCAGCTTATATGTTGACAGAGTGGTTGCACAGAACGTTTTCGCAGTACTCCATGAAAATATTGGGAGTACTGGTTTAGTAGGTGCAGTTTGAGAAATATGAAGCACCAGAACGGTGGTGGTTGCAAACACGGTCGGATGCAGCTTTGCAGAAATGTGGCCGTTGTATTTACTGCACGACTCATTATGTATGACTGCAAATCCTGGACCGATTGTAGAGTGGACTTTTTATGCTAGCCAACACGCATAGTGGACATTGCGTTGAGGAGTTCTTTCACCTATTCTTCAAAAAATTTTCTCCAAGGCGTAGGGGCGGGTGGGAAACGAAGTAATGGTTTCGTTCTCCTAAGGCGTTCACAAATCCCTCTATAAGTCTGTATGATACTGACCCATAAAATAGCCAATGTGAAAAATTCCACTAATGTATATGTCATTTTTTCTTTGCGTCACCCGCTTGCTCTAAAATTCAAAAGTGCATTTTTCGTTTTCGTTTCTACCGGGCTTCGTTATCAGCACCACTTTCCTTTGATAGTATTTGTACCGTTCAATAAATAACCTTGGTAAAGTTGCCTTTTCATGCCCTTAATAGCATGTAGGAATAAATGTGGATGAAACAAGGTGGTAGGTAAGAATGCGGCCTTGTGATCCTGTTATCAATGGACTGACAAATCTTTATCGATCGATTTGCCTTATTGTTTGACCAATCACTTTAAAGGATTCGATGTTAGCTAGAGCAGTTGGGAATCCATCTTGGCTACGCGCAGTGTTTCAACTAACCGTCAATAATCCCGACTATCATCGTCTCGAACAGGCAGCTGCACTTGGCATTGGCAACGCACGAAGTCTTGGGAAGATATTCAGTTTGGTTTGTGCATTTCAGTTACATAGGATTTTTCAAATGGATTGAGGTTTGAAGTTGGCGTCTTTAAAAATCACTGAGAATTATTTCGTCATGGGTGCTCAAAAATGAGATATAAATCTCGTTGTAGGAGGATTAGAAGTGGAAAATGTTAGCGTAATGGGTATGATTGTGCAGGTAATGAAGAATTAGTGAGACGAGTGCTGCATGCATTCTGCGTTCTTTTTTTCACATAGTAGTGACTTCGCAAACAATGAGTTATGGAAGAAGGGGAAGTGGTTTTCTCACAGCTTCTTCTTCACCCTTTTATCCGTCCTTCATGTCCGAAAATGCACCAAAAGTTTGTTTTTTGCTCAGAGAATCTCGCATTCATTGTCATAATTTTTTAGAGATGAATTTTTCTTTTTTTTTCCTCCAAGAATTGAAGTTCCATGCTAGCGTTCTTCCTTGTGCATATCCATTGCCATTATATCTTCTTTCATTAGGAAGTTTCGAACATTTTAGCAATATCAGCTATGAGGACGGAATCGAGGGAATAGCTTACTGAGTTGGTTTCGACAAATGTTTAATCTCTTCGTCTGTTATTAACGAGCTTTCTCATATTCTTTATATGCTGATTTAAAAGCATCGAATCAGATGCAGTTATTAAGTCGTAGATTATTGTTTATAAATTGTTGGAAGTGATAGGGAAACATTTACACAAGTTTCCCACTACTCTTTCACCTCCACCGCCCACATTCTTTTCTGATCTCTCAGTCCTCTTAGCAGATCGCAGATCATTAATGCGGTCAGAGCTCCGAGATGATAGTCAGAGTGATGGGGGGATTTTTATTTCTCATAACATTAGACAAGTATGTACTTGCCTCATTCCCATTAATCTTTCTTGTCGAATGCGGGATATTTTCATCGTCACATTGCCTCATTCTCAGGTTATTATTGTTTGAAGCCTTTCCTTTCATCCCTCATCTTCTTTTCATCAGAAGCGGAAAAGGTGGGATCGTTCTCATTGCAGATTTCATCGGGCCAGCTATTTGACGAGGCAACGTTTGAAAAGTTAAAGAGAATCCATATCAACGAAACGGATATTGTGCTGTACGACCAGTTAGCTAAAGGCAATGGAATGTTGTACTTCGATGTGAATCGAGCTGGGGTGATCTTGCTATCTTTGTTGCTTTTCTGTAGCGAAGCCTTTACGGTTGCCACATAGCCTTTAAGAATTGTTCTGTTGCTTTTTACTCTATCCTCAAGATGCCTGCTTACGAGCAGTGGTAGAAACTGAGATTTTGATCAGCTTTTTGTGCCAAATACCAAAATTTCATATGGGAACGCTGAATTTTGAGTGTCCGTTAAGTTTTCTAAGTTGCTGAGTCTGTTGCCGAGAAAATGCTGTTAAAAGTTTGGCTTATTGTATCGCGGCAGTTACAGCGCGATGTGTTTAAGCGCTTCAAAACCTCATATTGTCTCTCAAAGGGCACTTCTGTCTAGAGTAGATTGCATGGCGCTTTATTCGGCGTTTCCCCTTTGCTTTCAAATAAACTAACACTTCCTTGCTGTTTAATTCGTTTTTCACTGTCAAGAAATTCTATGATTCCATTGTCATCGAGCTGTGCCCTATTAAACGAGGTGCACAAGTCTCGAAATTATTTTCTTTTATTTTGAGCACGTTGAACGGTTACCGTAATTGAGCATGGTTACTAAGTACGGTTCACTATTTCAGGCAAGGTATGCACTCGGTCACACAGGTCACGGCTGTCAGCAAATAACTTATGACCCTTTCAATGATCTCACCATTGCATATGTTGCAAACGGGCTTAAAACGGGCCTCTATACACTTTGTCGAACCTACGCACGTCTCCATTCGTCAGTTTATGACGCACTCGAAAATATCGCCTATACTTAAGCGTTGTCGGAGATAATATTATCGATAATCTAACGCTACGTTAGCAATGGCTTAGTAGGTCGTACTATTGTGGCGTTGGCCTAGTTCTCGATCATCGGTCATTCATTTGGTATAGTGATGTAAGCTCAGTTAAACTGTCTCTCTTTGAGCATTCTTGGTTTTGCATTTATGAAATATTGTAACTACCAAGCATACATAAAGCCATCGGTGCATTTTGCAATCGTAGTTTTCCCTTAGTCCGTCTGTTTTTTGGTGCTGTCAAAGGGTGGACCAGGAGTTGTGATACTGCTTTGACACGAAGGAGCGTTGGGAATAACTGAATTGTTCGTTTTTTAGGTTCTGAATGATAGTGCAGTTTTGTTGGTCCAATAATGACAAGAACATTAAAAACAACAATGAGACATCATTTCAGAATATTTTTAAGCATGGTATTGCCGCAGTACATGTAGAGTGCTCTGGAAATGTCAGGTAACTGAACGATTATGATCGAAGTTACAGATCAGTAAGTCTGGCCTGTTTGATCAGTTGGTTTTTTTGTATCAACGACTGATTAGCTGTAGATTACTAGTGGAAGATAAAATTAGTTTGACGAAAAGAGATCACCGTTATCCGTACCAGCAGGAATCTTGGAACTGCACATGTTTGACTTTTAGTCCTTTATAACTGAAGGCGTTTTTACGCCAAACGACAACGCTCTTTTTCAGGATGAGAATCTTTCCATCTTTAATTGTTCTTTCCGTAATTCAGTACACACTTATTAAGACAATTCCGGTCGATGTTTCCCAATCACAGAGATTAATTCAGCTGCAGTTTCACTTGCATCCTTTCTTCATTTGTTATTCTTTAGTGTCTGTTGGAGTTGCATTTGTATAGACTTTGTTGTGTTCTTAAACTTCCTAAAATATTGCTGCTCATATATGTGTCCGTTATGTTAAAATGTTATATTAGATCAATTCATTGGCATTTGTTAGTAACTGGTAATGTTACGCAACGTTGTTGATGATGTTTACCAATAAAAAGGGAATCGGATCACTGCTTGGAATGGAATTTTGGGAAATAATGATAGTCGGCTTGCTATATAAGTTCTTTAGACTGTTCAAGGGTAATCACGAGTTCTTGTGACGACGATTTCACCGATCAGCAGCTACCGTAAGCGCTAAATACCGGGTCTGCGGTGAGATATAGCCATGATGAAATAATCAAGCATGGCAATTAGCGTCGATGGTGAGTTCTCTAGCAAGGTGCCAGCCACAGGAATATTTCTAGTCATGTCGGAATATGTGTGTGGAAACGCATTTCTTAAGAAATGTGGTTTTTACTTTTGCCAATGACCAGACAAGCTCGCTCACATCGCTGAACTTTATTTCGAAAATGAGACTGATTAACCGACAATTCAGTTGAATTCACTCCGCTATCAGCTCATAATTACCAATACTAGTTACGGTCTTAATAATGGAAAGGTTTGCTGTTGAGGACAAGCGGTCTCTAGGGTTCTTCCTCTCCCATTGTACTCTAATTTATATTTGATGTTTGCTCTCTTATGATCGTCGTTAACATTCCACATGTATCGGTAATGAATCTCTTCTTCAGTATGTGAAATAAATAGTTGCAACTTAATAGTGAGATCTCGCAGTTGGATTTTTGGAAAGCAAATGCCCGAGAATAAGAGGGGCATTATGTTAAAAGACTGCCTTGTGGCGGTATGGACGTGTCTGTGGTAGCTTCATTTAAGATGCGCTTTTTAAGAGCACAGTAATGAACGATAGGGGCGACTGCACATTTTATTTTCCTCTCATGTCACATGTATCGGCAGTTTTACTCCCTCTAATTTTGTGAAGAATACGAGCAACGTTCAAACTACGATAAGAACGGCAAATACCCGGTTAGTGCCTAGCGAGTTTTCAGTTCTCCGACTTTAGCAGAAATGCTGCAGATGAACGTTCACTGGATCGAGGGAGTCATCGTTTATCAATTCTCTTAGCCTTACTTATCCGCCGAAAAATGTATGGTACCTTTGTCAGTCAGCGACATCTCGAAAAGCCGTATTCTGGAAAGCAAAGAAAAGAAACACATAAAATGCCTCATCGTTTCACTGTATATCTGGAAAACCAAATGATGTACGCGAGGGAAGGCCTCGGGTCCTATTTTGTTCCTCATGTGCGTTGGTGACGTTTCCGATAATATTCTGAGCACCATCAATCTCTTTGCCAGACCACCTTATCGTTCGTGGCCCTTGTCTATGACTTGCTTATTGAGTAAAAAGACCAAGACGCATTCGCCAAATGGTTGCAATTATGGCAGTCAAATACCACTCGTGTGGTTTAGATCAACTTCATGTGTGAATGTTCCTTCAACATGGTAAACGAGGTTCCTTCGTCTTCCGAGAGCGCTGCTGACCGGGATGAAGTAGTCGACCCTGAGCTTTACTGCGGACTGTATTATTCGATTACTGCTGAAAATTCATCGAAAATTGCAATCTACACTTTTCACTTCCTTGATTAGGAATGCAAATGAGTACTATCGAAGACGTTTATTACTGATGCCGCGATATGTTTTGGAACAATATATTCCGCGTGATCCCTTCCTAATATCGCACTCTTGGATAATGTCAAGGAAGGCTTCAACCGTATTGTTTCTCACGTAGTCTCCGTATCGGTCAAACGATATTACTGCTTTGAAAATTTCAGCGTGGGATCAGTAGTGTATCCACTCCTAAAACTGTGCTCCGCTTTTCCGATGCCCGCCTATCAAAAGTATTCCACTTTGGCCCTGCCCTGTTGTCGATGTTAGCACCAGTTTTACCCTGCCAAGGATATTGTTCCGTGAGCAGTATTCCGCCTAGTTTGCAGTCCTATGATGGGAGTTGTTTCCTGTCGACGCACTCCGCTTTTCACAGTGCGTCTAAGTCATTTCCATCAACATGTTACTTCAGCCGTTACTTCTGTATGTGTGGGCATACGGGCTATAGCACTGCTAGGATTTGCTGTTCTTGTTCATATATTTTACGGAAGTCTTTTCATGCTTTGAAATGTTGAAATCAAAGTAAAAATTAAATATTTATGCCAATAGTAATCTCATAACAATCAATTAACCTTCGTCATATGAGGAATTCAGTCGACCGGATATCTTCTCGAATAACTCATAGCAAATGATTATGGCACAGGGACTGTCTTCGTCTCCCATCTACGACACAACTATAGTGACACGAATTTCGAAGAGGCCAATCTAAGGACAACAGTAACAGAGCAATAATAAAATGAAATGTTAATCATCGAACAATAAGACAGACATGGAAGGAAATAAAGGTGAACTACGTTCGGGGTCCTTATCTGTTGACGTTAACATCTAATGCGGGCCAATGAGGGAAATGAACACAAAGTGAAGATAATTGATACATAAGAAAGGAATACGAAGCAGAAAAATAACATATCGAAATAATCGTTTCTATACTCGTGTAATTCAGGAGTAATTTCAAATGAGGACCTACCTCGTCATTATTACCAATTTCTCCTCTTTTCTTCCACAACTTTGGACGAATGAGAGCTTCAAATAGGTGCTCTCCTATTAGCGCTCTCCATTATAGTAAAATGAAGACGTATATCCCAAATTATAATTGAATGGTATCTACAATAAATGAAGGAGCAATTGGGATTGTTAGATATTCCCATCAATGATTTCCGGAAGTCGAATAAACTTACAAATTTACTTGGTGATTGATAAAATTAACAAAATAAAGAAGTACACGCAATAACTGTTGCGGTAAGTTGCGGTAATTATGCGAAATAATAGTGGCCGCATTCGAATTTGAAAGTTTAGCTTAGAAACACCAACTGCAGTGGGCATGCATATATGGATGTGGATATGGAAGATGGATAATCTAAGGTAATATATGGAATAACGCCGGAGAGAAATTGTCAGCTAGCGATCTTATTAAGCTCGGAACATATAGGTTAATATTTAGAAAATGTTTACTTCTATCTATATCTCCAAATACTTCCGGAAAAGAACCCATCGATAACCTATAGAAGAAGAATAAAAGAAAGTTGCGGCTCGATTGTTGCAAAGCATAGAATACCACCAATCGCATATTCTTCTCAACGAAAACAATAACGTTAAGATCGTTTGAGGAAGTTGCTCTCTGTCTGGATGTGCGATTACATTATCCGAATAATCTCATCGTACAACCCCCGTAGAGATAACACCGCACATCGATAAAGCAATAGTCTCACATAACAGCATATATATGCTGATAAAATAAATGTTTATACTCGAAGTGCTTGAGGTTTTCCTTTGATAAAACGTTTAATATACAAATTTACTTACAACTTACAGTTTACTTACAACTTACAGTTTATTTACAACTACACAGTGGGAAAAGCAAATTTATGTACTAATTGCGATTTACTAATTAGAGCGTTGAGTAAAAACCTCTCTACCGATAGAACATCGAAGTCTTTATTTTTAGAATTCCTTAAAAGATCCCTATATCTGTTAACAAAATTTGCTCTCAAAGAACATATTGTTACAAAAATCTGGGAAATTATAAGCCTTTTATGTATGTAAAATGAAATATTACTATCTAATGGGATATATTTGTTCAACGTGAAATGAAAATCCTCCGTTTGGTCATGGACGTTCGGAAGGACGCCTTGATCGGTAAGTTTAAGTCTGAGAAATTAACCTCCGCCCTCCCCCTCATGTGTGTGATTTCAAGTTGTAACGAATTATCATATATCCTTCAAGGAATATATTGGAAAATTTCTATTTTATCCATTAATAAATCATCCATGTAGGCTACAATAGATAGCATTAAAACGTGAAATTTTGGCATATTTATATTCCATGATGGTCAAAGTTAGATCAGCAAATATCAGGATTAGCATTACTCATCATAGGTAACACTCCCTTCGTCTGCATAAAAACAAAACCATTAAAAGTGAGAGAACTTTCGTTAACAACAATTTGCGCTCTATCCAGAGTTAGTGCGTGACTTGAGAACTCCGGATCATCCGTTTAAAACAAAGTCTTGTCGTTGCACACCTTCAAAAAGGCCTTTTTCGAATTTTCAAAACATGAGTGGGCTAAAAACTCCATCGCTTTAATAATATCTTCGGAGCCAACAAAGTGAATTGCTCTGAAAAATCAGCCGTTAGAATCGTCCTAATGCATTTGTCATATTTCCTAACTGTTTCCAAACTTCATTTGAGTTTTTAAGACTGTAATAAAAACTAACCCCACCTGTAGTATCACAATAATTGTTCGAGTGAGTTTAAAAAATCTCAGAATATCGTGAAGCACAGAAGGTAACGGTCTTAGAGTACTTTTACTGGCTCCACCTATATAAAGGTTATCGAAAAAAGAAGGTTTCAGTAAGGGAAACTTTATCCCTGTAGCGCATTTTGCGTCATCGAGAACCATTGTTCTAAATACGCCGACCGAATTTCAGTTCGTTGAATTGTTTTCAGGATGTTCGCGATCATCGAGTTCGAACTTCGGTCACAGATTACTGCCGGAAAAGTGGCTTTCACAAAATACCGACAGTCTGTGCTAAAGGTTACATCGTAATGCATTAAAAACCTTTCTAAAATGAAAAAGAGTCCTTTTCAAACGTAATATCCTTTGTTTATGAACAAGGTGCACTTCGTCATTAACTTCACCTGCGCACATATTCTTCTAACAGAACTCCCGTTGAAATCTGTTAAGTCATCCTCAGACTTGAAATAATCTTTAGTATCTCAGAATTCGTTAGCGGAGAGTGAGGTTTGAAGAACGCAGACAATCGGCAGTAAGCATGTGACACTATTCGGATGAGACTGGCATGTCATAGGGCGTAATTAAACTCACTTTCTGAAGAAAGGCTCAGAATAAACAAAGTTGTCATCGCGAACCATATCTGGAAATTAACAATAAAATGCATTTAGGTCATAATCACTTCCGAGAGTTGTTCACTACATTCCAGAATATCTGACGACTTTCGAGAGTATTATAATTTTAAAATATTACATCCTTTATTTGTAATCAACAAATTCTAAAGTGCTTTTTTTCTCGCACCATTAATGATAAAATCCATATCAAGGCATTTGTTTATCAGTTAAGAAGTTATTCAATCGATCAAACTTTATAAGGCATAACCGGGTAATTTTCGTCTTTAGATATACTGCTGTGATATTATTTACGAATGAGCTTATTTCTACCAATCAGACAGAAATAAGTATGGCTTCCATTTCGTTTTATATTCGCTTGAAAATATGCCATTCTTGGTGTGTTTCCGCCATCGGCACTCATCGTCCTTTTAATGGGACTACCGGTTGCATTCGCCTTTGTTGACTGAGAAAATTTGCTCGTTGCGTTTAGAAATCCTGAGTTACGAAAAGGACTCAGGAAAAGTCTCTTAGACGATCAGGCTGACAACCTGGAATGGACTCCGCATTTTGCAGCGACGCGCAGTTCCAATGTTCTTCATTTTGCGTGCACACGAATAAAAAATACAAATTTACTTTATTGTCTCTCTGACAGCTGCATCGTTGCTTCCCGCAACATGCCGTCTAGACAAAACAATACGACCTTTATAGTAATTGAAAAGTAATTAAAAGGAAGTCAAAGAGATGTTGCGAGTTTGTTCCACCCTCCTCACCTTTCTAAACGGTTACTGAGGTTCAAATCTATTGAGTTCAGGAAAATGGCATTCAGTTTAGTATGCTCTCTGCAAGTGCGACTTTGTTTTTCCAATTGTCAATCTCTCTCAAACGTGAAATATTACCCACAGAATGATGCATTATACCATCCATTGTTTCCGGCCTTCACAAGGTGTGCATTCACAAGGTTTGCATACGCTCATCTGAATGTTCTCGCTGAGCTCCTGTATCTCGCTCGCATGCGCCTCTCTGTGCGTGTTTGGGAACTCCTTGATGGGCTTCATCAAAAACGTGCCCAACCAATTTGGGCTGCTAAAATTCCGTTGAGAGCTATCCTGCCGGATTCTTTTCGTCTCATAAATCCTCATATAGATAATCCTAACACGAACTTCGTACAAGTCATATAGCAAAGCATGGTGCAAAGTTCGTGGCACCTAATAATTTGTATGCATGGAGCATATAGAAATAAGCGGGCACTGGAAATGAAATGCATGCACGAAAAATGGCAATGCGCTGCTACATATAACGCAGCTGTGATGCATATTTGCAGCAGCTGATGACGGCTTCGTCCCTTATGCATCAATCTTTCATCGGAATATTGCTAACAAGTAGCTGTTGTCTGAAGAAACGGTATTTGCCCGGAGTTGCTGCAGGTATGAATTATGGGCTGGGACTGGTCGTAATCGTTCTTTTAACGCTCCGTGACGGTCCTCTTATATGCTTATGGGTTATATAAGTGAACAATGCACCTAGTTTCTAGAGATGTTCACTGTTCTACTTTTCTTAGTTCTCAAATCCGATACAGTTCAATTATAGCACAAGATGGACAGTTATTTTTATACATAGAAGCAAGGATTTAACTGAAATGATTGGTGATTTTGAAACGAAGAGGCATAAAGCGTGAAAATTCTCACGTTATTTAAGCTGAAATATTTCTTTTTCTTTCACAATCACTTCATTTATTTTAAAGCAGGTTTGATAACATGAAATGATATGCGTCTGATAACATAAAAAGTCATCCATTGCCTTTTTCAGCAGTTAAACGCGTGCTTATCAATGCATAGCGCACGTGAAAATATGTTTTTAAGTATGTAAGACAGTAGATGGTATTAACCCGACAAAGGAAAAGTATTATGAGTGATTATGATTATAGAACCAGTCTTCGTTCTTTGCCTCGGCGCTCTCCGCTGCTACGAGTGGGAAACTTTCGACGTCGACCATCAAAATTCCCCAGTTTCTATGGCCGACCAGTAAAAAGTAATTTGTTTGTTAGACTTGCCACAGTATTTGCGTCGTTCGTTAACGCTCTTTGAAGTAATCATTATTTTGCATTTTGTGCTGTAAAGTGTTTAGCACAGGGTACAGAGTACTTCTGCGGCAGCCACCTCCATTGAATGTCTCTCCTTTGCCTTCAGAAATCCGCTTTTATTATGAAATCTTAACAGTTCGTTTCGTTTCACCCGAATGAAAACTTTTATGGCTTCAGTCAGTGTAGGTCGTCAAAATTCTAAACGCAAGAATAATTGCCGTCTCAATGAAACCCTTTGAACAATTAGTGAGATTTCTAATTTCATTTATTTAATTAAGGCTATCGCTGCACCTATATTTCGAATACGGTGAGTGAGCAGTGCGTATCATGCTCGTTATATATGAGACAACTGATACACTTCATTTGAAGTGTTGAAAATCATAGAAATGGCGCAATTAGCGGATGTGAAATCGAACGCTGAAAAACCATTAGGTCATATTTGCGTCATAATATGCACGACGTCGTTTATCACTCTTCATGAAAAATGGGGAAACTAACCGGTTTTTCTTGACAAAGTGTCGAAAACCTCTCGAAAATTACTTCTTTTCCCTAATTAATAACGAATAACTGCCAAAGTAATTTCACATTCACAATAAAGATGCGTTTAATTTATTGTGATTGCCGTTCGTATTAAATGGACCCGTTGGCCCGTTTATGCGTCTATTGAAAAAATCAAAGTGATACATATATGGCGATAAATTTTTGTGGAATTTGATATTTTTGAATGTCGCATTTGCTCAAAATTTCGCCTCCAGAATGAATCACTGAATCCTGAAAAGAGTCCAGTTATAGGTTACAAGTAGAGGAAACAGTTAAATTCGATATCAAAGCGTTGTTTTCGCAATACAAGAATCTATAAATGCATTTTATATTGCTGAGAAAAAACGATATTGAAAAATCAACGTCTACTTGTTAGCCGACTTGACGGCTTTCTTAACAAATCACTTATGGCATCTCGTACCCTGATCGACATGCTGAACGACGACCGAAGAAGTTAACACAAAAGATTTAGCCACCTGGTATGGAAGTTTTGTAGCATTTCCGATTTCTCCCTTAATTGAAAATCGACGCCCTCATACATCCTTGCTGCAGTTTTCGCGTATTTGACTGAGTTAAATTAGATTAAATTTTTCAGCCAGGTAAGCTCGCAGATACCTGAGACTTATTAAAAAATAAGACCCACTACTTATATTTTCGACCAAGAAGGAAGACAGATTGTTTTGAGGCTTGTTGGATACTGCGTTGCTTCATAAGCGATATTTCTCCTGCTTCTTTTAGTTTCATTCTCCGTCGACCCCTTCCTGCTCATAAACGTGCAGAATTTATGAGGTCTGACAAAGAAAAGTCTCTGAATATTGACAGAAGTGGAAGGGTAACGCTTGCTTGTAAGTTTCAGATGACATAATGTAATTGTTGAATGAGAAAATTTGTTCGGCGAATTACCATGCCCTCCAAATTATCCTGCTTATCGAAACATACGAAAAATTCGAATAATTTTTCTTATTGAAATATGCTTAAAACTTCATATCAACATTGAACTGCATCTCTCTTGAAAGCGATTTTAGGAGTGGTTGTGAACCCACATTGCGATCCCAATTAAATCCTCCACAAAGAAGCGAAGAAAGAACAAATACGGACGGATGAAATATATTAATGGAAGTGCAGGAAAAAATTCCCATGGACATGACAATAATCTTCTCGTTAGAAGCACCTGTGTAAAGTTATGCTAACTGCAAATTACCTCTACATCTAGATTAGCACTCTTTTTCACTTCAGTGCACTTCCGTTTCATCATTATGATCAAATGCACCACCTATTTGA
Source organism: Parascaris univalens (assembly GCA_037576465.1). Lineage (NCBI taxonomy): Eukaryota > Metazoa > Nematoda > Chromadorea > Rhabditida > Ascarididae > Parascaris > Parascaris univalens. Next base: position 31,096,408 of record CM075173.1, read on the forward strand.
ATATTTGAGCAGATCAGGTCATTTGTTGGAGTCACTCCAGTAAGGCTGATGAGTGGTCATTTCGCTGTTGAAAGGAAATATACGTGATGGTCAGAGACGCATTTATTGGTTATTGTATACATAAAAGTTCAAAAATTGGTGCTCTGTGCTTATTCGATATTAACGTTGCTCAAGAACCCAGCAAGCACACAGACTCGAAGATAGTGCGGCGTTAATTTTGTTTGAGGCGAAATTCCCTAATTCATCACTTCGTTTTCAAATGACCGCTTCACAGTCGCAAAATGTTACATCGGCTATTATTTTACGACTATAAGCGCAGAAGTCTTTCGTGAATGGGAAGGATTTAGCAGAAGAAATGGAGGGAAACAAAACTATATAAAGAAACTTTAAACAAAAAACTATGTAATTTAAAGCAATTCGAATACTCCAAAGTACGTGTTTCAAATATTCTTTCCTCTTCCCGGAAACTCTTGAAATACGATGGATTAAGGATTCCTCTGGGAAGTCATTTCCTATGTTTATTGTCGCCTTTCACAGTTACTTCAAATGTTATCGTCGTACCCCGAGCAAATGGAATCGTTCAATCCCTTCAAAATACTTTCACTTGAGGCGTAGGGTCATCAAAGCATACGAATAACTGGTCTTCAGGTATTTTTAATGAATCACTGTCGTCAAGTAACCACTCCTCACATAATTTTTTAGTATAATTTTCAACGATCATTTTTTTGCAGTTCTCGCATCGTCAACTCTTATTGTGAGTTCTGCATTCAATTTTATCGCCGCCCTCGTTCCCGTTCCCATTTTCTTCCGCTCGTTCATTACGTCTCCTATTCTTATTTCACTTCTCATTCGTATTTGTATTTCCGTTTCTGCTATTATCTTCCTTTTATTACTCCTATTTTCAGTTTCGATCACATTTCTCCTATTCTTGTTTTTATTCTTATTTCCGCTTCTGTTTAAGTGGATCTTAGCCAAGATAGGAATGCGTTTCCACAGCGAGCAAACATGACGTAAGGAGTTGATTCCTTTGATCATTATGAGAGGGAGGGGGTATGCAGTTTCTATGAAAATGACCCTTTCTTAGGTAGTAATAGGCGCACGCTGTATCAGCTTCGATCTGTAAATCCCTGAAAGCAAAGCGTTTCTGTTAAAAAGTAAGGTTAGTTCTTTGTCTCTCCAAACTTCATTTCGCTCGTTTTGTGTAATGTGAGTGGATGAGTTGAAAAAGCGGAGAGACAGTACCAAATAGCGGACAGCATAGAACATTATATGTGGGTGGAATGTTATATGTGGCGGTCAGCAACATTATATGCGCTGGTGTTTTGGCTGGTAGTTCGATTTCTTGTCCACTGCCCCATTTGGCCACATGAGCTGCAGTCAGACTTCATACCTAACATAACGCAAGCGATGGTAGCGAATCCGAACCTGATCAGTTGATCGATGGGTCGATCGATCAAATCAAAAAACGCTCCCATTTCCTTCAACTGGAACAAGTCGTTCCTAAGGCACTGTCTCGAAAATCGAAAACATCTTCCCTTACTCAAATCTACGACTTGCAAAATTACGCCGTCTTAGAAACGGTCAAAGGTCATGTGGAGATACAAGTCCACAAATATCGCCTCGCTCAGCCGTTGCTTTTCTCGTGCTTTTCACACCTCACTACTCATTGATGCAAATAGATGGCGAAAACTTTGTTGATAAAAGGTGTTTTATGTGCAGTGGAAATTAGATCTGTAAAACTGCAGTACAGCGAAACTGTGATTGTGCGCATGCATATATTCTGTCTATTCTCGGTGTTTTCAACAAGAGAACCATATTAACTGAGCTAGCAAATTTTATGCTATAGAAAAGCTTTTTTGTTGCTATTTCATGTTGCTTGATGAGCTTCCTTATGTGAGCAAGAGGCATTTTCAACAAAAATTAGCATGCGTTCCACATCGATCGGATTTTGTTTTGCATTAGTGAAATCAATGAAAAGCTAATCTCACGTCAAAAATCTATACGAGTGATCGCATCGTTTAAAATATGAGAAAATCATTCTGCACATGCCATTTTTGTTTGAAAAGCACATATTGTGCCAATTCCTCCGAGACGTTTTCCACTTCCTTAATACAAGAACTAGCAAAATGCAATGATTAGATTAGTGTAATATGGCGTCATGATTATTGCACAATTTTGAATTGGGACTGATATTGCGACGTCAGATGGTTTCATTTGTTAGCCTAGGAGGCTATACTTAGTAAACAATTATGGCTGCAAGTTCTGCAATCAGAGAAAAATAAAATGCACGTGCTACATGATAGAACCAGTTTCACGAATCGGTTAGCAAATAACATTCTCACTCACTGTACGCAAGAGTGCATTTGTGTTTGAACGGATTCGACACTTATCATCAATCTTGTACAAAACGTTCATTTTCTCTAATGTGGCGCTCATTTATAATATAATCGTATTTAGTAGTATATACAGTTCTTTGGTATCTTTTCGTTATTTAAAAAATCATGACTGTAACATAAGAATATTAAACATTATTATTGGTATTACTTTTAGTCTTTTAGTAAAATCCCACCGAAATCGCACATATTCACATTTCGATAACGTTTCAGTGGCGCTCGAATTTACGGTTCAAGCTGGACCTTAATAATAGTGAAGGCCATCATTCTGTGGATATATTGCTTACCAAAATTTGTAACTTTAGATTCCACACAGGGCTGTTCGATAGACTGGCAGATAGACATGCACATATATACGACGTCATAATTATGCGTTTTGGAATGTATAAGAGTGGAAGGAGCGAAATCAATTTGACACATTAATTTATTTACGAAAGATTGCTGATAAATGTTGCAAAAATGAGCTATTCGACTTTGAAAATGGTTCTATATTCATTACAAAACAATTACCAACTTGCACTAAATATTTCAGATGGGTGTGTTATTGCTATGTGCGTTTTCGTTGTTCATTGTCAGTGTGGATACTTCCGAAATATTGGTAGGAGTGATGACACAAGGCAAAAGCCATACTGGCTCATTTATGCCACTTCTTGAAGAGCTCAAAGGACAAGGTATGGATCGTTGGCACATAGTACACTTAAACAAAGTTCCTTATTAGTGACCTAATTTTTGTGATAAATGATGAACATCCCGCACATAAATGCTTTCACTATCTCTCGCTTTCGTACATTTTCGTTACGAAAATTGTAGCATAGTTCTCCTTTTGTTCCATTTTTTTCGCCATTTAACCAGGTGGTGTATTTATAACACGGTCATGTTCGTGGGAAAAATGCAGAATATAATGAATATAGTCAACATCTAATAATGATTCTGCTAGAAAGAAAACGAAGAAGGCGACAGACCGGAGAAATTCCAGGCCAAGAATGACAGATTCCTGAATATCGTTATCAACCAGGTCGAATTATATTTCATTTTGATCAATTCCAATCCGACAAAAGATTTAATCAGTAATTTTATCGAAAGATGCTTGAAGTAGTTGTCGTTTCAGGTCACAATGTTACGCTATTTATGGATTCTTATGTGAACATATCATTCGGAAATAAAGTCAACGAATGGTTCATAAAAATTACAGGTGGGGCAACGGAAGCTTTTATTCATTGCTGGATAATAAGAAAGAATAGTGGCACTCACTGCTAAGAAAGCGGTGGGTTATATAGCAGATTCGCTTGTTATATGCCTTAAACGGCGTTCGTCAAATATACCCATAATCATTGTGACGTAATCGTTATGCACCTATTTGGTCGATATTCTCATTCACATCCGAAAGTATAAAAAATCACGGCAATTGTCGATTGCTATAGTGAGAAGCGATGAAATCTGATGGAGATCTGAAAAAAGCATTTTACCTCTTTTCGAAACCAATACAGCGATCTCACTGCAGTTGCTCGTTGACTTTGTGGATTTAAACGGTGAGAGGCGACAAGAGAAAAATGCTCAATTGCATTATAAAAGTCTGACAGCTGAAAAGATTCTAAAAAGATAGGGGAAATGCTCTTAGGTAAACCATTTTCACCTCTCATTAAAGTTTCTGCATGAAGACGATCGATAATCGCATACTACAGTGGTGCGCAATTTATAAAAATCTCATTGCAAGAGTCTCCCATTCTCTTACTTCATATTTTGTTTGAGGCCATCAGAATCCTGTGGAGGAAACAGGAATTGCAGTTCGCATATGGAAGGATAGGTTCACATTCGTGACACAGGTATGTTTTTAAATGAGGTGCGACTGTTGCTCTTCATCTTCATTGCCACAGACTGACTACCGTGTAATCGAGACAAGGTGAGACGAGAGTCGATGACGCTTACTGAAAGAAAGAAGTTGGTAGTTACACATCGGGGAGTTCGAGAACCACCGTTGACACTGAGTATATAGGCATCATGGCTGACGGATTTCAAATACGAAGCTAATGAAGTAGAGCAATGCAAAATTTAGTTGCAGCGCGATCGTTCATCAAACAATATCCAACTGGCAAATACAGTTCTTCCGTCTATGAAGTTTTATAATTGTTTTTCTTCTTGTATTTTTTTCCATTTTGCATCTTACTTTTTCATACTGAACTTTTTCACCGTCACATTTGTTTTATCTGGCACATTTACGTTCACTGGACGAATATTTAGCATAATCGAGCAACTGCCTTATAGGGGGCATCAGCTGTTTTTGTTTGACATAATATCACCTATTCACTGTCGCTAATTCTGATTTCATTTAATTGTACATCCACAGTTCTCCTATTACGATCTGAATTGTGCTTCAAAGACTGGTGACTGCCTGTCAACCAGAACTTTGCTTCGAGGAGATTCTGCACTGAAGGAATGAATAGCAGCCATGGAACAACTCGTTTACATTTTGTAATGTCGGTGTTTTTTTACAGGAAGTGCTACACTTCGGAGCGACATATTTAAATGAGTGTTGCAATTGTAAAAGCAACTTATTTAACAACATTCAGCAGTGCTCAGTGTCTCACTGTGTGATCGTTGACGATCTTTGTAGTCGGTGATAGCATTCAATAATAATGATTCAATTAATCGCTGTGATCATTATTTGGTTGACTGCATCTTTCAGACAATTCCGTTCTATTTTGGCGCACGCAGTTGCGAATATGTTCTGGAGGATCATCGCGATGAGTTCTATCGTTTAGTAAACTATCGATGGGATCTTATTCTAACTGATTCACTTTTCGCCGTTTGCTCATATGGAATAGCAGAACTCTCCGAAGCACATCACGTTATTATGCATTCAACCGATGTCGAGAGTGGAGCTGGCACTGCCAAAGGATTTGCAAGGTGGCTGCATTTTATGCAAATCTCTGGAAATTCATTAGCGGTTGGCTTACTCGATGGTTGATACGAGGGAGAATAATCTGTATATGAGAAGTGAAGTGCTTTTACCTCGAAAGGAATTTGCGTTGGAACTGATTCGTCAATATGCATGCGCATACACACTCCCACGGTGCGTTATTTCGGCTAGAAAGAAGGGTTTCTGTGTCACAGCTCCTTTCCAAACAGATCGGAAAAAGCGATTTTGGAAGTCGCTCTAGCATACCACGTTTGAGCAAAAAGAAGTCTATTCTTCAACATTCCCTCTCTCCTTCCAGATACGTGATTACCCTATCCCACAGTGCTGTACTTTTATAAATCTCAGAGACATTATTTGAGGCATTTCCCTCTTCGGTAAAAGGAAATCATCCGTAGAGTGTATGGGTAGAAGTGCGCAACTTCCGCATAGATAAACTAATTCATGCTTTCAGATGAGCACCTATTATCTTCGAAATTTCACTGCACCTTTGAAGAGCGTTCCGCTTAAAAGATTTCTCGCATGTGGGAAGGACGAAACAAATAAGAGTTTTATTAAAAATAGGTCGAGTCTATGATATCTCACTTTTCTGAGCTAGTCACCTGTTTAAAACAACTTCTGGAATATAAAATATTACTCGTCTATTTTTCAAATCACTAAGAGACCAAACTTTCAAGGAATTTCATAATGATGCCACGTTATTTCCTCGACTTCGATCACGCTGAGTATGACATAACACGATTTATGCAACGTTTTTGGTCAGCATACGAATGGCTTGGCACATGGACGACGATGAAGATCTTAACGAACAGACACATGAGAAAAGCATTATCACCTATAGTGCCATGGTTTGATATCACACGCTATTATGCGGACTCATCGATGAGCTTCACCGATATGCCACTTATTCTCTACTTTCCAATGGCCACCAGCAACGAGGTAATGAAGCCTATAGGGGTTTCAATGTTTTCTTTGTTAACACAAAGCAGTTTCCTAGCAGGATTTTTCGGTTCCGAAAAGGATTTTGGTGAACTGAGATTTGTTTTCTTTGAAGCGAACTAGAATTTTTTCAAACTAGTTCTACGACTGGGGACCATCTAATGGGGACGTCTTCGCAGTCAACTACTTTAATGGTTTACAAACTCTCTGTCGACTGATAGGGCGTTGTATAAGTCGATTCGAAACCTGTTGTGTTCTATGATATTATTAAAACCCCCACCTCTTCTCAAAGCCAATTTGAATCACACATTCCTAACAAATGTCTCAAAACAATAAAAAATTCACTGAAAAGATAAGAAACAAAATTAGAGGCCGCATCAACCGAGCGAAAAACCCCTCCGAGATATGGTATTTTCAGCTGTTTATATACGGTGCTTATTGCCGACCATCGAAAGCGCTAACGGCGGAGTTTTCCACATTTGTCGACGATCAGTCGTCAAGCGGAACGATTCTGATTGCTTTCGGAACAATTGTCGATTGGGCTCGTGCTCCAACTGAAAGGCTTGACACATTTGTTGCTGCACTGAACGAACTGTCCGAATACCGCATTATTTGGTCTTATGGTGGGCCAGAAATACGAGTAAAAAAGCACATTAAACTTGTACGATGGTTGCCTCAAAATGACATCCTCAATGATAATCGCACGAAGTTGTTTATCACTCATGGTGGACTGAAAAGGTTTGTTCATTCGGGTGTCGTTAAAATGTTGCTGTTTTTAACTTGACCACCATATGCCTTCGCTCAAGTTGCCAATTTCCAACTCAAGAGACGGGGACTAAAAGAAGAGATTGGATTTGAACAAAGAGAAGCCTTAAGACGCATCGTGAGGATGGAATCTTTGCAGAGATGTCCAGAAGCTTTTAGAATCTTCATCGGTGAGCTTTTGAATCCTCTTCTCCAGCAGACGAACGCACATATTTGATGATTAAGTTGTTTCGAAAGAGGCGGACTAAATCCACATCCAATGCACAACATTTTGCAGCTGAATTACCGGCATGTAAATTACCCGTGGAGACCCTTCAGAAATTCAGATTTAAGGGCTGAAATTTTTCCTTACGTTAGCTGATCAACCTAGCAAATAAAACACCTAACTGTCTGGGTTGAGATCAGAAGCATGAGCGATCTGGGTTGTCGATAAACACAGACCTGGTAGGTGAATGAGCAACAGTTACTATAAACCAGTCAATAAAACAGTGTTACCTCATAAAGCGAGGTATGATATTGATTGGCACGGTGAGATATTACTGTTTATTAGAGCATGACATGACGATCATTTCAATCAATGCATTGCAACCCAGTCCAGTTTGCACATCACTTCACGGGAGCAACCGTCTTGTTGTCAATTCTGATTAGTTCTGTTAACAGAAGCGATGGAATTTCGTTGCAAGACGTTGCTCCATCTTTCAGTGTTAAAGAGACAACATGTGCTGCTGTACCAGCATTACTAATGCCAATGTTCGGAGAACAGGTTCGTAATTCCTGGCTGACATACCATCATGGATTTGGAAGAATTATCAACAAGGTAAGTCGTATGTGCGATTGAATGCTTTCTGCAAAAGTTGCGCTACGTACTGACAACAAAAAAAAAACAGGGGATGTCTTGTATATGCGTATTTGTTTCTTGCTACGCTTTACTCCTTCAAATCACTGACCAGTACATCGAATTTGCTCATCAATTAAATGTTCGGAGTTCATCACCATTTCCGCGTTAAGACAACTCATGAATCTTGTACACAAGGCTTCGCGCTCAGAAGATCCCCACCACGCGAGGACTTTCTTGAACCAAGGCCACCAAGACCTCGCCATTTCCATACGGGTGTAAGGGTAAAGGATTTTGCCGTTACAGACCGAAGATTTTCGCCCAACTACGTCACAAGACATGAGAAACTGCGTTAGGCTGTAAGTGGTAGTTAGAAATGCCTATGGGAAAGGTGATGAATAGGTTGTGTCAGATAAACAGCAGTTTATTGCGAGAGATGACGCACAGCCAAAAAGCATGTTGGGAACCGAGACACACTGTGGTTGCACGAGCTCATCATCATTATATTCTTTGCAAGTAAACGCAGAAGAACAGGTTATGCCAGAAATTTGATCTTTTTCAAGTGCGTCACCAAAGAGTTATTAAAAAGGAATGAGCAGTCAAGCAAAACATTTCAAATTATGACTGCCGGTGCAAAAAGCTTCTTTAAAATATTCTTTAATATATCCTATTTCCACCACAATTTCCAAAGGGATATCTTTCTGCAACAATAATTTTCTGCATTTTAAGGCACCGAAGTTTTCACATATTGTGTTGTTATATACATTACATGGAAACGATACGAGGCAACAACATGAACAATATGAAAGCAATCTCGCAGTAAAACCGATGTTTTCCAACCCTTCGTTCACTGCGGATTCTCCTCTTGATCAGAAATTCTCTAGCCTAAACGGTGCTTCCAGAACGCTGAAATCGCGCACTGATGATCCTTCCAGCATAAAAGGCTTCCACCCGTGGGTGTATAACTCACCATATCATGCAATAGAGGCTTCATTTCGTTAGCTGCACTACAAATGCATACAAATCTTCATTTTTATGCGTTTGCTCGTTTGAGGAGCCTTCCAAATAGCGAGTTTTCCGCTGAGAAACAGTTGCTGCAATCCATATTCTCTCTTGCATAGCGGTTGCAACTAATTGATTTTCGTACATGTTTGATGTGCTTAGTATCAGAGTGCATGAAATGACAACTGGTGAAGGATCAAAGAAGTTGTCGAGAGTGGGGAATTTAAAGGATAGCATAAAGTGGCTGATTGAAATTAAAAGCCTGATTTTCTAAATTCTATGGGTATTTTTAGAATACGGCAAAATTTCTTCGTATTTTTCAGGAAATGAGTTTGCTTAATTCCGCCATTTTGAGTGGGTCGGCAAGTTTCGAAAAAATACCGCCTCACATCGATGCGAAAATAAAAATTTGCCATTTTGAGCAGCCGTGTCAGCAGACTCTATTGGACTAATTGAATCATAGATGTTCCCATCATCCACTAGCATCATGCACAAACACAATTTTTGTTTGTATCGTTGATACTTTTTTCCTCCTGCCGATTCACTGTGTTGTTAACTATTTAATTTTTAAAGTGGAGACCATCAGTACCGTCAAAGGGTCATCTCTGCCATCGAAGGGCTCCCTCATTACCAGTACTCTATGAATTTCTTCATTTACATCAGTCATGTGAGCAAAGTAATGCTCACCTTTCCCACACAGCAAATTATTGACCTCAACGAATTCCTCAGCAGACACAGTGATAAAAGAAAAGGCAAGTTTTCATGGTGTTTTCGGAAAGGTGATCCTTCATCGCACAGGTGAATTTCACGAGCGCCTCCCTGATCGATTCGATACGTGAAATGGCCACAAATCCCGTTTACAAGAACAACGTGAAACGTCTACGCAAATTCTACGAGGACGCGCCTATACCAGCGCTCAAAGAAGCCGCATTTAAAATCAATCGACTTTTGAAGTACGGTGGTCGAATGCCCGAATACTTTTATACTCGTTCGACAAAGTTCTCTTTTTTCACTTCCTTAAATATTGATTTGTTAGTGTTGTATCCGTCTATACTGTTATTGTTGTTATTGATCAAGTGATCTCATGCAATAATTGATTTATCAAAAAACGATATTTCTTGAAAATTGAGCTTACAGACTCACACCTTCAGCGGGGTTCGCTCCTCGTGTTTCTACGGCAAATATCGCGAATTCGCCAAAAAGTGGCTCACCGCTCATTGTAACCCTCACTCGTCACTTATGATAAGACCCATTCAAAGAAACTCCAAACTCTCACCATATTAGAATGCCCAAGTTAAAGGTTGTTGCAATATGGCGATACGAAGCTTGTTCTATAAATCGTTCTTTCATTCACCTATGTAATTATCTATATAGTCACACTTGAAGCTGTTGCTATTGTTAAGTGATCACGTATGTCGTGTGAATAGTATGTACAGTTTTGGTCTGTAAGATTACTCCATTTCTACCACCAGTCTTCGAATAAGCATGGGCTTGCTTCCATATGAGTGAGGTGGCGTGATTTAGATTACCTCCTATCTGCTGTCCACGTATCGCATCTAACGGTGAAGAGATATTGAACTGGCTGAACTAGAATTTTGCAGAATGCGGTATGTGTTGTAAATCTCAGCAAGATAGGACATTTGTTAAGGTTTTTATGTGCGAGAGCGAACCCTTGAAACCCTCTCTCTGAGGAGAAATATTTCGTGGAGTTTCATTAAAATATACCCAGATGCTTCTTGTGCCATGTGTTTTTCTTTTTGCTTATTCTGAGTGCGATTTACGCGAAATTCAAATAGAATTAGCTAATAAAAGTGTCAGTTCATGCAGCTGAAGTTAACACTGAAATACAGATGCAGGAGCGGTAGCTCTCGCCAGGATATATGCTTTTCCAACTTGCACTTTAAATCTTCGCATTCAGGTCAGGTCTTCGTTAAAAATATAACTTATTTTCACCTCTTATGAAATTCCAACAATTTTTTACTCGCTCATGATTTCCCGTGGAAAATTCAATGTCTAAAAGCGTAAGCCGAATGGATGTCGCCATTTCTTCCCCACCAGCCCACCCAACCTTTATCCCTTTGATAGCCAAGTTGCCGGCATTCATTTTCAAGGAGTCTTGTTTCCTGTCTCTAACACTAGCTTAAGCAGCTCGCTGAACGAAATAATTTCTCAGCTCCGATATCAGCCGACGGGCAGCATATCGATTCTCTTTTTTAAGTAGTCAACATCAACGTAAATTAATGAATGAATATGCAGAAACGAAGCTTTTAATTAGTTCATCCATCCACATTTACTTCCACTGAAGTTTACAAAAAAATGAAATGTTTCGTTGTCTTCTAAATGCCAAACAGTTTGAGCCTCAAAGAACAACTGCCCTTTCTCTCAACTTCGTTCGCCTTCGTTTATTTCACTTCACACTGATGCCGCAGTCTATTTGTTGGAGTGACCGGTATTCAGATTACCACCGTCCATCTCTTTTCCTCCAGCAGAAGCAAAAGCTTTCAGGAAGAGCGGAATCGAGTTTGAAGTACACCAGTGTTTATTGATTTTTTGACCATTTAAGTAAACGTCTAAACATCTTTAATAAGTGTTTGACAAGACAACAATACATTTATGCTGAACTGATTGCCCTTCAAGAATGCAAGTACACGCATTAAAAGTCAAACAAATATCACAGCCATTGTTACTTGCTCCAGTAAATGCTCCAGTAAATGATCCAGTAAAAATGCATCTCAGTTTATTCCAAGTCCCAATTCTTTCTCTGAGATGTACTGTTATTTGGGTATAATCTGGGATACTTTTTAAAACACAGACTGATGATTTAATTAGGGAGAGGGGAGGAGGAAAGAAAGAAGAGAGAACATTTTCCTCAGTGATTTGGAACCAATCAATGAGAAACGATTCGAAATATTATGCAGCATTTTTTCGACATATTGCATTGTCTCATTCCAGAGGACAAAACTCCAGAGAACTTTTTAAATGTCCAGAGGACATTTAAAAAGTTTGCTGGAATTTCCGCTTCTAAAAGGACTCAAGAAATTATTCATATTTAAGTTCGACAAATAGGCAATAGTCAACTCTTTGATAGTAGGCTTAGTTCACAGTAAATCTTATCCGCACTTAGTTGGTATCACATAAATGATGTATTTATGAAGACCATGAAACCAAATAAACAAGGATAAAGAAGTCCCTAAAAGTATTCCAGAAATGGGATTTCTTGAGCTTTACGTTATTATTTCTAAAATCTTTTTATTTGTTGGGAGAGAAAGCTGATAGAAATGTCTTCTTAGCTGTCACCCATAGCACTCGCATCCTTCACTTAAACTGAGCATCATGGGTCATATCACCATCTTTGCGGCACCTTTGAATAAAACTAGCATCTGTGGGATTCCTCTCAGGAAGAGAGTGCTAGAGGAGGCTCCTCGGCTGAACTCTCGAATCTTGATGCAAAAATCTTACGCGTATATGGATAAGAAAAGGGAATGTGAAAGATAGTGTGTGTGAAGCTTAGAACATTCCAATGGACTGCCCACCAAGCCAGAAATTGCAGCTTGGCAGGTTCAACGCGTTTTGAAGGCAGGAATGGGAAACCAAAAAGAGATGCTGGCGCCTTTTTGGAGGCATCTTATACTTTATAAGGGGTGTTAAAACTCTAGCTCGAACTCTTGGAATATGGCAGTTGAAGTTGGCTATGAGGCATTCGATGATTTCTACTCCGGCGCATCGATCTGCTTTTCCCATCTCATGAATAATACAGGATGAACCCTCCCCTTCCTTTTTTCTCATAGAAAATTTCTGCATGCACTCATGTTGCAGCTACATTTAATTCCCTAAATAGAAAGTCATCGGTAGGCTGACAACAGTGAGAAATGTGTTGGCATATGTGTGAAGAGGAGCGTGCAATAAACGCACATCCTCATATTGGAGTGAATGTAAGTCAGTTAACGAAATCAGCCAAGAAATTAGCATGCGCATAACCAATCAATTATTTTCATCAATGAAGAGATCGTCGGGACGTTCTTCTTTCATCGTTATTGCCAACCTGCAAACATAAATAGTCACTTTATTGCAGAAGACATAAGAGGGGAAAATATTAAGTGAACAACCGTATTTCCTGATGATTGCTAAGTGAGTTCTATTGATATGTATTGAAGCTTAGGAACTGAGCAGAGTTAGAAGGAAAAGAAGGGAGAGAAATGCAAAGATTATGCTAATATGTGGTGAACTGTTGATGAAGTTAAACACTAAGATCAGATTCTCTTAAAAGTTGAATTTGCAGTAAGAATGGGCCGCAATTTCACATAGTGAAATGTGAATGCCGAAAGCACAAAGTAAGGGAAATAGGAAATTCATCAGAGGATGAAAGTTCGTTTTAAACGATTGGTCACGAATGTGGTCCTCAATGCTATTGGTGGAATACGATATATAAATGTGTGATTTAACAGGAAAATAGCAAAAAATATTTTACCTCTATGGAATAAAGTGTCGCCCAAGAGTGAACGTAAGGATGCTAGGGTGTGAAGGGACGGGCAGCAGCAGTGAAGCACCGAATAGAACATATATCTTAGTCGTCTAGAAACCTTTATATGTCCAGTGCGGTTCGAACTTTAGTCGACCCTTTCGACGTGTTGAGCTAAATACTCATTCTTCTTGTAGATAATCGATTGAAAAACTTAATAATTGATTCCACATTATTTCATCTACTATCAGAAACAATGAGCGCAACTTCTTGACGGTCCATTAGAGTTAAATTCGGTAAGTTCATAATTCAGTCCTCAAGTAATTCGTTTCAGTGCATAATCTCTTTGGTTAGTGAAGAGATTAGAGGGAAATCATGTCAACGTTTGTTAACTTAGATTTCTCAGGCCGTGACTCAGTGAGACTTGAAAAAATACAGTAGATAAAACTGGTCACGCTGGATTTAACGACCTTTCAAATTGCCACAACTGTGAACCACGTAGTCTTCAGGCTGTGATCTTCAGCTGTTACTGAGGATTTATGCGATCAAATGAGTATGGTGCTTTGCGGATTTAGTGAATCAGTTGCAATAAATATCACAAATCTCCTGAACACCCGCTTGAATAGCCTACATCGTTCTTCAGGAATCTTGGACTGTCTGCGGTGAGAAACCTGATTATCAATATTTCCATCTAGTATAAGTAGAATATGAAGTAAAACGTCAAATGTGCGGTCATAGAGGTCTTTGTAGCGAATACCATGAGGCCTTAAGTCATATTTCATTCCATCACTCTTACATGACACCTCTCACACAGCGACTTAACGCTGCAGCGTGTGCAAGTCTCAGAATCAAAAGCACTGTTCTGTCGCGACAACGCAGTCATCCATCTGGCCAAGGCAGTAGTGTAACTCAGATGTTGGCGTTGTTTTGCATGCGCCCACGAAAAGGCATGCAGATGAGTGCAACAGGCGTTCACAAAAAAGGAGCCTAAGCTTGTGCATCAATTATGCAACAACCATTCATAAGATTTCTCATTCCACTGTACACTTCTAAAAACGTTTAGAAGGGCGTCGACTTCACAGAATCATCCGTAACTCTAACAAATCATCATCTGACTTGATCGATAGAAGGATTCCATGAACGTCTATTCTTAATGTGAAGGGTTTTACAAAGGCAAATTGCAGAATTTCCAAGGTGAGAGAAGGTTTTAGACTGAGGAAAAATACAACACGTGTTTTTAGAGTGTTTTCCTTAAAACAACAAAAACTTCAAACATAAATTTACTCTGATTTGAAAGATACTTGTTTAATTTGAGCGCGAGATCGCATCAGAAGGAGGTAATAAGTGTTTCACCTGCGCTTCAACTTGGTCTCTTCCAATGTGGTGAACTGCGGAAAAGCATTTTATGAGAACTCATTGAGGAACGGAGAAGCAACGATGATATTAATGAGGAATGCACGAGACAAGATTGCTGGAACGGCGAGCTTTTTAATGAAAAAGCCTGCAAGAGTAAAACAGAGAGACCTCTAAAGAGGCAACCTTCTTGAAAAGCATCCTTCGTTCTTTGTGTGGGTTGCTAGCGTTCATATGTGTATAAAATATTTCTTTTACAGCAAATCACCGCAGTTCACCAAATGGTACTTGTATAAATGAGGACACTTAACAATCACTACATATCACTAGTGCAGACAGCACATCGATATTCAGCCAGCATCAACCTTCACAAACGTATCGACACAAAACTTGAAACGCTGAAAACAACCGTAAGGGGAAAGCGAGAAAAAGAGAAACGCTGGATGTGAATTCGAGAACTTCAGCTCGTTAGGATGATACTCTACTCCCTCTTAGCTATTTGACTGACCGTTTGTTGGCTCTCATTTATTCACAAGTAAAGTCTAATGTTGTTTGCATCCCAACAATAGGTTTTATTAGAATAGTGACAGCAGATGCGACTTCTTCTCAGCTGATCATTAAATAGACTTTAATAATTAGTCCGAAAGTGTTATGAGAGTTTTCACACAAACTTTCATATTTTATACCAACTATGATCCTCAAGTATTTAAAAGCACAAGTTGTGCCAACCCACCGTCTCGTTTCTTCATTTTTTTCCTTTGCTTGTGCAGTCACCCCTTAAAATTTCCAAGCTGCAGACACTGCTAACCATCTGTCCACAGAGGCATATTGAAACTGAACGTTTACTCGAGTTACCTTCTCTAAATGCCATTTTTCCTTTATTTATTACCATCACCATTAAAAATTGTACTCGAGGTTTACCCGAGGTGATTGCCAAATTCTTCTCAACTTATTGCTTGACGTCTTTCGCTCATTAGTCTCACCCCCAACTTTAATGTTACACGTTTTTGAAAAGAATGATAAGACTGCAATTTCCTCAAAACGAATAATTATTATTGACAATACGATGGAACACTGGGATCGTCCTTATGGGGTCGGAAAATTGCACAACAGAAAATTTTCCGATGAGTTGCAATTTCAGTGATTCCAGAGTCGACAGGTTGCCAACAAAAAACTTCTGTCAGTATGAGAGGTAATTCTGTCATCCTTACTTCAGAAATAAGTGGCGTGTGCAATCTTTTCGGTGGTGCGTTTCAAATTTTCAGAATGGCATCGGCGCACCACCAAATGTTTATTTATGAAAGCGCGTTCTACGACTGGGCAGGTTTTCTTATCTAACATATATGAAGTTAGTGAGCTTAAACCAACCGCATTTCTCACAACCAAGTTTTTGTGGATCTTCTCTAAGCAATGTAAGAACATCGAAATGTTGTTACAATTTAAAGCTTAAATGTGAGCGGTCACAACACCAATGCACAAGCATCACATAAGCGTTTATGAGTACATTGAAAGCTTGGCTAGAAAGCAATACAAAACAAAAACGTCCCTTTAAGCAGACAAATAATTGCAGCAACGAAAGAAATCGATTGAGCATCATCATAACGGAATAGATACATGCATATATTTGGGACTGATAGACCCGAGTACATCTAAGGATCGCATTAAAAAAGCAGAAAATTTCTCTTTGAACAATAAGTTAATCTTCATTTCTTCAAGATCATCATAATGCCTATCGTCTTCTCGATTACTTAAATTCTCCTCATATCTACGCTTTACCCAGTGACATTGTCTCATATTTCTACGCGGAGGGCACAACGGAGCTCAACTGACAAAAAAACATTCGACATTTCGATTTTGTACGCAAAACTCCTCATTAAAGACTTTTCGGATCAATTAACTATTAAAAATGCCGTACAACAATATCATCATCTCTGTAACGACCGCCCAATACATGCAAAGCAAAGCATTCACTTTTGCATACTCGGGTTCTATATTCGATAGGCGAGTACTTTTGGCTTTCCAACAGAGAAAGTTCCGTCCTTACGGGCTGGTAGACCTAGGCTTGATATCTACTTTAGAGAGACATTATCATACA
This sequence comes from Parascaris univalens, assembly GCA_037576465.1. Taxonomy (NCBI): domain Eukaryota; kingdom Metazoa; phylum Nematoda; class Chromadorea; order Rhabditida; family Ascarididae; genus Parascaris; species Parascaris univalens. The sequence goes on from CM075173.1 coordinate 31,113,163, forward strand.
TAATTTGAAGGGGAACAACTACTGATTCTTAGGGATGAGGGAGAAGAGAACAAGCACCGCCTTTTATCGAGTCTCCTATAAACTGGTAGGGCAGGGAGGAGGTTTCATGAGATCATTTATAGGACCTTTTTTTGGTCTCGTTATCGCGTTTGCCGGGTGCATCTCCGCTAGTCCGTTCGCTGTGATGTGATGCAGATGAAGAACAACTGCTAACTGTATGTTCTGTGGCGCTTACTGAGTCGCGCTCATTGAACGGCTCGTAAAGGTTGAACCTGCAACGAACGCTGCTCAGTAATCCGGTTTAACACACCAGCTTTTTCACCAGTATGCCACTGAACATTGCGCCACTACAAGTCGGACAGATATCAAGTCGAGAAAGTATCACCCTAATTTGATGAGTACCACTCCGAACTGCCCACTCAACGCCGAACAGAACTGAAAATATAGAACGGCAGAAGCGGATTGTTAGAACGTATTAAAGTCCTCATGTGTCTGCATTTTTATATGGAACATTAGACTGCGATGTTGTCTCCTCAATGGAATATCTATTACTTCAATGGTGGATCGAGTAAGACCTGCAAATTGGTGACGACAACTTCAGCCTATCCGTCACTGATTTAGATCCAGTGTAATTGTTCTTTTATAAGATTTATTTACAGTAACAAGAATTATGAAAGGAATTATTCAACAACGGAATGCAGTTCATGTATACAGAAGCGAAATTATCACTGATCACTGCTTTTGCTCGTTAAACATTTGTGCAAAACAACGGTATAATGTGTGCCACTCTTAAATCCGATTCCGTTCTGAATAGCCGGACTTTTCTGAGAGATTGTATCTAAATATTCGCATTTGAGTCTTGAACAGAAAAGTTTGGGCGAATTCTTTGAAATTTGATGAGTGGGGCGAATTCCATTAATAAGTGCTTGTGCTCTGAGCATTTGCGCATTCCACCACAGTATCCGAAAACGATAACACACTCATCTAAAGATTTACAAGTACGCTATGTCTTTGGACAGGGACACTTCGAGTCTCCGGAATTTATAAACTGCTCGTCTCGTCTGGAAGCAAATCAAATGCATTTCTATTTACTTAAAGCCTAAAAATAGCAAGTGCCTATAAAACAACGGCGTTGGCCATAAGATATTGCTACTATGTACGTTTTTTGCGTGTGTTGATTGAGAGTTTTTGGTGTGCTAACTAGAAACAGATGCCGCGCTGGAACCACCGCCGTTTTAATAAATGACTTCCTCACTCACGTGGAACCGTCGTTTGCTTCGACGAGGACTTCCGCATCATCGTCGCTGTCTTCGTCGGGAGCCACGAAGACCACCTCAAGATTCAGCTCGCTATCCTTAAGCATATTTTCTAAAATTGCTGCAAAAAACTCTTAAAAGATCCAATAAATTTCTCTACCCAACATCGACCTCAAAATCTTTCACCGAGGTTGATTACACCATAACGTAAGCATTAACCAAAATCTATACCCTGATGCTGGACAAGTACATAGAAGGACGCAGAAAACAGTCAAACCGCTCTTTTTACATTCATTCAAGACAAAACAAGTTACCAACGAATTTCCTACTTCCTCGAAATTGAGAACTTATAAGGAGTAACCCCATCGCTCACTGAATTCGATGATATTTTCGTTCGAGCGTCGGAAAATTAAATCGCTCGTACCCTATTGTAACTTAATAATTCTTCCCACGGTATACATTTACAGTTCCTTCGCGATACAAAACAGCGAACATTGAAATTTAAAAATTCGAATATTGGAAGTTCGAAATTGAATGTTTTCAGGCAACAAATTATAGAACTAAATGTAGTAAAGTGCGTCACTCTGAATTTAGATGAGGTTTGTCATAAGCTCTTATAATGTCTTAGTGCTCTGATAATTAGTGGGGAAATTAAGGCAAATATTAAATGCCCTCAATTAAAAGGGTTTTCGGGCTCGATGGGATATGTCTGTAGCGAAACTAAACTGAAATGTGGTTATGCTGCGAGTAGTACTATGGATCAACTGCCGGCAGCTGCGATATCATAAATAAGATGAAAACTATTCCTGTCATTTTTACATAAGATATCAGTGAATGGTGAGAGGATACTATAACCGAATAACAAGTAGAGCAAAATTTGAATTTCAGTCATTCGGATAAGTTGAATTGGTGATCGTACTACAGCGGGTTATGTTAGTGTAGGGCTCATGTTTAGGATCACATTTTAATAGTCGTAGGATCACACTTATTAACTATAACTTCTGATTTTAGACGCTTGTTGGGCTAAAAATACTCATCTGACCAATTGGAGTACCCCAAAAACGGCCAACTTGAATACCTTCTCAAAGAATAACTATCACCTTCATTACATTCATGACCTGCTAATTGTCATCTGCTCTTACGTCGACCGCATACAACAAGAGAAATTTCCACGTTCTAGCTAAAGATAAACAAATCTACCGCCGCACTACTAGGATAACTCGACACTCCCTCTTCCCACCCTCTCCCTTCAGCACTCAACTGAAGTTCCACTGTGTCCTAGATACGCATGAAACCGTAGCTGCTAGACATGTCTGCTCATTTGTTTCATCGAAGCGTTTATTTTTCAGCTGAGCTCAACTTATGAAAGAAACGTCTACTACCTCATTTATGGCAGTAATGTCTTTCTCGTTTATTTAGAAAAGGAGGCAAGGTGGTATAGACCTTTGATTTATTTTACTGAACAAATGCACGTGGTAAATATGCGAACACAACCTGCTTCGAAAGGATTTGAACGGCCTCAGCGTGCTTCGCTGTACGAAGATCGATGCCGTTCACCGACAGAATCGCATCGCCAACATACAGATTACCGCAACGCTCGGCTGGCTGTCCGGCATGGATCTCCGATATCAGAATCGGCACTCCGTGCTCCTTCCCACCCTTAAGTAACCTTTTAAACCGAACGCTTTGTGGGACAACTGATGATTTCAATGAATGAACACAGAAGTGCTAAACCTCTGATTCAAACATTTCCAGTATACATCATCGACGGAAAAAATTATTTTCTGACCAATATTCTCCTGAGAATCATCTAAGAGCATATGAACTTATGTGGGGAACTGCTAATGTATAGTTCCAGAAGTGCTTTATCTTACGCTCTAAAACATCTCATCGCCATTAATATAATTCAAAATCATGAACAGTTTGGATGTTATCAAGGTACCCATAACCCAGTTAGATTTATCTAAGGATGAGCCGTGTTATAATTAACGCGCAAAGCACATTTGCCAAGAGAATGAGCCCAACTGGCAACCACAGTAAAAGGTCGGAAAGACCAATAACGAACCTATGTCTCTCCACTTTTCAATGCAAACTGAAAAACAAATTTTATATCTGAATTATTAGTAATGTTAATCCTATGTACTCTCCTTGACAGCTGGCTTTGTCTCGTGAGAACGGCCTCATTTTACATGAATCTTAAATGCGATCTAGAATGGGAGAGGAGAACGAGAAAGAGACACTGATGTAGTCAAAGAGGGAATTAGAACATAGGGAAATGTATATAAAAGTAGAAAGGCAAAAGTACAAAATTGCTGTCATATGCCATTTAGAAATGCTACTGCTTCTCTTCGGAGATACTGACGCGATTACAGTTTTCAACTGAGAGGATATCTGATTCCCATGAGATTTTCTCCGCTCTGCTTGAAAATAGTCGAACTGGCAAAACGTTGAGAAACAACAAACGTATTGCTGGAAAAAAACCCCCAAGGGTTTAAAATGAGGCAATTCGGTTGCAATAACTGGTTAAATAATATCTATGAGTTGCGTTAGTCTTATATTCTGAATAAACTAAGTGTACAATACGAAAGGCTTCAAGTATTGCACCTCTTTTTCTAATTCCAATACAAGAACCAATGACGAGAAGTTCTAATATCAGATTCTGCTGCGAATCCATCTGCATACTTCATTTGAGTTCATTAGACACTTTCCAAAGCTTCAAAAGAGCGGGTGATTGGTTTCATTTTTACTAATAGTGTGAATGGATTTCTGAGGCAACCTGACCACAGTGAAGAACTCCCTTCAGATGATCTAAAGACAAAGCCAAAACTCGGACCGTAATTGATATGCCAAGGCCTTCGTGTGATTCCTTGACGAGTTTAACATTCCGCAACTGGCCAACACCTTTGTGTTTCCTCAACGATTGGTAGTCATGATGTGGAGGCGAAGGAAGATTTTTCGACTGACCACGACCTCTGCATATATTTTTTATTCATATTCGCATTATTTCCTGATAGACTCTCCGTTAACGACAGCCCTCTTCCACATGGACAGTGATGAGAAGTCATCATTTGTGATAAATCTTTGACAAATACGACTCTACTTTGTGAAATGACTTCCGAACCTAAATACGAGAAAAGGTGTTTCGATATCACTGTCTATAATGAAGTGGCCGTTTTACAAGTTCACGAAGCCAGAGTTGCATATTAACCCCAGACCCTTTTTTTCACATCCATAAATTTATATTTCATCAGAAGAAACTGTTAACCATTTTTCTACTTCCCAAGGAAAATATTTCCAATTTCGTTGCATTTCTCACCTTAACCTACAACTTTAGCTGGGTTGTTCCCCCATACAGGCTCGCAATAAATGGTCGCTTCTCTGTGGATTGATCTATTTAAGATGGAACTTCGACTTACGTAATAAACAGGAGAATTCTGTAGCACATTTAAATGCTCGGAGATCCTTCTCCGGTTGATAGGATTTCAGTACAGAAGGCCATCCCATGGCGTATATTACACATACAGCTGGTTGCCAAAAATACGCAAACATACATATATGCACAGTGATAGGTCGCTATGGTGTTTTTGTTGCAGAGCAAATCCGCAAAACCTTTACACTGCCGTTTAAACTTCTGTGGCAGTTCTTTTACGAACGTTATTTATGAGTTTCTAGCATATCAACTGAGGGACTATATCAGAGAAACAGAATTCGTTCTTAACTCTCGGCTATCTTGGCTGATAAAAATTTGTCCCTTCATTTGCATCTAGAAATGTAGATTTAACTGATTCGACTAAAATTTAACTGATAAAAAAAGAGCTGACATGCCTGCAAGCACGAATAACTGTTTTATGACGATGCAAATGGATCTCAGCTTCAAGCTGATTCCAAAGGCGATCATGCTCCGCTCCGCGCATATCTCTGCCAAGCAGCTGGATCTGCTGAATCCTAAATTATGAGGAGCAGTTATGTAACATCAATTTATTGAATCATTTCAATTTAGATTTTTGAGAAATTAAATCTTTCCATGCTGTTTTTTCTAAGAAAATCAATAAGCACAATAAAGAACTTGCGGCCACATTCCGAGGATTCATTTTCCTTCAGTTTTATGATAATAAAATAGGAATCCTACCCATATTTTATCCTCATAAACTCGTTTGCAAAGAACTTTTCGAGAATCTGATACCTAGTTTCATGCTCAAATTCTTTATATTCGGTCTGGAAGTAATGTAAACAAATATATGACAAATGAATTCGAACATTAGCTGGGAGATGTGATCAGAATCAAATATCCTCCTACTGTTTCTTCATTGCGCAGACTACTTTTGTACTCCAGAAATTATTATTCGAATGAAAGAGTACTTCCTTTTGATCATGTATCCGCTTCATATGGAGCCTTATTTTTCATTTCAATAAGGAAGCACGATAGGTCAACAGAAAAAAAATGAAGCAACCTTCCGGCGAGCTCTTTATCGAGGTACTTCGCAGCAAGTCTAGCACCATAAACTTCGCTCTGCATCGACAGCATCATCTGCCGATAGCGTTCATTCTCTTTTCTCAACAACTCGACTTCAGCCTGAAGCTTAGCCGGTGGACGAATTTCTGAGCGGAACTGCGCAATTTCTTGCTCCTTAAAAACGCTTCGATATAGGTTATTACGTAAACATGTGCATGCTAGGATAGTTAAATATTCTTTCCTAGAAAGTGAGCCTTTCTCATAGAGATCTGATCTGTCATAATTATTTTCAGCAGAGGACCTCCTAAAAACGACAGTTTTCAGAGGAGCATGGTTTATCACGGGAGTCACTGATATGAAAAACTGGGCACTTTAGGTATAGTGCAAAAGTACGAGAAAAGTACAAGTGGTAATTGGTGAAGAGGCGAGGGGAAGAGAGATGGAGCAGATGGAATGGTAGCTCGATGGATTGGGATAGAGGAGGGGAATGACGAAAAAAGAAATGAAGGGAATGATGAATTAACCTCAATTCATCAATCCCTATCACTATTAACAGTCACTTTCAAATGCTGCAAGAAAAAATTCAGCTATTTATAGTAAACGGTTTAAAAGAACCAACCAATTTCTTTTTAATCATATCCGACTCGTGAGGAGCAGTTTTCGAGTGCACCTGGCACTGCAGACTGTGTACCTGAAATGATGAAATAAAGGTTATGCAATTGCAAACTCCGCAAGTTTCATCTATCACTTTTACGGTCCACTAAAGAATTTTGAAGCCCTAAACTGTGCTATTTTAAGTGTTACATTATATGGAGCAAACTGCCACCACTGCAGGCAAAATAACTCTTCCAAGCGTGTTGCCGTTTAAGTAGTTCTTCATCCAGCAAAGTGACGGTGATGCCCCGAGGGTAAGGTGCTCTAAAAGTCGACAAAATTTTGACTAGCAATATAGAATAAGTGTATGAGAAGTTGAGACATCGAAAATACACGTATAGATTTCTTAGACAATATACAATAATCAGCACAATTAAACTATCTTCTACGTCGTTCTGATATCAGGATGACATGTTTGCGGCGATAAACTGGTAAAACAGGGAGAAATTTATCAACAGAAGTTTTCTCGCGAATTGTGTGCAAACTGCAAGACTGGTTGATCCACAAGGTTGATCTTCAATCTAACCTTTACCCAAAATCATCGATCACTTGTTAATAACAGTGTAATATCAATTATGTTCAAGTAATAGTGTAACTACAATGTTATAATGTTATAGTAATATAGTAATAACAATAGTGAGAACAATTTGGTCCTTTAAAAGGTTAAAAATTGCAGTTTAAACGATCAAAGAAAAATAGTTCTCAACAGTTCATTCGCTTCTTTTCAGTATTTCGATTTTGCATAATATAGCATTTTACATCAAAAAAATGATAGCGAACACAATAATGGCCACAAAATTATATATTATCTCTCTATAGTGTGAGTTTTAAGTTCACTGGAACAAATTTCAACCATCGGCTGTAGTTTTCTCATTCTATTGACAGGAATCCCTTCTCGAATATCATTTTCTCATCATTCACCTCTATTCAGCACTACATTTTCTTAAAAACAATGAAGGCATATAGAGTTGTGAGTTCTTCATCACAATAAAACAAAAATATTTTCACTCACTAAAATATTTGATGCCATTCAAAGAACTGAGTTGAACTAATACTGCACACTTGTGGCAGTTTAAAGATCTATGAAAATTTAAATACCTGAAGCATAAGTTGTTGGGATTCTCTTTCGAGTTCTACCTGAGCTGCTTGTGAGCTACAGAGATCTGCCCTCAACTGCGCAATCTCCGCCTGAAATTGATGAAACCATCCTGACATCCGCCTCCTCAACTTCAAACCTTTCTAATCTAATAGAATAATAAAAGTGTAGTTGCACTTTGATCGTTACGAATGTGGGGCACGGCTGGGTGTCACCTGGGTCCGGAAACAACACTCTATCGATAAGCGAGTCTTTCAGAATGTCCTACTTTACCTCTACTCTTCAACAGGGAAGCTGCAATCCAAGAAACTTCATAGTTCCCAAGTGTAAGAAGCAGAAAACTGTGTATTTAAAGAGTGACTAATAGTAAAGCGCATACGTTATTTCAAGCTGTCTCATTCGAAAAAATCATTTCCTCATTTGAATTTAAACTTAAGAGTGAGCAGAAACACATCTCGGCGTTTCTGATGGGCAATATGTTAAACAACGAATATATACGCGTTTGATTCAAATATTATTTATGATATTTCCAAAGAAACAGATGTGCACATATTTTGTGGGGACAGCGAGTCATTTTTTTGAGTCACTACGAGGGGAAGTAGGCGATAAATTAAATGAATATAAAGCATCATCTCAAAGAAATCCCAAGAGGTCGGAAAATCCCAATTTTTTGCTGCGCCTTATGACGACAATCAGAAAGATGCACTTTGTTTTGCGCTGACTGACCATAACGAAAAAATAAACAAATACTTTTTTGAGTTATAATACCTTAATATATTTATTTTCAAGTGACGAAAACATTTTCCAGAATCAACAAACGAAGGAGCGTAAAATTTGGGTTGTACACTAATTAAAGAGGTCTTACTGCTAACAATCAATGGCAAAGCTGTATTGCTGTCCCAGTGCTGGCCAGCAGATCCTGACATCGCCTACCAATTAAACGTTTCACATGTAAGATCTCTTCGTTAGGCGGAATAGATGGAATACGAACTTGTTTTAGACAGCGACAATTCCACTGAGCGAATCGATTGCCGCAAAAAAGAGAGACTTCGAAGTGATTTTCCAGGCACATTTTCTTTCATAATCTTGCACTATGATTCGAAATTAACAGGAAAAGGAGGAAGGGAGGATAGAAAAGTCGGAAAGAAGAGCACTGCTCTTTGTCTGCAACTTGGACGGCAAACATCCTGTCGAAATCCTCTGCTTTAAACGAAAAATATTTCCCTCAGATAAATAATGGGAAAATTCTGTCGGCCAACCTCGAGTCTTGTGTTGCAGTGAAAAATTGTCTGCGTCTTATGGACAAGCTGTGCAAATGCTCCACTTAATGACGTCATCTTCTGACGACTTTCAAACGTTATATCCGCCTGCAACACCATTATTATAACACGTCAAGTGTTTCTTTAACTGAAGAGATTCCAGTTAGTAGGAACTGTGCCAAGTTGATGTGGAGTTCGGTAGAAGGGAAAACAGCGCTGAGTGCTTATTTCATATATGCAAGTGAAAGGGATGAATAAAGGGACGAACTGAATGAAAAAATTTGGAAGCTCGTCAGAAAAACTGTCGCTATTCGTATCGCTAAGAAGTATTTTGTGCAAAAGAAGTTGGAAATGTTTTTTCAATCTCCACAAAGCCTTGTTAAAAGCACCCTCATAGCATTTTTCCGTCACCCGACCTCACCTCACCCGCATATCGTCCGTGACCGTCGTTCCCTTCAACTTATAGTTTCTTTGTGTAGGGGAACTAACAACATCGACGACTGTGCTTAATTAAAGGATGTGCCATCAAAAAACACTCTCCTTTCCCATTCCTTTGTTTATCTATCTTCTCTTCATCGAAATACGATGAGAAATTGGTGTGTTGAGAGAGAAATGGCTTATGCTTTATAAATTTCAAAGTAAGTGATGGGTGCAGAGGGCGAAACCGAATTAAATTCACATATATTGAATGCAAATAAGCTGTTGACAGCGCAAGTATAGCCATTCAGCATTGAACCTCCGTCCTGCGCACGTCAACTTGTAAGTTGGTTGTTAGGTACATAAGAAACCATTGCGTATGTTTAAAAAGCGGCTGGAAGTGGAGTAGAACGAAAATGTTCGGCCTAAATATTTTTTGAAATTGAGCTGAATAATGGTGTTCTCAAGATAACGTTCACTGTGGTGGTGAGATGTATCTGCTGAAGATGTTCGCGAATGCAATGGAGTGATGCGCAGCACTACGAGCAAATTCAATTTCGACAATTGAATTGTATCAACGGCAAGGCTGCGCGTTTCCGAAAGGCCTTCATCGAATTTGTGTTGAGACAAACGTTTTGCCGACAGCGTATTCTCGCAGCGTGTTAGACACATTATTATTGCGACACACGCGACTTCATATTTAGCTTCATTGCCGTTCATTTAGTCATACGGCGAGACAAAAATCACTGCGCGGCTTTTAATTCGTGCGCTAATCAACCTCTTCGAATTTGTTACCTTCCATAGAGATTAGGAAGCGTTCTTATCTTCTCCTAATCGCAGTTTTTTAATTTCGACTAATTTATTGGCATAGAGACGCAAAAATGTGGAGCTGTGAAAATGGTGAATGCCTTAAACTGCCGTTCGTCAAAAATGAATAGATTTTCTTTGGACGGTGCCAGAAAAAATTGACAAAAGTGGTTTTTAAGCGATCATAAGAAAGAGAATGAAATCCCACCTGATCCGAATCTATCTCTCCTTGAAGCAAGTCGAGATCCACGAACGCCTTATCGAAATCCTTCTCCAGTGCCTCCAACCAGACAAGTGCTGACCCACCCGGTGGACGACCATCAGACGCTGTCATCCTAAACAGTCAAAATATACTTCACATTTGATATCGGATTGACCTTCAGTTGGACTGACGCATTAAATTTGTTTAAAAGTGAGCGGAAAAATTACTATTACTCTTAGAAAGTCGATGAAAATTGCAATTTTTATCACAGACTGCGGGCGAAATATTCAAAAATCTGTTTGACATCTACGAGGGAAAGTGGGTGTCCAATCAGGATGCATTTGGATTATGCATGCAAATGCGTTTACACGAGAATTGACATTCATCGCTCGAACTTCAAATCAACTTCAAGTGAAATCTTATAATTAGTCGTCTGGAATTTCTCCCAATGAACGACTGGATGGATAGAAAAAAAACATAGAACATAAATAAATGACCTATCGACACGTGAAAAGAAAAAAGGCGTAGTAGCAGATACCCTTAAAAGAATGACAGCAAAGGAGATCGAAGGTATCCAAATCATATAGCGTAAGTTGAATTTGAAAGTGCTGCACTGATTTTGGAGATATTTCTTCGAAGGCTATACTGAGATACGAATTGAAGCACAAATTTAAACTTTCAGTACATCCCTTCAATATTCGATGATGATAACTATTGCAAATAAAAGGATGGAATATCCTATTATATCTTTACTATCGTAGTGATATGAACAGGAAAATAAAGTTGTGTAATATTCCGCGTTCGCTAACGGGTATATACATTTACGCTTGAAGCAAACACTGGCAGCTAACTGCACATGAGTTACAACTGTGGAACTACTGCGTGCTCAGATAATAGAAGCGATTTGATTTTTTTAAAGATGTTTCAAAGCACATTATGGATGAGCCGCAAGCGCATTGCGATACTTGCGTTAGGGGCAGCTACGGATATATCATAAGAGCGAACACTACACGAACAACATAAACATCACCTATGGGATCGTCTCTTGATGTCTCTTTCGAAATAGGGAGTTTTACAGTACTAAAAAGTGCCAAACATCGCACTGTTCTCTACAGCCTGATTTAGTGAGTTTCCTCCTGTAAAATTCCTTCTTTTAATGTGCTTCAACTGTGAAACTATCTGCTGCCGACATGAGAGCTGTATTTGGACTAGTCCTTATTAAGGTTAAGAAGAGACATTTCGGGACTGTTGAAGGGTTGGCGTGAAAAGGATAAGTAAATGAGCATTTCTTGTAGGTAACAAGTGCCTGCATATTAAATGAGCTCCTGCACTCATAGCTCTTTCTAAACTATAAAGAATTAACTCAAAGAAAGCACATAAAGTTCACGTGAAAAATATTGAAAACGCACTAAAACTGGAATAATCTAATAACAAAAAATACTGTCGAGTCTGTCTCTCTGCCTATCTGTATATTGACGGGAAAGAAAATTCCATAGAAACTCATACGGTTGTTTATGCAAATGCAGTCGTATGTTCAACGAGAATTCCTATTGTTGGTAATTTTTTGAGACTCCTACTGGCAATCTATTTTTGATAAGTGCGGGAAGTTGTCACTGAGGGAATGATGCACTTAAACAAGTACGCAAAGACTTTATTGATATTAGTACCGATGGGCCGTGATGGATCGTTCCTAGAAGGCTGCTAGAATGATGATCCGACATCAGTAAAGCCCTATGTGTGCTCTTGCAACTGCTCAACGTGTCTACTGCTTCCAGAATGACTACTGAGAGCAACAGATTTGAAATTTTTGAAATAGTTGTATTGATAAGACGTTAATGACTAATAATAACACTCCAAAGTAAACAAAGATTCTATTCGTAATTCAATGAATAACACTGCTCGCCGTACCGGAAACCCGATTTCAGCGTGAAAAAGTGTATTACCTTCAGTGATCATGAAAAATTCAGGTAGAAGCTGGAAATTTTTTTGGAGAGGATGAGAAAAATGGAGGAAATAAAGGAACAAGAGATCGATGTGTGTGTGTATTTAAAGCGGATACTAAAAATACATACACAAGCAATATTTTCATGCATTGTTTTAAGTGAATGATGGACAGTTCGTGAATGAAGTGATGGATTTAATGAATCTATTCTAAGCGCTCTCACTCTCGAATCAAAGCGTCCTCCATAGGCTTTCAAGGAGACAGCTTCACTTGTTACTAAAATACAGCGCAACGAACAGCTGTCAGCGCCGTTGTTTACAATGACGCGTTGGAGTGGAACTAAAGACATAGCGAAGGCATTACGAACAAAATGCCAGCCGAAGTTTATCTCAAACTTTCGTAGAAATCAATATTTTTTTCCAATTCATCACTGCAAGTTCAAATCGTCATCTCTCGGAAAAAGTTCTGTTCAAAGTGACAACATTTTGGTAGCATTTCTGAGTGCCCAGGTTACATAATTCCGCATACATGAATGTGATCGGCAGTTGCATATTGAGTGCTCGAGAAGGGTGTTATCACTAGGGGATATAAAGCAAAGAAGCCAACTAAAACTTCATGAGACGATCGCAAAATGATACAAGAAATCAAAGAACTGAAACCGCAATGCCACAGAGATATTTTTAATCACTGATATGATAAATCATCGCAACGGATGCGAAAAAGTAGTATATTTCAGGTGTATGTACAGGCAGTATATTAGTAGGATAGTATATTAGCAGGCAGTATATTTCTGCTAACGAGTGAAATGCAAAACGATAGAGCCAAACAGAACTTTCTATAGAGTGCTAAAGAAAATATGACAGAACGCTTCAATACTCTATAAAATTAACTTAAACAATACTCTATAAAATTATAACTTAAAAACAATCATAAAATGGATATGAAATTACTGCATAAAAATATTTCCAACATTTACAACAGAAAGTGTCGTACATTCGATGAATAAAACGTAACGCCGTCATTATAGGCAAGAGAAAACTAAGAAAAAAATGGAAACGAACACATAGGAATCGAACATTGGACGCTTCGCTTATCATCGCTGTTATGTTTTAGACCATTACGCCACAAGGTACAACTTTTGCTGGTTTATATCCATCAATGCCCGGAGAATAAGTATTACATTCGATAATTAACAAAAGCCTATCAATCGCATAAAGATTCCACCTTTTCTGACAACGTTCGCAAGGAGAACAATCCATATTCGCCATTGCCCCAAACCGCTAGAATCAACAATGTTTTCAATGTTTCAAAGGTGAACCAAGTGGACGTATGATGCAAATTGTCCTGCTAATCAGCGCAGCCAAATGCAAATTTCTCTTCAAATAATCTTATTATTTATTAAGAAAAGAAATGAACCAATTTTTGCCACAATATATGGTGGACTTCTTTTCCACTATGAGGAGAGTGAGCGCAAGAACTGAGAAACTCTTTTTACTTCGTTCGATGAGGAGTGAAATGTTGAGCATTTCGCAAATCGCAGTCGTTTCAAGTGAACAAAAAATTCTCATGTAGGTGGACAATGAGTAATGTCCGCGATGGGTTGCACGCTTCAATAAATTAGCCCACGGTTGGTGATTTTATCATATTGATATCTTAGTTGGAAATGCTAGCTCGCATTTTTCCACCAAGCTGGTAAATATTTTGTAGGCAGCCGTGATCGAAATGGCCTGCGACCACATCACTGGGATGGCAGTTCCATTTTTTCTTCATCATATTTTGTTCACCGCACAGATAGACAAGCTATACACACGAGTAACAATGGCGTCGAAACGAGTGAAAAGCCAAGACGTGTCACCGACTGTAGAAATTATCGAAAAAGAGGTTCGAAAGGGCCCTAACCGATATTCCATTAAAGGAAATTTCTTTTCGTTGAAATTTATATTACAAAAATGAATAACGTAGAGTCATCGTGAAATCCGATAGAAGGACACGGGCATACCACAGAGTTTGCGCTTACTCCGTATTATACAAAATCTGTGACCTCTGTGATATAACTAGCAATTATTTTGTTGCGAAAAATATTACTAAAAACAACTGGATAAAGCAAATGAAGGGAATTCAGGAGAAATTACAACATCAATGCTCCTTTGAGAGAGGAAGACTATTCGGAATTTATGGCTCAAAACATACGTTCTCGTGCATTCTTTTGATGCATTTCACTTGAAGTCTCTTGTTGCACAGTGGACTGTTTTATTGGACCGGCTGGCGACGTTTCAATCTTCCATTCTGAATTTATCCGAATCTAAGGTACTGAATAAAAGGGCCTTAAGTTCTTCCAATATTCTCCTCTCTTTATCATTGCAATACATGGAAATCGAGGAACATATTTTTTACAAAAACTGCAGATTAAGACAGGAAAAACGAAAAGGATTTTCCTCGCTTGGCGAACGCGGCACCTTAACTGTATCAGTTATGCGGAAATGGATCGACAACAAAAGTTATTCTTCGCAATCAAATTTGCCTGTCTTCTAGAGTTTAGTGCAAAAAATTTTGTTTAGTTGCTCACTCGATCGACAGCTGCTCCTCAGAGGTTTTCAGCCATAAAACTCGTAACCTGAATATGCTTACGCGAACCTGCACTGAGATCTTCTCGAAGCAAACGCAACGCCTTAAAAAAGCAATAAAGTCGCTATATTTCAATGAATCAAAGGAGCGAAGAAATATCACGAATCCACAACGTGTGAGACATAGTTCCTTGCTTATTGCAAGCTCTTTCCTTCCATGTTACATGCTTATGATTTCATTTATGTTTTTATTTTAGCCTATATCACCTAATCAGGATATGTGAGTAATTTTAGGTCGTAAAAATATTTAAGCGAATGAAAAGCAATAGCGCAATTTTTAGAATAACTGACTGAAGGATGAAGATTTAAACAGGACCTGAAAGAGGGACGAAACAGAATCATCGTCTCGGAGATAAAACAACAAGTGAACAATTCCGATAAAACTTTGCAATCATCAGTGTTACTTTAGGAATAAGAAAACGGAAACCGCGAGCATACATCGGAGATTTTGTTGCAGTGAAGTTATTGTTGACGATTGACCAATAATCCCTGGAGGAATGGAAAAGGGCGTTGAATAGAGAGCTCACAGGACAATTGCTCATCGCAGCGAACCCCTTAGCAAATGGGCGACATATGCATCTCGGCGCCTCACATAACTTCAATAAAGTGAAAGAGTCCTCTCACCGAAATTCCATTAAATGTGTTATCATAAAAGCTTCAGTGAGATTCTCTCTCAATATGATATCTCCTTCAGCACACGTGCTCGGCAATGCTTCTTCTCCGCAAGCTGCTGAACGTTAAATCTCAGTTTTCTTGCTGATGTACAACTGCGAGCAGTGGAACATTCAACCCGCATATCTCGATAATACGCCTTTTCAAAATTTATGGGCGCTACAGGCCAGGACTTGATGCAATTTCGATTCTGATCATATTTTTTTCTTCCAGTCGACGAATGGGGCTGCCCTCAGAAAAACATCAAGAGAAACGTGGAAAGCTGGACCACGAAGATTGATAAGTAACTCGTGAACGGTGTAACCGGGTCGTAGTTGCACATACGGTTCGTTTTTTTTTTTTCATTATCTGTCTCATCTCTATTCACAGTGCAGAGAAGCTCTTCTTGTTAGTCAAATGTTCTATAGGCAGTGACAACATGTGGCCGTAATAAAACCTCAGAGATAAGTTTGCCAATGTGATAAAGGGCCATGTGCACTAAAAACACGGATTATGCTCACGCGAAAGTGCGTAACACAATATGAGCTTTTTGAAATTCCATGTCCTAAACTCAACCAATCAATCGGTCAGTTTACATATGAATGATGAAATAATGCCTCACATGTTTTTCATATGCGACCGACAGAATGCACAGCTATCGTTCAAGTGCCAATACTCAGAACACAATCAGTAACGTAAGTGGGCTTATGAGGTCACTGTAGGTTATGTTCACTGGATCCAGCAATGTGAATTTTGTAGTTCACGACATAAGAACACTGGACCTCTGGATAAATGCACAGGTTAGCGTTAAAGTCCGATCACTTCCGCATCCACGGAGCTAACTTGCTCGTTCAGCCATGTGGAGACGAAGACTCAGCTGGTAATTTGAGAGGCTCCCTCGTTGTGCACATCCACGGACGTGGATTAGTGCTCCGGTTCACCACCATTTTTCGCCTCACCGAGTTGACCATTCCAAAAGTCCCCCATGGACCAAATCTTTCTGCGAGGGCGCCCTGTCAGCTTCGCCACCTCTGTGTGTGATGTTGAACAGGGGAGGGTCCTGCCGTCTCCAGCTCAATATTTTTTCGGCGATTCGCAGAAATACAAGGAAACTCTGTAAGGCCAATATGCGATAAAAGAAAATATGGATGTTAGCAGAGAAACAATGAGTTATTGCGGAAGAGGATACGTGATTATAATGAATATAACCAAGTGACGATAATAACTTAAACAGGCTGGAGCTGCACGATCAACGTCAATGTTTTAGAAAGAAATTCAGTCATATGCGCTCAAACAAAGTGTCAAGTTTGGCAGAGTTCGAAAGAAGGCGTTGAAACTGAGAAAAGAATCAGGAGTGTAAGGACCTGCTGCCTCCCCAAATGAATCGCTCCGACGAGAAAACAACAAACTTGCAACTGTGGCCTTCTTAAACAAAGACAGCGGCGATGCAAAATATCAAATCAATCATAGGCCTATATCGCAACTGCCTAGCGAATCGAAATTCGTCAAAATTTGTCATCGAGCACAACCTTCTGTTGTAGAGGAAACATGCTTTCACTATGCCTTTCGCAATCACCTTTGCACCACGGATTTATTTAGTTTAAATCAGAGATGAAATGAATCACGCACAAGAGGAAAGATCGTTCAAGATGATATCAAGAGAGCTCACAACACTGTCATGCCACGCAAAGCCGACAGAAAACACGTCGTGCATGAACGGAAACCCCCTTCAGCTTGCTAGGAGGTTATTTGACGAGCCACACAATGGAAACTTTATAAGCCAAGCAATATCATACAAAAAACCATTGCTGTCGGCCCGACAACGTACTACGTTACTATCGTTCCGTCCGTAGGATTTTCGTCATTTTCAACCTCGACAAACGGCGGCTGACTGGAAGGAGGAGTAGCTGGATATGCAGATGATTAGCAGCTTACTTCAAAATGGCAGCATTTGGAAGGAACAAGAGAAAAAAAGAGCTCTGACCAATATTGAAAGTACAAAAATTAGCGGAAACTTCGCTAAACCGCACTAGCAATTCGTTACGATTCTTTGCACTGCTGTAATTAATGTTTCCATGCCCAAATGTTCGAAAAAGATATAACGCAATGCTTCATTACCTAGGAACGTATCATGCGAAACAAAGTTAAGCGAGCTCAAACTTCTGTGACTTGCACCGATTTCTGAAAGGAGCTCCGACAGCTACAAATGGGCCTTGCACAGCAACTTGTCCGCAACAAAATACACCTTTTCGACTTTCGCAGCTTCTACATAACATTATAACTTCGACAGTAGGAAAACTATCCAGCGATGAAGTCTGATGTTTTCCACGCCCTATACCGATAGTCGTTGAAGGGACAGTGGGCGTTCCACCGTCTAAAAAGCCTCGCACGGATGATAAGGGATTTTAGGGAGGAAAGGGTTTCTTTTCTGCAAATAAAAGAATGCTTCCCCCACATGAGGCTTCTCAGAAGTGCCCTGGCGGAGACCGCCGTCTGTACATTAGTGGATACCTATTTCCTCACCCTGTATATTTTAGTACGTCCTCAGTCAGCTGTCGCTTTGATCTCATCTGGTCACGAAGACCCGCTATACAGCGATGTAGCGGGTCTTCGTGGCTAGGTGAGATCAAAGAGAACCCTTAAAAAACAATTTGGATCGTGGGTGCCTTGCCGGTTGTAAGTCCCGCATAGGCAGTACCACGCTCAAAATACATACAGATTTAAACCCATGAGAGTGCACTCTGAGAATTCAAGTCTGCAAAAGACATATAAGAAGTGATGCTGTGCGTATCGGAACGCAACCGAAGAAGAAGGAATCGCGGGCAAGTGCTCAGCGTTTGAAAGATAGTCCGGATGCTATTTAATATTATAAAAGTTGTCTTGCCTTTTTCCTCAAAAATAAATGCGAAAGGGACAAAGAAATGAGTGAAAAAAAGCTAGGAAGAAAATGCAGTAAGGTTACATGGGCTAAGCCAATATTTGTTGCGTTTTTAGAAATAGAGGACCATTTTCTTTGAAAACGTGCTAGCTTCTTCTAGCTTGATGTCAGAAGCACTTTTACGAACTTATCGTGGACAAAGAGAATTGTTCTTTTGAATGCTCGCTTCAAATACTTTTCTGAAAATCGCATCAATGATAAAAAATTACGCAGTTGGTTCTGAACAAAGTTCCCGCAAAGTGGAAACATTTATAACTCTACTGGCATTAAGAACTCACTGGATGTTTACTGTAGTCTCCGTTAGTGGTACTGATAAAGCAAGGCGGAAGCGAATTGCTGAATGGTTGAGCACTGTTTTACCTAAATTTTGCTAAATTAGATTTGCCACAAAGATTCGTAAGACGTTTGCAACTCTGTTGAGGAATGCGCATTTCGCATCGTGGACTCTCTGAATTTAGTGTGCATCGTGGACTCCATCATGAAAATTGCGAAAGTCGATTCGTTGAAATACAAGAGACTTTCAAACTCAATGCGCTGTCGTAATTTTGCTTTTATTATAACAGGAATACCAATGTGCTCAGCAATGACATATCAGTGGCGGAGTGAATGAAGAAGGAAAACGGCCTATAAAGATGAAGGAAATGAAGCAATTTCCACTGGAATTTCAAATGGGCGTTGCACTGGCATCTGTAACTATATGCTTTGATGCCACCACTCAAAAGGACAATGGCAGATACATGTTCCTCCAATCAATTGAAGAGACGTTTAACATGATATTTGCACATTTTATGACTAGAGGCAATGAATTAATTATCAAATTGGTTAAGCATACGCAATTATATAGTGTCATATGAACAGACAAAAAAACGGCAAAGTCACATGATCTTTAGGGAAAACAGCTATGAGGTGATATGACCAGATGACGTTGTTAAGTTGGAGGCGGGTCTGTGTGCCTACGGGCAACAAAAAAATCGCTAGTTGCCTT
This sequence comes from Parascaris univalens, assembly GCA_037576465.1. Lineage (NCBI taxonomy): Eukaryota > Metazoa > Nematoda > Chromadorea > Rhabditida > Ascarididae > Parascaris > Parascaris univalens. Next base: position 31,132,447 of record CM075173.1, read on the forward strand.
TTTCGGAAACTGGCCAATCAGCTCGCCATTGCGCACAGTAGTCTCGAGCATCGCTCATGCACACACTGCAATTTTTCATCGGGATGCAAAGTCGAGGAAAACTTGCTTCTAAAGGCGTTCAAGAGCACTTCATGACCACAAATATACACTTGCATAAGCTCACCTCATCCATGCACATACTCTTCTCAGTATTGCATTCAAAGGACATAATGCGAGTAGGCCTCTCTCTTCTGCACGTCCCTTCCAAATTTTCTCGGATTCTTGAGCAGAAAAAATCTTGCTACGATTCGAGAAATTAGTTTCTTCATCCTTCATTCTCATTCCAGAATTTTATCCTGGAAATTTGAAATTCGCGGTACATCCCTCGTATTAGCTCTAGAATGACTATGCTGCTGATCCCTCTAACGTAAACCTTTTACTAAACGTATTAAAGCAGATTGAATGCCAAAGCTTTCATCTTTTCATCAGTTCAATATAGGACATTTGTTGAAGAAAAGAAAGAATATGTTTGATGAAAAATGTGCATCATTCGGGGATAAAGTAGTGTGAGAGAATCACGTAGCGATGTTTTGGAAAATTAAACAATAATGTGATGCAAAACTGAACGTATGCAGATGCAGTAGTGAAGAAACAATTGTATGGCATTCTAAAAGCCAACTTGGGAAATAATGATTAAAGGATTCGTCTCGAATGTCAAGACCACTTTTTCAGAAAATTTGCATTCCTCCTACGCAGTTTATCCTCACTCAGCCTTGAAATGGAACATCACCACTACACGCTTTACGTGCTTTCATCAATTGCCTTCAGTACAGAGCACACTTACTACTGAATCAAAGTTACTCTAAGAAAATTTGGCGATCTAACTTTTGACGGTCTGCCATTCATCACTCAAATTTACAGATGTATAGAAATCACGGGAGGCGTCAGTAGGAACAGTTAGAAGTGCCGATTCAGTTCGAGCAAATGGATGCCTCAGAAGTCCCGGAAGGAGCTCTAGAGAACGTTCTGAGCCATAAAACACAACTAATTCAGAATTTGATAGGTCGAATAAACAATTTCCCCTACAACCAAATTCCGCCCTTAGGACACAGACCATACAAATGAAATTTTTCGTAGTGCTTATTCACGTTTATAAATTTGTTTTGTAAAGGCACACTGCGGGGAGGCCACGTCTAGGCATACGCATCTACGCATTCGCATCTATCTGTTTGTCTGAAATGAAATTCCGGCCCGAAATGAAAAAAAAAACAGTTAAATTCAAAAAATTTGACTAGTACCGGTAGTTGGGATAATATACGTTCAGCAGTGACTTTCCTAAAGAATGACGCAGGTTTAAAGATCTTAAAAATCTGCATGTCCTAAGCCAGTAGAAATTTTTATCCTGACAGTGGATGACGATAAGAGGAAATTTTTTCACGTTTACACCGATAAATGGGTGCGTTAAAATATGAAGCCCAATATTTTGCACGTTTCTTTATACTGGGGAGTTGTAAGAGACTTGTTCAAGCCAGCTGGTCGATCTAGATAGATCCATAGTCGCCCTGGCTTGTTTCAACAGTTGTTTTAGAAGACCTAAATTAGCCCACGTGGGCAAATCCATATATATATATATATATATATATATATATATATAGCGAAATATGTAAACTAACTAATTTGCACACTTTTTAAGGATAAACTTTATTACTCTCAAAAAACCTCATTGTTTATACCTCAAATATGTAAACCTCAAAAACCAAATTAGCCCACGTGGGCAAATCCATATATATATACATACAAAGATAAAGCGAAATATGTAAACTAACTAATTTGCACACTTTTTAAGGATAAACTTTATTACTCTCAAAAAACCTTATTGTTTCGCTTTCTTGAAATGAAATTTGATAGATGAGCTCAGAAGAGATACTGCATCACCTGTAACGCAATCGTCAACCGAAAAGAAACCCTTGCCTTTTCAGATCCGTTCCTACCGATCTTGAAACTGAACAGGAATCGCTTTTGTCCTTCTAAATTAATAAATAATGCAAGAACATAAGGCAACACAGAGCTTGCTTCAGTTGAGAAGATGAAATCTATAACACCTTAGCAGAAACTATAAATATGCATAATTTAAATGCAATTAGACGAATAAATAAATTCACTGGACTTTTCTTTCAGAACAAACGTTGCCACAAACGTGTGCGACGTGTGTAAATATGAGAATTTGTTGCTGTATTCTTGGAGCATTCAATGACTTCGAGTAAGCTGAACACCTGAAGTCGCATTTACAGTTGGAGCATATTTTATGAAGTGCCCACAACTAACGCTTTAACAGACGGAAGTTTTGCTGCGATCGGCCTCAATATAAGTTTGGAATTTGCAAGTTTTGAGGGAAAGGAAGTGAGGGGAGGCGTTTGTATAAAGTCGTTAAGGTCATTCGGTAATAACCATTTGTCAGTTGTAAATTTAAACTTTGGTCCGTAAAAATTGAAATACGCGAAACTTTAACTCCATAATTGCAGAAGTTTATCGTTATTAAAAGAAAAAAGTTCCAGAACATACACTCGATATTTTACATCAATGGGAAAGAAGCGATCATGAAACTGGCGTCTTCTTCACTAAGGTTTGAGCACCTTGAGAGATTATTTTTTCCGCTATAAAGGCGTTTAGAAGATGGAACTTAATGTTATCAGTGACGATGCAAAAGGATCATTTTTGAGAGGAACAAAGAAATGTTTAGCATCAGATCACAATATTGCCCTTGAAGAAAGAGTATATTTTCCCACAATTGTATATGCAATTTTAGAACAAATAAATGTGAATATTGTAGAAGTCGTTGCTTTGCCAACTCTCCTTCCCATCGAGAGAAACGAGCTGCTCTTTGCACGTAACAAATCCTCTCAATAAAAGCCACGCTGTTGATACACTGTACAGTGTTCCACTCAAAGTTGCACAATATATGAAGTAGAAAACGGGAGGTACTTCATCTACGGCCATCTAAAATAATGTATCATCTGGGGAGTATACTGCGCCTTACCTTCACTTCCTCCAGGACGATACTCTTCAGTTTAAAATGTTAATGCCCTCTACCAATCTTTACAGGGAGGAAAACGAGCGAATTATAATAAATTAGCGGGATCCACAGCTGGACAGGATACAAAGTGCGTTTTGAAATGCTGCTTAATATAAAAAATGCACAGAGTGAACCTCAGCATTATCGCAAGGGTCTCTTATCGCCGGAAAGGAGCAACTTTCTATGGTGGTGTGCTGCTTTCCGCAATGCAGCCTATTATAGCTTCAATGATTTTTTCACTGGTTTTCCAGAGAGGTTGGATGAGGGATAGGAGTTGACTGAGTAGGAGGGATCTGTCATAATCATAGAAATTAGGAAATAAAAAAGGGCGAAAATAATTGTTTTCGAAGTATCACCCAATAACGAATGACAAATGACAATAGCGCTTCCATCCGAAAGTGCATGAAGGAATTAAGAAGCTAAAAAATTGATGGAGGCAACGAACGATTGTTAAACAGATTCCGATCAATAGAAGGAAGAAAACTCGAAACACATAATCAGAAGAAAGCAGCATTTCATAGGGCGAGCAAATGAGCCGATCACGCCGCCAGCGGCGCCCACTCGATGACTCAATTTAGGACTGCTCCGTCAGCTTCCAGCATGTGGATCCGCCACTCCTTGTTGCTCACTTTAAACTGAATTTAAATAAACGCTGTGCAAATGGAATGAGACGTACTTTCGGATTGCTTTCATTGCAGAAAATTTTGTGGAAATAGTTCACAAAATTATTCCTCAAGATATCAATTATTTACTTCAGATTTCAGATATCGTTTCCGCAGAAAAACTCATTATTTCATATATTGAATCCAGAACTTTCCAATCCAGAAATTAGCTTATTTACCTAAGGATCAAGAAGATGAGATCTTTTGCATATATATCTAATATTTTGGAGCATTTCAAACGACCAGGTCGACGTCATGCAGTCTCTTAGGATAGTTGTTATTTTCTCGCTCATTAGGAAAAACATTCATTCCAAGTAATCCCACTTTATCAATAAAAATTTTTTAAAGCCATCCCTAGTGAGCCAATAGCTTTGTTCTTTTGCTCTTCGCATCTTCTCACCTCCTAAATTCCGGTGTATTCATCGGAGGAAAATGAGTGAAAAAATGATTAAGACAATTTTTTTCAGGAAAGCAAAGAAATACCATCAGTTTTCACGTTTGATACTTTAGGTAAAATTAAATTGAATCTTAAGTCAGATATTATTCAGTAAAAGTCTATATAAATCTAAGTTCACTTCAAAAATCAAAAGAGCAATAAAAACCCCCATTGCTCAATAGTAATTGATAAATGATAAGCACAAATGATATCACTGATTACGGCTATCTGTCAGAATTGATTTGTGAGGATATGAGGATGAACATGCTCTCAGATCATTTGCAGTCATTACTGCTGTAAATTCTTTAAATTATTGAATACGCTTTTGTGTCCACAGAATAACTTTTGACGATTTTGTTATTCGAATGGAACTTTCGAATTTAGTTCGCTGAATTAAACGACTTCATCTTTTTTTTTTCACTTCTTTCAGTTTACTTTGAAATTCGATTATGCAATAGAAATATAGAATATATGAAACTCATACAGTTTGGTGGAGAGGGAAATGAGCGTCAAACGCTTTTATTCTAAATTCGCAGTTTCAACGAAAACATCAAATACCATTAATCGGTCGCAGATCGAATATTGCCCAAATTTACAGTCCAGAAGGGAATAGTATATCGTTGGGCTTCTATTCAGCAAGGTTTCATATCATTCATTGCCAACTAATGTTGCATATTTCCACCGCTAATTGATTTATTCGACCAAATACCTCATTTCTGAAGTGAAAGGAACTTCTTTAATGAATACTAGCTCTCACCGGAAGCATGCACAGGCCTTAAAGATGACGAAAATCAACATTATTAAGCTAGAGGCCGGACGCAGTTCGAGTACTTGAAGATCAGTTTCAAGTGAGAGGAGGCGAACAGCGTGGAATCGACTGGTGGGAGCGATATTGATCGTTAGAGGAACCGAATCGAGGATGATGTAGGCTTTTCTTGTGATCAATTGCGATCGTCTCCTCATTACACAATGAATTATTTTCGAGAGGATCGTGAACAGTTTGAAAATTCAATATCGGTGAAAATATAACGGGCAAAATAGACGAAATAAAAAATCTTAAAACAAGGAATGTAATACATAAGAAATGCGCTAATCAGAAGGAAATATTTCTCAACTATATTTGATCAATGTTATGAATTGTGTCACTGTAATGGAATCATTTAGACACTTCAATTACTCATTTCATTTCGATGAAACTTCTAAAGAGAGACTGCTGCATCATTATTTATCCAGGATTTATCCATCACACCACTCTCACTTTAGTTTCTTAATTAATAAGCAAAAGTGGGGAAATGTGCCATCACGGTACACATATCAGCGACAAACTTCCTCTTTCACAGACCAAACGATGGATGGATACCTCACTACAACAACGCCATAACGCCTCCGTAATTTAGATACGAACATTTCATCTACGAAGATAATCAAAAACGACGACAATACTTTTCAGCGGGTTTTCAGCTAGCAGACACTCAAACCATTACGAGTGGCGGACCGCCGCACTATTTTTTTGGAAATGCGTCCTTTTCCCCGAAAAAGCGATCTTATAATCAGACGAATTAGAGAACAAATATTGCAAGCGTTTTCCGATGTCAGGGAGAACTAATTAGGCCAGAAAGGAGAACAAAAGTGAACGAAACGATTGTTCATAAGAACTCTTTGCGATCATAAGTAACTGACATCATAGGACGTCATCATTTTTTTCCTTAAACTTGTTATTCCTTAAACTTGTTTAATTACATCAGTTATTTAAGTTTTTGATGTGCTTTGAAATCATGAGATTTCACTCTTAGCCGCCCATCGCAGTATAAAGAGTAAAACGAGCGGTATCTGAATAGATGCAAGCTGGGAAACATGCGAAATTCAAGTATGCAAATGATAAGTCCGTTCGCATGACGCGACTGAATGCCATGAGTATGGCAAAAATGATAGCCGCCGATTGTCGGTCTTTGAAAAGCTCTATTTTATTGTTCCCAGGTAACATCGTGAAGGGCAACATAAATGATAGCCGAAATTATTACTCTACTATTACTGTTCGTATTATCACTACATCATTACTGTTGTTAACGAATATAAATGTCATTACTGACTATCAATACAGCCAATTATTATGTGTTATGAACGGTAATCGAAAGCAAAATTGTGCAGGAATGATAAAGGAAGACAGCTGTCTGAAGAAATACCTCTGCGTTTTTGTCTACAAGAAAACACAGTTACAGGCTATCGGATAAATTTCCACAAAAACCGTTACTTGTTGACAGATGCACGATGATCTCCTGGAATTTGACTTTCAGGACACATTCGATAGTTCATTTTTGCCATCAACCTACCTAAAGCCAAAATATCCAGTGAGCAAATTTGGCCGTCCACCATGCGCCATCCACCAGTTGCATTCTTCATCGGCGGAAATGTGATCATCGGAATAGGTTTAGCAGGTGAAATTTTAAAAGGTGCCAAAGAAAGGGCTTTCGAGAGTCGAGAGCGGAAAGAAACAGAAAAAAGCGAACGAGTTGAGGAAGCGATCCGCGTAATTGTGCAGATTTATGGAATTGTGGGATTAGCCCGGTGCGCACTAGCACATACACAATTACGCACAATCAGCCAATTCAAGCATGCAAATCGCACTCCTGCTCGCCTGTTGCGCCGTGTCATACGTCACATCTCAATGCTCCGTAAATCTTCTTGCCATATAAACCTTTACCTCTTTCGCCAGAATGTTTTTGTGGAGCAAAATCAAAAATGCAGTGATCTATGGGAGATGAAGGAAAATGCCGGAAAATTGAATTACCTCGCAGCATTGTAACTGCAAAGTGCGTGCAATTTAAGCAAAGGTGCAATTCCCGCATCCGCTAAGTTGAGAATTTCAAAATGATTGCCACAATGAAGCGATGCCGAATAAAGGCAGCGAACGAGAAACATTCTGGCGGCATTTTTACCGGAATCGAAAATTAAGGTCCAGCCCTTTTGGAACCTTGTAAAGGCTAAGTTATATTCTTAAACATTACCTTGTCCTCGTTCTCTCAATTCCATTTCCCCGCAAAAATGCACTTTCACGTTGTGCTCATTCGAAGTGGTGGAATTAGAACTCACTTGAGCGTAATTATCGCTTTGTTTTCTTGAATTCATATTTTTTATCATCGTTACACGGCTTCAGTTGGCAAGAGGATTATGAGAGAGCTCCACCTCAAGATTTTATCAGAATTCATCGAAAATAAAGATATGAGTGACACATTTATAGGATAGGGAATGCTGACTGAAACAAATTTAAGTATAGCCTGATTTCGAATTCAAGTATACGCTCACACACTGACCTCCGTCTGGGGGCTTTCGCACAAAGTGATCAGCAAATAGCGTCGTTATACGTTGACTGTTGTGAGGTGAACAAAATAGGGTGATTATCGGCTAGTGAAGTTTAGCCAAAAACGCGAAGGCCATCCTTGCATATGCCGCATAGAGCATCAAACTCTTTAATCCTTAAATTCTGAAGTCTTTTGAAAGCTGAATTGTAATGACTATATCTTAAAACGTCCTTTAATTTGTTTACGTGAAAAATGACGACCATTATGGCAACATCCTGTATTTATCTGTCTCGTCTGTTCATTCGTCCGATGATTTCAGTTATACAGCCGCGAAAGCTGGGGTTACAAGATTCGGCAAGCAGAACACATACGACCGTGTGACCGTCAGTTTCATATTTCGCACTGATCCACTAGTTTCGAGATGAATTTATGATTATAAAGGGTAGAAAAAATTGCATGTAGCAGGTGGCATGCGATTTTGAGCCACTGAAAATGGAAAAAGAGGGGAACATTTCAAGATGATTTGTGCAAACAGTTAATAAGATTAATTGCAGGATAAAGAGATCATTTCGTACACCTGTCCGTTGTTGCCGACTTGCTTTACCGACTGATCTGAAAAGCATATCTCGTGTTATTTGTTCTGGCTCGCTTCCTAACTGCTTGAAGGTTTGGTTGTTATGTGTGATTTGCAAATTTTATTCGAACTATTTATTGATATGAATTCCGAAAATCAGCACATAAATATTATTATTGCGACAGCAGCAATTCACATTCCTTTTTTGCCTAAATTCTATGATAAAGTGATAACTGATGAATGAAATGAGCGCTAAAACTCTCTGCTGAAGGTTATGTCAAGGAGCACGATTTATGATTGTTAAATGGAATTCTATTCGAGGAGCGAAGCCTAGAAATAAATAAAAAGCATTCAAAGAGCTTTTAGAAGAGCAATTGTTGTCGTGGTTGCTCGATGCCTTTCATCGCCACAAATGAGTCTCTGGGCTGTGTTGATGAGGATCTCTCTTCACTCAGCTAATACTCACTCGTCTCTCCGTTAATAAAACACACACTCACAAAATTTGCCTCACACAGCAGACTTGCTAATGAGTGAATTAGCTGCCAACCAGAAACTACCGTATTAAGTGGATAAGCCTCTCATTCCGTTGGTTAAGCCATTCGCTCTTACTTACTTATTTTGTGTCGAAAATCCCTTTTTTCCTAAATCACCCAACCAGTTTCGTGGAACAAACAGCCAGCACGAATAACCGTACTCACATATCCCTCTCGAGCATTGATAAACCAAGAAACATCGGGTATTTCTTCACTCTTTTTATTGCCTTTCTTCGAACGAAAACTTATTCGAAGACTTCATCGATTTAAAAAATTTCGAAAAGTTTTGGAAGTTGAAATAACCGAGAATGAACCGAGAACTGAGAATGACTGTTGATGTTATGAGATTGCGGATTTCCTTCTTTAAAAAACTAGGTCAAAATTATTTGTTTCGCTCTGCTCACTCGGAAAGGCATATCAAACTTTCATCTCATCCGGTCCTCGATTTCTGGAATAGGAAAGGAGTGAAAATGGGAGGAGAAGGGTTAATTCGCGGAGGATGGTTTCCCAGTGCAGTAATGAATTGTCGAAACGGAATACGGATATGAACCATTAAATTTCCACTCTATAACGAGGCGATGAAATTGCTTGCTTTAAATATATGATGGCACTAGAGTGCGTAATACTGGAATTTGTATTTAATTTGAACTAAACCGTAGTGAATAAATTTCTAAAAACTGTGTAAGGTTGTACTTATTACAGCAACTTCGTCATCAAGGAATTTGTGCTATAGTGTGCTGAAATATGCATCATAATATCAGATTTTATACAAATGACTGTGTCGGCCATACTTGGACTTCCACTGCGTGACCAGAGTGATCTTTATGGAGCACTTAAGAACCTGGAAGTTTTTAAGAAATTCTCCAAAGAACATAGAGTATATAGAAAATTATACAAAGCAAAATACATGACACAGATTATTTTTTGAAATTTCCAGTTTTTTCTTTCGATTTCTGCACAAAAAACGTCTACTTTGGGCAAATAATCGATGACACTGATGATGACCTCAAGGAGGATTCATTTGCTACGCAAAAATACCACCTAGTGATGGCTTACTCAAACGCTCAGGTAGCAGAACATTTCTTTAAACGAATATGCATATGTTTATATATACATAAACACTAGAGAGTGGTCGTAAGCTAATTAGAAAACAATAAATGCATATGCTGCAAAAAATATGCGGAAAGTCGTTTGGGTTTCAGTGAGAAAATGCGAGGAGTTATCTTCTTCAAACCTCCGTGAAATTAAGCCAATTTTCTAGTTTAATGACGGAGAGGTTGCGGGGAATGGAAGCGAGAAGGGAGGAGGATTTGATCCTAAATCAAGAAACTAAGAGTGGAATTGTTCGACGAGCGACTACTGAGAGGAGAGCTTCATCGAAGACGACATGAGAACAGCGACCACTCACCGCACTGCATCACTATTCTGATATCTCACATTCTCACTACACAGAAATAGATCACCGAAAAAATATTCGGTTGAGAGTCACTTTGCCATATTAAGATCTCAATAATATGGAGATGCTTAATTAAGGGAATTAATTGTTTTCTTGCCGGATTGTTCGCTCTTTTCGTCGATATTATCATCGATGAACGTTCGCTGCTTTCAAAAAATCAGAACTTTTTACTTTGCAGACTGTTAAAATTTAAAAATACACGGAAATTAATGATAAAAATGATTGTATTCTATAAATGAATGAAAAGCGGTTGCTTCTTTAAAGCAAAACATTATTCGGAGCTAAACGGAAATAAATACCTCAGAAAGCCTGAATATGACCACATACGGCCAAATATGGCCAATCATAGTTTCATACAAGAGAAGCGATATGAATGAGAACTGCAAAATTCGACTCAAGCGCGCATGAGTGTAAATTGGATGCAGCGACTGAATAGCTACTATATAGATCGTTATGAAGAAAAGCCGATGAAGTGCCTATATTCGGCTTCGCATAGGAGACGTTGCCGCATGAAAGAAATTGCCATTGCTGGAAGCTTCAATGAAAAATATATGCAGCTGGCACTTAGAAATAGAGCGATGAAACTCATAAAAATCAAAACCGAAACGAAAAAAAGGGCAAATGAAAATTCGCTTAATGAGCGTTTCGCCTAAGTTTCCCGTTATTTCCAGCCGTTAACAGCAATATTTTATTATGACGGCAAATTAAGTGTCTTCATATTTCAACAAACTCATTTTGACGAATTTCATGGAGTAATTTCCTTTTAACAGTGCCCTAAAATGTCTGATAGGAGGAGAGGGAGGGCATAAATGCACCACGACAACTACGACACCGAGAAAACCATACTTTCCCTTTTTGGCACTTAATTGTTACGTTAAATTGCGGTCGAATGAGTTCTCTACAAACATTGGTTGAATACGAAGAATTTCTACAGCCTGCATATTTTACAAGCTCGTCTCAAAATGTAATAAAAGACGTGAGAGTGTGGAAATTTTCAAGGGTCTTTGTGATATTCTCCTTCATTTAGGTATACTCGACCTTTTTTCTCCACGGTTCCGGCATGCACAAATAGCTCAAATAAGCCACCTTTGCCCACACTCTGACGAAGCGATTTATTCGGAGGGGATAGCAGTTTATATGAGAGAAGCAGGAGGGTAGAAGGGGCTGGAAGACGACTCGGAATTTCATCTAGAAGCTTGGAGGAAGATTTTCAAGAAGATCAGTAATGAAGTTTTATTTGAGATTTTGTAACATAAGCTGAATTCATCAAATTTAGAGTGTTCTGCTATTTGAAGACGCAGTACCTAAAGTTGTGGATCTGCATAACAACCGACGAAAAGAGCTGAACGATGAGGCGATATTCGTTAGAGATAGAGTCCACCTGTTTAAAACAACAACCGGATAAAAGGGTACTTTAGACGAGAGAAAACATTTGGAAAACTTAGTAAACGAATACTCTAAAGGTGCCACGATCGAATGTGGCATCGATAAAAATGATATGCAGTGAGGTGGAAACACGGAAGTCGGTGGAAAGTTTAAAGAAGTAAATGACTGGAGAAACGGTGAGCAATGGTAAGCATTCTGAACGGAACGATCCTCTAAGACGGTGCAGCTCGAAGTTTGCCTTTGATGTTTCGCCGTTTTTCGCTTTTCCCTGTGAAAGTTTCACTTGAATTCTCGAGAAGGTCTACAAAAAATCGCAATTAGTCAAGTCGGATGAAGCAGCATGTTACCTTTATTGACCGTAGTAAATAGCAATTGGAAATTATAGTAGCTTTGAGGAAATGTTCCTTTAAAAATCTGCAGGAATATAAAGCAGCCGAAGCCTTCGAGATAGGACGGGCGTCGAGATGAGAGAGGCGTTTGGCTGGCGATAGGATGCGAAGCAATGTGCATTATGCAGTTTGTAAGCGAGGGTGCCGCACATTGAAACGGGAACAAAAGGAGGAAAGCAGCGCCACTCCGCTCATCCTCGCGAACGCAGACAGCTTGGACGTGCCTCAGTCCAATATCTTATGCTCATCTAGCTCCTGTTTCCTTTTCCAACGTCGACATCAACTAAACAGTGCCCTCTCAAGCTCCAGCCTCTCATACCGTCGCGAAGTGCGTTTCAAGAGATTTCTTAAATCACTGCCTAGTCGAAGAGAAGCGCGAACGAGTGGCTTTCGATGCTTTGGCTGCTTGTCCCTCGGGAAAACATCATTCGAGCAGCCAGTTGGCTCTTCGACGATAACTAAGCGCGAGGGAATGCCAACTATGCACAGCGAATGTTTGGCGCATTCGTATATAGGCGAGCACTTCCTTCATACAAAGCAATTTTTGTGGATTTTCTCGTTCTTGACACTAAATGATCCCGTTTTATTTGAGACTAAGTAATTAGCAACACTGTTTGTGGGAGAAGTCAATTTTTGTTGTGAGTGAGTGTCCCATGCGAATATTCGGCGCCTCTGTTGTTTGTCTATCTTCACATTTACAGCAAGCAAATCAACATTTGTGCTTTATTGTGTGTATTATAGTTGATCTGTGTGTAGTTCGTATACCTTACACTCCACAGTAAAGGATCACCCCCCTTCTTAGCGATGTCTCAACCAAGCCCACTTACAACGACGAAATTGCATAGCGAAATTGGTTGCTCAAGAGAAGTCCTCACACCGGAATTCGGCTCATTAAAGCTCGTCGATATGAAAAGTTTATGCCTGCTTCCGCGATCTCGTTACAGTTAAACCTCTCCTGTTCCCTATATCGCAGGCATAGAATCAGTTAACGTTCCACCGGTCGGGGAGCTTACCGATCCACCCATCCTAATTGCGCAACAAATTCCCATAATAGTATTTGTAAGAGCGCATCGCTCACAAAAGGCATAACAACTGTGGGAAATTTTTGCGCCTCAGATATGGGAGCGAGGTATAACCTACGTGCAATATAGTCTTTAACTCATATTACGGCCAGTTGAGTCGATTTTCGGCTATTTTTAATTGCTTCTGCATAATTTGGCAAGGCACATCACTGCAACTTCATTTTGGTGCGTCCACCACTTCCCCTTCATGAAAACGAGAGTTGCCCGTTGTATTCTGTAAGAAACAACTATCGTAAATGTTTGTTTTCATTCCCACTGATTTTATTTTACAGGGATTTTTAATATTTAATGATGCTATAATGTCTTTGAAGCGATATGTTTTAATTAGCTCGGGATACTTCGTAATTCAAGTAGGCAATAGATCACTGGTTCCCTTGCCTCAGTTCTTGGCTGAGTTCGACATCTTCGATTTGACCTCGCTGCATGGAATGGTATTCTTGAACTTCTTTTTAGATTGCATCCATCGCAAGATGCTTATTGAAGTTCGTTAAGAGCGTTTCACTGCTTTGCACCTCTATACGATGTCAGCTTGTTAGTTTGCATGCGATTGTCATGTCGTTGTCAAGTGCTGCTATGCTCTTACATAGTGTTCCATCTCACCCCAGCGGCCTACTTTATTTCGAAACATCCCACAATATCATATTTGATCCAAGTAGGACACTTTTTAAATACAATACAAATTCAAAGTTATATGTCGTGATGATAGCTTTTTCTGTTTTCACAGGAAACATATAAAAATACTCGACAGAGTGCACGACCCGATGGCTGAACTACCGGAATTGACCGTTATTGCGAGATCGATCGGAATCAATATCGATCAGCGATCAAGCTCTTTAATGTCAAAAAATTACAAACGTTTGAGTTCCCAAGCAGCTGGTCAGCATGCTGTAGAGAAAAGTTATCCTTACAACTCCATCGTAATTAATAAACACGATTGAAGTGCTGAGGAGCATTGTTTAGAAACACTGATGAAATCGACGAACGGAAGACCTCCATATCCGATAGAATTGAAATAAGAAACTCGCCGCGAAAGGCTGACGAATTATTATTGGTTGATTAGCCCCTTGGTGGAATTTCTGTGAGCCATTGCAAATGGGATGGCTAGTTACGGGATGAATGCAGTTTTAAAGCTGCAGTTGTAAGGACCTCAATGTAACATTGATCTGTCAGACATATACGCTGGTGGTGTGACTGTGGCAGTGCAATTCGGATGTGATTTCCGCTTACGCAAAGTTATGCAAAAGAAGCAAGTCGAATTTTATATAGCGGGAAGCATCAGATGATTAGTCGCGTTTTTAGCTGAGATGTCTCCGACGAGATATATGGTGCAAATGTGTCAACAATGAAGCACTGTGGCTGAAATGGGTTTAAAGGGGCAAATGTGATATTGGGTATGTGAGCGCCGATGGGTTTTCTCCAGCGACAGACGGCCATTCTAAACAAACAAAGAGAGGTGTCGGCGTCAATATTTATTCACCAAACAACAAGTGCAAATTCCCATTTTTCGAAGATAGACGCATTTGGCGCGTCCCGTTGAAGGTGCAGAATCAGCCTCCATTGAAGGCGTAGAATCAACCTCCATTGAAGGTGTAGAATCAGCCTCCATTGAAGGTTTAGAATCAGCCTCTTCCTCGAAAAAAATCCACTTGCAAACGTTTTTTGAAATGCAATAATGAACTGTTATACACGTTGTTTATCAAAAAAGGTGAGGTGAAACAGTGCAATCGCCGTTGCACTACCACATCTACAGCCTTACGGGTCCTGAGTGGCATCGACTGGAGAATCAGTTGTATAAGGTTTTATTACCCTATTGGTGAAGTGATTTGCATAAGCGGAACAAAGAGAGTCATTTTAACTTGAGAATAGCTTCGAATTCATCCGACTGCAGATAAATGAAATTTCTTTTACAGACTTCAATTTTCCTAGAGATTACATTGGGTTGTTCCTATTCTCGGATTATTTTCACTAGCGTGCTCAAAAAGGGATCGGTGAAGTGAGGAGAGAACGAAATGCGCTCTGACAACATTGCCTTGCTGAGACTCGGAAGATACGGATTTCTAAGGCTTAAGAGTGGGATCTCTTCAATAGGAAGTCTCTGAGTGAAAGAAGATAGTCCTTTCTTGGAAATTGCCTACATGAAAACAGTACACTTTCGCGTGTAAACATAAACGTCATCATGTGCAAATTATTTGACAACATCACATACATGAGCTTAAACAATGTGCCGTGAACGGTTGCCGCTCTGTGGAGGAGTTTCAGAGGGATAACCACAAAAGCGAGAGTGGGATTACTTATGGTGAGCTTATTTGAGATGATGCAGTAATTATATAGTTGCAACATTTGAGCGCTTCAATTTAAATTTCCCACTAGCTGTTCCTTATCAGTCAATACAAGTCATGCCCAACGGCGGTCAAATTGACTAAATTCGGCTTTGTGATGACCGGCGGGGCGGTTTAGAACACCGCAGTACTGTGCTAGTTGGTGGCACGTTGGGGCTGAGATTGTGCAGCTGATATCTGCTAACGGCGAGAGGTATTTCACGAAAAGAAATAGTCTGATGCGTAATGGAGTGTTTGTAGCAGTAAGACATTTAGTGGGACGAGAAAGATGGAAAAGTGAAGATTCGCCGAAGACGAAGCATCATTTGCGTAGAAGTGTGGAATGCTCAGTTCACTCGGAGCGAAACATTTCTCTCCCAATCGAATTTGCAAATTTAACTAAAAATAACCGAAGAAAAATATTCCATTCGAGGGGTTTTGCTGAGCGCAACATGAAATAGTCAGATTTGCGTCGTTTTAAACGCGCATTGCGGAATGTCTTATTCCGGAGCTATCCTTCGTAGGTAGTTCGCATCGTCGTTAAGAGGGACGCATCCTGGATTGAAACCGTTTGGCGGCGCATATTGTCTTCAATTTTCCGGTCATTGTATAACCAAATATGGAAATGACATCGATGGGGATACTTGAGTATTGTGCGGTTGGAAGTTTTTGTTAGCTGGGATTGCCAATATTTATCTTCTCAATTGTTGAAATGCTTAAATTCAGTGGGAATATTCCATTTCGTCTTTGAGTGATTCGTTGGACGTAAGTGTTGATTGTTGTCCATTATATCGATTTATTCTGGTAGATTCACTTCGATCGGTTACGATGTCGTTGCATGTGAATTATCCAATGTTCTGAATAGAAGACGAAACTGTTTGTAATTTTTTTAAAATGCATATTTCGCATATTTTTGCAAAAACCGTTTATGTAATTCTATATATAGGCAGTTTGAGAGCTCGAAGATGTGGAGTGGATCATTTCGTGGAAGTGGATGATATAATTGAAAGTTGCAAGAATACCGATACGATATAACTTCCAAATGAACTCTCAACATCTCAAAATAACCCTATTTTTTACGAGTATTTTGCTTTCGAAATCACTCACGATGTGCTACGGAAGGTATTCGTAACGCAATTCACGCGTGGTGCAGCTGCACTGCAAGTAAACGAAATATTAAGCTTTTCTTAATGCATTTTCGCAACTACTCGCCAGCCCAGCGAATTCTGACGATGTTGTATCTGGCGCTTGACATGGGTGTACGTCTGTGTTTGCGTTGTCTAGTAGCTTCAACTCGACAAAAAACTGCAATTAAATTGATGAGGTATGCTACTTAGAATGAATATACGTCGGGCTCTGGCCTGCCGCATTTGAAATTCGCCTCGCAAGCTCGAAAAGAATTACGAACGAATAGAAATGTTGGGACATTTCGACGTTTCAAGTCTAATTTCACATCGGCAGAGCAACGAAGAATGAGTCATTTGTGGATCATTTCGAAAAGAGGTTCGATCGAATGAAACACATTGGCGATGACATGCGCAGTATATTTACTGACATTCCATGAAAATGTTTCCCTTGATATGCTGAGTCATAAAGCACACTTCCTACCAGCCGCCTTGGCATGCTTCTCCTTGCGACGTATACTAGCTGACTCTATGACAGCTCAACTGTCATAGAGTCAGCTGGTCTACCTCCCAAACGCATATGTGTTGTTTGCACACGTAGCCGGTTTCTTTCCCTATTTCTATAAAACATATTGTCTAAAGAATCGTTTCTCGTATGTGAAACCGCCACATTGCCATCACGATGATCATTAATTAAAGAAAACTAATGAGGGAGCTGTAATAACTAACTAAAAAATGTTGAAATAACTCCTCGAGTATTTTCCACCAATGATTATATTGCCATCATCACATTAAATTATCATTTCTCCTCGTTGTTCGATGCAGAAGAACGCAATCACAAGCTCATTTCTCGCAAGATTGCATCCAGAAATCTCATCCTCCTATAATCCACCAAGATTCTAAGTTTGCTCTCTCGCTGTCCAAATCAAAGAGTATATCCAAATTGTAGCCTATCATGGCTCGCACTAAGTAATGAGGTATTTTTTGGAACTATGTCAATGGTAAATGAAAAAGAAAAGTGTGGATGACATTATGATGCGTTGATGTGTTGTGCGTGGGAAATCATTTTGCTATTGACAGTTGCTTGTCTAATAGAGGAAGATTGCTTAAAAAGTAATGCACGAGTAGGGCTTTGCATCGAATGATTATTATGGCTTCCATTGCGAGCAAGCGGGAGTGAGTTCAGCTGACAGGATATGGAGCCTAATTGGTGTCGATCGGACAGGCAATCTCACTCCATCTTGCAATAAAATCTGCTCCCATTTTCATCTCCAGTTATTACCAGGGTCATATTGCGGAGAGTGAACTTCCCCCTCATTTCAGTATATTTTGCGGGTTCCATATTCCACAGTGCAGCATAACACTTACTATATGCGAATATATCGGTCGTTGTAGAAAACGTTGACGTGGTGTGATGTGGTTTTCTTTTCAGGTTGCATGTCAGGTAAAGAAGTGGAACAGTTCATACGACAGAATGTGGTTTGGACAAAATTACCCGAGGAGGTACGCATTGTGTTGGGTAATTCACAAAGGGAATACGACAAGCTCATTCTCGAGTACTCAATTAAAAATCAACTCAGATATAAGGGCAATATAGGTATGTTTTTGAAGTGCTTAATTTTGCTCTTATCTGTAGGTATTCATTTGATTAAATTGTTTTTGAACCGTTAATTCGTTGACCGCATGTCTGCTAAATAGATTTGCTTGCTTCAATCTCAGTTTGCTGAGTATACAATTTGTTACTCTATATATGCATAGTTTAAAAAAGATTTATAAAAAGAGCCGGATATTTATGTGTAAATGAAAAGGGGTCAATTTAAGCTCGAAGTAAACAAAGCACGACGTATAGACTGACGGAACTTTATTGGAGAGGTCGCCCCTTATGCGAACAGGTGGTTTGCAGCACGTTCGCTGGTCTAAAGTAAGCTTTTGGAACGAAGCAGATTTCGTCGCTTTCTCAGGACCGCAACCAGAAACAGCTTGTTTATTCAACTCCACATTCACCCAGATAAAACGCTGCCGTGGTTTGTCTTCGCGCAACGGTACGGTCAACGACTGGGAGGCGTCATATTTTGCGAGAAGTGATTTATAAGTATATGAGTGACGTTCATTCATAATCGTCTTGAAAGAGCATAAAACTTACTCGGCAATATCCTGCACTATCCACAGATCTTGGACGTACCTTTGTGTACAGATCGGTTACCAACGGTCGATTTCACTGATTGATGATATTTGAATAATTTGTCGCTTCGTGTGTGTTTCAGTGAGACATGTGAAGAAGAACGAGGAAATGTATTACGATATTGTGCTAAAGTATAGCGAGACGCACCTTATGCTCTATCCTTACCACTTATCCGATATTGTGGTTCGTGAACTTCGAGTAACACCCTTCAGCTATTATATTAACATCATGATGGTGAGTATATTTACTAATCTTTAGCCTAAGTTTTTTCTTCAAGAGAAAAGTGTAACTTGAAATAGGCAAACTTTCAACTCACCTTTGGTGTTTTGGAAGTTATCGATTTTTGGAAGTATATTTCCGCCATAAAGGTGGCATGCCCTGTTGTGCTGATATTTATAATTTATATTATAAACAAAACGCAATGGTTTCTCTATCGATTATATGTAAAAGACTCATTTTGAGTTTATTTAAGCCCCATGAGAGAATTGTTTTCTTCAAGAAGTATGTGTAAGCGTTGAATGGATAACTGATAGGAATACACAAATTGCATTTATAGGGTTTGATGAATGCGGAGAAAAGTTATGATGCATTACCCAATTTTGCGGCCGCAGATGCGATGCGTTTATTGGGAATCGGTCGCAATCAATATATCGAGCTCATGAATCAGAATCGTTGTAATCGAAAGCTTTTTCGAAGAAATCGATCATTGCGCGAGTTATTACCTGCAAAACCGGTTACCGTATTCATTGAACCGTGGTGGTTGCTTTGTCCTGGCAGCATTCTTGAGAGTGATATTAAGGTAGGCCCGGTCCTGTCTTACATTTGTAATAAAGTTGACTCAGGAGGCATACTGCGGAAGCTTTTTTCCACAAACTTTAAAGGTCGTTTTTTGCTGTTGCAAGTATTTCAACGTTTTTCCCTCATCTGATGTTTGCTGGTAAAAGTTCGGAGGGATAAAGGGGAATCCGTTAATTTCTACAGCATTTCGCCTCAACATTGCCATGTAATAAGGAGGAAGGACCTCCATAAGAATGAGAAGGGTCACAGGCGAAAATATCATAACTTATACAGATTAAGTGCTAAAGTGATTATTAAGTTGAGGGTGAATAGTAAAAAGGCTGAAGAGTTGAATGTTTTACGAAAGAGTGCTTTCCATGTTTCGCTTAATGCTTTTGGATTGTTGTTAAATTTCCAGTATAAGTGAGAGTGTGGCATTTAAGTCGCAGCCTAATTTCGGCAACAAATAAAAGTGTAGAATTTTAAGTGTCACAAGTGTTGCAGTTGCTGTCAAAGGATGAGAAGGATATATTGGATCTGCTCCTCGATGAGGGTCCACAAGTGGTTGGCACACTCGACGCGTCCCTTGTTCAGAGTTTGTACAATCGAGGGCTCACTTATCTCGACGTACCTGTTAAGGATGATGATTTCATTTTCGGTAACTTATCGTTAACAGTTAATATTGATCAGATCAGAGAACAACATGGTTACCGTTTTTGCAGAAATAACGCAAATGCTGACAACGGTTGGCTTTATATGATAGACTCTGTCCTCGTCGCCACCAGTCTCGTTGTTTGGCACCCATTTTCCTTTCTGTCGGACCTCTCATCAAAAGCTTTCTTGTCTTAAGTCCCGCTCCACTGTTCATTCTGTTCACGAGGAAAGAGCGGTAATGAAGTTTGGTGCTTAATCAATAAAGATAATATGTGACCTTTGCTTTGTTTTATTTCCCATGATCTTTTCTTTAACCTTCACCCCACAGATACTTTTCCATTCGTTGAATTGTGGAATGTTTAGTTGTTGAAATGCTATGAACATATTTCAGTGCCAACGTTAGACGGGTTTGTGATGAATCGGGTAATGGGCGATTACTTTGAGAATCTTCTCTATCAGATATTTGTTGCAATTGATGAGCAGACCACCGTCAAAGAGGTGAGTTCTGAGAGCATTCTATGGGTTCGTTAGCTTTATCAGGAAAATGAGAATGTTCATTTCCTAAGCGAATGCTTTCCATATAGACATTGCAGTGTAAAGTTGTTACACGCTTTTTGATACTCCTTTGCAGTTTCATTTTTGCAATTAGATTTATTGGCATGCGGCTGCGATGTTGTCTTCTTTGCGAGCCGTAGATCGATTGATTGACTCGCAACTTTAAAATCTTCCTCTTCCATGAAATAGGTATCCCAATTCGGCCGGCTTTATTTATGACTTACTGGAGAAGAGATCTTCACAGGGTCTTTGGCTTGGTCTGTATGTTGTTTCCCCAAATTCTGTGCCCATCTAGGTATTTGAAAAGTTTTATCAGTTGTATTTGAGATCAGAGTTTACATTGTGCTACATATTTTTGATGGAAATTTGGATCCATTACTTGAAAAGTGCCAAACAAGCGATACAGTGAAATTGCTGCTGGTAGTCTCATATCAGTGATCACAACTGATGAATCTGTATAATCTGCTAACTTTTCTTCCGAACTTTCCAGAATTTCCTGTCTTGCTTACAAAATTTTCATCCGCTTCCATGTTTGTTGAACATTTGTCTGGACTTACAGCTAACCTCCAGAATATCCTAGAATTTTCGATCACTTCCTCGTTTGACTGGTGTCGGGAACGGGTGAAGGTTTACTGATGTGTGATTTGACTCTTCTATAGTTTGAATTTTGATTTCTATCTTTATTATTTCTTCGGGAAAATTTCGCTTTAGATGATTGGTGAGGAGAAATTGCAATAATAAGATGCAACTGACAAGGCTTCATTTCGAATTTGATTGTTTTAGCTTCATAAAGGTGATCAGATGTAATTGTGAACGTGATCGTTAGCTCCAATATCGCTGAAGAGTTTATTTCAGTTCGCATGAATAATAAATACTATTCCGATAGGGAATTGAGATGCCCGATGACTCACTCGTTGAATGCGGTGTCACCCCAATGGTTGTCTGAGGTTCATACCTAATTTCAGTCTTCACCGATCTTCGTCACAATTATCGCAGTTGAGCATCTTATCTTTGAGGGCATTCGCAGTAAATGGAGCATTTTCCTTCGTTCACTTGATTGCTTACACATAATTAGACTCGTTCATCGATCAGCCGAACTTTCAGCTCTCTATGCTGCTGTTAATTTGCATACTCCTTTAAAAACGTTGTTTTTCTGCAGACTGTCACTAGAATTTGTAATTTAGCTCTCCGAGATGCTGGATATCGACCTGCATTTAGTGAAGAATGCTGTCTCTGTGTTTTGTCGATTGGGGTTCGCGAAGAAGCGAGTGACAGGTCTCGAGAATGTTGTACTCCATAGCACGTGGGGAGCTCATACGGTGGTTGCCGAGTGAGTCTGCCTTGTTTTTTTAATCCCTGCTGAGTGCAGTAGAGGGAAATGTGACGATTTTGAAACGGAAAAAGCACTGAAAAAAGTATGGTGATCGGGAAATTTGCAACTTTTGTTGTATTTTGGCGTCACAGTTTTGTTTTTTTTAAATGTTTCATTGGTCTGAAGTGTTATATAACCTTAAAAGTACTTCTCAGAGAAAATGTTTATTTCTTTGGGGTAATGGAGAGAATTTTCAGACGTTTCAGATTATCCCAATAGATGTATTATCAACTAAATTGTTCGCTCTTTGCAGATCTGCCTTTTTTTTACCGAGGAGACGTACATTGATGGGATTTGTTTTTTGGAAAGGGAAGGGAGAAGGGCTGAGAATGTATAGAAGATGTGTGGAACGCTTGAGTGCAATCCATGAGGCTTAATGAATATTGTTTACTTCGCATTATTTAGCGAAATATTTTCTGTCTTAGGTGTGTGCCGAGATTGCATCATGTGGATATTTGCATTCCCGTGCATAATGGATAATGGATGTATGATCAAGACAGGAAAGCGGTCTAGCACATGTTTCTCGGATACAGTATCCCAGCCTTTTTCCGAGCTTTTAAAGTACTGTGGCGTATATTGTACTATTATAGTCGATCATAACTTTGAGTTCAAAAAGCAATAAGTTAATTCGTTGAATGAATTTTCATCTTTTTGCGACTTCGCTGAGTGATTCAAATGAAGTAGCTTCCAGATCAGACTGCATTGAGAGGGAGTGGATAGGAGAGGAATTAATCATATGGCGATAAGGAATAAGAGAGATTCTTTTAAGTCGGCTCGATATTTAACTCTTGTGGAGCGATTGCTTCAATATTTCAGTGATATGGTCAATTTTATGAGAGTTGACTGTTTTTAGCTTGGAATCGTCCATGACGACGATCACAACAGAGCTTGCTGATTTGCCAACTTCATTTGCATCGCCCGGAGGTGCTGATGATGAGGATGAGAAGGAATTTAGCTCTGCTGATTCGATACTTTCACCCACAGACCCGATCGCGTCTTGTACTATACCGGTAACCTGTCTTTGTGTTGTTGAAGTTTCATTTAAATTCCATGAAATCAGTCATTATACTTTTAGACCCATGTTCTTCTTTCGTTACCTTGCGCCTTTTCCAAGTCGTTCGGAAGTGTTCATTCCAGTATAGTTCAGAAGTCACGTTCAGCTTGCTATGAAAGGAGCGTATCTGCATTTGTGAGGGGAGGATTATCCGCATATGGTGATTGCATTTCTTTTGCTTTCTTTGCATGTGGTTCATTGGTGTCCAGTCATTGGGTGAGGTGGTGTTTTTTTCCTCTCGGTAGTTCGTCTATTGAAGTTAACCCTTGAGATGACCCCTTTTAGCTGCGCATTCTATCACCGGAGTTGTTCCCACTCCACCAGTTGATTAGCTCTATCATTTTAATGAATATTTTGAGTGAACGAAGTCTGTCCTATGTTATAACCAGTTTTGTGCGAAACTGACTTTTGCATTCGTTGAGAAGGGGATTGTCCGCGACATCACTGGTTATATTACAATGTAATTTAGCATTATTCTCGCAAATGTTGTCATGCTCCCTCACATTTCAATCCGTTGCGAGGAGTGATCTGTTCGCATGACCTAATTATGAAAATTGTTAGCACAACATTTTTTCGCTTTTACGCACTGTTCTGGTAGGATGGAACCGAAGGCGCCTTATATGCTAACCCATTATCTTTCCGTCGATTCAGATCCTATGTTTCGACCTCCATTTTCAGTAAATTCATGGGAATTTTTCTGGGGATGTTGTCTTAGTATATTTCAGGTTCCGCCTTTGGCCACACCCACACCTATTGGACAGTCGGAAGGTGTGAAGCGTATTGCGTTTCTGTTCGATTCAACTCTCACTGCTTTTCTTATGATGGGCAATCTTTCTGCAGTGAGTTCTCATTTTTGATAGTTTAACTGCTATGTATTGTTTGTTTAGGAAATCGGTGGCACATCATGGCTGTTAGTGTTCTTGCTTACCGCGTTTATGAATCTTTTCTTCTTAAGACGTATTCGTGATCGTCGTTTGGCATGTTATGAATATTCCATAATAGAGTATTATATTTGTGAAGATTCATCGATGTTTATTTCAGTCGTTAAAGAATCATGCGGTAACACTTTTCGAAGTGGGCAAATTGAGTGACGAAGCATTGGACAGTTTTGTCGACGAATTGCAGAATGTATTCTTTTTTGCTTTGTTCTGTGACACAGTCAATTAAGCGTGATTGTAAGAGATCGTTTGGGTTAGATGATATTATATTATTAGGTAATGATAGTTTTTTATTTATAGAAAAGGTAGAGTATCATCGATGTCGTTCCTAACTTAGCAGGGAACTTTGCAGTTTCTGTCGGAATGATCAGAGGCTGGAACTGATGATGTGGTTTGAATTGAGTGACACCGGTCATGAGTTCTCAGTAGGGTCGAAACAGTTATGAATGCATTTCGATCTCATAAACAAAAAGTGGAGCAAAGTCCTAACGTTCCTTCATTTTCATTGCCCCGTGTGATTGCAATTTTTTTGGTCTGTGTCGAATTGCTTCATCTTGCCATTTTCGTCGTCTGAATAGAATGGTCGGATACTATTGCTATTTTCCGTTCCATCCACTACGGCTCATGTAGTGCATGGAACAGTTGCTGTTAAAGTCAGATGCCCATATACCATTCTTTTCCATATAGGTTAAATATATATTTATGCGCACTGAATTGATGTTTGGGGTAGTTGTTGGTTAGAGTTGCAGCATGAAGTATTGATGGTGCTTCTTTAGTGTACCTCTGCACCATTTTTTGAAAACGAAGTAAATTCATCATGAATTTCCAATGCTATCTTTGCTTTCATTTGGCCAGCGTTTTTCCTCAACTGTTTTGGGATTTAATGGTGCGTTGGGACTAAAGGTGAAGCAGTTCGTCGAAGGCGAGGCACAGCGTTATTCGGAGCATGCACATGCACTGCTGGTGACAATACGTGCTTTGCGAGAGCGGAGTGAATTGGATTTAATTCGTGGCGAAAGTCTTCTATCACTTGATCATGCAACTCGACTTCGGCTTATCAGCAAAACTTATCGGTACGCACTCCCTTTTATTTCATCAACCTAGTTCCTTTTCAAACGTCATCTTTGCATTCTCAAATTTCATCCAGGATATCGATAAATGCATGTTGATGCACTTCGCTGTATAGGGGATAAGTCATGCCAAAGGATGGTTGTGGAATAAACTTCTAGTTTTTAAGTGTGAAAGGCAAGAAGGAAGAATAGGAACCGTTTTGTTCACCAACAGTGCTTTGAAGTTTCACTTTTTCTTCTCAAGTTTAAAGCACTCAAGTTTGAACGGTGTTGCTTCACATTTTCTCATAGGTTTCTTTTTCATTCCTCTTTCTGGTTTGGGTCATTGTTTCCGCAGTCACTGTAAAGACTGTCTAATTATTCTATTGTTGCTTTACTGTGGAGGATTTACTCTTCGAACGTTTGAGGAAATATTCACAATCCGTAATTATTTAATATTATTTGGGTCATTAGAAATTGTTTTGCGTTGTTTGCTTTGAATTACAATATTTCTTCAATGTCTCTTTGCATCCCTTTTATTCCTCTTCGTTGTTTGAGCCTGGCTTCTTATTCTTACAAAGGTTTTATTGCTGACAAATACACCGGAACATTTGCTCTGAGTGTGCACATTGTGCTTGATGTTTGTCGGTATTTCGCTCTTGTCACTGACTGTGAATTTTCTCTATATAGCAATGGTTGATATTCTTTTGTACGATGTTCGAGAAATTTTTCAACGATTTCCTTTTCTGATAACTGAACGTTATCAGAAAGACGTTCTGAAACGATCCATATCAGGTTTATGCTAATTTATATTTGCCGTTCAGGTTGTTGGTATCAATGGCCCCTTTGTGTGCCGAAGCATGTCCATTATCAACTCCATCGGTACCTCATTTTGGGCCTGCGGTTGCTGAGGTTCAATCACTTCGTTCTCTTTTATTGGTTCTTCTCTTTCGCGCCTGTGTTTTCAGTGGTCATTGCTTTGCAGCAGTAGTATAAATGACGACGATTTTTTGTTGGTCAAGACATAGTTGAAGTCCAGTTTGCGTTCAATCTGTCTACGGTCGCAAGTGCAATCACGACAGGATTTAATTAATAGGAATATGGAAGCGAATAAGCCCGGATCTGTCGCCTTATCCGTGTTTGAGCGGGTTTGGGGTTTATTCTCCCTCCATGTGGTCAACCGATAAATCCGACCCCACTTGCATTCTCTTTCTGGTCCAGGATCAACTTTGATCCACACTTGTTGGAACTTCATCGAAGGTTGTCAGGTAGCTTTCTCACCCGGATGGAATCTGAAGCCGACCTGCGCTCCTTTTATTTATGTGAAGTTCATGTTCATTAGAACATTTTAAATGTCCTCATTGATTGAGCTTATCGTTACTAGCCACGTCCTAAAGTGGCATTGCCTTAGGTATCCGAGAACAGTTGAGAGGGGTCCATGAGTATCATCTTCAGAGAATTCTAAAATAGCTCCTGTTTTAGAGTTACGCGTGTATTGGAAAGCCCTAAACTGAGGTGAAATTGGATTGCTGTATGTTGTGCCCGATTTTGCTGTATGTTGCCTTCAGCTGCAATAATAAATTGTCTTTTTTCAGGTTTGTTCATCATGGTTCCGTTTGTATATCTATACAATATTGGGTGAAGGTCCTGTTTCTATGTACATTCCTAAGGGGACGAGGCTATGCAGTCTGCCGCGTGTTTTCTGGACTTCAAGTCGTCTACTCCTAACAACTGCAGCACACGAACCAGTTATTGTTTCCATTGACTGCTGCCTATCGACGCTGAATGATACCTTGCAAACGCATGCCGTTTTCTTACAGGTTTCCTTCATTTTAAACTTCTTGCGTCGTTGTTGCTAGTTTTGCTATATTGGAAGTTGTGTGAGAACTTGTGAGCAAGTTAATAAATTTGTAGTTTAACAGATTTTGGAAGAGATTTGCAGATTTATCAATTTGAAGGCAAGAAAAAGAGGAATTTGAAAGATGTGGATGTGGAACTGATGTGTATGTAACGGTTAAATAAACCGGCTGGTACGAGGCATCCTTATTGAATGCTGAATCCTTGCAGAAAAACATTTGACCATGTTCACATAGAACTTCTGGGTAGAAGGAGGAAGGAAAGAGAGGGGGTGATGTTGTTGCAGATGGTGAGCGTGGCGAAAAAGGTGGCTAGATGAATGCCGAGGTTTGTAGAGGACATGTGAAATTATATTAGCAACGGCAGAATCGTGTCTCGTGGAGTCTGACGGATGCGGCACGTTTTGAGCCCTTTCCCGACAAAAAATCTCATTCTTTGCCCTGTTGCCTTAAAATTAGCGAAGGGTGATTATCGGCCTCTGAAGCGGCCTTCTATTTTGCCATTTATTTACTGATTTCAATTTATAAGCAATTCCTCGCTACTGCTTAGCTATTTTTAGAGGTGGAAAAGGGATCGCAGAAGACTGAAATTGTGACCTTTCTGTTTGTTAGCCGTTCTGGTTTGCAAAATTTAGCGAAATAAATCTACCGTGCCTCATCAAGTGGTCATTCAAATGTTTTTCGTGTTTACTCAGTTTTCTACAACTCGTGAGCACCAATTTTGAAAAGGGCCCCTTTTTTAAGTATGAAGGTGGTTGGTAGCAGGAGTTACATGTGTTTCAACTGACGCTATATGCGCTGTGTATATTCCCGCAGAGAACTGGGAACAAAAGGTTTTCTGAAAAACTCTCAGATGGAGACTCTGTTTAATATATTCATGCCTTAAACAGTCAATTTGTTGTGCACTCTTGCATAGCTTATGATAAAACATTTTTGTCAATGAGCCCGAATGTGTTCCACGTTTTATGTAATTATCGAGGTGAAAATAGATACCGCCGAGAGGGGTCACTGAAGGATAGCACGTCTTCTTTTGTTCGTTCTAGTAGTTTAATTTTGACCGTAGGCGGCGATGGTGTGCCACATTCGCTACTAATTTCCATATCAGTGGGATTTTCTTCTATTCTCTGCAGCTTTTTTTCAGGAATACAGTTCTATAGTGGATGATTCGGAAGTTGTAAACGTTCCATTTCCGTACGAAGAAGAAGTCGACGATTTGGAAGGTATCTGAATCTTTGCGTGATGTTTTTCAATCTGATATTGATATGAGGAGAGGGTGAAGAAGAAAGATTAGACGCTGGACAGCGTAAGAGAGGAATATTTCTTTATAAATATGCATATATAGCAAGTAAGCTTGGGAACTCTACTCTATACTTTTCGAATGAAGCAAGAGATTTGGGCAAAGGTATTATAACGATTTAAAGTGAAGTTTTCTTGGCAGAAAGCGAAATTACCGGTCGTCTTTTCATTTCCACGAACGTTCTTGCATTTATCTTTCATTATTCCACCAGGTTGTTTTGCATCGCATCCATCAGTGAAGAGACTGCGCGAAAAGTTGAGTCTCGATGCGTTCTGCGGTTATATTGTTCTCCTGAAGAAGAGGTATAAGGAGTCGAAGGACGTTGGTCCATCGCCCCAGACTACTGCAATGGGAAATAACAACGTGGTTAGCAAAGATCCAAGGTTTGTTGTCATTTTAATGTCCGGAGTTTCTGCTGTTTACATACTTCTCATTATATCCTCAGTGAAGCATAAGTTTTCTCCTTCGTGATTGGTTGAAGTAATTATCGGAATAATCGCTCTAAGATGGTATACTGTTTGTCGTTAGAATGACTGTAGTGGAATACATAGAAGGTTACTTTAGGCGTAGCGGAATGTTGACGTGTGAATTTATTTGAGATAAAAAACAGTATGAAAAAGCGAACCAGGTTGAATTCTTAGAAAAATTTTTAAATTTGGGGAATTCATATTCCCACAAATTTTCTATAGGAATGTATGAAAACTTTCTTTGAGAAAAGAGAACGAATAAATTAGACTGAAGCATTATCTAGGAAAGTTCCATCAAAACGCACTTCGCTGATGTCATATGAATCGCAATCTGACTTCGTTATTCTGGATTGCGTATTCGGCATCCCACTCTTCGACATAGATCTGAATAAGAAGATTTGCCAACGCGTCAAAGGCGTTGCACTCTTCGACTCGAAAAAGTTTGTTCTCTTTGGTTTTTCTTCTTCGCTTATCCTTTATGTAACAAAGCTAATCAACGTGGCTCAGCTCCATCTCGTTGTCGTTCGCCAGTGACCTTTTTCGGCACAACCTGACGTTAGATGACATACTTTTGCGCGGATAAGAAGCTGAGTTCGAAAGTTGCTCTTTGTTGCTGAGCAAAACTCAAATCTCGCTTCTGCTTTCCCTTTCTTCAAAGATCAGATCCCCATTATCCACAGCAACTGCATCTCTGTTTTAAAAGAATAGGCAGCATAAAAATCGGTATGTTGGTGGGAAAGATTCCGTCGGAAGCAGGTTAGAACTGATCTTCAGATAGGGATCGAAAAGGGACGAGAGTCCCGAATGAATAAAATGTCATCGGTGAAATTCTCATGAAATTTGTAAAGCACTATTTACCCACATCTTCCGACGACTATTGTTTTGTTCAAAGCCGATCCCATTGGTAATGTGGCTGTTCATATGGTTCTATTCAGCATCACGATTGCTTTTCACCCCATCGGCTTTATGATGGATGTGATGCAAGTAGGTGAGATAACCCGACTGTTTATTGCAAGAAAATGTATAGGCTGTCATTATTTCTCCGGCCTCTGACTGCAAATCGAAATTGAGGATTTATGAATTCAGACCTCACGATAGCGTTCTTTAAGAAGCGCCTAACATAGCATTCACAGTGTGCGATAACTCACTCAATATTGAATTTCTAAGGATCAAACGTCTTCACGCATTGTAGTATGTTAAAGTTTGCTTTCCAGTACGGACAACGTGTCATTTGCGAATCACGATTTGACTGAGTCGTTGCGTGAAATGATCGATAGATATCAGTTACCCATCAATGACGAGGTATCACTTTTAAAAGTTGTGATGTTCATGTTCTTTGCGCTAGTTGTACTGAAGCAAACGAGACACACAAGCAAATTTTTCAGCAACTGAGCATCTGAACGACACGCTTTCTAAATAAATTTGTTGCATGTGACGTTCTGAATCCATTATACGACGCTCCGTATTTGCATGTGTGGAAAGTATGGGCGTCTATCTCGCTACATATCATTCCGGTAATTTCAACTTGGATAGGTCGTGGTACGAAATTCGATGGGGATTCTGGCCTCCATAAAATTAGAATCACTTAAAAGTGCTAAAAGTTCCATTTGTGGTGCTGCTGGGATGCATTTCATCGCATTTAGGCAGGTCCAACTGCACTCTATAAAATTTGTGCGGACAGTTGGACCAGTTAAATTATGTATACATTATTCAGCTTGCTTTATTATTTATTGGCAGATTATGATTTTGGTTGATGGAGTGGATGGATTGTAAAATCACGTATCATGTCAGCATTTACGGCTTGCTTCTCATTTTGAACGATTATTTATTCCAGCCGATGTTTGTTCGGGAAGGAGGTTCTCGATATCGTCCACCTACACAGTCACTTCTCTTTGATGGTTCTCGGGTTAGTATTGTTCCGGAGATGTGCTCCTGAACATTTTTCTGGTATTTATGTCCAGTAGAAAATTGTCAGATGCGAGTTGTTAAAACAACTGATATGACGAAAGCCGTAATCCGATATTAAATCTGGGGTTGTCCACTTCTCTTTTAAGGCTTCCTCCTGAGTAGCGGTCTTGGAAGGAAATGTCCCATCTCGTTTAATTTACACTAATAACACGATCGGCAATTTTAAGCTCGAAAATATTAAATGTCTTTTCACTAACATGGGAACGTTTCTGTTCGTTGCTTTTGTTTATCATTTATGAAAAAACTTCGGTACTGCAAATGAGCTGTGCAAAGTTATCATTCTGCTTGTGCCAAACCGCTGCAACGTTTGTTTCTGCTTTGTTTCGTGATCGCACAGGTTGTTTAATCTTTTTCTGTATTCATAGCGCTTGCTTTTAGTTCTCTTCATCTACTGGCCATATTCTTCTGACCAAAAAGATTATGTTCGTCTTTCTGATTGCTGGAAATTGTTGTGATTTCAGATAATAGCTCGTCCTTTCTGGTATCTTTCAGGTATCTAGTATCTTCATATGGTATCTTTCAAACATATTCTCCTGGAAAATTGAACGACAGATAAAAGTTTGTCCTGCAGAATTGGGAGAGCCCGCTTTTCGTTGTTTTCGTTATGGTAAAAAATTCCGTCCTTTAATCCACTGTAGAATAGTTGCGAATTTTACATTTCCGTCTTCCATATCATATCTGCCCTTTTTTAGCATCAAACTGTAGTGCAACAACTAAGTTGTAGTTCCCGAATGATTCTGAATATCGTAGAGATTGTCTGTAAATCTCTATGATTAATATCGAAAAACAGAGCAACATTCTTCTTCGAGCAGAAGGCCGTCCTTATTAATTAATTGTTGCACTGAAGTTCAGCGCTATTTCAGTGGTGTGCTAAGCGATTTAAAAGTCGCCAAAATAAGCTAGCGGAATGAAAGTTAGAAAATTCAGTGGGAACGTTTGCGTAGAAGCAAGTCGTGAGTGTTAGAGCAAGACGGATATATCCAGTACATTTTGTGGACATCATATTGACCTCTGAATTAGGAGGAAATGCATTTTATGAGCTGTTATCTAGAGGCACTGCGACCACATCATTTACATTTGGCGGTTTTATTTCGCAGCTTCCTTCAATATGGTAAAAAATTGGTTGTGATTGTTACGTTCCACATATTGATATTCTCTTCTCGTGTTGGATCACTTTTCTCTTGTTGTGCTCTCAACGACCGATAATTTGTGATCTTTATCGACAGTTGTTCTTGGCAGCTTATGCAGTTATTTCAGTGCTTCACGTTCCAAAAAGATGATCTGCTTTAGGCAACAAGCTAGCTGTACATGTTGTTTCTGTGGTACCAGGAGACAAGAGGCTTTTACAAGTATCCATGTCTTATCACGGTGCAGCATTTTTTATCTCACCATTGATATGCGTCTGTTACCGATGTTTTTCTTTAATGGAAGTTTCGCCGTAGCCTCCGCTCATCCTGCTGCCGAAATGTTATTATAGCACGTTTGCTTTGCGTATATGATAAGTTTGATTCGTGTTTTTGACGCCGCATTCTTTCGACCCTTTTGCCTGTTCACTTCATATGGTGAAGTTGCTTACTTCCCAATAAAGTTCGTTCAGGATATGGTAAGAAAAATCTCATGCCAATGGATTTCTGATTCAGGATTCCGCTTCATTGCCTTTCCGCATCTGTTTTCGGACAGAGCCGTGCAAAAATCGTCTCACATCAAAGTACAGGTTTATAAAGCGTGCTGGACTTTTACTTCCGCATGATGTTTTTCCTATGATGTTTCCCAACCATTTCCATGTTTTTTCGTGCGCCGCCTCAATTTTGCGAATCGCAGTTTGATTCTTCTCCGTTAGAGTGATAAGATTTGGTATGTCGTTGTTGCGAAGCTGATCTACATTCCTGCGCTGAATATATCGCTGCAGATTTTCGCTCCGATTCGTTCACTGCCCACAAATGAAATTGAATTGGAGAGTTAGCAGAAATTGTGCTGGCCAGCTGCAATAATTACGGAGTACAATAAGTGAAGTATGCGACCGTTTGCACAGTGTTCTCGGAAGTCAACTTTCTGTGACGCGATCGATGAGTGCAAAATATGAAGTCGATTGGTGTAAATGCCGGCAGTCTATTACTTTTAAATCGGTGGGAAGGATGGTGCAGGGGAACTCTTCATGATGTACACAACCCACCAAATTATGCATATGTGAATACGATGCCGTCACAGTGCACTTTTCTGACCAAACTTGTAAAGGTACACAGCATAAGAGACTGACTCGGCTCACTTTCTAAATAAGAGCGAAAGTCTTACCCATGATTGCGAGTGCAGCGGCACAATTCCCAAGTCTATTCAGTTTAGCTCGAAGTTCCTGAATTCGTCCACTTATGTCCCACATCATTCATGGAGAGCAGAAAGGGAAAGAAAAGAGGGGTGTGAATTGTAACTCTTTTGACATTGTTCAAGCGCTTCTAGCTTGTTCTGAAGTGGTGTGTTCTTGTAGTTGTGGTTGCTTTCTCTTTTTTGCGTCATTCCAGCTCCGCATTTGTCCCGTAGCGGAAGCTACTCTGGCAGTAATGATGGTGGCGTCGAACATGCGACATACAGTCTCTTGAACCCACTGAGTCCCAGTTCCATCGGGTAAGAAGAGCACCAGCCTAACATATTACAACCTTCGAAAACAAAGTACCGACAACAGTGGGTGGAGATCGATGATGACCTCGCAACAGCTTTTTTGACTTTTCGACTATAGTTTAAATTTGTTTCAAAAAAGCAAAGCAGGTTTTGTTCCTAATACCAGTCTCCCTCTAATTACGCAAACAATTCGTACGGAGCTCATATTCAGACAGCCATTATGCATAGTCTGGGTAGCTAGGGATCACTTCCCACACATGGCGAGGAACTAATGCAAGGCTACACAGTCCGGTAACAATGATATCGTTGAGCGCAGGACGGACACATCGGACTCAGATGATCTTTTGTTACGTACAGTCGAAGCGTCTCTTGTGTCCTCTTTTTGCCGTTTTTCCCTCGTCTCAAATAAAATGATGTTTGCCGCAAGTTGCTCTACATGTCGGAATACCACGCACCCTTAACTCCAGCCAGGTCACTCCTTGACGCACCCTTCCCACCTTTTTTGAAGGAGCCGCCCCAGTCAGACTGTCCCATCATTGCAACATGTTCACACATCTCTGGTCCAGCATATCTTCACTTAGTGCAAGTGCCGTTAACACGACGCTATCCGAAATGTCATTGTTCACAAGCTCGAAAATACAACTGATCAGCGGGAGAGAAAGAAAGAAGCAGAGAAGGTGAGTAAGGGAAGGAAGCAACGCAGAGTTCGCCAACAATTCAAGACCACCGTAGCGACGAAGTAATGAAATTAGCACGCAGTCATAGAGCAAATGCACCTAAACCGAAACGTCGTCTTAAGAACAACTACAGGAGTCGCGTGCAAACTCTACCATACTTCTTTACTGAGCTATCTGGATTCGACATGACTTGACTGGAACATCCGTTCCATTGATGCAAACAGTTTTTGTGGGCTTTCATTTTCTGAGGAATGCTTTGGTGCAACCGACTCTACGCCCGAATAAGGAAATGATGGCATTTTTGGGGCAATGGCAAAAGATAACAGTTCAAGTAAGTTGGCGTAACAATGTCTCCAAACTTACTTTCGCTGAATTAAATTCTCAACAAATGTATCCGACGAGTGGCAAAAAGTATACGGGAACGAACGCAGATGGCACGAAAATGGCGTAAGCATTAACCGTGCAGCGAAAATGCACACAATTGTGAAAATCGTAAGAGAACTTCTCAACTGCGATTCTTCAAGCTGGACTTATTGAAACGAACGGTTCGCTTAAAAACGAAGCAACATAAGCAGACACCAATAATCAATTGAACGAAAGAAGAAAATGAGTTGGAGTACGCTGTACGCTAAAAAGGAAACAATGGGGAAATGTTTCACTAACAGAATGCCTGATCCAAGGCACATATCACACTGCACGGTAAAATATTGCAAAACTAAGGAACCCGATGAAACGATATCCCGATAACTGATATAACAAGCAGAAGTGGCTTGTGGAGTCCGTCACAACTGATCGCGTAGATCCCTTCCTCATAGTAGAAATAATCCAGTTTAGGCAGCTGACCCTCAAGAAGATATGAAAACCTTTTCTTCGCTTTCTCACCTCCCTCCCATTCGCAACTGCAACGTTGCAAACCGACGTGAATCGAAGATCGACATACCTTACAGCTCCATCGGAGGGGGAAGACAAAGCCGGAAAAAATATAGTACTAAATAGAGGAAAAATGAAGGTGACGCGAAACAGCTTCGAGCGAAAAAATATTTAAAACCCTGCTATAAGCACTCTTTAATGCCACAACGCAAAGTTTAAACCCCCGCATTCCAAAGAAAAAATCTGGAAGAAGGAGGCACACAAGCACGGTCCACGCCTACCCAAACACCATTTAAAGTAGACCTTCTAGGACGTTAAAAATGTGGACCATAAGTAAATCTCGTTGCAAAGGTGCACGCCCATCAACCTCTGGAACCACTGCACTCTTTCACACTTCCGTTGGACTTCCCATAATACAAAACATAGAGCGATGTAATCATATTATCCTTCGGTTATGACTGCCTCGAATCCATGCGTCTTCTTGCAGTGATGCGCAAAACGATCCTGACGCCAAAACTTCGCTTGACATCCCGGTTCAGGACACATGAGAGGCTTCATTTTCAGATGCTCTCGAAAGACATGCGCGTCCATGTTCTTCTTATCTGCGTATGTCGTGCCACACTTCTTGCACGCATATGGCTTTTCTCCTAAAAAGCACCTATTCAAGACGTGATGTCGGAAACTCAGAGATACATCAAACCACCATTACTACCAGACTATCGTCATCTGAACCTGTCTCGCATGAAGGTGTCATCTCCAAAGCTAAGCATGTTCCTTCTTTAACTTTTCTTCGAATCTTTCGCATACGGGAAGATAGCGAAGAAAGATCACGACCTAACCACAGTCAAAACCACTAATAAGTTCCGCCTCACTATGTTCAGCGATCGCTAGAATGACTGGCAATATGCCCGCCTCAGGTTCAAGCCGTAGGTAATACGGTTTCTCACTGTTCCCTCCTCCCTCTCATCCCCACCAACACAATATCTTCTGTCCCTTTTATCGTATGTAAATGTAAAAACATTCCGATAGAATCACTCCATGACAGCCAAAGAGCAAACCTGTGTGGGCGCGAATGTGCCTTACGAGATTGCTCTGGACTTTGAATGCCTGGTTACAATATCGGCATTTGTAAGGAGCCTCCAGAGTGTGGATGCATCGAATGTGCTTCTCCACTGCGCTCTTTTCTTTGGTTCGATGATCGCAATAAGGACATTTAAATGGCTTTTCCATCATCGCCTGCAAATTTGCCAAGAATTTCATCTTCTAATGGTAAAAGTGGAAGAAAGAGGAGTGGGATACATGAGTTCACATCGATCAATGATTGAAAAAAGTGATGAACCAGTTCACGTCAATCGGTCACTTGCCCCTCCCAATTCCTCCTTACAAGCAGTTCACCCGCGATGCCAAAATACGCCGATGTTCATCCATTTACGTGTCAAAAACACAAATAAGGTCCTTTTCCAATAACCTTCCTTCGGCCTATGACCTGGCAACCGGCGAGGCAATCGTTGTGTTAGCCATATACGACATAAGCGTTTCAAATTACAGCTTAAGATATCATATGCAGAAATCCGATTTTCATTCTTCAACCAGCTTGTCGTCAGTCGCCCCTCCTACGACTTTCCACAGCAGCACTCATTTATGACGGGGAAGAACAACTGCCAACGTAAGCCGCTCAGTCAACAGCACCGTCACTCGTATCCGCAAAGGTTCCCATAAATTCCCCTATACTACAGATCACCTAAAGCACTACCAGCCGAAGAGGGATTCCTTTCAGTAACCTTTCCTCTCCCTCATCCCATCTAGCAAACTCTCCGAAAAGTGCAAAATAATGATGACAGCAGAAATCAGAGAATCTCTGAAAATCAAAATCAGTCCTTTGGAAATATCTGCGAAATCTGCAGCAGACTGCAGTGGAAAACGCCACATGAGGTAGACTGCAATGGAAAACGCCAATCAAGTAAAACAGTAGAACTTGAAACACCTGATGAGGATACTAACTTGCTGGTCTCCAACGAGTAAAGGCACAGTAACATCCTTGGGAGCAACGATTTCGGGTAAACCGTAGCCGAAACTATCAACTGCTCGTCGCCGTTTACCCGCTGGAGTGAACGACATCGTCACAGCAGGTACCGTCTCACAAAGAACGTTCGGGTTCGAGCAGTCCAGCGTCCCGGATGAGCAAGCTTCATTTGAATTCGCTAAAGAATTTCTTATCAGCGCTGACGCTACAGAATCTATAATGTTGAAGGTGTGTGTATGCTTCGAAAATTATCTAGCATGCTTCCCTAAAAAAGTCACTGCATCAGTTAAACTTTCAGGAATAAAGGAATCTCAAAATGTGTGCAGATCTGCTACGCGACATCGATTTTGACATATCTGTAGCTGCCGACCTTTGAATACATAGTTCAGTCAGATAACTTCATTACTGCGAAGAGGGCTATATACCGGAATACAAAACTGATCATAGCCATAAACTGCTTCGCAAGTTTGTACATATGGTATATAGCTCAGCAGCAGGAGGCACAACAGCTGATCTCGAATTACAATAAAAAATCTGCAGCTCAAGAGCCCATCCGCTCGAATGATGGGCAGGATAAAAACATAATCTCCATGGCTGGATCGAGAAACAGATATTTTCACGGCTTCTGTGTGATATGGTGCAGATGGGATTTCGGATCCAGTCTCTCGGAAACAAAGCATTTACAGTTTATTTCCATCCCAGTTACTGCTAATACGATTTTGATGGAAGTTCACATTATCCGTATGAACTTCTCCGAGTAGACAAGTTTGTTCACTTCCCACTGAGATCTGACACCCTTTTTTGAAAACATTTAGCTCTCTTAGGGAATTCGTTAAGGCAATTTCGGCTAAGTGTAGTGCAATGAATCCCGTTACCTTGCAGAATGAAGCAATTTTATTTCCTCAGCACATTCAAAGGCCTAAACAACTTCGAAAAGTCCTGCGTTAAGATCCTACTTTTTATTCGTTCCAACTGCAATATGACAATGTTCTAGTGTTTCAGTGCCACAGAATGAGTGCTCATTTTTAATGAATGTGATACATACCACACATTTTCCAAACTGATAACCAAATTATGTCAAAAACGACATAAAAGAATGCCGTTTGGTAATAAAAAAAGCTAACAATGCAGAAGAATGCCATGCGCAGGGCCTTTGATCGTAAGTGGCGGTTGTTTTCGCCCATAAGTCCCTCCTTTACGCCCGCGCCTTGGACCCATAACATATTGTTCATAGATCTCCGAGTAGCTGTCTTCGGCGCTCATCTGTCTATTGGTCATCTCACCCCTCGGGACATTTCCGTCGTACATTTCGACATCATTGTCACCTGCATATATGCCGGATCTCTTTAAATTAGAACAGTTCTCTTAAAATCTAGCAAGACGGAACCGCAACGTTTTCTAAACAGTTAACCATCGGCCATGGCTTTAAGTAGTTTCTCTTCAAATGATCCATAATCAGAGTGCACACATAAAACACTGCAAGCACCATCAACTGGCTCGAAACAACGACTGTCAGCTGTCAGATAAATATACGCAGTTCAGTTATATAGCTGCACATCATTCTTCATCTTTATGTCTTTGGCTCTTCAAGAATTTCAACAGTGTGAACTCTCTGGTCAACCCTACCGCTAAGCACGAAAACAACTCCGATATTCACTGAACTACTCAGCAAAACCAATATTCTCACTAGATATCTCAATGGAAACAGTGAGAAAATCCCCATTGAGTGGCCCTTGAATAACACATCCGAAAGGTGCACATTACGGCTCAAATTAATCGAAGGAGATGGCATGCGATACCATCTTTCGAGCGAACATATCTTTCGGGTCTCTGAATGAGAACGTCATCGGCTACCGAATCGACCAGTTCCTCTCCGGACGAAACTGCGATGTCTTCCAACAGTAAATCTTCCGAAGTAACCTCTTAAAAACAAATTTAGAACGTGATGTCAGTTGCATACCGTAGCATGAACATATCGCTAACTGCACGTGAGGAAGTTCATACAAACTCCTCAACCCGGATCTTCAACTTTGAATATCCTCTAGTGTGTATAGCTGCAGGTGGTGGAAGAAAGTCCTAATTAGATGGGCTTATGAAGGGATGGACAAAGTATATGCTTTTAAGTAGTTAATGAAACAATTCTAAGCATAAGCTCTCAATAATCAATCAGAAGACAAATGTGGAAGTGTTCAGCGAACCTTAGCGCAATTTTTTAACCAGTGTACAAGAATGGATTATAAATGCTTATGGCTTCCACACTTCTTGTACCATACCTGTGTACAGAAACAACATTCGCCTAGCCTTATTTATCAAACTTCGTAACATGAGAAGCCACTCTCCTCCTCTTATAGCAGTTCAGTCTTCTAAATGAGGAACCTTTCTCTACTAGCGAAACCCAAACTGGAACTGCCATTCCACTGAGGGTTTTTCTACAGATTGATACCAAAGACAATCTTTTTGCAGGGTATTTAGAGAATACACTCCAAGATCTAGCTATCACATATCCAACATATCGATACCTTATTTAAAAACTTTCTTTTTCAATATAAAAAGCAGTGACGGTAAAACGATTAGGCAGTGGACGAACCATCAACGGATGTGGCCGGTAAAGTAGAGAGTGCTGTTTGTTGGGCAATATGTGCCAATTCCTCATCGATAGCATCAACAAGCCTCGTTACGGCGAGGAAGACTGCGGCCTGGCGCAATACCAGGAACCGTCGCGAGGTTGTACGCACACATCCCGTATACATGAAGTCAACCATATTCCGAATATCCATACTGTAAACACTTACAACACGCTAAACCTGTCTGATAAGCCACGGTCCTTAGCGAGTGGAAGTAGGTGGCGCTTGTAACTCATCTGTGTGTGCTACGTATGACTGCAGTAATCAATTCGACGCATCAACACAATGGAAGAGGCGCAAATGCACAGTGGGAGAGTGTCATTGCGGAGTTTAAACCTGAATGAGGAAAACCACAGTTGTTTACAAATGGCTTCCGAGGCCTCAAAATATGAGGGCACTATACCACATCTGAAGCGCATTCAAATATGTGTTCCATGTATAGTTCTGAGCATCTGGAACAATGCGAATGTTCAAAGAATTGCATCTTTTGCTTTGGATAAATCTCCTTTGTGCCTTAAAACCTGAAGAAAAACTGAACGTAATCGAAGATTATTAGTAGCAGGTAAAAATTAGAGGCATTTCTAGGATCCCCTCAACCTTACCTCTGCCTTCGCACAAGAAAAGAAACAGTGGAAAGAGAAGAGGGATGATGCGATGAACGAAACACACTTTTAGTATTAACGAGAAAGCAACAATTGAGGAGAAGAAAGTTTTCACCTTCATTTCACTAACGCGTCAACGAAATTACAATTATTTGCGCACTGAATGAAGCACACACCTAGCACAAGAGCCCGATGAGAAATCGAAATGCGCTCCACGCTGCTCTGGACCGCAACTAAGGTCTCCCTTCGCATTAACCTCTGCCTTGTGCGGAAATATAACGTGAAAGCTGATGAAGTGTAGTCTTACCTGCCAACACCGGTAACATGTGCATCGATATCAACTTTCACAAGAGGAGTGCTCTGAGTACCGGCGAGTGCGCTTTCGAAGTGAGTACTGAACGCGCACAACACCACACGATGACATCGTAATACAGAAACATCCTATAAACGGATTCTCAGAATTCGTCCGCAAAACTACGAAGAGCTGACAGTGGAACCTTGAGGCTCAATCGAAACGGTGATCGACATCATCGCTCAGAGTACGACAAAATGGAAGCAGAGCAGGTGGAGGGGAAAGGGGAGGGAGGGGAGACAGGCTATTTTCGAAATCATGCAACTCGCCGGCAAAAGAAAACTCCTGCAACTTTTCAAAATAAAGCAGAACAACGCGGCAACGACTCAGTGAGCGTTTTGCGTCTTCAACTTCGCGACAAATACTGCCGATGCTCTACAACATCTACTAAGCGATAGCCGAACTCAGCTAGCCTAGTGCAATAAACTATCAAACGCTACTTTATTTATTACTACATTACTATCAAATACTGGGCATAATAATCGCTTCATATCAAATGGTCCACAAAGATGAGAGAGGTAGACGAAAGATTCTCACCTGACAGTTAATAATGCAGTCAGTGAATCGGAGGTCAGATTTAAAGCGAAATGCGGCATGCAGTAGCCTGTGCGAATGAAAACTGTCCTCAAGTGTTACACCTTCTGTGGACTGTGCCTCTTCGCTTTCGAGTAGATGTACCAGCGAAGAGCAACCCAACGCACGGGCACATTCTAGCCTTCTCAGACGGCAATCCGTTTCGCTACGACCTGTGTACATGAACTCCACCAAATCACGAGCTTCTTCACGACTAACACCTGCAATCCCGACGTTAAAACTCAGCTGTCTGCCGCCAAGTTACTCTGTGGCACAGCATTAAATCAACTGCCGTCGAGGAACGTATGCATTTCACATTGAGCTCAACTATACAGGGATGACATAACGGAGCGTATAAGCGAAAATCATGGTTAAAGGACGGTTTCAAACAAGCAGCCATGCACTTTCACTGTAAAATCCTCCGCCACTCAATCATGCAACTGCTACATCTTTGATCAATCGAAATATCGACTAGTCAAAGTCACTGTTATGTAACAACGACTCCGGCCACGAATCCTTCTATAAATAATACCCTTTCTGCATATCTTTACACTGCAATTGATAATGTTCCGTGCTACGCCTTACAATAAAGGCTTTCCTTACATCGTGATATAAAGACAAGACGTTATGCACTTGTGGGTGCACGGTTCTTATGGGACGGCATTTTTCTGAATTCGCCTTTTACGATATCTAAACAAAGTCCGGTAAAGACGACGAAGAAAGCGGAGAGAGAATACCGGTAATTTTAGGGTCGATGTCGAGCTTAACGGTCGGCGAATCGTGTGCACCAGCAGCAAGTGCTCTCTCGAAGTGAGCACTATACGCGGCCAGAACCAGACGATGGGCATATGCAACGAACATCCCCTCACTCTGCACTGTCACATCCAAAAAGCGCTCCGTCTAAACAACGACAGATCACTGAATGGTTGGCGGTGCCTGAATCCGTAACTCCAATCCTCAATTTCACTCCCTCTCCCTCTCCCCATATTTTATTCTCCTCCTCGAAGTTGACCAAAGAGAAGTGTGCCGCTCTCCTTGCAGCACATCACTCTTATGCTTCACGTTATGCTGTCCATTCCTTTCTACCCAGTTTAAAAATTTGCACCTGCACGGCGCATCAAGACTGCGCCATGCTTGCGTACCTCCTACCTGTCTATCCGTTCGTTAAGGCTGTAACCACTAAGGCTATAATTTGATAAGCACTACTCTCACCCTAGGCTGATTTCGGACATCAACTTTCGTTATGACTAATCAGTTCTGAGATGAATCATAAATAAGTCAGAGTCTAGAAGAGCCTGCATCAATTTTTACAAGAGACCACAAAACAAGCAAAAAATTCTGCTCGAGAATCTGCTACGATCTCGCTTTGGTATTTTCTACTCCGAACAACCACTTCCACAACGTCAAATCCTTAAGGCAATCTCAGATTATAGTTGCTCCATTCGTCCGCAAATCCGCTAATTCTTTTTAGAAAATCTCGTCGAACGGGTCGATCTGAATTTTATGACACCATTAAATATCTGCGGCAGTTTACGAAAGTGATCTATCAGGATGAAATCTCAGCACAATATGTCAACCTTTGATGCGCGTTAACCTTAGGGACGATTTGTAGCGGTCAGAAATGGAGTCCTTAACTCTTTTCAACGATGACTTAGTTCTCAGAAACGGATCACAACCATATTCCATAGAAGTTAGCAAGTAACCGCATTATTATTGCTTGGCAGAAACTAGAACGACTGCTTCAACTATCATAAACAAAAATCAATCCCACAATTATTTCTTTTAGACAACGTCCATAGTCCATTCACAGCGCAATATAGGTGAGATTCGAAAAGACTGGAATCACTAGGCCGAATAGAAGACATCCACTCGGTTCTAAGTACCGCTCGGTTACACTAAATTACAAGAATGCAAGGGAAATATTTTATGGATTCTAAAAGTACGGGAAATGCTGCAACAACTCATAGGAGTTAATCCTGAAGTTTCACTAGAAATACACAACTTGTTGAATGCACAAAACGTCTAACCTGACTGTGGAGATTCTACTTCGCATTACTTCCCTTGACCGAACTAAAGAAAATCACGTAAAATGTTATCAGTTACAAGCTGCAGCAGCACCACTGTGAAGACCCACTTTCAAAAGTAACGGCACCTTAGGACAGAGGGTTTACGTTCTGACGTAAGAAAGGTGGACAGCTACATCTTGAAGTTGGCGAAAGTGAGTATTCTATGAAATGCACCTCTCGAAGGTGCTGTAGGTAGGTGAAGAAAGCGTCAGCATGTCGTTGTAGCCTATTGAAAGGCATCGCGGTCACTTCGCTCATCAACTGTTCCTCTTCCATCGTCCACCAACGTCGACTTCCTTTTCAACTGCAGTTGTCCCTGAAAAGGTAGGACGCACTGAGAGTGCTTTGATACTGTTTCCTTCAACCTTAAAATCAGCTCCACATGTTCTCTCTCAAGCATGCCACGAGGGACTTTCAGCTATAATCAGCAAAAACGCGTCTCTTCTTCTCCCTCCTCATTCTCCTTCCACCTCTCCAATCCATCCATCAGAGCCCTTCCTCACCTCCATATTTATTTCGTATTATGTCGCTCGACGCTGAAACCGGTAACGCAAACCCGTCACCGATTCTCACATTCGGTCCTTCTCAAGCGTTTTACTTGACAACAAGGCACAAAGAGGGGAATATAAAGAATTATTAAAATAATCAAGAAATCCATCATTTGAGGGCACTGTGAAATGAGTAAGAGCAGAAAAGAACATGCGAGAAGTGAAGTAGTGGCGCGGGGAGCAGCGAAAAGGGGGCATGGAGTACTGGATAACTTACCATAAAGCTAATCCAGCTGAAGAGTTCTGTGATAGAAGTTGAACCACGATTCAAAAAACTCATAGGTACGTACATTCGACTTATCCGCCACAGATCCATAACGTCCATAAGGAACACTCACCACGGAACCGATTCACAAGATGAGCTTGTTTTGATATTGTTGCAGCGTCGTCCAAAAAGCGATCCCTCACCCTTCTCATGCTCCATTCGGGCATAAAATGTACTCCGGAGCAGATAAGCGATGTTCAGAAACACCACCGCCGGAGCTCATAACCGAAATCAGAAAGGTAAATTACCTCCGATGTCTCCATCGAATCCGTCGTCAGCAGAACGCATTCAACACAACTCATAATTAGCGGCACAAAAGCGCTCAATTAGCGATCAGTAGCGATGATCGGCTGACATTTTTCAAATTGAAGCCATTTCAAGCGAATCCATTCCCGATTTTTGAGAGCGTTTTGCAAAACCATTCCATATTCATCAACTTTAAATACTCAAAAGCATCTACTCACCTCATGCGCCGTGATTCTCTCTAAACGCGAATATTCCCTTTCATCGATATCATCGGATGCTTCTGATCCACTCAGAATCCCAGCCAATCAGCGTTAAACACTCAAGTTTCTCAGAAACCATCCACTAAACCACACTTAGCAACTTTGAACCGGCAGAAATTCTTGAAACGAAAATCAAAATGGCACCAAATCTTACAGCACAAAAATTTCTCCAGAGAAGAGACCGAGAAGGGGACGAGAGGCGCTTGATGGGTGAGCGGTGCGTCACACGTTGGTGTATGAATGTGTTAGTGGAAGGGGGTCGGGGAGGGGGTCAGATGTGTGTGGAGGTGATGGGACTTGAACTCAGCTCGGGTCTGGTTTTTTGGATGTTTGAGAAAGAAGTTCCGGAGTGTTGCTGAAGTTGAGACTCCTTTATCTGTGTGGATAACCGCAGCTGTCACCCTGTATTTGTGACAGCAATTAGCGGTGGTGTCGGGTTTTTCACTTGACAAGGGCCGTTCCTTTGTGCACACTCAGAATGCTACATCGCTTCAGCGCTGAGGACATGTCAGACTGAGGATAGAGGACGTAAACCTCAGTTAGCAAATTAAAATCTGTCCAGATTAAATCCGTATTTCAAATCCAGATTTCAGTATCAACAAGGAGCGTTCCCCACCAAATGGTACGTTGCTTTGAGATTAAGTGGGGAGGGAGTGCAGCGGGAAACGAATTCCG
Organism: Parascaris univalens; assembly: GCA_037576465.1. NCBI lineage: Eukaryota > Metazoa > Nematoda > Chromadorea > Rhabditida > Ascarididae > Parascaris > Parascaris univalens. The sequence continues at coordinate 31,177,321 of CM075173.1, forward strand.
ATGTAACTGATAAAGCAATATTATCACCTCAGCAGCATTAAGCAGTAATAGCGGTGAATCGATGTTCGAAAAGGTTCCTTTTGGAGTGGGTGTCCTATAGATTTCAAGTTGTAAGTTGTGAGACTTGTTACGTAGGTGCTAGTAGGAGCATCATGCTGTTGTACTGTGATGTGAAAACGCATATTGGTTATGATATCGAGCGTTTTAAAGTTTGATTGTAACTCAAGGTCTGATTGAGTTCTACAGTGCAGCTGCCAAAGATGCCGGGTCAGCGATGCTGCAGTTATGTTTTCTTGATCATATGGTCATTTCCATCAAAGGTTTGACGTCCTGATAATCGGCGTCGCAATATAAGAAATCCCGGCCCTACCATTACTCGACGTGAGATAGTTTCCTGATTTCCGCCGTTCAGCGCCAAGCAGTAGGTGGTATTTATTCTGAACAAGTTATCGGAAAATAAAGCCGATGGCAATAATGACGTTTATAGAGAGCAATCCGGTGTCGTTCGACATGTCGTTTCGATCAATGATCCCCCTGCAGAGGAGGCCAGTACCCTCCCCTCTCTGTAAACAGAAAACCTTGTTACGAGCAACTGCAACTGAGGAAATGGATTCACATGCCACATCAATGATGTTTGGTGGTATAGGATCGAGAGATGCTGTTCACCAAAGTTTGACTTATGGAGTAATCCGAGGTGGATAGCTGCATAAGACTTGACTATATCGGTGGGAGTAGCACCATGGTTCTTCGAAGGCAGTGACTGTCGGTTCGGATTGCCCCATGAGGGTTTCATCGCCTATTGATGTCGTTCGTATCTGTTGATGTTGCCGCTGTTCAGTCATCTGTTCATCATCAGGAAATCGAGAGCCCTTGTCCCCGGCAGTTTAGTCCCGTGACATGAATAGCGTCAGTGTTCGAGTCCGAACGTCTTGCTCGAATAGTGCATTCCACGCTTTGGAAGGTCGACTGCGGATGACAATGGAAGTGAGTTAGGATTTAACAACGTTCGGGATTTTGCTAAATGTACGAAGCTTCAAGCCTTGCTTGTTGCACTTTTGCGTCCCTGGGGCAAACACAATAGGTTGCAAAAACACTTTAGGAGGACTAACATGACTAACAGGAGGAGCTGCTTGAAATAATTTTCCAGTACTTCAACTGCACCACCTTTCCGATACCAGCCTTTCACGCTGCTACTAGCAGCACCTCTCTCAACTACCTCTTCTTCTTAGAAGGGTCTAGTATGGTGGGATGAAATGCAGCGAGGATGACTTTGGGATCGGAAGTGGAACCCCAGTGCCGACATTCCAAATTTCTTTTGAGTCGCTGGCGGTAATTTCGTAAGCCGAACGTGCGAATCCTTCAGCTGGTGTCATCCTTCAGTTTATCACCGCTTCATCCCATGGTTTTTCGATTTGCACGTCGAGCTTATTCGCTTTTGAGCTCTTTAACCTAACGCAGAAACAGTCGACGATGGCCACCATCCCATTTAACGCCTAATACACCACTTACTACAGACGACGCCCACATCCATGTCGCCAAAGGAAGACGATACAACGCATCTTAAGTCCGTTTTTCAAAGTCATTCCCTATGCGTTTAATGCTAGTATTCATAGATTGTAACACAGAGGTGGACATGACACGAGCGTCTCGGTGCGCATTTAGCCCGCACGGTATAAAACAATGGCCAAGTGTCCATGTGGAGGAAAAACCGGAACACGTAGATCCGCGATGCGTAGCATTATACTTCCCATATCGTTTCTACACACGAAGCTTTCACGTTGTGGACCCCAACATTCCTTAGCTATCCAGTTCCGACCAGATCATTTGCCCTACCCTCACTTAACACGCTAAAACTCGCCATGCCATTATCGCCTAGTTCGATGTTGGGGTAATACACAGTTGTCTGTTTTGTTGGCGGATAAGAAATTGCCCATTGAACTTTTTATCGAAAAAGATACAGCGAGCTAACATGAGAAGTGCGAAGAGGTTATCGCTCGACGGCGCACACAAACGAGTGTGAAGAAATATGCGCCTATAACTGCATCAAAAACGTTCTTCTACTGTAGATTGAAAGGAAGAACCGCTACGAGCAAACAGTGCGCCGCTCTGATTCCAAGACAGGCAAAGAGGACGATTCAGGTTTTAGGGAAACAAACACAAACCTACAACTACACTCAGTAACAGATGGCAAAACGGAAGGAGAGGATGATGGAAACGGATAGATGAAGACTGCAACCGAAAATATGCACAATAGAGCTTCTTTGTGGCACTAGATGACGAATTCAATAAACACCCACTCATTCCAGTGTGAACTTTCACCCGGTCGGCCTCAGATGATCACCAGTGCGCAATTTCTCTCACTTCCAAATCCTCCCCTGCTGCAGTTGGTGAGCAAACCATGCAGAGAAACCCAACGTAACACTCATTTCTTATCAGCTAACACTGTGAACGGAGGATGGAGGGGGCAGCTGGTTGCTAATCGGTCGCTTCCACGCAAATAAACGAGTCTTAACTTCAGAGCAAACATCCCACGAACTGTGTCTCGTTAACCAAGGGTAGTGCTCAAAATCGGTCTTTGAAACGATGAAAAGACCACGCTAGCCTCCATCCACTAAATTCTGAGAGCGATATGACTGTGAATCGACACGCAATAAATATTATCAGCGAGTACCTTTAAAGAGATTCCCCGGTCACTATCCTAATTCTTTACCTCAAGAGAGGAAGTTCTTCGAAATCTTTCATGAATCGATAAAGCTTTGAAAAGAAAGAGGAGCGGAAATGTGGAAGACGAAAACCCATAAGTTCTTTAAGTAAAGGTGAAGTATTGTATTGTGGAAGAAGCCCGTGTGCGGGCAATTATCCACAACAAAAACTGTGAGCGGCGTTAATGTAATCTTCAGCACATGACAACTAAAAAGTGCTGTTGAAAAGAAACATACAAAACACATCTTACAGAGAACGAAGAAATTTTATTCTAATGCAAGATCATTTCTCTTCCTTTGCCGGCATAAATCGAGGCGACATGACCACAAAAGAACTGTCTGGTTAACCTAGTCAGCGGCCTGATTGACAGAGTTGGTGAAACCTGATTACCACTTGTTAGCAAACGAGGTCATAGTAAGAAGGCGAGGCAGCCGAAGAATAAACGTTGGACAGTGGCTGCATAACGGGGCGGCTGATCCAACCGAGTCCAAAGAGAGAAAAAGCCAATCCACATGAATTTTCACAACTGATAAAATAAACCCTCCGCTTGAACTCCACTAATGACCAACCGTCCCTGAACGGAACCAACACAAAGAATTAAATAATGTGAATACACCTAGGAGATCACCAGACTTCTTAGAGCGATGCACAATAAAAACTTCAGGTAAAAGTGAGCGATGAATTGAAGACATTCCACTACCGTGCCGATGCGGTGTTCCATGTGCCCAGCACGTTATCCGAGATATCTTGCACTCCTGAGGAAACCTTCGAGGAAAGTTCCGAGTACTGCCCGATCACCCACTCAAGACCTTTCCTTCCCTGTAATTACAGCTCTTCGCATTAATTACTTCTCGTGCTTTCCAAGTTTTTCCAAGTGTTTTGATATATTCCACGAGTACCCCCCCCCCCCCCTTGAATTATTTGCTTCTTTCACCTTTCCAATCGCACTAACGCTTTTTAGCAAAACACACAGTCTGAAGCGCGAGACTGTTCATATTTCTCAGAAACATCATTTATGTCGGTTTCTGTCCCCACCAAATAAGAATTTTTTTCTTGGCACTTATTAACTGGAGAACAAAACGTACCAAAAGCCCTGGGTCACACCTTTGGTGTTGTTTCGAACCTATAAAAAGACTGGTTTGTGAGAACTGTCCCCAAGTCACTAGCGTAACGTCCACAGCCACTATCAAACATTCTTCCCACTCAATCCGTTACAGTGGACTGGAAATCAAAGACCCTCTTTTTTCAATGAACTCAAAGCTCACTCTGGACTAAGGGACGCTCGGAGGTAAACAATCGAAAACAAGTTTTTCTGGCCTATTATCTTCGTCGTATTCAACCGCTCTTTGAAAACCTTCCGATTCTTAACTGCGTACATATATATATTTATTCATACGTAACGTGCACTCATAGGAGTCACCTCACCACCAAGAGGACATGAGATTTAATGGGATATAGTAAGAAGCGGAGGGTTTCAAAGTAAAACGAGGGACCATACAAAACAAACCTTGTCAGCATTGCACTGATATACGTTGAGAAATGTCTTTTCGCAATAATCAGTGAAGGCTGGCAAACTGACGGTCACGGCGGCTTCTTGACGTAAAATTGTTCTGCAAACGAAGCTTCATAAACTGTGCTTTTCACAGATTCCATCGACAACAGTAAACGCCTTGCCGAGATTCAAAAACTGATTCCAGAATATCAACTCCTTGATTGAGTCATCCGTGGCTGTTGGCTTCCTCCGTTAATATTCCACAGGAGACTCGATTTCAGAACCTACTTTCGCAATTCTGATTTCGCTCTTGATTTAGAAATATTTCGTTCCGTGAAGCTTTGCTCGGCCCTCTTTTGGAATTTCCGAACGAACTTCTGAATTCAAATTAAATATGCTGCCAATTAATGAATGAATGTATCGATAATCACGTGATAATTATAAGGCGTCCACTTAATTAACATAGTTTTTACTACGCCTAAAAGCTTCACAATGCTCAAACTTCGATTCAAAAACGTTAAAGAACGGAAAATATGGGATTATCATAAACCCCTCTCCTTAATGAATGTAACCCTCTCTTTCGATGATGATTATACACGAGGTTTACCTATTCCAAAGAGCTACCCAAAGATAATGCTGGGCAGACGAAATAAGCTTCCTTATGCTGAAAGGACTGCAATGAGAGAGAGAGAAAGGAGGAAGGAGGAAGGAAAGGTGTAAAAATAAGAAATCGTCATTTTTGCAGCGGCAGCAATTAAATATGGCGGTTATGCGTGGCTAAAAAATTTCTCCACTTGTCCAAATCCAACCTGTAGCTAATCCTCTCTTCAAGAGATTCTTGGTGCTCATTATCCGGGTGGACATTTCAAGCTGCGAATGTAATGAGCAACATTCATGCTGGTATCCTCCTGCGAATACTATTCAAACATGAACTGGTTTCTTTCCAAAGGAGGGTCGATGCAAAATAACTTTCGAATGTGAAATGCGCTAATCAGACGAAGTGCTCACCTCTGAGGGTTGTCCGGGTCTGGTGTATAAGTTAACTTCTCGTCCACTCGCAAGAAGTGTGATCCATTGAGCTGAAACTTAAATCCGTCAAGACTTAACTACAACCGGAGGAAAATCCAACTGACTGATCACACTCTCACTCACTGACTTTATCCCACTCGTGCGACAGCTCCTTTGGTATCCGCCAGTCGACTGGTAAAGGTTAGAAAATTGCCGCTGAAAACTTAATAACGGTACGTTTTCAACTAGATCCCGCTCCCACTAGCCGATTCAAGTGAAAAAATGTGTTGGTTAACTGAAGCAAGACATCTGCACAATTTGCTGCAAACTGCGTTCACCTATCGGTGGTAATCCACTTTTCCTCAGCCTACCAATATGATACCTATTTGCGAACATTCCAATCTATCAGTACATCAGAATTTTGTCCCTGCTTAAGAACTTTTAATTCCCTCCCCTTCCGCCTTAAAAGTCACCAATGACTGAAAAATACGACAGGCTGTTAGATAATTGTCGAGGCCCATCTTTTTAGTTTTCGTTTGTAAGCGAATTAACCAAGCATGAGGAACTTGTGCCTCATGGCGGATCTTGGTGCTTGGAGGCGATGCTTAAAAACGTCTTCATTTCCACTCTTTTAAACCAATCTGGCATATACTAGCAATTAATTCATTTATGGGAAGGGAATAGCCGTGGTCTAAAAAGATGAGCAACTTTTTCAACAATATAAAACAAAGAAAGGCAAAAATGATTTTCTAAAGCCGCACACACCATCCGCGTTTACATCGTCAACTGACAGCAGATAAACACCTCTGCGCAAACATTCAGCCTTTCAGCAATTCAACGCTTCAAACAATGAAAGAGACACACATAGTGAACCTTGCAGGTCTTTCATTTCTTCTCTTTTCATGTCCCCTTCTCTTCGTCGTCATACACCCTCTCCCACCTACCGATTATGTCTGAATATGCAAGCAATGAAAGCACCAACATTTCTAGTGACAAGCGTCATCGTCTTCTTCATAGGATCGATTTCAGTTACTTCATGTGAATACTGCGTGCCCGAGAAACCGGTAAGCTGAAAGATACAAATCACCAGCATTCTAACAACATCCTATAAAAAAACCATAAATTAATTACTTCTGAGCCACTTTGAAAGAACTTCTACTCAGTTATTTACTCAAACCTATACTGCATTTCATTTCGCATGCTGCAATGAGATGGAAGCATCGAAAAAGAAGGCGCTTCTGATATTGGCACGCCGGTCCTTCAAACCGAAAGATACGCGCTGCGTTTTCCCCAACGTTTGGTACCTTAGTGATTAGCAGCTGAAGTTAAAACGTCAAACAAGGAGAGGAATGAACTGAATAGAGAAAGCACATACAGCTGCAACAGTTTCACCTCGATGAAGTTATTTCGCATTGCGTTTCAAAATTTCCGATTTCGACTCCCCAAAGACGGCTACAGAAACGATGCCGATGCCAATGCAGTAGCTCGTACTTACAATTTGCTAGTATGTATCTAACTGCGAAGGCTCTGTTATGTAGGCACTAATGTAAAATGATATGAACTAATGAATACCTTAGTTGCCCAAGCTGGTATAGAGAAGCGGCTCTGGATGATTCTTTCTGAACGAAGCGAGCCGCCATTGCGTACTTCTTGTCTCATAACATCCATACCCGTGACAGCCTTATTCATCGGGTTCGGATACTTCCGCCATGCTGCACTCACCACCATATTCCATGGGTGGCTAAAAGCACCAATGTGCATACCTGACAAATACACTTTCCTCTCCACCTTCTGAAGCAACATCCCACTAACACCCTGTTTATTTCCTCTCATCTGTTTACTTCATTATTTGTGTAATGCGTAAAATGAGAAAAAAAAAAAACAAATGCAGTGAACCGCGACGAGATCCCGTTCTCACCTCCTCTGTGAGATGTTCGCCTCTAAATATCGTTAGGACATCAAATCACTTGTAAGTTCTGAACCTCAAGACCTAAATTCCAAGGTCAATTAAAGAACTTAACCAACAAATCTTGCACTCATCTCTCTGATACCCTTGAACACGAAACTTCGGCTTCCAGATTCAATTTCTGTATGTGGGAAAGCATCACTTAGAAGGATAGGTACTCTGCAACTCTTAACTTCCTACCCACATACAAGTTTCACCAGAACGTCAATTTGAAAAAATTGATTCAAGTTTATTCGTGCAAAAATTATAACTGATAAAAACAATTCTTGAATGCACGTTTCATGCAAACCTACCACTGCATATAAAACACTTAACTCACATATATTCGCAGTGGAAATTTTGGTTTTATCGGTATTGCGAGACCTCCCGGGATAATCATTTGTAGAAAAAGCCCTCAATACACGAAGAAACTGTGGTTCATTTCATGTGCGAAGTTGCCATCTCTCCTCACCTTTTCCCAATCTTTTCAGAAATAAGTTTGCGCCCAATTCTTCTGGAAAGTCGTACCTACCTTTATTTATATTTCAGTCCACATTCACCTCAATTTAGCGGAAACTCTTCAGCCACTTTTTCTAGTCACTAATCTGTCGATGTGAATTATGAGGCGAACTCATTTCCTTTACCTTATCACGCAAGCATTTTTTGAACTGCTGTCGCAAAAGCCGAACGAAAATGTCAGTAACAGACAGCATATACAAAAGCAATATGGAAGTGCAGCATCTGCTTACGTTAACGGACGACAGTAATTGTTCGATCGGCCGAGAAAGCGAGGAAGGAATAGATAAGAGAGCGGATAGATGGAAAGATGAGAGCAGCTAACAAGCCACTGAAGAGACAAAAAAGCAGAGCAGCCTGATGAAAGATTGGCGGACGCACAACCTCATCCCCGTCCCTCTTTGCAAGTCCACTCAAGAGTGCTTTCCGAACGGCTTACAATCCATACAAACGAAGAATCGTCCCATTTTGAAGGCATTTCAGCTCAAGTTTATTTCAGCCTCTTTCTCCCTCGTATTCGTAATTAGCGCGAATAGAGACGACGGAAAGACTTGTTACAGATGAGTTTTGGAAAAAATAGATGATTCGCTGGTAAAAAAGACTGCCATATTCTTACCACTCAGAAATGTATCCATAATCCTGACAACAGAACAAAACCGAATGATTTCCCTTCGGTGACCAATCAGCCACCCATTACCGCTTGTCACTTGAGACGTTTGAAACTAAAACAAGCCTTCATTGTATGCTCAAGTAGCCCCATTCTACACGAAAAAAAGCCGATATATCCTCGTTTCTATGAAACTATCGGCCAGTTACGTTTAGTTATATAAAACCAAGTTTTACATGCTTAGTTTTATTAACGCCTCAGAAATGAACTGAATCAAACAATTTAATTCTCATGCAGTGTCAATGGATGAACTGCCCACATCGGGTGTAAACGTGAATTGACGCGGAGAATGTCGCTGTGTAAGCAATAACGAAACGCGAACAGAGCAAACCGCCGACAGCGGGCTCTCCTTTGTCTCCCACATTCGCTCTTCACTGCTCTGTACTGCACACTTCAACCAAACAAAACTTGGGCAGATTAAAGTTAAACCACACACCGGGTATGAACACTTCGGAAGTGATATCAGTATCGGCAACGGTCAGTACTAAGATTGTTTCTGAAGAAGTGAAGATTCCATCGAAACATACTAAAGGAACTTACTCGAAAACATGCTCTGAAGTCCAGATCTTCATTGTGTTACGAGAAGCGGAAAAAGTAAGGAAGGTGAAAGCGAGATCGAAAGGCTTTTGAGCGAACGCGTCGTGCGATACACAGCGTCCACCCAATTCGTTACCCTAAAATCATTGTTGTCGCTCCTCCCCTTTTCAATCGTTTTCTATATGACGTCATCACGCTCTCACCTTTTACACCGTCAATATTTCATCAGGATTGCGTCACCCTGACAGCTGCAATCGATGTACGGCACCCATAACAACGAGCACCTTCACATGAGTTCCCATAAAGCTAATAGTAGAAACACGAGCGGTAAAATAGCCTAAAGCAGATCCGATATGAAAAAAGGGGTACTGCGAAGTGTGACGAATAAAAACCGAGAAAAGAAGTGAAGAGAGCCGCCACCCCATACCATTAACTACTCGTGACTGCTCCCTACCTGTTTACTATCCTTAATGCGATCATTTTTTCACACAACTGCTTTCAATAACAGTCAAATTATCCTCTAAAATATTGAACGGCACCGATGAAAGCCGATTAAAGGCGGCAGGGAACAAGCGAACACCCACTAAAACGCCCATAAATCCTTCATAGCGATGAAATGACTCGTCGCCGAATGCTGCATGAATTCTCAAGAGAAGTCCAGACCCTCAATGGTGGTTCCGTAGGCAAATAAACGAGCGGACACACAGATGCATTCACTGACGAGCACATGCAAGTGTGCACGATCGCTGAATGAATAAACCTCATCATCACGAACATCACTCGACGCTCAAACAATTCGGCTGTGAACCGAGTTCCTTTAAAGAGAGAGCAAAGAGCATTTCAACAACGAAATTACTTAAAAGCATAAAAATTCTATTGCCCAAAGTCGTGGATTTCCTCCCACATCAAAATCGCCGACGAAACAAAATAACGACATTCTAAGAAACGTTTGAGGGGAACGGATTTGGCTAGAAATTGAAACGCGTTGAAGGTAAATCCGCACGGGAAACTAAACAACTAAAGATTCGGATGAAATCAAAAACAGAATAAAGAAATCTGAATAGAAGAGAGCGTGAGAGCATCATAAAGCATACCATTCCCGGATAACACAAGAGGATTCGCACTTCGAAACAAGGGGAAACCGTGCGTAATCGGTGGAAACGGTTTTGATAGCACCTTTCTCCATAAACGAATAACAGACGTTAATTTCTGCACTATAATTAATTGAATGCGCAATTCACGGTATATTTGATACCACAAGCCTAAGATCAAAAAATAGAGACGGCTTTCTTGAACTGGAGAAGAGGTTGAGGCAGAGGTAGGGCGGAAAATGAGGGAAATTGCAGATGCAAAGTCATTTAAAGGTGTCATCCTAGTTAATATTAAGCGGTGGGAGGAGGATTTGCGATACGCGGATATAAAAAACCGTCGAAGAAAACGTTCAAGAAAGGAACCGATAAAACTATGACAGCGATAGAAAAAGGATGATAAATAAACGCAGAGATCAGGAATTATTCGCCTCGAAAATCAAAGAAAACGTACTTCAAAATGCATTATACCGGCCGCAAAAATGAAACTTTCCGTTACATAAAACCAAGAAAGGTGCGCTATTAATGCATATGTGACATCTGAATTCGGCGCAGAAATGACCGCCTCCTCCCCTTCATCGCACTCAAAGTAGAGAAACACCTTCGAGGACCGACAATTCCATAATCACACTCACGATTATATTAAGTTCGAGAAGAAAGCAGAAAAATCCGTCAGTGCAATCCGCTGAAAGAAGATCCACTCTTGAATTATTTGGCTAAAAAGAGCAGCCCTAACGTGAAATGCTAGTTCGCTTAATGTATTCATTTCTCCCCAAGAAGGGAAAAATTAAAACAAACCCCCTTATATGTATGCTCTTCCAACTTGCACATTCTTCAATTTACAGCTAATTGTCTTTATTGCTGCTGCTTCGGGAGCGGCAATAAAAAAGATCGCAAAATCACTCTTTCGGATGGAAAATCCTCAACTTCAACTTCGAACTAGCACAACTGTTTTGCTCCCTCAGTGCGGAAAAAGATCCGCCGTCCTCAAATGCTTCAATAAGGTGGAACGAAGAACTTCCCATTCCCCTGCTCGTCAGTGACAGAAATCACTCTGCGATGCCTCCTTCAAGTTCAATTGATCAGATGAGAATGAAGAAAAGAACGAAAGCACTGAAAAAATTTCATTGCTTTCATGATTTGTTCGCATTACTTCTACTCTCATCTCACAATCGCAAATAATTTCAGCAACGACGATTCCTAGAACCTGACATTTGCGCCGTTGTAAAAATAACTTCCCAACGTTCATACGATCGATATATGGGATATTCCAATGTGCTATCAATGCATACTGGGGCACAAAAGTGTGTCAGACACAAATGCTACATACAACGATGGTGCCTTTTCCCTCAGAATTTAGTGGAAACTCGTGTTACACAAATATCAATAACGTTGTCGAGTGTTATCAGTCGTTCACAATTAACAAACAGCACTGGAGAAATAACCATACCGCCATCACAATATATGGTTCTCTACTTCATTCCTATCTCCAATGTCATATGAATTACAAAAGATTTGGAATAAATACTAGTTTTACTCTCCACTCAAGACTTATAATCCCTTCATTCATCGACACTGATATGCTCGATGACCGTATGGGTACATTCTCATATTACACTGCAAACATATATAACTATCTGAGACCGATGGAGGAGGAACTCTTAAAGGGATTATGCGAGAAAATTTGAGCATTTAACGGCGCAAGTGGCGACTCTTAATGGAATGAAATTTCACATAACTATGTGCCGTTAGACGAAATAAATCACTAAACGCACGAGAAAAACCACGCGAAATGATGATTTATCAGACCTCGCTATTTTTCATCGGGGAAGGATTTGTTACAGAGTACCAGATTAAGGCAGGCTATGGAAAAATCCAGGAATACTGCATACAGCAGTCCTCAATAAAGTTGCCGACTGCCTCCAGACTTGCAACTCTAAAAACGCTTCTGCAATAAACAGTAAAATTTCTTTTCTATGAAGGTGAACTCAGTGAACTTTAAGGAACAAAGGATGAGCTTGATTCAAGTCACAAGTGGGACTTCGAACTCGACCGGTCACACAAAATTTCGACTCCCCAATTTTCTGGAAATCGGCTTCGGGAAGTTTTCAGAAATGAAACGAATATCAGTGTCCTTCTTCGATGCGATGATCGCGGTCGTTATCACTTCCGATATGCGCAACACAACCCCGAAGGTATGCGTCCCACTTCGACCAAAACGGTGGGCGATGCGTTTTGTGCAACGATAATACGAAAGCGACGATATTGCAAGAACCTGAAGTGGAAGACAGCTACGGGTTATAGGTGCTCGAAGCGGTTGCACGAATTCATCTGAAGATATATGCAAGTTCCTTAGACGAATCTGATGGACATTTGTGGGAAGCAATATATATAGGAGGCCTTTTCTGTGGAAATTTACAAACTACGAATAATAATGCAAAAGTTATAAATGTATATAATCTAAAACCAATGTATATATGTGTGCATAAATGCGAAAAATATCTGCAGTATTTTTAGATCTGAAATAATGGGCACATAGGAAAATTACACTCGCATTGGAGAGCGATTGGTTCATAACTGAAACGGAATCAAAGAGATCAGCGCCAACATATGCCAGTTAGAGAATGAAGTAGTAATATGAAAATAAGATTAAGCTGAGTGTTGGCTAAATATAGCCTTGTACCCACTTCCGGATATGACAAAGAGCAAAATCATCGCCGAATTCAGCTCAGATCCATACTGTTTGCGAGCTCAACTCGGCTTGCAATCTCAATCAACGACGGCAACAAACTGATCGAAGCATCACTTTATAAAAGCTCGGATATCAGTTGCACAAAGTGTGATGCCTAGTTCGGTTGGAACATTGTGCAAACAGGTTTCCGAGAAGGCGTGCCTGAACTTGTTTTATATGAAAGTGTACTTTTCACTACCCATCACCACCCTTAAGGGAATGGAAAAACTGAGCTCTAATCGACAAACGATTATTCAGAAATCGAGAGGACAGAGACCACGCTGAGACATCTGCTCGCATACGGCGCCAACCGAACAATCACAAACGACCACCACCAGCCGATAACAGAAGAATTTACTGCACCCACACCTCGATGGGGACAGCCACCCGCTCACTGTTCGAGAATGTTCGCCAGCACGTTGGGTGGGCAGGGCGATTGCGAAATTATTGATCGCCGTGTGGACAGCAAACAGCTTTTGAAAGAGAGTGTGGGGTGGAAGGTAGTCCAGAGATCTGAGCAAAGGAACGTGGATTTATTGAGAGGGGTTGTTTTTTTGAGAGGTGGAGAGAGAGAAGCGAAGAACTCCATTCAGTACAGAGAGCAAGATACCGGTTTATTTATCGCCTAACACAATCACGGTAAAAGAGACGACGGCTGAAGAACACAGTGGCGAGGGGTGGGGTGCACCGCAGCGCGTTAACGATCTATGAAATACATGTTTACATATATATATATATATATATATATATATATATATATATATATATATATAAATGATATATATATGTAAATATTAATATCATATATGTGTATGCACATACACATTGTAAGGCAGTGGACTTGGAACTGTGTCAGCGGAACATCACGTTCCGTCATCTACCACCACTTTAGAAAAGCCCCCAGTAGGTCAGACTGCGTGTCTGATCTTCGGTGGTCATCTCGGCTAAATGTGGAAAGGCAACCGCAGCTACAGGAACAAGGGGCTAGCAACCCGAAGGTCACCGCTGCAAACCTTAGCTACTAAAAAGTCGATTAGAAACGAAGGGAACTCAACAGGATAAACACGTGCATGTATATATGCATAAGTATACATAAATATATGTATATATAGGAGAATTTAAATGAGACTCACAGAAAGAAAAGAACCATAGTCGGTGACACTTGTCAGGAATGCGTTCCTAGTGGAAAATCATCAAAATTGAGTCTGTATGCAGCCCACGTCTGTCCGCATCTTCAGTTGCAAGCCCTAACAAGAGAAGAGGTCCTTTAATTTTAGGCCCGTGCTTACAACACAGTTCAAAGGAACCCGATTTCTGATAGAACGCAATTTCCGTCACTCGTCACTGTACGCTCCGGTCGAGATCAACGTTCCCAGTGCTAAGTGGGAACGAGATGGCAGTGGAGTATTTCGTGAAAGGCTGACAACGTGTTACAAAATCCTGTTGACAGTATCCCAAGCATTTCAACTGGAGAAAAAAGTAAGAGCAATTTTGCCACCTTCGGTGCTTTTTTACGAAATCTTTAAGCATTGATGATGAAAAACAAATGTTCCTTAAAGGAAAGGATAGGGGAATGAAAGTTTTGACCTCAAGCTGAGATTAACTCTTAAGTGAGTCTATATTTACTTTAAATAATAATGTCATGTAAGGGATTCGACACTTCTATGAGCAGAGATCGTGAAATGTGAAGGCAAACACCTATCCGAATCTAAGAGATATTCAGCATCGTGAAATGCATATGTATATAATTAAGTCTTATTGTTGCATTCTCACTGGCAAGTCACACGATGTCTGTGCAAAATTATGCAGTCACCATATTTAAGCCCCATTTTGATGTGTCTGCAAGTTCGAAAAGTATAAATTGCGGAAAATACAGCAATTTTATGCATTAAACAGTATTCAGGTGAAAGACCAAAATAGTCATAAGGGGCGGAAACTACGAAAACATCCGATATTCTCGTCCAGAAGATGATAGCAAGTCTGCTGAGCATAACGATATGCTAGCGAGCTCATTCCAGAACACTCGAACACCGTTCGAGAACCACTTTGCGGTTTTAGTTATGCAAATAAAAGTTCTTTCTTCGATCAATGAACGCTCTAAGATGAAGTTCGATCGGTCATAAAATACACATATGCGGATTTGCAACTACATCACAACGCATAGAACATCTTTAAAGATCGGTAAATCAGCTTCATCTATGCTGAATTATTCCTTCATTGACTTACTTATCAAATTTCATAGTTTCATTAAACGAACCGATTGGACAGCTGAATAGCGACCTTGCACACCAATCAAACAGCAATGGTTCCAGATTGCCGAGTTGATTCTGACTTCAGCGACTTCCCTCCCGAAACTAAGCAGAGAATCAAGTTGTGCTCTATGCGAACTTAAATTTGCAAAGACACTGAACAGCGATTTGCAACAAATTTCTCCTCTAATGCAAACTTCTTCATTCATTTACCTCCAAATGCCTGTGAATAAAACAGACAATCTTGCAATTAATGCAAAATGCAACTCTATTAGACGATCTCGTTCCTCGCATCTTTATTGTATTTGGTGTCCTTCGTGAGGGTGAGTCGAACTACTTCCTCTCTTTTACATGTTTGGCTATTGTGGTAATGACTATTGTGGTAACTTCGAGCTGTACTTTGAAAGAGGCGAGTGGAGTTTTGGTCGAAAATAGTACAAGGTTTGAATAACTCATTATGTTACACGTTTCAAACTCACTGGAGTGATGATCTTCCTCGCGCTTTCACTGTCGTTGCATTCCTTAGATGGTACGATGTCATCCCGCAGTCAAAAAAGTTATGAGAATGATAAGAGGAGCGTCGCCGATTCTCACGATATTGGGCAATCAGCAGCAGTGATTTCAGCAGTCTTCAAAGGATGTAACCAATGCTTCACAGTTTTTTTCTAGAACATAAAAGTGAGGTGCACCAACAGCGATAGGAGAATGGAAGGGGGTATCATATCGGCTGGTGACCGAGTGCGTACAATACACGAAGACGCATCATTTTATGAGACACTTCAAGGATACCACAATCTCCCGTGGACTCCACGAATGGCAACGGTGATTCTTTACGATTCCCGTTTTGTAGTATTAAAGTTAAACACGTTGCATGCCGAAGAGCGATCAGCGTAAGAGCATGCATGCCGCCTCTTATGTGCCGCATCTTTGCTCTAGCGGGACAGCGCAGATGCTGATCTAAATCTCGCGCTGTGAATGCCTGTGTGGATCCAAAGACCTCTGCTTTACACTTTCCTTCGGGAGGAAGCGCATGGCTCAGAATGTTGGAGTAATGCCTTAGGCTATAATGCATACACTGTTTTTGGTATTTCGCCTCTGCATATGGCTGAAGTGTCTCAAATCGTGTTGCAGGTGATCGTTTAGGCCGTTCAGGAAAATTGCATCAATTGTACGACTCATCGAAGAATGTGAGATCCGAAAGTATTATTACTACCCTTCGAGGGACATTTGACCTGATCATTTCTATCAGTTAATTATAAAAATATATTGTGAATTTCACTGACTAACGTCGTAATCCCTTCTCATCAGCGAGTACTCCGCACTTGCTCCACTCAATATATTAGCAGCTACTACGAATGAACCGAGGAGTGCGGAATAATTTCATATTGAAATGATAGTAACGCCTACATTCACATCTAAGCCATTCTCATTTTCACTCATGCTATCACCTTTTCTCCTCCCATTCCCGTTTTCACTTACATAATACTCAAATCTAAGGTCGAAGAAATCATCTGATATCATTTATTCGAACTATCGCTCATGGCACCAACCTCAGGTCACAGTGCATGAAGAGTGGCTACTTGAAAAAGACTCTCATGACCATCCTAAAGAATGAAATTCATTTATGTGTAAGGAAATGAGGTTACGAAGTCAGTGCTGTTATATCATCATTGTAAAGGGATTCCGCTGGCTATTCTGCTATAATGTGTAGAGATATTCGGAACAATTCCCGAAAAACATAAACTGATAATAGCGACGTTTCGCTAAGAGCATTTTCCATCCTCCCTAAGTTTTCATCACCGCGCTTTGCCATGACGCTCTTTCCAATTATTTCTCGTTTACCTATAAAACGATGACCTAGAGATGATTACTTATGCTGGCGGTCTAAATACCTACAACTTTCATTCGGATTGGTTTCTACGTATAGTAGATGGTGGTGCTTTACGGCAGAGATCACAGGCTGAACCGTCCTTTTTTTCCCGAGCCACCTGCTTAATCGGACCAACGCGACGACTGGTCGTAATCAGTTGCTTGAAAGTAGCTGAATATGTTTGGAAATACGCTTGCTAATTTCTAGTTTTTTAACAGTACATTGGCAAAATTGGCATAGTGAAGGATGTGGTTCACAGCGGTATACAGGTGAGTTTCTTCTCATGGGGACCAGCTGAGATTACGTCGTCATCCGATGGCAGAGGCAGCACCGAGACAGGTCGCAATCGAGTCGTTGAAGCAACGTATACATGGTACCCAAGGCTGATCGTTGCAGCAGCAGAAATAAACCTAGTGGATGGTGATCGTGCTATTATGATCCGAAACAAGGCGAGGGTTTTCCTGTTAACTTTTGCGTTTAGTGAACAGGAAATAGCATAATCATTTGGTTTCCTCATCTCCTTTCCTGTTCTTTCTTCGTAAATGCTTTTGTGTAGATCACTTGCTGTTCGTTCCAAATATGGGGCAGCCAACATTAAAATCCGGCGATTGGAGGAAACTCACGAATGGGATCCTGTCTGAGGGAGCTGTATTTCAACCTTTTCTATTTTATGGCTGTCGAAATGGTGTCACTTTACTTCTACGTCTAGAAGCCGTACTTATTTATATCTATAATAAGCTGTATTCCACTCCATGGCATTTCACCTTCAGATTGAAGTTCATCTAAACATCTAGCAAAGAACATGACAGGTAGTGCATCTGATGTTTTAAACTGTCAGTTATAAGGTGCAATTCTTCTGGGAATGAGGAAGTGCTGAAAATATTGATAGTTGGAATACTCAAGTGACGCGTAGTGGAAATTCTTATTGAAGATTGGGAGAAGACGGGATTGAAGTCGTTACTCGTAGTAGCACAAAATGAATCCTAGAAAAGGATTAAATTATGAAGAGAAATTATGGAAATTCAACAATATGAAGCTTAAACAATTTGTGGAAAAATTTCATTTTGGAAGCAAATTTCATCCGCAAAAAAGTTTAATTCCAGGGAGTACTTAAGCTACATTAGAAGGTGCAATAAGGGGAATCTCCTCCCGGGACCTCTTCCTCTAGGTGAATGCTTCTAGGATATGAAAACTGCGGCAATGGTATCGGTGCGGGTTATAGATCCATCAAATGGAATGTTATCGTTGCGGATGCCACATTCTACTGCATTTATCTGGAGGCAGTCCGACAATCCGAATGATGTTATACTCCCAGTATATACTGGTAATCATCACACATACCTTTTGCTCATGATTGGTCATCATCCTTTATTTGAGCATTGATATCTTGTAAAATTGCCGAAGTGTTAGTGATATGGTCGTCAAGCGTCCTTTGATTTTCGCCGTATTCCACAGTTTCGGCTCTTTGGAAACAGTATCGCCCATTTTGATGCCCACACTACTAAACAACGTCTTTTATATTATCGCAGTAATTTTATAGAATCCTCGGTCGTATTCTCACGTTCATTCGGCGATATAAATAATCAAGCTTTCTCATGGCCAAAAAAAACCAACCATAATACTCTTGAGATCTTAATGTCCAGAACTCACTCTAGGGGAGGGAGAGAGGGTGGGAGGCCACCAATTTTGGATTATTAAAGCTGAAAATCGCTGCTTTCAGCCCAACATAATTATCTATGTTGAAGATTTAATGGAAGTGTACCATTTCATTGGCCACAACCAATAGTTGCTATAAATCTATTCTTAAAGAAGTCTCAAAGTCGATTTTATTTTAGTGAAAGAAATCTGCAAACAATTTTATTTGGAAGTTCTGCCTCAAGTAGGGTCTTCTTAGTGGCGCAACACATAAGTGAAAATTTCAGGACGACAGTTGACCTCATTGATGAGGGATCGGAATCTACCGTCGGCTCTAGCGACGTTAAAGAGCAGCGCTTCACGCGTCGTTTTTGGATTGCCTCCACATCACGCGGACGCTGCCTCTTTTATCGAAACGATTCTTCACTGGTCGAGAACTGATGATGAGAGGCCGTTCCGACTTGCGCTTCGTCGCTATCCTGAATTAGTTTGTTTCATTAGCCCTTTGCTGGCCTTATCTATGTTAGCGGTCAACTAATGAAATTAATAGATGCCATATAGGGCCACTTTTCCTATTATGTAATACTGCAACATAAACAGTACATTACGACAGGGCAGAATAGGAAATCACTCATGTAAAGTGGGGGAGTGCAATACTCGTCGACTTCTCTTCCATCGCGCCGCTGAACAGGCTGGCGGTATTTTACTAGTTTTAATATGAACTAAGTTGTGTTAGACTTCCACCGAATATACAACTATGAATTAATATGTGGTTTCTTGTCGTATTGTGGGACGATCTGTGAGTCGGCGTTGGTGATCGTCAACTAATAGAACGACTAAGGAGATGATAAAGGAGATTCGTCATTCATTGGACAGTTACTCCAAATAAACGTATGGGAAAGAAATCAGCGAAATGAGATGTACAATGACCGTTTATCGGAAAAAAGAAGGAATAAGAGTCAATGTGGTGGAGGAAAAAACCTAAAAGCAGTGAAATCGAATTGCTGTTGGGAAGACAATTTAAGGTACCGAGGAAATTATCCAGGATTGAAATTATCTATGAACGGTAATTATTAAGGCTAAATATAAGTTTTATCAAAATCTGAGAAGCATCCAAGTTGATCAATGCTATGAATATTCGTAAATTTGAGAAGAACGCAGCGGTGAACGGTAGAACGGCATTAATGGTTGCTTGTGATGCTGGTTTATGGACCGCAGCGGCTATTTTACTCTGTCTTGGAGCCGAAAAAGCAGTCGCAGATGCGGCTGGTAACGGACTTCTCCATCTAGCTGCACGAAAGTAATGCTTCTTCCGCTTCTCCAGTGTGTTTAGCCTCTTATCATACATCTGATAACTAATAATAACTGTATAAATCACCTACTCATATTAAGAGTCCGTTTGCGCAATGCACTCATATCTTCAAATCGATAAAGTGGCAACGATAGGTTGCAAATTAAGCGAAATTTGAATTCACTTGTGATGCAAAAATGCGTTTAATTTCCAGTGATTTCTGTGAGCAAAATTGGTGGATTACCTGCTAGGAAAAAGGAAGATATCAAATTTGCTCCTTCTACGAGCAAGCTGTTCACATATGCATCAGGGAACTGTTTATATATGAGAGAATTTTGCATAGTTCGTTCGCAAGTTCTTCGCATTTTGAGGCCCCGAGTGCTGCCTAATTGTACAGATTTTACGTCCGAGAGCAAGTTGCTATATATTCATTTGGTGTTCGATTTGACTGAATTATTCATACTCGTTTACCAGTATATTTAACAAGATATCCCATTGTCATTGAATTGATAGCTGCTCCAAGAAGCAAATTTACGTATCTGCCAAGATGCCAACAGAGGTTTCGTTCACACAGATAGAATTTCAAATTTATGGAAGTGATGTGTTTAGCCTCTTATCATACGTCTGATAACTAATAATAACTGCAAGGTGAATTTTAAAGTGCTATAGTGGACTATAGTGGAGTGAATTTTTGCATGAGAGTAAATATGAAGTTTCGAACATATTTCATACATAATGTGGTAGAGAATGGGAACAGCGCAGTTCAAAATATGTTCATTTCAACGAACAATAATTTCGCTGACTTTAACATAGAACATTTGGGAAGCCTCGTTGCATAAAACATTATTTCACCTCGAAACCCTATATTACCGTCTTGCAAAGACGAGAAGACATTTGCAATGTGCTTCGAATTGCTATATTGCGATAAGTAAACAGCAACTTGTTCCCTTAGAAACAGGAAAGGACGAGGCGAAATTAGCTTTTGCACCAGTCACATTTCCGGCGTATTAGACGGGATGACGGTGCATCTATCACTGCTTCATAATAAAAGAGGCGATATTTTGAAGTAGCATAGGAGGAGGTATAACTGCCTTAATTTTCTCAAAAAGGCGCTTTTCGGCAAAAAAGCTTGACCAGTATTTTTTGCCACATACATTTCACTTCTTGCTCTTGTTCAAATTCAAGCATAAATCCCCGGTGATTTTTAGGTGGAGTGATGAGGGGTGGAGAAGTTGTGTTCGGGTGCAACAGCACCGAATATTTAGGTCATCTTTTGCAGTTTTGCCGTTTGAAGTGACTTATTGAGGAAGGCTTTCTTTCTAAAATTTTTTTCTGGCATATGAGGGAGACATATTGCGAATGGATAAGAGACAGTTCTGCACGGTACGATATTTCAATGTTTCCAGTGGACATGAACAAGTTGTCGAAGGTTTGTTGATTTTCGCGGCCGATGATATAAACCGACGAAACTTAAAAGGTGAAACGGCATTACACTGCGCAGCGCATGCGGCAAGTGTCGCTTGCATTGACCGCCTGCTTAATGTACCAGATATTAACCCAAATCTCCAGGTAATCTCTTCAACATTTATCATTAAACTTGGGTAGTTTGAATATGAAAGCGTGTCGTATAGCCTCAAATGCAGGCCCCTCAGATTACAAATTGCCCGACATTTTTGCAAAAGACCAGAAAACGAAAGAAACAGAGCAGAAGTGTGTGTGAAGGGGTGGGGGGTTGGAATATAAAAGAGAGAGGTATGCATGTGTATTCGTATCGACGACATTTCCTCCAACTTGGCAGAGTTTCCATTTTGCAACTGACTTACTAGCGTCCTTTTCGCTAGTATCACTCTTCTGATATCTCTTAAGAAAAAATCCTCATGGAGTGAACTCAAAGAGATAGAAATAATCCATTACGATGAAGCTAATGGAGGAGTTTTATGGTATTCTGAAGTTGGAGTTAAAAATAGGTTTTTGTGCATTTTTTGCCAAAGTTTAGCATCAAATCTGCGTGATGCTGGCTGGCGTCGTTTCTGTTCGTACGTATCGTTCATATTAAATGTCTATTCCATTAGCTTTACCTTGGCAGCCTATGGACGTCTGGTGAATCGTATGTCGGACGTCAAGCTGGTTTATGGATTTCTAGAGTAGATCTAGAGATTCAGAAATAAAGAGAACCTGCAAAGACTTTACGACAGCCGTGTATTCATCTTGCGCCAGTTTCGTTTCAGAAAATAAAGCCTTTTGTGGGAAATTTGCACGGACAGTTCGGTGTCAGTTAAGTTCGAAGTACAAACGCATTGTTCTGTTTTTATTTTTTTGCAATTTGTGGCGGTATTTCGTGAGATTTGAAGACGAACCAGGGGACGCATATTCCGTTAGCTCATATGGCGCATTTTCCCATTTGTTTCCAACGATTGCGTTAACTCTATGTCGACTTACATATTTCAGTTTGTGCGAAGTAATTTGAAGGCTGAAGTGCGAACGTTTTGTTTCATTGTCAGTGAAGCATCAGAGAGTTTAGCAGTTCTTCTGCACCATTGGTAGGTTCAATAAAGCTCGTGTTAATATAATAGCCATCTGTCGAATTGATAGGTGTAAAAGCAAACCTGTCACTTCGCAAGGTAATGTTGTAATAGCAGTCTTCCAAAGCTGTTCACTGAGATAGTTTGAAGTGTTCCACTAAGAAACCGTGTGACTTTATGTGTTGAAGGATGTTGAGGGCAATACGGCGCTGCATATTCTTGCCAGAATGGAAGAAGTACCGGCGAGGACCGCTATGCTGCACCGAATGTTGTCGAACGTTAAAGTCGAGCAGCTCATTGTCAACAGGGATGGCCTTACACCGTTGCAAGTTGCTGTCGTTGCTGGACAAGCGAAGTGGGTCTCTGCAGTGTTCGGTAGTGATCAGTCCTCTGAAGAGAGGTGAGGGAATGTGGGGTAGAGGTGTTGCTGTTTTACGTGGTGGTGAAGTCAAAATAAATTGAAGCAATAAGTGCTTGGACCACTTATTTGTGAGTTCAGGTGATTCTAGAGGTGTTATGGGTGTTTATGAAAGTGCCGCTGCTCTGGACGCCTTTCGTTAATCTGCGTAAACTTAATGAGAATTCTAGTCGGCAAGCTAGGCTTTTCTCTATGTGCTTCTTTGAGGATGGTTGGCTATTTGAATATTCTCCTCGTCAGAAACAGTTCTTTTGAGTTTTCGTGGGCAGCTAAGGGAAGAGGCTTTTTGCAGATACATTGGCTTTTTAGTTTTTGTTGAGGAGCAGGCTTCATATTCGACAAGCGAAGAGTAATTGTCATAACCCGCCGGCCACGATTCGCTCCTCATTCTCTTTACAAGATCTTGAACTTCGTCCTCACCTTAGCAAAATATGAATATTTTTAAATTATAAGCGACATTACGCCGTCTAATGATCAACGAGAAGTTGATTTGGCGATGGAACTTTAACGTTGAATTTATGGATTGTAGCAAAAAAACAAAATCCATTTGAGAGTAGTGGAGTCGATGATTCGTATGCGACCATCGCTTCTCGTTTCTGAGGGATGTGAAGCCATGCTTCCTCTGCATCTCGCCGCTGCTTACGGTTGGTCAGATGTTCTCGACACGATTCTTAAGGTACCTTCTCCTATATGCTTCACGTGCTCTTTCCCCTAAATACTGCGATTAGTGCTTCGCAGGGAATAGCTCAGAGAGAGATGTAAAGCAAAGTGGTCAACGCTACTGGCGCACATCTGTCAGTAAGAAGTGTGACATTGTTGCTGAGGGATACTAATAAGAATGAAGCGGATTGTTTATAGAATCCTTGAGAAAGGAAGACAACGTTGGCTTCCCTAAGACATCCCTTGGGCTTCCATTACTCGCTTGAGAACGTGGCGCTATTTCCTTGCCAGGTAACCTGCTTTATGCGGAATTTGGTGATGTGTATTTAAGATTCAGAAGAGGTGTGCATTTAGTATATAACATGGAGAGCTCTTCCCCGCTTGAGTTTATTGTTTCTCGATCTAGGTTTCAGGCGATGCCTCAAAAACAACAAAAGCTAATAGAACGGCTCTGCATTTCGCTGTTGAAAGATGGGATGGCAGTGCAGACAAGGATATGCAGAGACTTGCGTGCATTCAAGTAAGTAGATGACTCTTCTCTCTTTGCTCTCTTATAGTCAACTGAAACAGTCGACGAGCCAAAACCATAACATAAAAATTACTGCATACAATCAGTTGCATTGTTGCTTACGTTATGTGCATAATCTGGAATACTCCTCTTTTCCACAAACCTCGTACTTTTAAGTTTGCTGAATAAAAAATTCGCATAAAAGGTATGAAACGTATTTTTCAACTCCTAGGCAACATAGATTTACTTGAGCCATCTGCATATTACGAGTGCAATTCACTTGGAATCGAAAGGACGGTCTCTTAATTGTTTATGTTTTAGTCGCTCGTTTCACACGGTGTTCCGCTTAACATACGCGACTGTAACGGATCGACGGCATTACATGTGGCTGTTGGCGCATCAGTTCGGCAGCCGGCGCTTAGCCCCGCCAAAGTCGACGATGTTCTCCGAATGAGTAAACCTAACATTGTAAGCGATAGTGAGATGGTTCAATCGGGATTTAGGATCGCCGCTAAAGTTGGTCGATTGTCCGCAACGAAATATTTTCTACTGCCCGTTGCCAGTGTGCGATAAAATTGTTTTGCGTACTGCATCACGAATATTCGGTATTCGCTTCACTGTCAGAAAGCAGTCATTGTGTGTCCACACATCCATGATAAAACGAAATCTCTGAACAAACACTCCACCCTCTGCTCCACATCCACCCACTGCTCGGAATGAAATTTCGCTGAGAAAACAAATCGTTACCCACTTTTAACCAAAAGAGGCCAACTGTTAATCAAAGGTTAACCATTGCTATCGGTTGGAAGAATCACTTTTCGGGCAGTCACTTTTGAGTGGAAGCGGTCAAAAAACGAGCTATATTAGCGAGCACTTGCTCAACTCACATTCAAGAAGATATGCAAGTTTTTTACTTAGTAGGCAGTCACATCAGAGATCATTGACTCGTTTATTCAATAAACGAATTCACCAGTCGGGAGGATAGAGAACTCCACCGACTGACTGCTAATTTAATAAGCCGAAGAGTCGATAGAAGTGCTCCAGCATCGATGCATGAGTAATAACAATTGATGTGCTAACGATCTTTGCATTTATCATTGTTGCACTTTTTAGTGGAAGTTAGACTTAATATATAAATGCGACCAGTCAACGGAATACTAATTTGAATTAGGGAATTCTGATGAATTAATTTTAAGAGTAAGGAATGGTTGAATTCTGCGGTGTTAAATTAATCTACTGCAGCGATTGGAGGAGATAGCGTCTGCAATACGACCACAGTGGCCACTAGCAGTAGTGTGCTTTTTGGTTGCACAAGGCAGTGATCCGCAGATTCGTGATCGCAATGGAAACACACCTGTCGATCTGGTCGTGCAACCTTCATTCAGAACACTTTTTGAACACTATGCCGCCTTCAGATCAAGGTGCATCCTCTGTCTTTTTTGATGACCAAATTTATCTCTTTTATTTCAGATTACGCATTTTTCCGGTACAAACCATGCTTCGCTATAGGTAAAAGATAACAGATTAACAGGAGATGATGTATTTCAAGTAGGGGTGGGGATAAGAGGAGAAGCATATCGAAATGGTCCGACATTATCGGCGATCAGTCTGCCATAATCACAAGACTTTCTCCGAAATAAAGCTGCGTCATGTTTGCTGGCTCTGACCCACTAGATTTTCTTGAAGCAGCACATTATTTGCTGCAAAACTTTAATTTTGTATATATTGGAGCACAAAAAATTCATTTAGATAAAAAGTCCATTTCCGACGGCAATATAAAATTAAGCAGTGTTCTGCAAGTGCCAAGAAAATCGAAAATTTCTGCCCAGAATTTGAAACATAGAGAATTAAATCTTATTACGAGACCTAGGAGCGCATTTTCTGAATGAATTCAGGGCTTGTGTTCCAATGAGCAGCTCCGTGGAGCGTATGTTCGACTCGGCAGGCGTAACGATGTGCACATTCAACTGCGAGGATAACGTTGCTGATACGGTACTTGTGCCTTGTGGGCATCGTGTGGTGTGCACTCGTTGCGTCGGCAGTACGCTCATTCGCCGATGCCCCCTATGCTATCAGCAAATCTCTGCCGCAAGAAATTCCCGTAAGTTCGATACGTCGTTGGGCGTTGAAAATGGTTTAATTAATGCCCACCTGGGAATGCGCATATTAACCGATAGAAAATATGATAGTAAAAACGATGAAGTTCAGGAAGTTTTAAAGACATCGCTTTCGCGAAGTTCTGAAACACTGAACAGAGAGATGGAATTTTCTGGAAGTACGTCCATTTTGTTGGACAGTGGCGTCCAGAATTTGCAAATGTGCGTGCACCTGAGATGCGAAAATTCCCAGCGTATTTTTTGCATGTTGAATGCATTCACTGAATAGTGCGATAACTGGTGCAGTACTCCATCTGTGAAATACGCCGTTTACCTTAATTTTTTTGTTTCTGCAAATCCTGGAGCACCTTTAGAACCTTGCTTTATGCATCTGCGCGATTCAACGATCTTTAGATTAGAAGAGACAAGGATAATTCGGTCTTCCATAACCTCCAATCAGATCATTTAAAGGTCTCTTTCTTTGCAGTGACAATGCTGCTCAGCGTTCATTTCATGGACAGTTTCCCTGCAGTGTTCAATCATACTTCCATGTTATACAATTTTATTCTGCCCAATCGTGCAGGACACTTTCTGGCAGTTCGGTTATGCTTTTGCTGGTACCTTCATCCATTATACTAACCGCATGAATACTTGTTTTTTTGCAGGTCGCTTTACATCAAAGCTGTCGTTGGAATCGCAAAACGGTGCAATATTAACATGTAGCAATGTAACCTGCAATAATTGAGGGCGTTTCGTTTTGCAGAGGGTGACGAGGTGGAAGTTGGAGGTAATTTAACGAAAGTGAAGGATAATGGCGAAGGTGATGAGGAGGCAGAGGTCCTAGAGGATAAGAAAGTCATCGACGAAGCTGAAATGTGGCGGATTGCTCAAGAAGCTGCTGAACGTGCAAAGAGGGCTGCTGAAGAAGGTCCATGCCGGAGTTCTTTTACTGTTGTTATGGATTCTTTCATTTGCTAAACACATCACATCTAACGCATCCGACCTGAACCTTTACTGGCGGAGTTCCGGAAACGGCCGAGATTATGGACAGCTAGATTGTGAGGCTGTTCAGGCTGACAGTTAAACTAACTTTGCAAAGTCCTGAACTGTTCCATTTAGGCTTAAAGTCTCCCTAGGGTACTACCTCTCCCTCCCCTTTCCATTTCTTTAGGACTTGTTTCGGAGTGCTTACCTGGTTAAACGTGTCAAATGGTCTCGGAGGTGCTCAAGGAACTCGTTTATTCTACACTGATGTGGCCGCTTTGTACAATGGAAACTAAATTTAAGTAACATCTATTGCCGTTTTATTTTCAACAGAAACTGGAATTTTACTGCGGAGTTTTCAGAGAAGGAGGAGGTGGTTCGGGAACTACGCGATAAGCTCGAGCAACTGGAAATGGAGGTATGTTGCGCGATTTGCATGGATCAACGCTGCACTGTCGCTTTCCAGTGTGGACATACTGCGTGTGCTGACTGCAGCAGTCCGTCTCGTCTCAGACTTTGTCACATATGTAGACAGTCCATAAAACGACGCACCACTTTATATAATTGATGTAATATGCATGAGTGTAGGCTAAGGAATGACCATATTGCAGCAGTGGAGGTTGCTTCATGCTCTCAAAGTTCATCAGTTAAAGAATTCATTTTTATACTTCTCCCTGCATATTGTTTTCGAAGTCTATCGAAGAAATCAGTCATCCCCCACAACCTAATAAAGAGGTGAAAACAGTGCGGGATAGAGGACTTCACAAATAGGCTGTATGTTTTCTGCTATTATTTGCTATTGTTTAGACATGTCTATAGGCGATTGCTGCTTACCGTTCACCTGAAAAGAACCATTCTTCCTTCTGTACTTCACTCTACCATTTTATACCGAAGAGCATATCCTTTCATTTGTATCAACATCCCCTATCGAGAGATATCTTCTCTGGGGAGCTTCTTCACTTACGAGATTTCACCGCCTCATTCCACCGATTGCTGCAACTAATAGAGTTCGGTCGCTAGAACGCAATTTCGAAATGAATCTCAGCTGTGGTGCAGCATTTTACGGCGAGGCAACTGCCGACTCTCGCTTAAATCATATGTGCGTGGAAGCGTCAAAAAGCGGTTGTTAAGTACGAATTTTCATCTATTTCTCAATAGGACTTTGCATATATTTCATCTGCATATGCGAATTGGCGTTGTATTTGCACACGGACGGTCTTCGCGTTATTGATTGCTTGTTGATTTGTTGTTGTTTTTAAGCGCCGCTGAATTCAGATCATTAATAGGTAAATGATGAGTGGACGATCAAATGAGATCAACGAAAGGATAAAGAGACTGATGCCGCATAGGATCACGTTGGCAGCTGTTGGTGCGGTCTTATTCCTCATTAGCTCATTAGGGCCATAAGCCTCAAGCAGATGATCGATATAGGCTCAGTAGACCTAAAACCAGTGGCCAACTTGTGACGGTCACCCGCCCAGTTTCCTATTCATTCGAGGTTGTCATTGTTTACGATGAAAGCTTTTCTCTAGACGAACAGCAACTCTAATTTTACTGCTTCCTTTTCATTAATTTGGTAGACCGCTGCTCCCCTGGTTTGTGTAAATGTGCATGCTGTTATATGGTCAAATGTTGCAAACATTCGATAAGCTAAGGAGAGTGGTTACTTCGAAGAGACTTTCGAAAACCGGATTCGGAAAAACGTTGGAATGCCGGATTTGACATGCTTTACCAAATATACTTATTTTATACCGGCTCCACTTCCCCATTTCGGGTTTTGTTTTTTCACTTTATTTTGAGCCTCGTCAGCTGTCTTTATTGTGATCAGACATCTGCATTAAATAAAACTGTAAAAATTTGCTTGCTCGTTGCATTTTGCCGCTATTTTTTTCTACGAACTGGTGGAACTCTTTTCCACTCGTTTTCATCCTGCACGCTTAATCCTTAGTTATTTCCATCGAAAAGCAGATCTTTTTCTAAAGTAGCTTCTCATTCGCCAATTTCGTTGAGTGAACCAAAAATACACATTTTTGCACATAAGCCTTCTCTTTCTCAATAGAAAATGTGAGGCAGCTATATTAATAACACGACACATCCTTCATACGCAGATGACTCCAACCAGGAACGACAGTCGTTCCTGCATCCATAGAACCCCATATCGCCGTCATTGAAACAAAACATCTCTCCAATCGTGAGTACGCTATCTAATTTCGCATTACTCAACTTTTCTTCCATATATACATATATGCAAGTGAAGCTTCGCGTCATATATAAAACATCTCACGGCAACTTCATATCCCCTATCTGAAAAAGTACGCACGCTCCCACATAGGAAACCATTTGAAATAGATTTGAGAAGGCTATACTTATAAACACTCTTAGACTCAAAAGCAGAATCATTCACCTTAGCATAAAAACGCGGTGACAAAACTTGCTTCTCATAAATCAATGAACTCTATGGGGCTCACCCCTTAAAAACAGCAAGTTCCCGGGAATACGGCTATGAGCGACGGGAAGTTGATGCAAAAGTTCCAAATTTGTCCTCAAAACAGGAACCTTTGAAGCAGCCGACTTCCACGAATCTAATCATAATCCGGTGAGCAGCGCCCCAGGATCGCTTATTATGGCGCCTGAACTCAATTTCTTGAGCGTTTTCTGCCGTTTTGGTAATGGTGGAGGAGGTTTGTCTACAACAAATGGTGATGAGATATGAGTAGCATGTCACCAAAAAACTATGCGCCTTCAGCGGATTGTTTCAAGGAAAATAGACGCTATTCGAGTTTTCCGACTATAAACACTAGTAACTTTTAAAATTGATTAAGCACTTTCTATCTACGAAGAGAAATATCCCAGGACTGGTCAGTGGGCAAGAGGCCGAAGCAAAACAATGCCAATGACATAAAACAATAACGCACTTATGAAAACAAGGAAGTAATGGAAGCAT
This sequence comes from Parascaris univalens, assembly GCA_037576465.1. Lineage (NCBI taxonomy): Eukaryota > Metazoa > Nematoda > Chromadorea > Rhabditida > Ascarididae > Parascaris > Parascaris univalens. The sequence goes on from CM075173.1 coordinate 31,207,185, forward strand.
AACGTTGTTAAAGCACTACAATCGTTTCACCGCTTTCTCATTTTGGTTTCAGACTGAGGAAGAGCAGTTGGAAGTGCAGAAACGCTTCTGGATCGCACAGCCTCTATAGTCATTTTTGAGGTCCCAATATGCTTTCCTAACCCGGCAAACAAAAACCTTCTCCTTCCAGTAAATAAGCAACTTTTTCATCATCGCGACGCAAACGACGAAATCAAATTTTGCAATATGAGAAATGTGTAACACTGACAATCAACAAAGCACATATTGGGCTTCTCGCTTCAGTGATGGGAACTCAACTTTAACTCACAAATCTTCGGCGACTGCGATTATCGCTTCGCACTATTTAAAGCGATTTATTGTGTTCGCGCGGAATTTCATCTAAATGACAACAGTTTGATCGTGAAGTGTAACGGCAGAAAACACCGAAGCGAAATAACCAATTCTTTCGCTGAAAAGTTCAAGTATAGTGTTAACAGTGATTTTTTAGGACAGTTACCATGTTGAGGTGGAGACAGCCCACCTGAAAGTTTCTAATACTTCATCTAGGAGGCCCCTAGAAGGTGGTTAACACGACAAGTGCACCAAGCACATTGAGAAGGCTTTTCAGACAACGATTTTCATACAGCCGTTGCACGCAAAACGATACGAAACATGCTGCTGCGATGAAGTGCGCTCGCTCACGTTCATCCACTAGTGCGGAATGTTCGCAAGTCATGGTTTAGGTCGCCTTACGGGAATCGATGATTTTTGCAGGTTGATGTGGCGATGCGGTCACTGTCTTGAATTGTTGCACACGTGCAAATGTGGTCACTCACTCAGTCGTCGGACAATTTCGCCTCAAGGTGTCAACAAAATATATCGATCCATTCGTCGGCGACTGAACAGCTTATGGCCCGAATTCGGTGAGTCAGTGTTGCTCTCTGCCGTTGACCGATTGTTTCTTAGGTAGAGGAATTCACAGAGTCACCCTATAAGTGATTGTCACTTTCTGTATGCTACCACTCCCGAGCAGGTATTTGTGCAGTTGTAAAAACGGTACTTATTACTACGCGTTTAATTTTCTAGATCGCCATACAATAGCAAAACATATTTTGTCGAAGCAGCCGATGGCACAGATTTACCACTAACATCGTTCCCACAGTTCTCTCTGCTTAAATGCCACAGAATGTTGCGGATGTTCTGCTAAAATTCGCTGATGTAAATGGACAGTGCAAAAGCACTTCATGACATTGTTTATGGCGCATCTTTGTGTTTGCCGATTTATTTCGAGATCGGAATGACTGTTGCAAGTGCCCGGTGCGCTCTAACGGAGTTTTAGGCTTCTAGAAGCTTAAAGAAAGTGCGTGCAATCTAGCGTCGGGGATTTTCCATTTGATGCCGAAAAATGAGTCTTCCGGAACGCCCACTCGTACGCTAGGGTTAATAATATACGATGGGATCGTAATTATTACTTAGTGGTAAATTACAGCTCGTTCAGATGGTCTGAAGGGGGCTTGCTCCTGTGATACACATTTATTCGTTTCATAATGGATCAAACTCGTGTTGTACTTTCTCAGCCGTTCCAAGGCACCTTTGAAAAACGAACATGCCATACGAATAGTATCTATGTAGAGGAAGTCTATAAAGATATATTTCTGCTAGAAAAAGATTCCGCAGATCTATAAAAAAGCTTCAATGGAAAAGAAACCATTAGAGACAATGAGAGAAGTAGTAGGTGGCAATCAATAAAACAAGAAGCGTGGAGATATGTGCGAGCGATTTGGAAATGGTGCATGAGTGTTCCAGACTTCAAAATAATTGAGGACGCGTGCGGACGATTACGTAAATGTCCCAATCTAAGCTTCACATCTAAACCTTTCTCTCTAGAATTTACAGCTTATCACTCTTCTGTGCTGTTTCATTAAAATACTTCCATCCGTATTCCAAGGTGGACTGCGCTATGGCAACATCTGATAGAGCCACAATTGTATCAGACAGTGTAGGTTCGTTAAAGTCGGTGGAAAAAATCAGCAACAACCAACATGCTTTTATAAACAAATAATGCAAGGAACGGAAGGAGCAAATTTAGAAATTGTAAGTAGATGCCTTCTGTTGCAAAAACCATTTGCAGGACGCCTGTGGTAACTCGATGATGGTAGTTCTTGACCCGTTTTTTTCGACGATGAAGAGAATCATTCGTGCGAAAGAGGACTGCAATACAAAATTCATATTTATAAACATGGGAACATCTTGCAAACCCTAGAAGTTTTAACTACTGGCTCAGAGAGAACACGCTAGTGAAAAAGGGATGTAGGAGACAGCTACAGAAAGTCGTAGACGGTGCTACGGAGCAAAATCAGCAGCCATTGTACGAAAAGCGAAAGCTCACACCGCAGCGAAATTCCAAGAGGTCACCTAATCCACGAAGGAACAACGACGAACCCCAAAAAATATGCACGGTATTTTCAAGCGAACATGGCTTATTTTGGTAAACAATTGAGTGACAACGTCAGTGTATTTATTCACTTTCCAGAAAAGACAAATTAAAGGCAACTACTATAGTGTTGTTCACACTTAGATGGCACCATTGTTTGATGAGCAATTAACGATTGCGAGTTCGCATCGTCCCTCATCTAATATTTTTTCTTGTTACCGCACTCTTATTCGGCTATGAGAGAAAAGAAAAGGCAATTAATCACATCAAAAGCAAAAAAGAAAATCGCGGCGGACCTAGATTTGAACTGACCCTCTTAAAACTAACAAGTAGGGCTTGAGTTCTCTTGGCATCGACGATATTGAGGGACGAAGCGACGGTAGGATAAGTAAGAGAACTTCAACAACCCTAATGCCTCAAAAAGCACTAACCATAAACAGTGGGAGAAAGAAATCGAAGAAATACATTAAAATCGAGTGCTAACTGATAACGACTCAGTCAACTCTCATACAGAACAAGAAACGTGAAGAGACTTTTCTAGGGTGCATAAGAAAAAGGCTGCGTGATAATCCTAAAGTAAAAGAAGCAAACAAGTCAAACTTCAGTCGACCATAATCCAAAGGTTCCAAATGAAAGTCACTTCATATGACAACATAAGTGGGTGTATGACGGCTAATGAACATTCCACGATATGATATTCAACAGTTTTTGTATCACTGCTAAGATGCTTACCGCGCTGAGACAATGCACTCTTAACGGCAATGTTCAGTGCAGTGTGTTGCGAAGCACGCAGGATTACAATAAATGTGGAGACAAATCTTTGCTCTAGGATGGGAATCCCCATCAATCTGCAGCTAGCACTCGAACTGAGATGGGAAAAGATAGCCCGCTTTGCTGCTCTCTACGGCCTTATTGCAAATTTGGGGATGCACTTATGCAAACGCTTTCACTCTCTGCGCGAGCTCTCTCTTCATTTGTTTAGCGGTCGAGTGCAGTTGCATCGGAACCCGTTCGCTTTCACTCGCATTTGAGATGAGGCTTTGCGCTGGGAGATGCCCTTAAACTTACCTGGCTGGGAGGATTTCGTGATCATGAAGGCGGAACCTCCACGGTGAGGCTTGGCCATTGCACTTTCGGCTTGGTTGACCCGTGTGGCAGTCCCGAGTTGGGATTGGCCAACAGCATAATTTTTGCGTTTGGGGACAGCGTTCGCGCTTCCCCGCTTTAATGAGAGTGTGGAGGTATTGGGGTGCTTGCGAGGTGATGTGATATTAGATAGAGGATACGCAGTTGCAGAAAGAGTTCATAGCGTTCCCGCAGAGCAACAATACACTCATCCACTTTCAACTGAAACGTTAATGCTTGCATTCTACAGCAACAACAACAAAAATATGGACATCTTTACCTCAGCGATAGAGGAAGTTTTCATATTACCACTAATCAGAGAACGCTCTAAATGCAGTTTAAAACGTCCCATATGAAAATGAAATCCGCATGCAGACAGCACGAAAATTAAATAAATTCGGCATACCAATGCAACTTGCTCCACTTCTTCGAAAGGGACAGTTCACGAGCTTCAAGCAACGTCCGTCTTCTTACTCATCAAAATGATCAACGTTCAACGATGTCGACTGAGGGAGCAAGCAGGAGTACCGATGTTGTTTAGCTATATTCGCGAACTGACATCGCACATTTTAATTTTGTGCGACTAAGCAACGCACTGAACAGCGCAACCTACTAACCATTTCTTTCATAATAATTCCCCCATTAAGGGGATGGGCCGTTCCCGGAGGTAGGTGCAATACCGGGTCGACCCGCGGAAGGCGAGGAGCAAGCCCCTACGAACCTTCCAAATTCGCAAAAATAGATTAACCTCGAAGTGATCGATAGATCACATATCAGAGATTAAGCTGATAAGAACAGATACTACACTTTGATCTTAGCCAATAGGCCGAGAAGCGATACAGCTAAATCCTAGTTTCGAAATATGTAGGAGCTGTATTGCGAAATTTGAAGCGGTGCCGAAATTTGCGATGGAATCGATTCTTTCTCTTCGCTGGACGCGTTGTTCCGCGTCATCGCTCCCAGCGTAAGTGCGTCACGAAGGCGGCCGCCACATAAGTTGAGAGGAGCGAGCGCAAGTGTCAAACCGTTCCCTTTTGTGACAACGAGCACACTCTTACCTCAATAGGTGCAAGATCTATATCCCCAGCATCTTATCCCCTGCATCAACATTCCTCGTTGGCAAGTCAACGATAACTTCAAAAAATGAGCGCACGACGAGCAAAATATGTGCTCCTCGGCGAATTTCTCAATGAAAATGTCAAATAACTAAATGTAAAGTAATAGCACTAATAGGAAATAATATGGGCACCCAACTAGAAAATAAATATCAAACATAGCGCACAATATATACACAAAGAATACAAAATATCGCACCCATCAAGCAAAATTCCAACACTTCAAGCATTCTAATCCAACTCTTGGATATTTGAAAGCGTCGCTGGCTGGACTCGGCTTCTTCTCCGACACCAATTCTTGAGCTTCATCTCTTTGATATGTGATCCGTCGACCACTTCAACCTTAAAGCACTTTTCAAATACAGCGAGATTCGTCGAAACTTGCTCCTCGCCTTTCGTTGGTCGATGCGACGTTGCGTTTGCATCCGGGAACGGCTCATTCCCGTTGGAGATATAATCGCAAGCAAACGATCGCGGTACATGAGGATTTGGTATTTGCATATTCCTATGTGAAATATGCAAGACTTCACTACTTGAGGGGAAGGTTGATAGTCCTCATGGGATTCAGGTGTTCTGACTAGAAAAATTGAGCAAACATTCCCGCCTCATTATCATTTCCTAAGCGACCTTCTGGAGGAAGGGAAGAGAAGGTGACGCATTCGATTGCTTTGCTTTCGCATTACAGCGGTCGGGCACATACTGCATGGTCAAATATCGAATTATTTCAATTTTCAGGGCATATCCAGTTTCAGTTACCGTCAGGATATCCGAATTTTTAGTAACAGTTTCGGTCGAATCACCGTTATACCGCCTTCCCCGTTTATTTCGTCCCGGTTCTTCCCCAGCTGTAGGTGAACGAGTTGCACTGAATAGATTTAAGGGTAAATTTTTGGATAAATAACGAGCAGTTAAACAGTAACTGCTAATTTCTAATCTACCATCTACTCGCGCGTGTCGTCGCGTGTTCAAATATGTATGCTCTTGGCAAGCTTGCTTCTACTGTTAACAACCTGTTGTGCTGTGCCACAAAAGCTTTAAGTGTAGATCGGCATTGACCACCAAGTTATGGCAACTCATGAACGCGTGGCGAAGTCATCTTCAAACAAATCTCAATACTCAAGAGTTGATTAATTAAGCAACCTTATAGTTGTCAACTCCCCCCATCTCCTTGATCAGTTCTCGCAGTGCCGGCATGTGTGAAATCGGCATTAGATAACAGATTTCGTTCTTCGCACATTTTCTCAAGCTATATTGAAGTAAACGATTTCGTTGACTCCATTACGACTCCTAGCTAGGTTCATCATTTTCTGCGCTATATGTTTGAATGCCTATGGTTCCTATGAGTCAGCTGAGATACTGCAGTTGTTGTTTCAGTGAAGGTTCCATAAAGTAATGGCTGAGTAGTTGACTGGTGCAGCTTTTTCTTTTGAATAAGCAGTGTCGATTTGTTGGAGTGTTTGATTTACGCATCTTCAGTAAGTAAGGTGCGCTGCAGTTTCACCCAGCTTTCGTTGAGCTGTGGTACACATTTTCGTCATTTTACCGCTTACTCGTACAGAGGAAAATCCTATGCTCACGTCGAGAGCAAAGCAATCGAATGCGTCACCTTCTCTTCCCTTCCTCCAGAAGGTCGCTTAGGAAATGATAATGAGGCGGGAATGTTTGCTCAATTTTTCTAGTCAGAACACCTGAATCCCATGAGGACTATCAACCTTCCCCTCAAGTAGTGAAGTCTTGCATATTTCACATAGGAATATGCAAATACCAAATCCTCATGTACCGCGATCGTTTGCTTGCGATTATATCTCCAACGGGAATGAGCCGTTCCCGGATGCAAACGCAACGTCGCATCGACCAACGAAAGGCGAGGAGCAAGTTTCGACGAATCTCGCTGTATTTGAAAAGTGCTTTAAGGTTGAAGTGGTCGACGGATCACATATCAAAGAGATGAAGCTCAAGAATTGGTGTCGGAGAAGAAGCCGAGTCCAGCCAGCGACGCTTTCAAATATCCAAGAGTTGGATTAGAATGCTTGAAGTGTTGGAATTTTGCTTGATGGGTGCGATATTTTGTATTCTTTGTGTATATATTGTGCGCTATGTTTGATATTTATTTTCTAGTTGGGTGCCCATATTATTTCCTATTAGTGCTATTACTTTACATTTAGTTATTTGACATTTTCATTGAGAAATTCGCCGAGGAGCACATATTTTGCTCGTCGTGCGCTCATTTTTTGAAGTTATCGTTGACTTGCCAACGAGGAATGTTGATGCAGGGGATAAGATGCTGGGGATATAGATCTTGCACCTATTGAGGTAAGAGTGTGCTCGTTGTCACAAAAGGGAACGGTTTGACACTTGCGCTCGCTCCTCTCAACTTATGTGGCGGCCGCCTTCGTGACGCACTTACGCTGGGAGCGATGACGCGGAACAACGCGTCCAGCGAAGAGAAAGAATCGATTCCATCGCAAATTTCGGCACCGCTTCAAATTTCGCAATACAGCTCCTACATATTTCGAAACTAGGATTTAGCTGTATCGCTTCTCGGCCTATTGGCTAAGATCAAAGTGTAGTATCTGTTCTTATCAGCTTAATCTCTGATATGTGATCTATCGATCACTTCGAGGTTAATCTATTTTTGCGAATTTGGAAGGTTCGTAGGGGCTTGCTCCTCGCCTTCCGCGGGTCGACCCGGTATTGCACCTACCTCCGGGAACGGCCCATCCCCTTAATGGGGGAATTATTATGAAAGAAATGGTTAGTAGGTTGCGCTGTTCAGTGCGTTGCTTAGTCGCACAAAATTAAAATGTGCGATGTCAGTTCGCGAATATAGCTAAACAACATCGGTACTCCTGCTTGCTCCCTCAGTCGACATCGTTGAACGTTGATCATTTTGATGAGTAAGAAGACGGACGTTGCTTGAAGCTCGTGAACTGTCCCTTTCGAAGAAGTGGAGCAAGTTGCATTGGTATGCCGAATTTATTTAATTTTCGTGCTGTCTGCATGCGGATTTCATTTTCATATGGGACGTTTTAAACTGCATTTAGAGCGTTCTCTGATTAGTGGTAATATGAAAACTTCCTCTATCGCTGAGGTAAAGATGTCCATATTTTTGTTGTTGTTGCTGTAGAATGCAAGCATTAACGTTTCAGTTGAAAGTGGATGAGTGTATTGTTGCTCTGCGGGAACGCTATGAACTCTTTCTGCAACTGCGTATCCTCTATCTAATATCACATCACCTCGCAAGCACCCCAATACCTCCACACTCTCATTAAAGCGGGGAAGCGCGAACGCTGTCCCCAAACGCAAAAATTATGCTGTTGGCCAATCCCAACTCGGGACTGCCACACGGGTCAACCAAGCCGAAAGTGCAATGGCCAAGCCTCACCGTGGAGGTTCCGCCTTCATGATCACGAAATCCTCCCAGCCAGGTAAGTTTAAGGGCATCTCCCAGCGCAAAGCCTCATCTCAAATGCGAGTGAAAGCGAACGGGTTCCGATGCAACTGCACTCGACCGCTAAACAAATGAAGAGAGAGCTCGCGCAGAGAGTGAAAGCGTTTGCATAAGTGCATCCCCAAATTTGCAATAAGGCCGTAGAGAGCAGCAAAGCGGGCTATCTTTTCCCATCTCAGTTCGAGTGCTAGCTGCAGATTGATGGGGATTCCCATCCTAGAGCAAAGATTTGTCTCCACATTTATTGTAATCCTGCGTGCTTCGCAACACACTGCACTGAACATTGCCGTTAAGAGTGCATTGTCTCAGCGCGGTAAGCATCTTAGCAGTGATACAAAAACTGTTGAATATCATATCGTGGAATGTTCATTAGCCGTCATACACCCACTTATGTTGTCATATGAAGTGACTTTCATTTGGAACCTTTGGATTATGGTCGACTGAAGTTTGACTTGTTTGCTTCTTTTACTTTAGGATTATCACGCAGCCTTTTTCTTATGCACCCTAGAAAAGTCTCTTCACGTTTCTTGTTCTGTATGAGAGTTGACTGAGTCGTTATCAGTTAGCACTCGATTTTAATGTATTTCTTCGATTTCTTTCTCCCACTGTTTATGGTTAGTGCTTTTTGAGGCATTAGGGTTGTTGAAGTTCTCTTACTTATCCTACCGTCGCTTCGTCCCTCAATATCGTCGATGCCAAGAGAACTCAAGCCTACTTGTTAGTTTTAAGAGGGTCAGTTCAAATCTAGGTCCGCCGCGATTTTCTTTTTTGCTTTTGATGTGATTAATTGCCTTTTCTTTTCTCTCATAGCCGAATAAGAGTGCGGTAACAAGAAAAAATATTAGATGAGGGACGATGCGAACTCGCAATCGTTAATTGCTCATCAAACAATGGTGCCATCTAAGTGTGAACAACACTATAGTAGTTGCCTTTAATTTGTCTTTTCTGGAAAGTGAATAAATACACTGACGTTGTCACTCAATTGTTTACCAAAATAAGCCATGTTCGCTTGAAAATACCGTGCATATTTTTTGGGGTTCGTCGTTGTTCCTTCGTGGATTAGGTGACCTCTTGGAATTTCGCTGCGGTGTGAGCTTTCGCTTTTCGTACAATGGCTGCTGATTCTGCTCCTTAATCTCATTACCCCTCAGTAGTATAATTCATTCTGTTAAATGTTCTTGCACTTGCAGAAATCTCGCACTTTAGTATTTTAGTTCGAAAGTGTCTCCAGATGTCGTTTCAGAAGTAGGCTTTGCTGCGAATTTTGTGATCGAAGACTTTCACCTTGTTTCTTTGACTCAAGGTAAGTTTCAAGAATTTCAAACTGCACATCATGCCTCCTGATTTACGTTCCAGTGCTTCTTCTCTTCCAGAGACCGGCTTTTTTGATAGAGGAAATATAGATATACTTACGAAGGAGAACATTGTCAGATTATGGTGTTTGCATTTATGTTGATTACTTAATGAAGGAAGAAATGAAAATTTCCAAATAAATATGCTTTCGCAGATGTTGTTCGACACATCATATTTTCGCCATTGGAAGGTAGTCCATATTAAGATTGCATGATAACTCTTCAATCGAGTTAGGGCGAGACCCATGTGCAGAAGTGCGATACAAGCGATCATCAAGAGTATGCTTACAAAAGGTTTGAAACTTCCTCAGCTTTATGTTTTGTACAAGATAGCCTTCGTCGTATATAGCCATAATCATAATTTTTCAGAAAGTCCCAAACGGTTCAAATTCAAATTCAACACAATTCAGTTTTTGATTCAGTGACAGAAATGACAAGCCTCTCCCACATTGCTCCCTCCTTTCGGTCATAACGTGGAAAGGTCGTTTCTTCTATTCCCACCAATCAACTCTCGTTTTACCGAAAGCGACTGCTGCTTCATCTAAGGCTAATTAGAGTATTTTTAGCAGTTAGAAGTGATTTCTGAGCACAGACTGTAGTCCGAACTGAAAGAACGCTGCCGTGCATCATGACGTCATATACAGTGAATGCTCAACGTTTATCAGGTAAACATAGTCGTGGATAAGCAAAGCATATGAAGTCTATTAGCAACTGTTGTGTATCGCTCGGAGTAGCCCTTAACCATATTTATCATTGCTTTCGCTGAAGACCTTTTCTCTCCTTCTCCTCCCTTTCATTTCAACCGTAAACTTCACAGAAATTAAGAGGAATAGAACTTATAGTGAAATTATGTGCATATAAATCTCCTTCTCACATAACATACCTATCAGTCGTGGGATACAGGGCTATGACTTAGCTGTGACGGTTCGCATTGAAAAACCGTATTCTTATTAAGTGTTTTCACCCAATAAAAAATTTCCAGTTGGTTGTTGTAGCCTGCCATGCCAGTTTCGAAGTCTACCAATATCAACTTCCTTTCACCTCTAGGAGTTTCATCGTTAAAATGCCTGCGTTAGGAGTTCAGTGTAATAAAGTGCCTCGTTCTGACTGCCGGTTCGAATCCTCTGTAATGATGTTATTGCCTTTTAAGCTGCCTAGCCCCCAGTTTGTTGTATATTGAATCTTTATTGTATGAGAAAACAAACATTGAGGTGATGTATGTGGGGGGTTTGGGACACGGCATCCTCTCTTTTTGCCTCATGAATAACTTCGAAGGCATTAGAAAGTCGCCAGCGGAAGCTTATTTTTGGCTCTCTTTGCTTCCGCTCAAAATGATCAGCTAGCTTTTTTCAATAGAAGCCGTGCCTCGATGGAAGGATGCCTTAAAGCACTTAATCGTGACCGCCTGTCCGCTGCACATATGGTGCAGCTTCGTCGATTTTCTTGTGTTCATGGCTGTTTCTTCAATGATTATTTCCTTCTCATTGAATTTTTTATGCAGTCGTACGTCTCCAAATTATCAGCGCTTTACACTGTCACTAAACAAGATTCAATCTGTAAATTCCTCACTAAAAACAATTACCGTTCGTATTCGCCCACGTTTTTTTGTCACTGCGGCGGTGCAGCAGATAAAATTATGTCCTCAGTTAATGTGACTGTTTTTATTATTGCGGTGGTTCCTTGTAGTTGCAGAATTGGGCGCGGGTTTCAATGGTAAGCCGTTTGCTGACTACGCTTGTCGCAGCGACGGGACCTCGTAGATTGATTGCGGTTATATTTGGGCATCATGTTGGCGGTTTTCCTAATAAAGTCGCTGTCAGCTTGTTTAGAAATATGCTGCAGCAGGTGGCTTATTCAGCGAACATTATCAGTGGCACCATTACGCAGAAAGCGGAAATTCCGATGCAGCGAATTTGGAAATATGGGAATAGGTATGCGAGAACAACCTACAAACAGTAAACTGTACCTTCACTTTATTTATGTGATCTTATCAAGGTGAAAGGTATTTTATTAACGTTAGTGACGAGAACACTGCATTACCCAAAATGTGTGCCATTCCTAAATTGCATAAAAGTCGTTGCGAGTTCTGTTATGTAGCTGGGTTCATTAAAAGTCCATTGAAATGACTACCTTATTTTTCAAATGACATTTTAAGAAAATCATCTTCGCAGTTATTGTGATATAGCTAATGAAAGAAGCGGATTAATTATCATTATAGTGTGAAAAATTCTAATGATGTTTTAGATGGTGGTATAAAAAATATGATAAGCGTTTTGAAATGATTCTGACTGCAGACTTTCCCACCTCACTTACTGCTATGCCGCACGAAGATATTATTAATGCAATGGAGCTTTTAACGCATTTTGCGCTTTCAAAATTCAAAAGAAGATTTATTCGAAAGTTGCAACAATAAAGCCTTGTTTTACACGGGTAGTTACAAGTCTGCTTTAGATAGAGCATAGACTATGCATATGTTTTAGTTTATTGTTAACGAAAGCTCTGATAACTTCGCCGGTTTTACTTTTACGTGAACAAGAGTACCCATGGGTAGTAATGCCTATCCCGATATTGCCGATCTCACTTTGTCCTTTATGAAATACCAATATATCAGTCCATAAATATCAAGTTCACCTATCGCAGCAGACAACGTATTAAAAGTTTAATCAAAGGAATATTTCAAGCACCTCTGTACGTTTTTATTGATATCTTGCTAATTAGATGGAATATCTTTTTCCATCTTGTTTACGTATTTAACATATTTCTGAATTATTTTGTAATTTATGTATTTGATATATATAATTTATATATATACATATACGTATATATCTAATTTATACATACGTGTATGTAAATTTACATATATATTGATATCGATATGAGATATCACAACTTTATTAATATATAGGGCAATTTTGTTGAGCTGATGCATGAGACTGACAGCATGTCGTATATAAATATTGATCAACAAAGGACAATAATTTAACGTTATTAATCTCTGCATAGATGTTCTTATCTTTAAAAAATACGCGATTAGTGTTGTCGTATTTTTGCGCAGTGCAATGGGTCGGTTGGAACACGGGTTTTCATTTTATTCCATTTGCTGTTCCTTTATAGTCATGTACATGTTCCTTCCCATATAAATTTGGACATTCTAGAATGGTCACGACCATCCGCACTTTCAGCTTTAGGTTTCTCTTTTATTACAGTTTTTAAATTGTAATTCCGTTCGTGGGTCACTATGTATATTATCGTAAAAGGTGTTTACAAACAAAAGACTTCTTAGAAAATTTTCGAATATATATAACTTTATTTTTTATATCTCTATTTCACAACTTTATTCTCTCTGTTACAAATGCTCTCTGTTCATTCTGGCGATGCCCCGGGCGTAACTCACGTGTTCACGTCAACGGTTAACGGCTGAAACGTACTCATCTTTTAGTTGCATATCTATTTCATGCATGTCGAGAACTCGCACTTTTAACATTTCATCCTCCAACATCTATTTTTCAATGATATTTTTATCTTTTAGACTTATTATACTATTGTCTTCACCTAGAGAACCGTGAAGAAATGTTACTCTAATAGCTTTTTGCGGAGATAAAGAAATCAGTTGTATTCCAAGAGGTCACCTAATCCACGAAGGAACAACGACGAACCCCAAAAAATATGCACGGTATTTTCAAGCGAACATGGCTTATTTTGGTAAACAATTGAGTGACAACGTCAGTGTATTTATTCACTTTCCAGAAAAGACAAATTAAAGGCAACTACTATAGTGTTGTTCACACTTAGATGGCACCATTGTTTGATGAGCAATTAACGATTGCGAGTTCGCATCGTCCCTCATCTAATATTTTTTCTTGTTACCGCACTCTTATTCGGCTATGAGAGAAAAGAAAAGGCAATTAATCACATCAAAAGCAAAAAAGAAAATCGCGGCGGACCTAGATTTGAACTGACCCTCTTAAAACTAACAAGTAGGGCTTGAGTTCTCTTGGCATCGACGATATTGAGGGACGAAGCGACGGTAGGATAAGTAAGAGAACTTCAACAACCCTAATGCCTCAAAAAGCACTAACCATAAACAGTGGGAGAAAGAAATCGAAGAAATACATTAAAATCGAGTGCTAACTGATAACGACTCAGTCAACTCTCATACAGAACAAGAAACGTGAAGAGACTTTTCTAGGGTGCATAAGAAAAAGGCTGCGTGATAATCCTAAAGTAAAAGAAGCAAACAAGTCAAACTTCAGTCGACCATAATCCAAAGGTTCCAAATGAAAGTCACTTCATATGACAACATAAGTGGGTGTATGACGGCTAATGAACATTCCACGATATGATATTCAACAGTTTTTGTATCACTGCTAAGATGCTTACCGCGCTGAGACAATGCACTCTTAACGGCAATGTTCAGTGCAGTGTGTTGCGAAGCACGCAGGATTACAATAAATGTGGAGACAAATCTTTGCTCTAGGATGGGAATCCCCATCAATCTGCAGCTAGCACTCGAACTGAGATGGGAAAAGATAGCCCGCTTTGCTGCTCTCTACGGCCTTATTGCAAATTTGGGGATGCACTTATGCAAACGCTTTCACTCTCTGCGCGAGCTCTCTCTTCATTTGTTTAGCGGTCGAGTGCAGTTGCATCGGAACCCGTTCGCTTTCACTCGCATTTGAGATGAGGCTTTGCGCTGGGAGATGCCCTTAAACTTACCTGGCTGGGAGGATTTCGTGATCATGAAGGCGGAACCTCCACGGTGAGGCTTGGCCATTGCACTTTCGGCTTGGTTGACCCGTGTGGCAGTCCCGAGTTGGGATTGGCCAACAGCATAATTTTTGCGTTTGGGGACAGCGTTCGCGCTTCCCCGCTTTAATGAGAGTGTGGAGGTATTGGGGTGCTTGCGAGGTGATGTGATATTAGATAGAGGATACGCAGTTGCAGAAAGAGTTCACAGCGTTCCCGCAGAGCAACAATACACTCATCCACTTTCAACTGAAACGTTAATGCTTGCATTCTACAGCAACAACAACAAAAATATGGACATCTTTACCTCAGCGATAGAGGAAGTTTTCATATTACCACTAATCAGAGAACGCTCTAAATGCAGTTTAAAACGTCCCATATGAAAATGAAATCCGCATGCAGACAGCACGAAAATTAAATAAATTCGGCATACCAATGCAACTTGCTCCACTTCTTCGAAAGGGACAGTTCACGAGCTTCAAGCAACGTCCGTCTTCTTACTCATCAAAATGATCAACGTTCAACGATGTCGACTGAGGGAGCAAGCAGGAGTACCGATGTTGTTTAGCTATATTCGCGAACTGACATCGCACATTTTAATTTTGTGCGACTAAGCAACGCACTGAACAGCGCAACCTACTAACCATTTCTTTCATAATAATTCCCCCATTAAGGGGATGGGCCGTTCCCGGAGGTAGGTGCAATACCGGGTCGACCCGCGGAAGGCGAGGAGCAAGCCCCTACGAACCTTCCAAATTCGCAAAAATAGATTAACCTCGAAGTGATCGATAGATCACATATCAGAGATTAAGCTGATAAGAACAGATACTACACTTTGATCTTAGCCAATAGGCCGAGAAGCGATACAGCTAAATCCTAGTTTCGAAATATGTAGGAGCTGTATTGCGAAATTTGAAGCGGTGCCGAAATTTGCGATGGAATCGATTCTTTCTCTTCGCTGGACGCGTTGTTCCGCGTCATCGCTCCCAGCGTAAGTGCGTCACGAAGGCGGCCGCCACATAAGTTGAGAGGAGCGAGCGCAAGTGTCAAACCGTTCCCTTTTGTGACAACGAGCACACTCTTACCTCAATAGGTGCAAGATCTATATCCCCAGCATCTTATCCCCTGCATCAACATTCCTCGTTGGCAAGTCAACGATAACTTCAAAAAATGAGCGCACGACGAGCAAAATATGTGCTCCTCGGCGAATTTCTCAATGAAAATGTCAAGTAACTAAATGTAAAGTAATAGCACTAATAGGAAATAATATGGGCACCCAACTAGAAAATAAATATCAAACATAGCGCACAATATATACACAAAGAATACAAAATATCGCACCCATCAAGCAAAATTCCAACACTTCAAGCATTCTAATCCAACTCTTGGATATTTGAAAGCGTCGCTGGCTGGACTCGGCTTCTTCTCCGACACCAATTCTTGAGCTTCATCTCTTTGATATGTGATCCGTCGACCACTTCAACCTTAAAGCACTTTTCAAATACAGCGAGATTCGTCGAAACTTGCTCCTCGCCTTTCGTTGGTCGATGCGACGTTGCGTTTGCATCCGGGAACGGCTCATTCCCGTTGGAGATATAATCGCAAGCAAACGATCGCGGTACATGAGGATTTGGTATTTGCATATTCCTATGTGAAATATGCAAGACTTCACTACTTGAGGGGAAGGTTGATAGTCCTCATGGGATTCAGGTGTTCTGACTAGAAAAATTGAGCAAACATTCCCGCCTCATTATCATTTCCTAAGCGACCTTCTGGAGGAAGGGAAGAGAAGGTGACGCATTCGATTGCTTTGCTCTCGATTGAGCATAGGATTTTCCTCTGTACGAGTAAGCGGTAAAATGACGAAAATGTGTATCACAGCTCACGAAAGCTCAGTGAAACTCAGCGCACCTTACTTACAGATTCGTCGAATCAAACACTCCAGCAAATCGACCTGCTTATTCAAAAGAAAAAGGTGCACCAGTCAACTACTCAGCCATTACTTTATGGAACCTTCACTGAAACAACAACTGCAGTATCTCAGCTGACTCATAGGAACCATAGGCATTCAAACATATAGCGCAGAAAATGATGAACCTAGCTAGGAGTCGTAATGGAGTCAACGAAATCGTTTACTTCAATATAGCTTGAGAAAATGTGCGAAGAACGAAATCTGTTATCTAATGCCGATTTCACCATGCCGGCACTGCGAGAACTGATCAAGGAGATGGGGGAGTTGACAACTATAAGGTTGCTTAATTAATCAACTCTTGAGTATTGAAATTTGTTTGAAGATGACTTCGCCATGCGTTCATGAGTTGCCATAACTTGGTGGTGCAATGCCGATCTACACTTAAAGCTTTTGTGGCACAGCAAACAGGTTGTTAACAGTAGAAGCAAGCTTGCCAAGAGCATACATATTTGAACACGCGACGACACGCGCGAGTAGATGGTAGATTAGAAATTAGCAGTTACTGTTTAACTGCTCGTTATTTATCCAAAAATTTACCCCTTAAATCTATTCAGTGCAACTCGTTCACCTACAGCTGGGGAAGAACCGTGACGAAATAAACGGGGAAGGCGGTATAACGGTGATTCGACCGAAACTGTTACTAAAAATTCGGATATCCTGACGGTAACTGAAACTGGATATGCCCTGAAATTGAAATAATTCGATATTTGACCATGCAGTATGTGCCCGACCTATGCTGTAACGCGAGAGCAAAGCAATCGAATGCGTCACCTTCTCTTCCCTTCCTCCAGAAGGTCGCTTAGGAAATGATAATGAGGCGGGAATGTTTGCTCAATTTTTCTAGTCAGAACACCTGAATCCCATGAGGACTATCAACCTTCCCCTCAAGTAGTGAAGTCTTGCATATTTCACATAGGAATATGCAAATACCAAATCCTCATGTACCGCGATCGTTTGCTTGCGATTATATCTCCAACGGGAATGAGCCGTTCCCGGATGCAAACGCAACGTCGCATCGACCAACGAAAGGCGAGGAGCAAGTTTCGACGAATCTCGCTGTATTTGAAAAGTGCTTTAAGGTTGAAGTGGTCGACGGATCACATATCAAAGAGATGAAGCTCAAGAATTGGTGTCGGAGAAGAAGCCGAGTCCAGCCAGCGACGCTTTCAAATATCCAAGAGTTGGATTAGAATGCTTGAAGTGTTGGAATTTTGCTTGATGGGTGCGATATTTTGTATTCTTTGTGTATATATTGTGCGCTATGTTTGATATTTATTTTCTAGTTGGGTGCCCATATTATTTCCTATTAGTGCTATTACTTTACATTTAGTTACTTGACATTTTCATTGAGAAATTCGCCGAGGAGCACATATTTTGCTCGTCGTGCGCTCATTTTTTGAAGTTATCGTTGACTTGCCAACGAGGAATGTTGATGCAGGGGATAAGATGCTGGGGATATAGATCTTGCACCTATTGAGGTAAGAGTGTGCTCGTTGTCACAAAAGGGAACGGTTTGACACTTGCGCTCGCTCCTCTCAACTTATGTGGCGGCCGCCTTCGTGACGCACTTACGCTGGGAGCGATGACGCGGAACAACGCGTCCAGCGAAGAGAAAGAATCGATTCCATCGCAAATTTCGGCACCGCTTCAAATTTCGCAATACAGCTCCTACATATTTCGAAACTAGGATTTAGCTGTATCGCTTCTCGGCCTATTGGCTAAGATCAAAGTGTAGTATCTGTTCTTATCAGCTTAATCTCTGATATGTGATCTATCGATCACTTCGAGGTTAATCTATTTTTGCGAATTTGGAAGGTTCGTAGGGGCTTGCTCCTCGCCTTCCGCGGGTCGACCCGGTATTGCACCTACCTCCGGGAACGGCCCATCCCCTTAATGGGGGAATTATTATGAAAGAAATGGTTAGTAGGTTGCGCTGTTCAGTGCGTTGCTTAGTCGCACAAAATTAAAATGTGCGATGTCAGTTCGCGAATATAGCTAAACAACATCGGTACTCCTGCTTGCTCCCTCAGTCGACATCGTTGAACGTTGATCATTTTGATGAGTAAGAAGACGGACGTTGCTTGAAGCTCGTGAACTGTCCCTTTCGAAGAAGTGGAGCAAGTTGCATTGGTATGCCGAATTTATTTAATTTTCGTGCTGTCTGCATGCGGATTTCATTTTCATATGGGACGTTTTAAACTGCATTTAGAGCGTTCTCTGATTAGTGGTAATATGAAAACTTCCTCTATCGCTGAGGTAAAGATGTCCATATTTTTGTTGTTGTTGCTGTAGAATGCAAGCATTAACGTTTCAGTTGAAAGTGGATGAGTGTATTGTTGCTCTGCGGGAACGCTGTGAACTCTTTCTGCAACTGCGTATCCTCTATCTAATATCACATCACCTCGCAAGCACCCCAATACCTCCACACTCTCATTAAAGCGGGGAAGCGCGAACGCTGTCCCCAAACGCAAAAATTATGCTGTTGGCCAATCCCAACTCGGGACTGCCACACGGGTCAACCAAGCCGAAAGTGCAATGGCCAAGCCTCACCGTGGAGGTTCCGCCTTCATGATCACGAAATCCTCCCAGCCAGGTAAGTTTAAGGGCATCTCCCAGCGCAAAGCCTCATCTCAAATGCGAGTGAAAGCGAACGGGTTCCGATGCAACTGCACTCGACCGCTAAACAAATGAAGAGAGAGCTCGCGCAGAGAGTGAAAGCGTTTGCATAAGTGCATCCCCAAATTTGCAATAAGGCCGTAGAGAGCAGCAAAGCGGGCTATCTTTTCCCATCTCAGTTCGAGTGCTAGCTGCAGATTGATGGGGATTCCCATCCTAGAGCAAAGATTTGTCTCCACATTTATTGTAATCCTGCGTGCTTCGCAACACACTGCACTGAACATTGCCGTTAAGAGTGCATTGTCTCAGCGCGGTAAGCATCTTAGCAGTGATACAAAAACTGTTGAATATCATATCGTGGAATGTTCATTAGCCGTCTTACACCCACTTATGTTGTCATATGAAGTGACTTTCATTTGGAACCTTTGGATTATGGTCGACTGAAGTTTGACTTGTTTGCTTCTTTTACTTTAGGATTATCACGCAGCCTTTTTCTTATCCACCCTAGAAAAGTCTCTTCACGTTTCTTGTTCTGTATGAGAGTTGACTGAGTCGTTATCAGTTAGCACTCGATTTTAATGTATTTCTTCGATTTCTTTCTCCCACTGTTTATGGTTAGTGCTTTTTGAGGCATTAGGGTTGTTGAAGTTCTCTTACTTATCCTACCGTCGCTTCGTCCTTCAATATCGTCGATGCCAAGAGAACTCAAGCCCTACTTGTTAGTTTTAAGAGTTCCAAACTTTCCACGTGTGAGATGAGTTTTCCGTTCAAATCTAGGTGCGCTGCGGTTTTCCTTTTTTCTGCTTTTGACGTGAAGACACCCGAAAACACTTTTAAATCTGCTCTTTGCAGCAGTGAACTTTCTGGTTGCTCAAGCTTAAACCCATTGTTTGTTAACCGCTAGAAGTTGGCTCTGGCTCACCACAACTTTTTAAATTGGCCTTTTCGTAATTTATTCATCTAATCAGATGCGCGCAGTGCCCAAACTGTTCTACTTCTGTTCATACAGATCGCGTCGACGATGTGAACAACATAAACGGTGATCGCTTTATCTTGCAGATATAAACGTTGATAAGAATAACGGGTAAACGGAAAACACAACACAATATATAATGTAAACGCAGACTACACAAAGCTGTAAGCATGAAAAGAGAAAGTCGACGAGCATTTCGAAACCTGAAACACCGATGAGACCTAGCTAGAAAACTGCGCATTCAAGTTTCAAGTTTTTGTTGCCATGTATTGGAACGAATGTTGCCACAAGTTTGCTTCAGTGAAATAACCTGCTGACAATCGCCATCTGTACTTCACAATGCTATACTATAGGTCAGGGCGGTGGGAACACTGTTGCAATTAATGTTAGGAGAAATTCTTCAGGCTGCTTGCCACGTCGGACTGGCATGAAAAGGTGGCCAACTCTTGGAAAATAATTCATAAAAATTTCAAAGTATACAAACAGAGGGTGTGCTCCTTATGGTTCAAAGAACACTCTTTTATTTAGTGGTGTTTAGAATCACCCTGTTCTCTACACTGTTGTACTGAGTTCTCTTATCTCAATCAACTTTCAAGTATTTCAGATCAGTTGCATTCTCTCCTAACTAAACAATACAAATAACCACAAACTATGGCTGACGTATTTTCACTGCGCACCCACTCAACAAAGAGAGCAAAATGTGTCACATCAGTGAAAGAGAAGAACGCATCGTCGTGAAGAAAGGAATCTTGAGCTCATTTCTTCTTACCACCTCTTTCCTTGATTTGTAGTTGTATGAGTGAACCGTTCATCATATTATAGTAGGCCAAAGATGATGCATCTTTCAAGAAGAAGCCCTGAACAAAAGTATTTATCTCGCTGTAATATGTACTATTGAAACAATGGGAACGAAATTTTCTAAACGCGCTGCCGTGATAAAACACAGTGATTGCATCCTATCAGTGTCAGATACACACATTTGTTAAAGCAAAAACAGTGCTTTTCTGAATAAATTCACCGATATAAACGATAAACTCACATCAAATACAAGCTTCTGCTTCGAGCATGGTAAACCAGTCATGTCCTGTACGACGCTCTTCAGCGTTGAAACCTGCAATTTTTACACATTTCAGACTCACCGCACATCACAGTTGACAACGGGTACTGCAAAATTAATCCGAAATTATATAAAAGAATTCTGATGTAAACTACAGCAAACGTTTTGAAGTACTGAACATACTGATGCATGGACGGATAAAAGCGCATTTGATTTTTTCTGACGCACGCTGTTATATAAGAAGAAGAAGGAAGAGCACACAAAACAACATAGTGAAGCTGCTGATCTTGATATGAAGGGATGCTAATCTAAGACAAAAATTTCATTTATTAATTGAAGCGCTTCTGATTAAGCGATCACTTCTTATCGCTGCCTTTTTTATGCACCATCAGAAGCTGCTATCGTGAAATGCAATATTACACATCTCATAAGCCCTAATCATAAAACTATAACTCTCCTGAAGAACTTTAGCCGGTCTTCAAAAATACGCGACTGCCTAAAACTCCCACTGGCATTTTAACTCGTCAGCCCTCCCTCTCCCGTCCCATTTCCCTCTAAAATAATGAGTTAAAATGAGTATGCTTACTGGAGCTGCAACATCCACCGATACATTTAGAACAGATCCATCGAGCTTCCAATCAGCGTTCGGCGTGCTGCTTGGTGTCTGCACACTCACATTTATTGAACCACATACCTGAACGCAACATCCCTTTCTGCACAGTCAATCCAAAACAAGACCTTTTATACGAGTGCAAAACGACGCGGCAATGTCTCACCAGCAATTATTTTCACATCAAATAAGCATTAAACTGGTCAGTTCACCATTTGCTCAACCGTCCCATATCCAGCAAAGTTTCATTCAGCAAACGATAACTCAATCGGTCGGGCGGTCCATAAGTTTGAATATTTGACTAAACACAACATGAACAGCCTTTTCACCGGCTGCTTAGCACTTTCGATGTATTCCTAGCAATGCAATACAGAATTTGGACATTCCGACAACACTCCATATATGATGGTTTCGCATTAATGGCTGAAAAATCTCTGTAATAAAACTTAGCGACAAGACTTGCTCGAATAAACCAATTCACCTTTAAACGAGCAACCACACCTACATTCCCGTCATCCACTCTTTACTCAAGCGAAAAGAATAAAGGCTCAACTCACTGAATATAACTCTCTATTACTGCACTACACTCCCTCCCATGAGCAATTAATTGACAGACTGCAATTTTTGCTTGCGTTGCGAGAAGAGCATGAGAAAAACAAACTTTAGAAAGCCAGGTGGACTCGCTTTCCAAATCCTCTTCAGTTCTTGCCTTCTTCGCAGGAGGTGCTCCATCAGGTGGTGGTGGACCAGGCACTGGTATTGCTGGGACCTGCGCCGGTGGATTCGGCAGCGGTACGCCCACCGGTGGTCTCATACCCAATGGCGGTTGTGGAATTACAGGAACAGGAATTATTGGCACGGCAATCGGCGGCTACAATTAATTACGCAGCATGAAACAGGAGTAGCAAACTGTTCCTATCTGGGAATCATCGTGATATAAAAGACGTCACTAGTATTTATTTATTCATTCTGCTGCTCAGCATATTTTTACGACAGGTAGCCGCAATAAAAACATGCAATCATTACTCTATCATTATCAAATGCTAACTTCCCATTCAGCTTTCCCTTCGTTTCTCATCCATATCATCTGCCCAAGCACTAACTTATGAAAAAATCTCACATCAAAAGACAATTAAAACGTACACGAAGCGTTGGCATTGTAATTGGACGAGGCATCGGTGGCATCGGTACAGCTGCCGCACTTCCTGGGAACGGCACCGGTGGGAACCTTTGAAATAAGCAGATAAACAAGCCATACAATATATTTTCGGACTATGCAGTGTTTCGTTGCATAACGACACTTAGATAGCTCAGAGTGATAACTCTGGCCGGCATAACTGAAGCCAGAAAAAATCGCAGTGAAGAAAGAAGTCTCATGAGATGAGGTTGAACTGATCTCTGAGTTCCAGAGCATCACACTCACAGCATTACGAGGATTTAAATCGACTCTGATTAAAACGTGAAAACTCTAAGCAAGAGACAAAACAACGTAAAACTATAACCTTCTCGCACCAAGAATATCATCGAAAATATTTTTCTGCACCAGTTTTGAAGCTTATATTACATTAATTTATGTAGTCCCGTCTGACGGCACAGTTGGGATGATAAAATCGAATAACATTGCATTAAGAAAAACTCAAAAAGTCCCAGGTAATCTCCAGTGAAAGCAGAAAAAAGAAACAAATGATACCCGGGAGGAAGTGGAGGTCGCAATGACGCAATTGGTGGAACAGGAATTGCAGGTCTTGGTGGTACTGCAGTGGGTGCCGGTGGAACAGGAGCAGGAGGTCGTGGAGGGGGCGCTGGAGCTGGTGGTCGTGGTGCGGCTGGAGCTGGAGCTGGTGCTGATGCTGGTGCCGGCGTTGGTGCCGGTGCCGGTGTTGGTGCTGGCGCTGCTGGTTTGGGCGCTGAAGCTGGAGCCGTTGGGGGAGGAGGAACTGGAGCAGATGACGAAGCCTGAGTTGTTGGAGGAGGAGCAGGGCCAGGCCCGATACGTTCCTTGTTCGGATCAGCCACATAACCGTGCTGCTTGTGAATCTCGTTGATCTGCTGATCTAAAAAATCGGCAACATATTCGCCCATCAGCCATAAATTAAAACAACCTACGAAAGACAAGATTTGCCGCACAACTGATACTGAAGTAATTTTGAAATGATAGTGATAAAACCTTGAAAGCAGTTAAGAGTATTGCAATGATTTCTGAGGAACGCTAAAACGTAAGACAGACAGTGCCGAAATAAATCAAACGCTGATGTCAACTACCCCATGCGAATTAAACTATCACATACAGAAACGGAAAATAACCTTCAGCAAACGCCATAAAAACAGTATCTACTATTTGTGGGTTATGGATTTATCACAGATATCGACCATGCATTCCAGTTTTATTCAGCAACAACATGGCAAATTTCTTCTAGGAGACATTTAGTATTCGAACGGACCATAGTTTTCCTGTATCGCGAGTTAAAAGTTCCGCGCGAAATATGCGGCATGAACCATGCCAAAAGAAAACAGTAAAAAATTTAGAATATACTGGATCGCCCAAATGGATGGACGAAAATCAATTCTTAACAAATTTCAACGAATATACCTAAAGTGACGCTCTGCTGCGCGAGTTTGGTCGTTTGGTCGATTGTCGACTGCTGTCCGTCCCAAATCAGCTTCGGATCGGGACCACGAGGAGCCTCCTCTTCTTCTCCCAACTAAATAGACACTTCCATCATCAATGTGCGATTAATCTTCAGCGAATTGGTTCCATTTGAACTGTTGGCTTATTTTGTGCGCCCATTTAGAAAACCTTGTGAGAAAAGATGAATTCTTTCCATGAGAAAATAAGAATATGTGAACTCTTTCCATGTAGAACTATGGTGGAGTTTTTTCTTGTAAATTTCAAGACCATAACTCGTTTCAGCTTTACTATACTGCTCTCCACTTGCGATAACACTAATACTCCGAAATTATGCAATCCTATTCTTCCACTTTTTCCGCTTGCTTCCCATGAAATATGCCTAATAACCAAGTCGGCCATATGAACCTTGCACGTTTAACCTCTCTAATGTAATCTTACTACGATAACTGTTGGCCAAGGAAGTTTCGCAACGTTATGCCTGTGCATCCTCTATCACTGCCCACATCAAAAACCGTGTTATTATAAAGGTGGTGTTACAAGATGTAAGAGTAACGCTGTTGTGATCCTTAACCGTTCTTAATGAAACTTAAGTCTCTAGGGAACTACGTAGGGTTGCACGGTGGGACTTAAATGACGGGAACAACCTCAACCTGCCTAGATAAACGTAAAGAGAGAGCAATTTCAATTATTTCAAGAACCACGCTATATCGATCTCCACAGATTTAAAATAAACCTTCTTCCCGATGATAGTCTGTTCAGCACCATGTCCGAAGATATCGGTACGCCTCTCAGCAAACTTGCCAATATTTTTGCTGATATCGGCTCCAGGAGCATAAACCGGCTCCTCTTCATTACGATCCGACAGTTCCCTAAAATTAATAACGTGACGCCCTCGTAAATAAGTAGTTACGTAAATAAGCAGATTACGTAAATAAGCAGTTTTGATAACCTTAACATTTGGTTATCAAAACTGCTGCTCCAAATTATGACGCCCTCCGACCACTCAAGCAGAAGTAGGTTTATTGTCCCTCTGGACTCCGCGAAAACGACGGATAATTCAACAAATCCCGTCCGCTGATACCACGAAAAAATTCAGTTAACGAACACACCTCTCCCTTTGTTCCTTATACTGAGAGTCGACGGTGTTGTATCTGACATGTTCCTGTAGCTTATCGGCGGGAATTCTTTCACCAGTCAATGGTGAGATAATCCATTTGTCTGCCGCCTTCTTATGCGCCGATGCGGCTGCAACAGAGATTTTCCATCACATTTGCAGAAAGTTCTATGAACAGAGAATCCGGCACAAATAAAAGGAAGAAATACCCTTAGTTAATCCATTGAGCAATTATTGTTCGATCATCGAAAGAAACTATAGCAATGGGCATCAGGAATAGCATTAAGAACGAGTTTTTAAGCAAATAAAGATAAGCGTATGAAACATGTTAACTGTGTGAAGAAATCGTCACAATTTTGAACGGGTCGGCTCTGTTGGCCCAAATAAATGAGGTAAAGTTTTATTGGATGCGTGTTTTTCAATTTTCTTTTAACACTGCCAAAGAATGAACAAAAAATGGTTTGTATTAGTTCCTTGTGTTCGGTCTGACTCCCATTGCAACACAGAACTCACTCACACCAGCGCTGCTTATTCCATATGGAGATATACTATGAAAACAACGTCCATTACGCTAAAAAATGATATCTATTGTGCAGCCAAAATAAAAGCGCCAGTGAAGTTTTAAAAAATACATCTGATTTAATAGGAAATCACTTTTTTCTCAGAAAATCAATAAAATAAACGAACATTTTTTGGGGTCATAATCCTTGATTATAACACTTTCTTCTGTAGGTGGTGCGGGCATCGGCTGTGTCACCTCATAAGGCGCCTTCTTCGGTTCACCTTCTGACGGTTCGGCTGGCAATGGAGGCTCCACCTGTGTAATTCACACACCCTCTCATAGGTCAACAATCGCTGACGTAAGTCCAAAATCTCCACTTCTCTTCTAACTGTCAACATCTATACCATCAATTTAAAAAAAAATTCAAATTAAAAGCTGCATGCTTTTTATCGTTTCGTATGATGTCACTTGCTTGCTCACTATAGAAAAAATGTTGCTGAACTGAGTGCGGTGAAACTAATAGCGCGTTATACACACAAAATTACGAAGCGAGATTAATGCTGAAATGTGCATAAGAAAGAGTACTGCAACAATCAAAGCAACACATTAATATTACGACTCCTTTCGTTTAAATGAGACGGCTCCACTTTCGAGAGAAGAAACCATAAAAACGTCGAAAAATCCAAATCTGCCATCGATCTACAATCATACCTCATTATGAATTTCTTCTTGTTCATCATCTGAATCTGATTCGACATCCATTTCAACAGCTTGTTCTGCAGCCGCCTTTGCTGCCGCCTCCTGAAGCATAATTGAATCACTGCTGTGAAACAGAGTATTTTGATTTAACATACCCTTTACTGATTTGCATGAGAGCGCCCACATATGACCACTTTACTACTGAAAACAAGACGATATAAATTATAAAAAAAAGAAGGAATGAGAAATACTACGTATATTCGTCAACTCATCAACAGTGGTTACTACTATTGTTCGGTTCCTTCTTTCATATTAAAGAGAACGAAAACAGCCGGGAAAGAGAAAGAAAAAGAAGTGAGACTTATCAAGAGGTGTTCTAAACCGGCAAAGATTTGTAACATGCCCATTTGCTTCGAGCTACACCTATGTGAGAAAAGTATTAATGAGCAACACGTCACTTTTTATGAGCTTCTAAAAATCAGAAAAGGAAAAATTAAGCACCACGTGGAAATTTCTCTTCTCAGAAAATAAAGCAATAGCAGAAACCTAAAAGAACAATACTTTTATTGGAAGCTTTCAAAGAATCATTGTTTTTTCGCTCAAATAATACAAATGGCATTATAAAACCTTTCATAGACAGTGAAGATCAATAGTGAGATTTCCAATCTCATATCCGCGGAAATATATCTCTAAAGCAATGTGCTCCTTTTGCATATCGACAATGGCAAGTGAATGCAGTTGATAACGCTTAAAAATCAACAAAAGACACCGGCTAGTAGCAGTTACTGAAAATGAACAAATGATTCACTCAATATAAACTTTGATGGCCACAAATGAGAGACACTAACAAAGATACTCACCTGTCGTTGCTGCATCAGAATACGTGCACCAACATCCTTCGGAGTACAAAACGGAGGAAGCGTTGCTGAAACAAATTTATCCCTCAAAATAACTCCGAGGAAACATGACTGGATATAAGAAATAATATTAAAGGGCCGTCACATTGATTTAAATATATCTCTTTAGCCGCTCCTCTCCAAACGTTTTTTCAGAAATGAGCACGAAATTTTCCAACGCTTTTATTACACAGAATTAAAAGGTGAAATCGCGGTTCACAGATCTTTATGTTATTAAAACAACCACAGAGGATCAAAAAATTACAGTATCTAAAACTGTCGCTATAAGTAATCAACCCACCTGAGTCATTCACCGGGAAGTCAACTGTCTGGACAACTACGAAGTCATGCCAGTCAATCTGGGCATAAGCCAGTCGCTCTCGTTCAGCCTGAAGTACACCACTTATATCATAAAAATGTAAAGCAACTGTCTTCAGGAATCAAAACTGCTCCTTTTTTCAACGCCCTTACATTTTATGTTGCCAGATTACTTCGCAACGTGTTACGCGCAATTTTCGTCTTTTGCATAATATCTGCAAAACGTCATTTGATCAGATTTGCCCTGCATTTGCTATAAACGCTTAAAGTTCATAAATGCACTAAGAAATTCACTCAGACTCGATCAGATACCGGCGGACAAGTCTAGCCATTGCTTTTTTATAAGGCAACCAACGTCGCTTTGGACAATAATTGTGTAATTTTGCGGAAAACTTCACATAACAAATTTTCTCGCGAAGAGGTTCGCTGTGAATGAATTTGCAGCTGAAGCAACAACATTTTCGTTTAACATACGTCAACAACTACTACTACTTGAGAGACCCTCTCTTTCTTCTTCTTTAATCAAGATAAGAAACATGAATCACGTCTCCACTCAAAGTATTTCATAACGAATTGATACAAATAAGTGAATATGAAGACTTTTAGTGGCGGTTACCATCTCTCTTAAATATTCCTGTTCAAGGAAGTAAACGGTGAAGAGGAAACTCACCTCAGCATCTTCTTTATCTTTCTGTGAACGCTGATATTTCTCCCATCCTACACGATATTTCACATTCTCCAAGAGTTTTTTCGTGTTGCCTTCCTCATTCTTTAAGTCCTCTATAATCGCTTTTGCTGGCACGATAACCTGTAAACTTTTTTCATATAACGTAAATTCTCCAAACTGCATCAATCGAATCTATTTCCTACGTTGCCATTACTTGGAACGCTCATATATCAGGGTTCGGCTTGATAACGAAAGGCAATAGATTTTACATCTAAATGCAGCCTTAAAAAACAACTCAGTGACTTGTTGTATTAGAATAAAAGAGCTGGTAGAGGCGTCCAAAAATATATAAACTATCAAATTTAGAACTACTAGTAACGAAAACACTGAGGAATCCAAGAGATGTCACCTTTGTGTACTGTTCGACGAGTTTAGTGAAGTAGTTGAAATTGGAGTGTTGCGGTTTCAAAAAGTCGAATTGATAGTTGCGTGACTCGCGATTCATAAGTGCAGTCAAAAACTGTCGACCATTTCGAGCCACAAATAACGCTGTCAGCTTTATTAAATCCCTAAAATTCATGCAATTCCACCATCTACAGAATTTGCTCGAGTCGTCGAATGTAGTTAGAACTAGTTCCTGATGCAAAAGACCATCTTAGTCCACAGATCAATTTGCCACCTGCATCACCGTCCCTCGTAAACGTTCCGTTAAACCTTATTACAAAGCGAACCTGAATACCCCTAGTCGCTATATTACATTTAAATAAGAAACAGCTGTAACTGAAGTTTTGCAATCCACAATTTTTAAATCACATGGTGGATCTGAAGTGAATTTTCTACTGGAAAAGCGAACATTCACTGCAGCATTTCACAACCACACCATCACAAGCGATCACTGTTCTCTTGCAATTTAATGACCGTTACAAAGCTACAAGGAGCAGTGCTGCATTCGCAAGCCAACAATACAGTTACACTGTATCATTTCACTACCTGCATAACCATTACGATAGCAGAAAAATTTCACTCTACACTAATAATTTTGAAGAGAGGGGAACAGTGCCGAATAATGGAACTCGGAAAACTGCAATAGTACAAACATTAATACTCACATAGTCACAGCAACACTCAGTAGCACATCGGGCACTCCATCACTATCGCAACAATTCGGTCCCTTTCCATTTTCCTCTCTCTCTACTTTCTAGTCCACTCTACCTACATCACAGAACGCAAACCTCTATCTACCACAGCAAATGTGATAAATAACTGCACGTCAATGCATTACATCTTGCAAATAACGGTAACCTAGAATTAATGACATCAGTAATGGTGCAAATGATAAGATTTACCAATATCTGCAAATCAAATAATAGCCAACTCACAAGTCGAAAGCGTTTATGGTTGCCGGATCGGCGTTGAATTCAAAGGGTGGCGGCGGATTACGAGGGATGAACTCGGCTTGTTTGACGTGCTCTTTTACTGCATCAGGTACATGTGGACGCTAAACTTTCTCTCAGTTAGCGGCGCCTTTCAGCACATTCACATATAAAACAATAAATTCCACCTTTTATATAAGGCTTATAAACTCCACCAGCGAAAGTCACAATGCAATACTATAAACGGTCACGATATATAACCAAGCAAAAACTGCATAGAAACTCTTACGGTATTTTAACACTACATTTTACTGACCAGTTCGTAAAAAGTTAGAATTGTAACTCAATTCATAGAAAACACTACAAATTAGCAAGCTTTGGCACGGGCTATACCTCATAAATAAAAACCACGAAAAAACGTAAAGACGACGAGGATGGAAGAATGTGAAGAGCTAATCGTCGACTTCTGAACACGAAACTGTGGTTCTCACTTAATAGCCGATATCCGCTGGGATAACGTTCACTTTCACATTACAAGCTCTTTACTTGTGTTGTGTTACGCTCACATTTATTACCCAACGCCACTGAATTTCAATCTTTTAGATCACTAAGAAAATTCACACCGTCTCCGCTGTAATCGGACTTCACAACGACATTTCTGTCATCTCTCGGAGATTTACGCATTACTAAGCACAAGACGATTTGTGCCTTCAAATATTGCGCAAAAGAAACGATTTCTTTGGTACTTTCCTAATTTTGTGCTTATGACTCTGTGGGAGAGAATTTTCCAACTTCAGTGGGCTTAATAGGTGCAAACTTAGCTACAAGGCGATGAGAGAGGTTGGGAATATGCCAGAAGACTTTCAAAGCTACTGATAGGGCACACGATAGACGGAAATGATTAACAAACTTCAACTTCGGAAATACTTCTTGAAGTTGGCTATCCAAATGCATATGAACCACATCTCAAATAGAGTGTAAGAGGCTAATTCAATCAACAGTTTCCTTCTTTGCATATCGCGTTGAAATAAATGAGGAAAACTTTCTTAAAAGATTATACGAAACTGCTGTGAAAGAGTGAGAATGCAAATCCATCGAAATTAATCCGAGAGGCTGAGAGAGATAATTTTGCTATAACTGACTTGCCCATTATTCTAACACTTCTGGAGAAGATAAACCACATCTGAATACTTTTCACGGTCATCCACTTCACCAATTTAACCTCGCTCCTTCCCTTCTCCACTCCCTTCAACCGTCATGAACAGGCAGCAGCAGAAGGCTGCCCACCTCTTCTTTCAAAAATAACTTATGATAGGAAGCAATAAAGTGCAACTAATGATTTATAAAATCCAAAAAAATGAATGGAAAGTGGAATTTTACTTGTACGGCAGGTTCGCTAGCTTTGCCATCGCGAAATTCGACCACTTTATGTTGGTAGTAGGCATTATACGGATCGGTAGCGCTCAGGAAGCTGAATCTTGCATTCGAAGCCTCCTTCTCGCGAATTTTGTTCTCGAAATCGATGCCATTCCTTGCGACGAATGCTGCCGTCTTATCGACAATAGCTTCAAATTACATCAATACATATTTCGGCACTTCACTAATAAAGGTGAGTGGTTCCTTAAAGAAAAAATGAATTCTGCTTGATTCAAAATGTAAAATTAGCTTCAGAAATCTTATCAGTGATCGAAAAAAATTGTTTAATTTGGCGTTTCCAAAATTGCGAAAAATCCGAAGTCAATGTTCTAGCGAGATCCAAAAGTACTACGAGTAAGTCCAAGGAATGAGTCAATTTCCTCCGCCTTGAACAACGGTTGCCCCCATGGGTCCACCCTAACAAACAACTACATCGTGTCACACTTAGCGTCCCACAGTCATTCTGCATTCTACCAACTAAACAACGAAACTACCTATTATTTTACTACATACTTCTTCACATTTACGCAATTTTAAATCAGGTGCGGAAATCGGATGCCAAGATAAAACATACTGCGAATATCGGGTGGCGGATAAATAATGCCGATGATTTGACGTCCACTCAGCGAGGGCTCATTGTTCATGGAGTCCTCCTCGCGATTTGAAACGACTGTTGGAGGCATTGGGGCCATCTTCACCTGAATTAGAAACCATTTACACTCATCATATATAGAAAAATCTCATAGCGTTTACTCATTAGTGGCCATACATAAGATGAGGTGTTTACGCGCTCATTGCAGGGTTTGTATCATCTCCACCGAGAGGCAGGCGTACTAGTAATTTAAGCCGCATGAGATGGTTTGAATTTACTGCAAATGGATTGAGTGATCGCGGTGAGCACACTAAGTCAAGTTTATTCCTGCATGCGCATTAAAGTCGAAATTGCAGCGCGATTTGAACAGTGGGGGGAGGAAGGGGATAGAAAGGCAATTGGCTCTACTTCGGGAAAAGTCCGTCCGTCATTGATAAAAATGGTTAGCATCATTTTCGCAAACTTTCCAACAAATCTATAATAGGAGCAATACGCCGCACTGCAATCACTTCGAAAGAGTTTGTTAATTCGGCGAGAATCGACTTATCAAGCAAGAAACAGTTCTCTAGAGCAGTTCCGGGCTTCAGATCTCCGAACGCTTAAACTTACTCCTCGTGGAGATTTCAACCTATGCCACCGACTGTTAATGGCGAAACTCCAAACCTCAACAAAACTTGACAAGCAGCAACAATGAACATCAATTATTCAATGAATACATTCACCACCATGAAGTTTCATTGCAATTCGAAATTTCGCATTTTTCCCAAAAAAGCATCGCAATTGCAACTCAAATTGAGGTATTTTTACATAAAAATTCTATCTGAATTTGCATAAGTGGCGCTGCCCGCCTCATAAGAATTCGGTGCTTCCCAAAGGGAGAATTTGATGTTTCCAAAGGCAGAATTCGGTGCTTCCCAAAGGCAGCACGATGACGACATCCGGAAGACCAACAATGAACATTTAATATTTGCTTTAATCCATAGCCTGTCACTGATGAAACGCACAATCAAAGAGGAGCGAACAACTCGAACTCAAGCAAAACCCGAGTCCACGTCACCGAAACAGCCATCCATCAACTCTTTCACTCTTGAAGCAATGGCGATCGCAGAATGTCGTCACTTCGGCAAGACAACAAAGAGACATTAAACTACGAGTTGCAAATGCAGTTTCGCTGGATTTGAAATCGTAATCCGAGTATCACTCCGGGGTCGACTCAATTCTACCCAACTGCGACAACTTCAAATCAAGATCAGCGCTCTTCGCCATGATCGTCGTGCTACATCGCATCAATTTCTCATTAACTTACGTGCCGTATATAAAAGATATGGGTCCAGTTTAAAATCACTTAAGAATTCAACTCATTAATGTGCCCAGCAGTTATCCGAATACCCAACATCACCTTCAAATCGGAGGTGAAACATATATTGCCTCCCAGAAGGAATAGCAAAATACCTTCCACTGTATGTAACGCACAACTCCACTCACCTTTTGGGAATGTTAATTACTAATAAGAACTCACCAAGCCGAGCATTTTATCGTCGGACTGACGGGATTCTATAGTCTTTCACTGGGAAGAATTGCGCAGACTTAATTAGACGAAATTAGTACGAAGGCGATCACCCACATGAGTCCATCAGTCTCATAGACTGCCTAGGTTGGACCTATTTTTGAGGTCAGTCCAACACTAACTCACTGCGATTTTTCATTTCTACCTCCCACTCATGCAGCCCTTCCATCCTATCGCATTGATGTTTGATGTGTTTCTCACCCATCACCAGTTATACCCAGCAAGGTTCGTGACCATATACATATATTGATAAGTATCTGGAACACTCCTTTATCATATATTGATAAGTATCTGTAATCAAATAGCCGAAGTGCTCATTCTCGCTAGCAAACGCAGCCACTTCTCCTCTATACTCAAATATTGCTTGATTCTCGCTCATTGATACGACTCTCTAAGTTGGTGTAGGCGCTTATTTCTCATCACTTCGATCCCATTCAACGGTGAGGTGCATCGTTCTACGCTTACTTACTCTTTGTCGTGTATTGGTGTTTCAGTGAAAACGCCTCGATGTCTCAGTGGCCCGACTATCATTTACAGTCATTTTCACCACTTCCATGTTGATCAGCGAATGTTTTCGTGATTATAACGATCGATGGCCCATCACCCCTACTGGGATTCACTCGTTGTTTCTTCGAGAATAGTTTCAGTTGGCTGCCACAGTTTGAAGTCCATCGATACATCGGGCTTTATATGAAAGTATTGAGTACCCTCCTACTCGCAGCGGTGGAGGGTAAGCGAGTCTGAGACGGTGATCGTGAGGTGGGCGATTTCAACGGGCAACCAACGCACTGTTGGATAGAATAAGTTTTAAGAGGGCACTGTTTTATCCAAGAATGGCATTTAAGTGGAGTGGGTGTGTTTTCTTAATGTACTTAATGATGTCGAAGTTGGAGAGACCCGCGATGAATGTGGCGTTCAGGGATCTCAGGTAGGGTGCCGTCGTGAAATGCCACTGTGCCCCAAATAATACGCTCTTATCCAAACAATAACAAAAAATCTATTTTGGGAAATTGCGCCTCGAATAGCGTATAAGTGCAAATTTCACTGCTTAAATAATGAAGTGCTGCAATATAGCAATGGGGAGTCTCGAAAGTATAACATTGCTAACGTTTGAAGTTATTCTTTGTCTCTCTGTAGAGGGCGGCTGTCAGTTGCTGATGTGCCACGGGTGTGGGTACTTTGATAGTGGCAGATGTTGATTAGTGGAGGTGTTCTTTCATTGGCGGCGATGAATTTCTTTTTCCACATCGAAGGGGACAAGTTTTGTCCAGCGGAGCGTCAACGAATCCTCTAAAGCCGGAGACCCTTTCGTATTTTACGTTTTCCGGTTCCATTACTTTATACTCGCTACTATGCGTTCATTGTAGTTATTCTTTGCTTTACATATCTTGTAGAATTGAAGGAAAATGCATCGTGGCCGTTTTACGTTTACACGTTCATGCTGATATGTGTGTGTGAGTGAAGGAAATCGGTCTGACGACCGTACATCGCCAAGAAATCTAATGGGTCCATACTCGTAGTGAACAAGAGGATGAGAGCTCCCATCTGTTCCCCAAAACTTAAATATCAAAGAAAAGAAGGGCACTAAAGTTTTTCTTTCGCCCCAAACTCGACAGAGGAAACAATATTGTCAACACTATGGAGGCTAAGGATGCTATAGGGTATCGGAAGAGATCTGAGAGAACGATACCCTCTTTGCTGAAGAATTCGCTTAGCAGAATCTCGAAATACTTGCAACTGTTATAAATCACCTCGATAGAAATTATTCTCGAGAGTATTCATTATTCGATGCATTTTTCCTGAACTAAGGACGGGAAGAACGGCCGATCGTTTCCTCCGGCGTGCACAAAGTTTACCGTCGTTTTCTTAGACAAGCATAAGATAATGTGTACCCTTCATCCACGGATCTATTATGGATTCATCAGAACTTTCATTTACTAGTGCTCAGCTGAATTTACAAAAATTTCCCCCATAGAATTGAGGGAAAAGTTTAATATTTGTGAGGTTATTTAATTTCTAAAATGAGGGCATTTCTGCTGAGTTTCTTCGATATAGTGATCGATTTGAGAGTTAATTCTACTTCTTAAGTTATTTCCATAACGCTAACTACTCATTCAGTATAGATTTTTATTGCATATGCCAAATTTAATGGTTCAAAATAATGCTTTGAGGTAATCTTTCATCGGGGAAATGGGATTATTCGATGCACATTACTTGAGTGAGAGACAAATCAAAGGCTTCGACACTTACAAGGTTCGTTCTTTTTTCTTTCATTATGTGTGAACTACGAGAAAATTAGCTTAATTGACGAGATTGATTTCTTCGATAGGATCATCCAACGTATAGCTATGCTAGCGGTAAACGTTGAATAGTGCCCAGGTTGGAGTAGGTGCGCTGGAGCAGTAAGGAAGTTTAGAGATTTTGAGGCCACACGGCTGGGACATTCTCTAGATTGCGTTTCGTAGCCGGGAGCACGAGAAAACGCCACATTTTGTTAGAGAGTGCCTTTTTTGGTTCAGTTAGCTTGTGCAGACTTTATGCGAAAGCACGGGAAGCAATAGGATATTCTTGAATTTTCGGGGTGATTTGTTCCAGGAGGTTACTACCAACGTCTGTGCATTACATAGTTCCTCTAGATAATTCCCGTGGATATTGGCAATGTGTTTTTCTCATTCATTGCATTCTATACGTATTATCGATTTCTTACTCGTTACGGAAGCGAAGAACGCAAAAATTCTCTTCGATTATTTCTGTGATCGTTGAATCATTCATCAGTTTATTTCAAGCGTATCTCATATTTCTTTATCGTTTGTTCATTTCATTCGTTCATTTATGTTCTATGTTTGAAAGAGACAAGCATCATGTTTTCCGTTCAAATCCATAAAAGATTTTCCTTTCAGTACAGCTCGGTTGATACGAGTCCAATCTCGAATTATATTTCACATCCATTTTGGAATTGGCTCGTAAAGGTATGAGTATTTTGCAATTCCCGTCGTTATTGCTTCTCATAACTTGCAAGAAATCCCCTCTGAGGTTATTTCCAGTAATTAGTAAATACGCGAATATGGAGTTTCTTTCAAGAATAGAAATCCCTCTTTATTTTCTACAATCGCTTTCGTTCTTGCCTCTACCAGTGACTAGGCAGCTAGGTGACAGGATAGGTGGTTCTATCACAGTATCGAAGAGACGTCAATTGGCCCACATTGAAACATGCTGAAAGATTGATCATCGCCTAGTGATCTCATACTCAGTAGAGGATGTTGGACTGCACTGCAGAAGCAATTGTTTCCATGAGTTCTTTTGGCCTAACAAAAAATCAATAGATTTCTGGGCTCGATCATGGTGCCGTCGATGACCCCAGAATTCGTCCACCTTGTTATTATTTTCTCAACGTCTTCGTATGATTGCGGGAAAACGAAGACAAGTTGGGCTAAGAGTGGGATTGAACTTGCATCGTTTGCTGATATCCGTTCATTTAAGCATTTAATTTGACAGCTGTCTGCAAAATATTTGTGGTTGACGGTGAGCCGATGTTAAGATGTTTGCCTTGTTGAAGGACATGCTAAACTATGCTGTTAATGCGGCAGCAAATAAGGCTCGCGAAGCCACCGAGCTGTTATCACATTAAACTTTCTCGAACGGTCCGATTTTTAAGCCGAGGATAGACATTTTGGAAGGTGATCGCGGTTATGGGATTAGGTCACAGTTTTGTTCTGTCCATTCCGATTGCCTGGCACTCGGCCTTACTGTTTTGATTCAGTAATATTCAGAAGCTCACTGACGCATAAATGATACGTATGTTCGAAGAACGAAGTAGTGGCGTAAACTTTTGGTTAGGAAGTAAGAAAAGGAAAATAGCAGGTCTAATGTACCTTTAGTAATATCAGTGAAGGCAAATATGTTTGTGATTCGCGATAAGTCTTGGATGCGTTATCTGGAGGTCGGAGAGATGAAGTCTCATTGCTTTCCAGTCGACTGCTACACCCATTTCCCTCTTTTTTCTCCTCTTCTCACCATCTGCCATCAGGTAGGTACTTCGATATCCTAACGAGTGTTCACTTCAGTGTTCACTATTTCAGTTTTATCCACTGTGGCTCGCTCCAAACGTACTCACATTAACGGGGTTTCTATTTGTGATGCTGGGCTTTTTTATCGTCTCCTTTCTGGATTATGATCTCGACGCGAACTCGAACTTTGCTTCACCAAGTATGTCTCTTCATCTCTCTTTTTAAATATATAAGTGCGGGTCACGGATTTATTGTTTTCTAAGTGCTTTCTCATGCCCGAGATGGGGAGGTACTCGCCGGCATCTTTACAGTATGGCCTGATGTGTACTTCAGCGCATCAACGGCAGTATTTGGGTGATTGTTAATAGCAGAGGAGTTTCCGTGGGCGAACGAATGGTTGTTCTTCAGCTGTATAGTGTTGTGGGCAGTAGTGAGTCCCTTCGTTCAGTCGATTCACTTGAATGAAACGGCGGTGCTGTTTTGTTGCAGCTGTATAATATTACATTTCATTCGATCCAAATAATGAGGTGATCGGCGATACTAGCCATTGTTGACCATTCGTCTCCTTATAGCATTGAAATTCTCCTGTCGCAAATTTCGGTTTGGCACCTTTACGCGTTTGGTTTGACCGGAATATTTTACTTGAGTAAGGGCCTGTGTTTTTATTGAGGGCATTTTATCCATGTGTACAGATTTTGAGGACTAGCGGAGTGGTTTCTGAATGCTCAGGTTGTTCGTATGTTATCTGCTTTACACTTCCAGACGTAGAGGAGTGGAATGGCTTAAGGTGCGCTCAGTCGTTTAATTTCATGCAGCCCTAATCCATTAAGTAATTTTCCGAGACTGCATTTGCGTGCTTTTTCTGAAAACTTTTGGTGCTCAGTGGCAGTTAAATTACTGTGCATATATGACTCATAGTTCATAATAGCTAGATATCCCTATAAAAGAAAACAGATGTACCGTCTGTATGGTGTGATGGTTTTGAGTACTGTTTAATGAAAGGAATAATGAGGTACGATTTAAGTTACACCTTTTTAGTTTTTAGGGGGAGGGTGAGGGAGGGGATGATGAAAAATCCACCAACATACTGAATCCGAAACTCCGATCGTCCGGACTTCATCCCAGCTTTGTCGATTGCTTTCTGATTGTTGGTGTGCTCGTCAGAACTATAACACCAACTGCAGAATAGAATTGGTGAGGCTAAAATTACTGTTATCGGCGAACGAGACCATCAGCAACAGTCGGCTCGATTGGGCGGTCATCTTTTTCGAAAACTGGTGGTCAAGACTGCGGATCGGTTACGCTGATGAATTTTTGATTCGTTGTCAAACAAACTGGAGTTCAACTCGACTAAGTTGGCTTTACTTGTAACGTTAGCCGTTTGGTTTTTTCTCAGTGACTTTTCACTTTAGGAGCAATCCCAAACTGGATTTGGTTATTCATCGCGATCTTGACGTTTACAGCTCACACACTTGACGGCACGGACGGGAAACAGGCGCGTCGTACAGGATCTTCGGGTCCCATTGGAGAACTCTGTGGGTTTTTGTTTTGATCAGTACAGTGTTAAGTACTTCCTTAGGTAGGTGGTGTTCATCGTTTTGGACGATCTTGCTCATAATTCCATTATTTTGTGTTTAGCAGTGTGAAGTAAAAGTGCTTCACGGTATTTGGTGTCACAGAACTTCTGTGGCTTTCCTGCGAAGAAGTTAACTTCGCTGTGGTGGCTTCCGAGGTAAAGTTGAAGGACTTCTTATGTTCTCCTCAATTTGGGCTTTTTTCTTTGCATGGAGATTGTAACGTCCAGCCAGTTTTTATATATAGATTTTTCCACTCAATCACTTTAAGTCAGTGAGGAGTGATCGGCACTTCTTGAACCTCATTTTTTATGAATCCTTTAAAAGGTCTTTCATAAGGGCGTCATCCATGTGAATACAATGGGTCTTTGTCCCTCTGTTTGCCGGGAATTTTCAGCACTGTGAATTTTGATGGCGCCGAGATGAAATTTTAAGTAAACTAGGACGTAAATAGGTTGAAACCAATGTATCAAGACGAGGCACTCGTTTTATGTGATCCAGAATTCATGCATGTGGTCGGTTGTTTAGCAAGTGCATTAGTAGTATTGTTTTATGTATTTTGAAATGCTAATGCGATTGGTTGGCTTGCTGGTTTGAGGAGGAAATGATTGTTTCATTGCAGTTGATCATGGACTCGATTCATGGTCGACAGTGCCGTTTACGATAACGATTTTTTCGATTTTCGGTCGTGGTGAATTCAGGCAAGATAACTAGATTATTTGAAGTAAAATATAGCTCCATGGAGGTGTATTTGCTAACAGATTTAATAGTTCTATTTTGCATTTCTTGCTCAACTTTTTAGACTGTATTCCTGACTAATCAGGTTGGATTTTATGAAACTTTCTTATTCGTTTATCTTATCAAGTGATATCATTATTTTTCACTTATGCCATCGGCCTACGTCGTAGATGCATCGTATCAGATGAGAGGATTTCTTGAATTCGCACCAACCATAGTCTGCATCGTTTGATGTATCACTTGTTCCACTTTGGTATTATCAAACTCAGCAAGCACCGGCTTTGGTTTTCTCTTAAAACGATTTAATCACTGCTTATCGGAGGTTAAAGTTGACGCCGATTTTGAATTATTTTCAGCGTTTCTTTGATCCGACTGCTATGTATATTGATCAGCGTGCAGGTTATTTTCATAGTAACGCATTGGGAGAAATACAATACGGGTATTCTTTATTTGTCATGGGGATATGACGCGAGTCAATACGTGAGTTCATATTGTTGTTGCTTTGAAGAACATTTTCGGGCACATATGTACAGTTCTATTTTTGAATTATTACACACGCCATGAAAATGTTGCGACTGATTAACTTAGACATATTGTCGATGTGCAAGAAATTGTTGGGGTTCGAGACCACGAAATGGTATCACAGATTTCTGGACTGTTAGGTTTTTGCGAATCCACGAAACGTTCTGGAAGAAATATCCGAGATTTTACAGGATATAGCAAAGATGGTCGTCGAATTTACAGCAGTAGGAATGATCTTGTTTACTTCCAAGAGACAGAGGGGAAAGGAGGGAAAAAATTGTTGAAACTGCTTTCCACATAGCTACGATAATACTTCGAGGCGTTGCATATGGCAGTAGCAATCGGCGTTGTGAATCGCAACTTAATGAAGTGTTCTCAGTGACGACATTTTGCAGGGTCTTGCTGGATTCTATTTACTGACCTATTTTGTTGAATACGAATTTTATAAATTCTATGTGTTTAAGTCGGTGACGTTTGCCGTATGCTTTGAAGCAGGATTTTACGGTTTGTTTGTTGTTTTTAAAGTAACTTTTGGAGCTGGGAGGAGCGAGGAACGGTGAGCAAGAAGTGAGATGGAATACAAAATAATGAGAGGTCTCTCTCGCTGTCATATTGTTTGTTGCAGCAGTAATTTCTGTTACCTGCTGATTTATTCAATCGAACTTGGGATTGTTGCAGTAAATTTCCAGAATCTATTTCATCGAAACAGGTGAAGAGGAGTTATTGCTGAATCCTTGCTAGCAGTGCCTCTGATATTAGTTCGTACTAAAAATGTCAGATTCGGTGAACTCATCAGGTTTTTGCCCTATCGGTCTTTGATGTGGTGATCGAAATTTCGTGGACGCCAAAACCTTTAACTGGCAAAGAAAGGAGCTCAATATAAAGAAGTATAGGATTGAACGAGGTCGACTGATATGATCATAATTGCAAACGAAGAGCATTAAAGTTGTTTTTCTTCAAAAACTGCCGACTCTAGTGAGAGCTTGCTGGGCCAACAAAGCGAGAATATATCGTTAGCTTGAAGAATTATTTTCCACCTAAAGTGGTAAAAAGACGTTTTTGTTTTTGTTTTCGTTGCATTTCAAAACACTGAAGATGTGTTCTGAGCCATCCTCTCTCGCGATTTCCACCTTTATATGAAAGCATTGTTTTTTGAGATCGTTGAGAATCTCCACACTCGGACAGTTTCTTTATGATGAGGTAATGAGGTGCCTGAATTGTTTAATCAGCCAATTAATTAATTTAATTTGTAGTTGTCTGCATTATTTCTTTGATAATGTCGATCTACAATATGTGCGTTTCGTATTTCGTCGATAAAACTGCTCGGCAGGTAACTTGTTTATCGTTTCTGTTGGAATGTTGGAACGATTGGGAAATAGGTGTTGTCGAAAATGCTTCATATAGCTCTAGCATAGCAACTATGTTGAGTAGGCGAAGTTTAATCTGCTTTTTGAACTCAACTTATGAAGTAATTTTTAGAAAAACGATACTTGCTATAAAGGTGGTTTATTTCGTCACAAGTGCTGTCCTTGGAAATCTGTATCTTTTTCATGGAAACGTTCAGTTATGCGTAAATATTCCTTAATAAACTGATATGCTGTCCTGAAGGAAGCGTAAATGAACAATAACGGTGCCATATTAAAGCTAGAGAGATGCCTTAGTTTTGACAGGAGCATATTCCGACTTCGGTTGCTGGCTGGATGTAATCGATGGGCGCATTTGATGAAAATAGCGGCGGGTCATTGCATGTTTTGTCCACATCTTACACTTTTGATAGCAAGCAGGTGCGCATATTATTGTGCACTGATAGTAATATTTCTGTGTTCTGCAGAAGTCAGTTTTATTTACAGAATTCTTTCTTTCTCCGATTTCATTCATTCGGCTTTCCTTCTCATTACGAGGATAGGTGGAAGTGATATTGAATGAGTTTTTTGGGGCATTATGAAACATCCTGCTCATATAGCATATTATTTAAGGAAAATCTGTACGAAGCATGTGTACCAATGTTCTCATCGATAGTTCTTTTCGCCATGTCACTCTGCTGGGCCAAATATTCCCCAAGTAATATTATCGACCAGGACCCGCGTATCTTCTTTTGGACTATGGGGACGGTCTTTTCGAATATTGCGGTTGGTTGATTTCAGTGAATAACGACAACTTTTGGCAATTAAATCCACAAATAGTTGTAGCTGGAAGTCGTTCTGTGACGTCTCACTTTCTTCAGATGATTGGGAAGGCGGCATTGCTTTTGTTGACTTCATGTTGTGCACACATATCACAGTACTTCTACTGTTGAACAGTATTATATCTGTACAGTAATGCTGCAGTACAGTGTGAGAGTGTATTGAGATACAGGTACTACTGATATCGTGGTACTCAATGAACGAAACGAAGGCAGTACTTTCAATAGTTATGTCTGCCGCATTCTTTTTGGAATCTGCGGAATTGGCTTTGCCTGACTTGTTTGAGTTGCGATATATCACATTGTCTTCAAAGCGTCTGCACTGAATCTCATCTTTTTCTGTCGAACTGAGGATGGGAAAGTGGGGTGAATGATGTGAGGCTGATGGGAAATAGTGCAGCTCTGGTTTATGAATATTTGAAGGAGAGAGGATGGGCGGAATTGAAGTTTTTCGTGGCTTTTTAGTGCTAATTTGTTTGCCGATAAGGAGTTTATGTAGCTTGGAAATGAGGTGTTCGAATCCTGCTCATAGGTCCACAAATAAGGCAATGTAACCAGCCTGCCAAAGGTGTTCAGTTGCTTTCAGTGCCATCTTATAATAGCGCAGATGACGCAAACACGCGCGGATCCTTTCAACTTACTGGTGTGTGTGTATTGTACGGTGGCTTTCGTCGCCTTATTCGGACATATCGGTGCGGAGAGAGAACTTTTCGCACTGCGGTTGTTGGCCGTCGCTATCACGCTGGCGCATTTGCACTACAGCATTTGTCTGGTAGGATGTTTCATTTCGTCGTTGATCTCTTTCCTAGAGAATCGAATATGTGCATAGGTCGATGTATAAACATCATCGTTAAATGCTTTAAAAGTTGCTAAAATATGCACAACGTTAACTTATTGAAGTTACTTTGAATTGGAAGACACGTGGTTTCGATTGTTAAATAAATGTTTTGTAAAAAACGGGAACCTTATAGTAGTTCATGCAGTTGTTATTATCGCCACCTTGCAGCCTTTACGTCCAGTTGTTAGCCACTATGAGGGTGTCTTTTGTTACAAACGGATCTATAGAATTAAGTAACTTGGATGGGAATGGAGGGAGTGGAATACACTGTGTTTGCTCATTTGGTGCTTTATATTGCTGTGCTCGTTGGGGGATTTTCGGAAAGGATGCTTCATGAAAAGAGACAACCATGTTCGGTGGAATTTTTATTCAATGCAAAATAAATTCGCTGCGTTCAAATGTACAGGTGCTGATTCATTATAAGTGTAATGACTTAAGGCGTGAGAATTAAGCGCATACTTGAAGGCCTGATAAGTTGCTAAATTAGGCTATTTTAAAAAATTTGAGAAGGTTGTCCCATGAATCGTTTCGTAGGTGAACTATTCTCTTGGATGATCCTGCTTCAGCTAAAGGGAGAGGGTTTTGTATCCCATTTTAGGTACTAATTTTTGGATACGCTTTACGTATTGGAGGCTTTATGTTTTATCAAAAGGTATTTGTAATGGAGTCATCCATGGGGCATATGGGCCACGTCAAGTGCTCTTTGATGAATCTGTGGATTTTAGGTTCGGCAGTTGTGTAACCGCTTCAATATCGAGGCGTTTTCATTGCAGTATTTGCAGAAAAACAGGCCTCAAGAGTAAGCAATTGGAGGAAGCTCGTTCCCTTTCATTATTAATGTTATTCTCTCATTTTGACATGCTTTTACTTGAGACGTAGTTGGTAAATACGTTTGCATTTTGGTGTGAGTTTCTTTGCTTCAGTTTGAATGGGAGAAGCGAATGAGGAGAGTACCTATCGTTTTGCACCGTGCTGTCTTTGTTTGCGGTGGTTTTATCCATTCTGCCTTCATG
The DNA here is from genome assembly GCA_037576465.1 of Parascaris univalens. Taxonomy (NCBI): domain Eukaryota; kingdom Metazoa; phylum Nematoda; class Chromadorea; order Rhabditida; family Ascarididae; genus Parascaris; species Parascaris univalens. The sequence goes on from CM075173.1 coordinate 31,251,262, forward strand.
CCTATTTTTTCCTATACGTCGCTAGATGCACTTGTTTCACCACTTTATTATAATTGAGAAATGGGAAGTAGGTTTGAGAAAATGCCGTCCCAGAGAAATGGGTTGAATTCTTTTTCAGTTATGGTTATTAAGCACACTCAGTTCAGAGTTTGGCGCAGTATGTGGGCTCTAAATTATTTGATTCCACAGTCCCATCCTTTTCACTCATTTATTTTTATGCCCAGTTGTGTGTATATCTGTGGGATTTTGCAAAGGCACTAGTTGCAGTTGCCCTCTGTTTTTCTTAATTGTACAAAAGCGAACGTTCGGGAGAAAATATTCATACTTTCCCATTTACTTTATGGAAATGAAACTAAAATTGTGCATCATTTAAGGGGATCCCATCTTGCAAATCACTGTCAAAGGGGATCCCATCTTGCAAGTCACTGTCGCAACAATCAGCTGTTGCCTTTGCATTGAATGCATTGCGTAGTTTTTTGATGGCTGAAGAGATCTTTTCGTTGTTTTTTAAACCGTTATTTGTTTTACTTGTGAATTAACTGACCTGTGAGCTGTTTCCTTCTGCTAAAGGTGGATATCTCGATGAAAGCTCACATCTCAAAAAGTAATGTCTGCATTCTCAGAGAAGTTTCTCCCCTATTTTTTCGCTTATTATCAGATTATATACATTTTTTAGAATTTATAAGTGGAAAATGTGTATTTGTTTTCCTCAGAAAATATATTTCGCTCCATGCTAGTGAATTTTGTTCTCTTCTTACTATAGATATGTGTTCGGCTTTTCAGTATGGAGCAATTTAATCTTTTCGGAATAGTGCAGTATATCTTCCTCTAATATACTGATATATTTACCTATCATTTTATCATAGCAATGCAGAATTGGTATTCAGTGATGTTTAGTTCTTTCTGATTAATCTGCTTTCGCATGATAAGCGTAGACTAAAGGCCTAGAAAATAAGCAGTAAACTTTTATTGCTATGAAAACAGTTGCGAGAGTCTACAAGAATTGAGTGCATTTACGGGGATTTTTGTTGTGATTTGCCATCAAAGAGATACCCATCTTTCTTTTCATGAAGCATTTGAGATGTGGATGAGAGGAAGTGAATTATTTTCGCCTCAGAGGACAATTTAACCACCGCCTTCACTTGTTTCTTTTCATCCAAGGGCAGCACACAACGTCCCAATGTTTTTATTATTTCCGCATCTTTATGTTGTATGCGATATCTATGAGCGAAGAGTCGTTGAGTGATATGCAAGTGAAGGTTCCATTTACCGTCCCCATTCCAACTGCATAACACTTAATGTTTTTTTCAGTCTTTCGCTTTGTTGAATTTGCTTTATATTACTCTACTGATGTCCGCTTTAATGCATTGTCCATCTTAAATTCTTTCGTCCCCTATCGATAGAGTTGCCCATCCAATGCCGTTTTAAGTATTACCGTCAATTATACGATTAAAGTCATTATCATGTCCATATATGGTCGTAAGTGAAGTTATAGTTACTTTCATTACTATGGAAATTACTGCCACTTGTACAAAGGGATGTCATTGGTGAACTCACTGCTGCGTTGAATAATGCTGTCTTGCTCTTCGGCCACACGTACGTTACAGCGAAAAAGAGTAACAAAGACGATATTGGATTACATATCAGCTAAGGCAGATTGTGATCCCAATAATGAGAAAGGAAAATGAGGTGAAGGAAATGAGCGAGTAAGCATTGAGTCGTTTATATCTGATATATTGTGAAGTTGATTGTATCGTTTTAGTGATTGAGGTATGCTCGAACTTGACGAATTCAATAAATGGGATAATGCATTTTCTTTCATCGCATCTCGTCTATCATTGTCCATTTTTTCTTCATGTTCGCTTGGTCTCTATATTTGTTCCAACATTCTGGAGTGAGGGAATGTACGGAAGATGTTTGAATGCAGGCGGTAAAACATGCATAAAAGAACGTATAAGGCGAAACAACAAAAAGGCGTGTCTGCACAGAGAACAGATGTGAGTAAGTAGCAGAATATTCCGAGCGGTGTCAAGTAACAACCGCTGTCTAAAAAGTGAACTGAACGACTTCGGCAGGGAGTAGCTTCTCATTCTGGCTTCTTGTAGCACGAAACGAAAAATTGTGCCACGACGTTGTTTGTCGTGCAAAACTTTTTGGCGAGGTGGGAGTAATAACGTCGTTAACTGCGCTGAACAAGAGGGAAAGGGTAGAAGAGGCGTACTAAAATATTTCGGGAGTCGGGCCTCTATCATGTTTCAAGTTTAAGTCTTGAGTTAAAGATTCTTCGGATATGTAGACAATTTTGACTGGTACAGACCATTTCAGAAAGCGTGAAGCAGTAAGAGTAAAGTGCTCTTGAATATAATGCAGTTATAGCACTAGGGAGGAATTTTTGAGAAGTATAATATTGCAAAATTCACCGATTAATGCCATTCGTAACACTGCAAAGGCAGGTGGAGGCAACTCGGATTGTTGAATGGTTTTCGATGCGTATGCAAAATTGCTCGCTCTCATGTGCTCCGCTTATCATTGATGAACGTTTTTCGTTCGTTTGCAGTTCGACGTTGAGCATATTATTTCATATGATTGTGGGTTGATTCATGCGTTATGACTGAAATGCTTTGGTCGATAAAATATCCTCATTATCCGCACGGTGAATGTGAACTAGTTGATTGCGAATGTGAACATCAAATACTAGTTGGTTGCTATTTGCAGTTTACCCTCACAGTATACATAAATTGAGAAAGATGGCACACTGTGGCGTATTGAGTGAAGAGAGCAGCTGTAATTTAGGCATAAAAATATGCACCGTTATGGTTGATAATTGCGTCTAAGGTTGCATGCATGGAAATGGTCTCCATTGCCCTTTCTCAACATAACATTGACCATCGGTCGTTGTTATCATTTCGTATAGCATTTGGAGAGCTCGTATATATCGGACAGATTCGAATCTTACGAACCAAGGAGTACCTACTGCATCATCGAAGTTTCTATGTCCAGCCCAAGTGCTAATTTTTATGAACTGAACGATCCGAATTAGAATTAGAGCTTAATTTTAGGTGTTGCATGAACTTGATTTGTCCATGTGTTCGAGTTGAACACACTGGGCGGAGGAGCTACATGTTTGAATTTGTCCACCCCAATGTGTGAAATTTTGCTGAGATCTCAGAATTGAAAGTTAAGGTGAAATGTAGGAATCAGCTTTTTACTGGAGACGTTCGAAGGAGGAGTGGGAGGCAGAGGGTTGGGAAGTAAACGTTCGTGCTTCATAATCGCACTCATTTGATTTTGTGTCGCGGAATCTCATTGTGAAGAAGGCGGTTTCCATGTCTGGGTGCATGAAATGAATGAGAGACAGTGCACTTTTGCGATGGAGTGGCACTGCGATCGGAAATGTCGAAGCAGTTTCCAAATAAAAACGTCAACACTGAGGATGCGCGGAAGAATTCGTTAGCATCAAATTTCAGACGTTATCCCTTCCACGTCCCCACCCCCTTCCCGCCTTAAAATTCAGTATTGCTCTCTCTGTGAGCCTTTTATATACACAGTTGCCCGTGTGCTTTTCGGCGGTCAATTTATGTTCGCCTACGGCAAAATATCCTTCAATTGCTCTTCCCACAATTGGCTTAAGATATCATGTTTCAGCTGTATAGTATGCACAGTTTGCAAAGCTCTCCTGAAAGATGTTCAAACACTTAATTACGCTCTAGAAATCAACAGTAATTTTATGCGTAGTTGCAACTTTCGTTACATTCAGTGGATGATTGCCGATTCACACCTTACAACCTTCTGAGAGTTTGTGTTTGTTGCGAAGATCGCTCGAACGGCATTGCTTCTTGCGACAGTTGGTCGCCTTGGGTGGCAGTCGTGCGTAACACTGCAGAAAATCTCTCTGTTACGGTGACTGAGCACGGGAATTACCAATCTTCTAGGTAAAATACTGCATCGCCACTGTGAGTTGCTTTCGTCTGCGAGCATCAGCAAGGTTCTTGAGAATGATTCAATACTAAGAGTTGTATTGCAAGGCACTAATAAATTTGTTGAGCACTTCATCATGGAGATCAGAAGAAGTTCGCTGTGAAAAGCACGCGTCATGTGCTTGAATTTTTCAAAGCAGAACGTTCCGCAGAGTTGAAAAAGCATTACTGCTTCGGAAACTGAGTGCTGAGGAGAATATTATATCGCTTATTATGCAGTTATAACTCACAATTACTTCACTTGTAGGTGAGAGGGAATCGTAATCAAAAGCAATTCGCAGTGTTCGCCTGCCCTGTGGAAAAATTAAATACGACGATAATGCATCGTTAGAAGTTAACTGCTTCAGTCTTTCGCGATTAGTCCCACTCACCCCCAAAACGGTACTCATATGAGAACGAAAGTACAAAAATGGCATCTCTATTCCAAAAGAAGACCACCAACCTTGCGACAAATTTTTTTATCGCAATTATATTTCTCGGCAAGTTTCCTCAAGTTAGGCGCTATTCGGATAAAACCCAATCCGCCTCCGCGTAGACTTGTTGACAGGTCGACGGTCGAATTACGCTCGATACCGTAGTCATCAAGCGTGCAGCCGTCTTCGAGTTGCTCGCCTGATTAAGACATGTTTCCAGAGCAGAAAGCTTAGAATTTACCATTTCTTTCATGCACTACGCAGATCACCTTTACTCTAAGAGCCTTCCTAACATAATATTCACGTGTATTTATATCCTTCATCCTCACTTCCGTATACAAAAAAGCGTCCAAATTTTTAGGTGATGAGTGTTGTACGGATGCTGCACTCTATGAAACTAAATTAGCAATTTTTATACTAGTAGCAAGGTGGCACACATACGAGAGTTTGTAAGACACAAGTGGAAACTAAGTAGTGCTTCAAGGCTCAACTTCTTCGTGAAGTAACGCCTGAATTCCAAACATCCAGTTGAAGAAAGCGCTGCACTGATGATTCAACGATTTGAATTTCGTACTGCAAATGCATGAAAGATTTGTGCATCAAGAGGGGTGCAGTGTGGAGCTTTTGTGGGAGATGAGCAAATTTGATGGCCGTTTAAGTAAGTTGCCGAGATATGATGTTCATAACAATGAGACGTTTCACTCAGCCAATGAATTTTTGTCCTCTTTCTAGAAGAAAAACCTTGACTAGTCTTTGAAATGCATACTTGAAAAAGCATTTCTGCGAATCATTGAATTTATGAACAAGTTTAAACTTGGAAGGCAATAGTTGAATTCTCCCAATTAAAAGCAACCTTTAGTTATTTCTAATATGAGGCGTACCTTTATAAAGCAAGCGTTGCTCCTCAACGTCGAGTCCTTCTCGTTGTGCTACAAGTGCTTTCAGTTCCTCGACGGTGGCCAATGGCGAAACTTCGAGTGTGATTGTTTTCCCGTCGAATGTACGCAAAAAAATTTGTCCGGCCATTTCGCCAAAACTGACATCGAATTGAAACCACAGCGCTGAAATTCGGCACTGCTTTGTTTCTCATCCTATCCAATATGTCGTCTCTCACAAGAATATGAGGATGGTGAAACTGTTCTGAAGGATGTTGCCCATCACGAACTCGTTATCTAGTGGAGAAGCTCCTCGGGGGGAATACTCAGTTCTATGTCGGATTACTTTTGAGACCTGAAACGGAATGAGACAGTGCACCGGGTGCTCACAACAAATTATGAAGTCTAGATATTGGAATATTATCTGATGTTGCCTACTCGAGTTCGGCATATGCATCTCGCTGAACTCTTTTCAAAATATAACGAAGTTAATGGAGGCCTCTCAAAAATTGGACGCAGGCATGTGGCCGCCTGACCACTCTGTGATCAGCCTGTACAAAGTATTACAGACCTCATATAAAATATGCAGATTCGATTGGCAACACACCTGCGAACAATTCCACCGTCCGAACATCAGGCAACCAAGCGTGCAAATAATTGGCCAGTGTGTCAAAGGCGGGAAATTATTGTGTAAATGCAAATTGGGATGTATGAAGGGAAGAGGAAAAGTGCGAATGAATTTCTTCTCTATAATGATTAGCAGACTCACTGCTCTTGCCTTGAAAAACTTCGCAAATTTTCCATATATGGTCTGGGAATTTTTTCGACTTCAAAAGGATTACAATAAGGACATGTTTCAGGCAATGCAGGTCTGTCAGTTCTCAACATATTTTGTCAGCTATGTTCGAGATATAAGGTATTTCAGGCTCAAAGAAGTGGAACTTTCAATTAATCGAGCTCAAGACGACTTTCTTTAATCAATGCGTAAAGAAACAATCGTTTCTATATGAAATCTAGGTACCTTACCGTTTAATGTCGAACACTGTTGATGTCTAAACAATTAAGCAGTGAAGTTACTGAGATATTGCTAAGGCTTAATCAATATTTCTATGAAAACTTAGATTCCAGTGTTGCTTAGAAATAAATACATTGTAATCGTTAAATGTCTTCAAGCAAAAATTGAATAGAAAAATTCCTTCAATTTATTAAGGCGCGAGAAGGCAACCATAGAATAAGATAAAGCGGCAGTCTGCGTTAGAATGTAAGTTTCGATCAAGCAGTTCTCTTTTCATACGATTTGATTTCCTCGTATTGTGCAATATTGCGCACGACAGCTGAATAGGCGAGAATTTGAGCGGAAAATTTGTAGAGAAAGCTTGATCACAAATGCCAGATCCAGAGAGCGACGATCATTTCCGACCAATGGATTCTTTTGAAACAAACATTCGGCATCATTATTTTCGTTACACTACAAATTTATTCGCCAAGTCGATGATTTAACACTAAGAAACGCAGAGGAACCGCAAAAATCTCAAAGATTTTGTTGAAATGGTGACTGTGAACCTGATAGATCGATTGCACTTTATTGTGCAATTGTTGTCATGGTGACTAATATTGAACTTTAGTGAGAGGTTGCGTTTGATTGTGCAATTGCTGTGCGTTGACGCACTGTCAGTTATCGCTAACAGCATTGTTTGCAACATTGCAGCATTCGAGGAATCGAATTGGTATCATTCCGAAGAACTGTCAGTCTGCCATATGTCTGGTTGTAGGATAATGTTTGAGGCGGTATGCTGTTGCAACTGATTAACGTCTAAGTTTTCGAATGAATGCTATTTTAAAAAAATGCCTGGTTAAAGTCACTGAGCAGGTCCACTCTTCCCCGAATGTGTACTGCAATATGTGGATGCGCATTTGCCTGACTGAGTTTTCATTTTCTGTCATGTTTTGGAGTCGATCATGAAGTCGGTGGATTTCTGATAAAGGTCGGGTCAAAAACGCCTTAGAACTGCCTTTATAGATGTGATATGAGTGTGCATCTTTCATATAGACTTCTGAAGCAAGTGGAAGTGAATAGATTGAGCCAATCGACCCTAATGACCTTTATAAGCCGCATTTCTAGTATATTATGGAAAAAATTCTTTCAACGCATACGTCTCCTTGCATGATAAATTAATTTCAGTGGAACTGCAAAAAGAAAAGAGGGAATAATCAAGGTCAATAAAGAAATTTTGATTTTACTTCTGCATATGTCAGGCGACTTCCTAACCTATGGAACAACCCACTAATTGAAGAAATAAACGAAATGATTTGCATATTAACGATTGTTATAAATGTGCAAAAATGTTAACTACGCCATTGAATTTAGTCTATTACTTAGTGCTGGAAATGCAAACCGAAGAGAAGTGGTTTATTTCATGCAGGTTTCATCGATAAAATCGCAAACAGAAACAGTCATTTCCGCCTCAGTAAATGTCATGCGTTGAATGTTTCAGAGAAGCAATGAATGAAACCTTCGTAGAGTAAACGCCGCCGTTCTACTGTTGTCTTTAGAAGCGTAGCAGTACAAACTATAAGGAGAGAACGATTTTCAATGAAATTTCTCTATGACGAGAGTATATTTAATTTCCCTGAATTATCAACTCTAAACAGCCATCAACTCAGTGTTTGATTCTACTGATAATCAACTGTCGATCCCAGCATCTGGACAATAAACTCCGCTAGCATTTTCCCATCTCATTTTTCCTCCAACCTCACTCCTCCTTTCTGCGTCTCTAATTGTATTAGCCGGGCTCTTTATTGCTTAAACTGCTCCTGAAAGCGAATCCTGCATTTAAAAAGCATTTCTTTTCATTCTTCTCATTTTCTGGCCTACTTCATCATTCCAGATTATTTCGGAGCTACCATTTGCTGAATCACCGAATTGCCAATTTACGTTGACTGTGTCAGCTGCTGCATTTCATCTAGGCATCTCATTTTTATAGTTACATCATTTTCTATCCATTATTGCGTCAAGAGGGATCAGTTCCAACACCTGCAAACTTTTAACACTTACACGAACTTAACGTTAACCAGAATGTAAACTTAACATTTACACGAACAAAATTCCCACGTATTTATGGGAATTTTGTTCGTATCTGCAAAAATTGCTTGCAGTTCACCTGACGCTCTTGTTAGACTTCCGGATGTTCCCATTTAGTTCATTCAGGGCTTTCGAATCATTTTCACACACCTTGCTCGTAAAACTTTCCCATCAGAATTATTTCGCAACTTTCTTACCAAAGAATGGCCTTGTTTTCATGTTTTTGTTAAAGCAGCACGTCAACATGTCAAGGAGTAGAGCGATCATAAACACTACTGTTCTCCCAGCCTTAAGTAGTTAAGAATGCCTGTCACTAAGCTCCAGTACTGGAGAAGATGAATAAGTAAACAGATAAACAAGGAGTAAACGGTTGGCTCAAACAACGTGTTAGAATAGGACCCACTCATTTACTCAGATTGTCGTAACACAGTCGTGAGACCACTTTTATTTAGCGTCACGTTATGTTTGCTCCAGTTAATTCTTGTGGGAGGTATGTTTGATTTTAAAGGGTCTATACATTTACTTCTCGTTTTCGATCGCATAATTAGGTCTATTGATTTACATGAATGTTCATTTACATGAAGGCGTAAATCATTCATTTGAGAAGTGAGAAGAGAACGTATAAAACTATGTTAACGAAATAATTGTGTAGAAGTAATTAAGCCTTTTATGAAATAATAGAAGTAAATCTATGATAGCGTCATTTTCTGGTAGAATATACGCCGGTTTGTAGAAATCATTTAGCAGCATACACTAACGGGGAGTTATGGCGGCACTCGAAATACTCATTCTCCACTGAGATTTAAACTATTTTTAATTAAATAATGCTAAATATCTCATTTCGTACTTGTTAAAAACTCATGATGATAGCAACAGCTACAGCCGACGACCTTTGGATTAGTCCTAAAGAGTGTTGTTCGATGCTTTGATATGTCGTTCTTTCGTTCCAGCAAATATTTCCTTTTGATCCTGTATGTGTATTTATCACGAGAAGCCCTAGTTGTTCATCATGCCAAGATAAGAAGAGGTTTCCTCTTCGTTTTACCTTTTAATCCCATGCACTGTCCAGCCAGATTTCACTTATGGTGGTCGTATATGGCGTATTCTTCAAAAAGATCCTCTCAAAAATTTGGAAAATGTGAATTTTATTTTAATTCTGTAAGAATTTAAAAAAATCACTAAAACGAGATTAACCTCGTTGGCTGATACTGCTGTCGGGAAAATATTTTTGGATATGATGGTCTTGTTTACTTGAGATTAGTTGCATAATGATCCATCTGCTGTGGATCTGCTGCTGATATGTTCGTTTATTGCATCCATGACGAGTGTCACGCATAAATAGAGGATACAAGATTTACGGCCATATTCACCTACAGCGTGCTAATGATTGATTATTGCGGCAGTCAATAGGCTGGTCCAGGATGCCACTCTTACCACTGCTTATTTGGATTCTTTCTTTCTATCTTCATGCTTACCCTCTGACCTTTGCCCTTTCTTCCCGGTTAAATCCTGGAAGAATCATCCGATAATTTAAAATGAAATCCATCTTCAAAAACCTCGCAACAAAAGTTAGGAATTTCGACCTCTTATCATATTAAGTGGGAAGAATTTTTCTGCATGTCTGAACATCGGAGATTGCATAAGAAATGGGCTATAAATTACCCATCGATGGGAACAGCAAATAAGGAATGACATTCTCAAGATAGAATTAGTTTCTGCGTTTATGGCAGACAACCGACACATACTGCGTTGATCGGCTTGCTTTAATCAGTTAGTGGTGACGCTTAGCGTTTTCTGTTTGAATTCTTAGCGATATCAGCAGAATCTTTAACGATGCGAGAAAGAGAGCAAATTTCTGAAAAACTACAAATTGTTAATGTAAATGAAATATATATTCGTTTTGAAAACATTTCTACTTCGTCCTTGCGAGAACAGTACTTTCCATAATTCTTGACTTAGTTAGCATTTTTCTTCGGCGAACTCAATTTCGCTACCTGAAGTTTAACATGCAGCAAATCTATGACATGGAGTCATTAGAGTAGCGCCGACTTAAATTTGATTTCGTTCAGTGTTTCAAGAGACATGGTTTTCCCAACATCTCCTCCATCACATTCTTTAGTATGGCCGGTGAGCATAAATGGTACGGGTACGAATATCAGCAAGCTAGGAGGGAAAACATAAGCGGTGTTTTGAATTGTGCGCATTACAGTGTAGTGCACAAAAGAGTAATATCGTAACAGCAGGGAGTGCTGAAGGTTTGGTAAGATACTTGAATCGTTTTCGTCTCTATCGTATTGATTGCTTACATTCTTGCGATAGTGATTGGAGAATATGTTTTCATTTTTTCGCCTTTGAATTTTTCCATGTAACGTGTAGAGTCTATCCATTGGTCACGTATCTTATCTTTTTATGCCCGTTTATTATCTTTCTATACCCGTTTTATTTTCTCCTTTATATTTCTATATATTTTGCCTATATGGGCGCTAAATGAATGAGTAAATAAATGAACAGATAAATGAATAAATAAATAAGCAAATCAGTAAATAAATACATGGGCCAAACATTTTCGCCACAGCGATATTTCAATTACTTTCTTTCATATCAGCTTTTCAAAGGTTTGCTCTACAAAAGTGTGTTATGTGAGTATATATGTGCCTATTTCTGAAATAGTCGCAAATCAGCAAATACTGAAAGCAAAGTTTCATACCCTCTGGAAGTTTTAATATTATGGAAATTGGTCGTTATAAAGTTCTGCACTCTACCTCACTTCACTCCATCCACTCCACAACAACTTTCTTTACATTTCACCTCAACCAGTTTTCGTTCAGAGCGATTGCGTAAGCAGATTAGTGGAAGAGCACTTTTCCATGCAATTTATTGCAACAACGAGCCTTTCAATTCCCAACAAAAGGGTATAAAATACATAAAATTCTCTGCTTTGCAATTTTAACCGAGTTGGCTGTCTTCAGACACCTTCAACGAAGAAACTTTCGTATGAGATGAGCAAAACGTAAGTCCCCTCAATATAACACTTCTGCAAATTTCCTTTATTTTTTTTAACAGCTGATTTCGAAGTTGATAGGTCAGTGTGAACTATGAGGTGGAAAATCCTTCAACCATATGCAAGATACGCACTAAAATTCCGCAGCTCGAGCATCTTGAGCGTCAGTCACACGCACACGAAATACATCTTCCATTTGCAGAGAAACGCTTGCACCTCAATACATGTTGTGGAAGCAAATTCGAAGAGGTGCGTAAAGGCGGATTTTTCGTCAAAGATTTGTGCTGTCGGCGAGGCTGAATAAAGTACAAAGGCATAATTTTGTGCATTTTTTGCTTGTGGCTGACAGTTTGTGAGGCTGTTTAGTTGATCCTGTGGAAGCAATGCGAAAGCGCATGTTATGCTTGCTTGCTTCTTTGGCACGACTGTTTCCTTATTTGTTTCACTTATTTTCTTTTCACGAAATGCAACATTGGAATAAACAGGCGAATAGAAACGAATCGTTGGAGGTTGGAAATGGTTTAAACGGACTCCTTTGTACCGTTTGCTGTAAAATGCGACTCTCCGCTACGAATGCCTTCAGATCTCTAAAATTGTAAGTCACCTCTAAGCCACTGAAACTGAATATGTTCACTTACATACGAGCAGGATATATGCGAATTTAATTTTTTCAGAAGCCTTTCTTATGCGAAGGGAACATATGATTCTTTCAAATTCTAGAAATCAGTAAACGAGGACTAAAATATATTAATACCGAGATGATATTAGGGCTTATTTATAATTTCGGTAATTATTCAAAGCAGTAACCAATGTATGAGGTGGGCTAATTCTTTTCTAAGACTTTTCTCTCCTGCGGTCATTTAGAAAAATGAGCTCTAAAGTTGATCTTGTTTCCTCAGAGATATTGTGGAATTTAATGATACTCCATATACTCAACATCGAGGCTTTATGTTCCCATTAACGTCGAAGGTCGTCCATCGTATTGGGCTTCGATTATGCTTTGACATCTTTAGCATAGTCTCCATCTGAGATAGGCAAGCAATGCGCAGAGCGAAATATAAAAGTGGGATTTTTATTCTAATAGAAAGTTTGTACATTTTCATTGTACATTTTCATACAGTTTGTACATTCTCTTTCATTGTACATTTTCACGCAAATAATTGAACTCATACAATAAACAATCCTATAAATAAAGTGCTCATCAAATGCTTTATATTAGTATTGGCTTCATTTTTCTGTGAAAATTCGTACTCTCCCCTAAAAATATTTAAGTATACTGTTTAAGACAATATTTATTTTGTTCTAGAAGAGAGAGCGTTAAGAAGGGAGGAAGAATTGGTATTTTTCGTGTATTGGGTGCCATAAATGATTGTGAAGGCTGCACTCTACTCACCAGTCGCAATGGCACGCCACCCTCTTCCGGCTGCCACAAAATAATGCTCGCCAACGGAAATAGGAAGCATTCTTAGCGTCCTAGCTTAAGCAAATAATCTCTCCTAAAACATAACGCTTGACAAGAACACTTTTCGTGAAGCCTGCTGACAAGGAACTTCTTTTTCTGAATAAAGACTAGCGTTGATCTGTTTGTCAGGATATCCACCGCAAGGTAAAAAAAAATTCGACGCATGTGGAAATGTTAGGAATAAGGTTAGCGATTGTAGAGTTTCATTTTGACAAGTGGAGATGCTTTGGCGAATTGCGAAGCTCATCAGAGCGATCATCATTTATATACCTTAGCTTAAGAAAAGGAGAGCGGACGGACAAAATTGTAAACAAATTTGAACGGTCACCTAAATCCATCAGTCAAGCGTTGATGAAAACTTCAAGACCAAACTTTTTTCGGTGAAGTGAGTGCTCAGATCGAATGCGATATTCTCATCGAAGAAGCGACAAAAACTTGAAGAGAACAATTTTCAGCAAGCCATCGGTTTAACCGCAATAATGGCAATCTCTTGCTCAAAGAGAACTCCCTAAGAACTGTAACTCTAACTCTAAAGGAGGTTTACTTTTCGATTTTGCAATCCTCTCTCATATTAGACATATTAATCGATTCGATGTAGAAAATTAATTCCAAATATTTGTTCCGAACTTCAGAAGAACTTTTATATACTCAAAAATTGGGAATTTATTCATTGAAATGGTAATATTCGCCATTCAGTGGAGTTTAAGAAATCGAAACGGAAAATAAGAATGCCATAATTCGTATAATAACTAAAAATTATAAGGGAAATAAGGCTTTATAAGAACACATTGATATATAAAAATAATTTCATAGTGGATATTCCATAATGCAATCGATCACATTACAGCATTTATCTTTCTACTATTTTCCAGTCACTTTGTTAGTAAGAAGAGATTCTTTGTTCATAATGAACAAAAGGAAATTGAAGAGTACGTAGCAACAGAATAGAGCCTAAAAACAGCAACTATGGAAGTGATGATAGTGCTACAACAAACCTCCAACGAGTGCAGCTGTGCACAGTTTGTATACGCACGTCGACTAGGACTTTTTGAGTAGAACAATTAACGTGAAGATAAACAAGATGGAAACTAAATAGTAAACTTCTACTATAATATTCTATAAATGAGCACGAATTGTACCGGTTTAAATGGTGTATGAATAGAGTCAAACTACTCGACTCTGCATCCTTTTCGAGAAATTTATTTCCAACTCTCTACTAGAAACTGTGTAACAGTTTGTGCACTCTGCGCTTGTTTTGCTAGCCATGGCGGCTGCAGCGGAATAGAAATGAAGGCAAAGAGACAATACAATCCTTCATTGAAAAATCTATCAACATTATTATAGCCATAAGGCCAGATCGAATATTACTATTCCATATTCTATGTTGGCCGGGTACAAAAATCGAATATTATTAGCGGACGAAGGAGAAACTGAAGGAAAGTAGAGAATTCGATGTTTCATCTGCTAACAAAGTTCCTGAGATAACAACAAATTTAACAATTTTATTTCCAGGCATAATGTAAGCGGTTTTTTGTGTCCCCGGAAGCACTTTACGGAAAGCTCTACGAGTAAAATACTTTTGGAGGAGTTTAGTAGTTCCGACGTTCAGAGGTAAATAGGATGATGAAGCCGGTAGGAAACATTCAGTAGATGGCGCGATAATACATTATGATCGTGTACAAGAATCGAAAAATGTAATTCAAACGCTCTCGAAGATATTTCAGCGCATGTGGAATTCCGTTGGGAGTCGGATTTATTCAGTAATATTTATCGTTGATGGCAGACACGTTCTGTCAGTGTGGCGTACGCATTCGTGCTGCGATTTTGGATATGAGACGCGGTACTCTACATTAAAAACATCCAACTAGCTTTCGCTTGATTATGCCGAAAACATTCGGCAAGAGGTAAAATTCGACAAGTGAAGCGAGAAGCGCCAACTATGTTGATGCAAACTTTGTACACTCGAGGCCTTATTCGATGAGTCATTTATACGAATAATGAAGAAAAATTGCCCAACAATGATTTGAGCGACAATGGTTCAATAATTTCGCAGTAAACTGTTATCTTTGATAAGAATGCGTTTATCTATCGTATGAGAAAAAGTACCGCCTGTCGTCTAAACTTTTATGTTATCGTTATGACGAACTTGACAGCAAATCTTTCAAATATGTGCGACGATTCCGAAAAGGAGAAAGAATGTGAAAATTAGCAGCAAACAATGCTGCTTAATACATCTCACGAAGCTCCGGTATACAATTAAGCAGTCGTGGGAATCGGCTGTCAATCAATCAGAGAAACGGTGAGTTGAAACCATTCGCAATCTACTAGAAGAGACAATATCAATGCAAAGAAGTTTGCAACGTGCAGGAAAGGATTCTGCTAAAGTAATAAGCTCATATATTTGCGTACTAGAATTGCTCTTCTCGCCACTTCTGCCTTTAGAGTAACGTCATCTTCACTTATGGAAACGACGAAGGAGAAACTGATGGAAAATGGGGAATCCGATGTTTCATCTGCTAACAAAGTTCCTGAGATAAGAACTGAGTTGCCTCCTCGTTGACTATGCTAGGATTGGATACGCAAATTCACTGGTCGATTTCTCAACTATGCGGTTCTAAAAGAGTTGGGAGCGTCCTAATTAATCCTGCTGACTGACTTATCTAAAAACCGTTGTTCCGCTGAGCATTAACGGCGGTTCGATC
The DNA here is from genome assembly GCA_037576465.1 of Parascaris univalens. NCBI lineage: Eukaryota > Metazoa > Nematoda > Chromadorea > Rhabditida > Ascarididae > Parascaris > Parascaris univalens. Next base: position 31,266,774 of record CM075173.1, read on the forward strand.
CTTCTCTTCTCTTCTCCTCCCCTCCCTTCCTCATGACGTCTAATGTTTTAATTTTCCTTTGAGCATTTACGGCAGCTTTAGCTTATCTGGGCAGCATTAGTGTGGATGGATATGAGTTGCGCTTATATGAGCCTGATCGTCAGAAAGAGATTTCAAATATGAAGGATGAGCATATCTTATTACGCTGAGCCAAATGTTTTAACACGCCTACTATGATTTCACAAAAATACTATTTTCCCTAATGCTGACGGAGTATATGAATAACGTCGTAATAAAATCTTTATCGTCCTGTATCGAATTTCAGTTTGCCCATCCATTCTCAACAGTTCGGCAAAATACCACAATTTTAGGTGATTTCAAAATGTGGTTTACCTAGACCAAATCCAATCTATGGTCCAAGCAACAGCCTGGCATAAGGTCCACAACACATGCTTCTTTTTCTGAGCGTTGAGTACTACACCTGAAGCGAGTACTGGCTGGATGACGTATTTCGACTCTTTCAATAAAAGGAGAGTGCAAGATCTTAGAAGCGGTTTGAAGATAGCACATGAGTACTGCCTTGAACGTTTTGCACATTTCTAATAGTAGCTGCTTTTTGCAGCTGGCGATTTAGAACCGAGATCATTCGCTCCAGTGTGCTCCATGTCGCAGATCGAGGGCTTCATCCAACGTTGCATCCGGAGCCAGTGTACACAAGAAATCGATCTGCAAAGCTAACAACTTAGCTAACTATACCCGAATTCGTGAATCGATGTAGTCGTTTCGGAATTAGTCTCGAAAAAAGTAGCAAATACGTTGTCCTGTCCTTTTGAAGGTATTAGGTAACAAAGTATAGGCTGACAATAATGCAATTTGATAGGAAGAAATATTAAAATAACCGGTACTTATACTGTTTAAGGTGGCAACCGCTCTTCCTCGACAGTCTTTTCACAGACGCTCTGGCGGTAGAGATTTATGTCTTTTGACTTCAGGTAAACCTTTTCTGCCTGTCCTCGTCGTGGAAATATTATTGGGTACATATCTCCAGTGATCCTCAGCCAGATATCTACCTTGTCCTTTATGCTTTGACCATATGAAAATTGGTAAAGGGGAGTAATATCACTGCGAGTAGGGAGAACAGGGCTTTAAGTTAACGTTGGCGTGCTACTGCTTTCAAAAGTAGTGATGTATGAGATGATCTTTCGTTGTACTACTAAGAGAAACCGGAGATTCGTTCTCGAATGGTGGCATTGCTCATGAAAAGATTAAAAGAGATTAGGGTGTTCAGTTGTTGCTCGAAAAAGCGTTACTTTCAGCAGCAAAATAGCTGACTTTCCAGAGATTAGAATGCTGAACGAATTAAGCAAAAAGCATTGCGGCGTTACGCCTTAAAAGAGCGATCTGCTCGAAGAGCTTTTTCCCCTACGCAGGAAACATCTTTGCTGCACAAATTTTTTCATGCAACGAAAATTGAAGAAATCTTCTCTGCGATTTCCGCCCACTACTCGACCACTCAGCTGGCGAGAGAAAGTAAAAAAGCGGCATCAGTTGTGAAAGCGACACTCGCAAGTCTCAAATTATATCTCAGAAGTCATCAATTATCTTCCACCGAACAAGGCGATTGTTTCTTATTTGTCCTCTCCGTAGTCTTTAAAATGATAGGAGCAAATATCCAGATTGATTACAAGAGCAGATTAAACTGAGAATAAAATTTATAGGAAACTGCTGATATTCTATATTTGATTTTTTTCTGCATTTTCTTCTTCCTAAAGCTTCTTTGCTTGCGGATGTCTCATTTAATTTCCTACCGCTGATATTTTCTCAGAGTTTCCAACATTAGATGCATGTTGTATGACCACGAATTTCGTTCCATTTAAAAGCCACAACAGTACGCTTTATTTTATTTTCATAATCTGATGGAGGTTTTCATTGAATTTCATTCCGCATCCCTTTTTTCACCTCTCATCTTCTATTTATTGTCATATGGATCAACTTGTATCTAGCAGCGTAAGACTAGGACTTTCATTTTTTTCAAGCTTTCATATTTGAGTCATCGAGATGCTTCCGTAGTGGCATCTTCCAAATCTGTAGCAATCAATTTTCTCATCAATGAGTCGAACAATTGAAGGAAATTAATTCCCAGGAATATTTCTACTGTAGGTGACTTTACAAATGGCATTTCATTTCAAATATCGAATTAATTTCCAATATTGTTTAAATACTGAACTCAATTTAGAAATTTAATGTAATGCAATGAAAAAATCTTGAGAAGAAAAAATCGTTGCTATAATACCTCAAAAATGAGTGGAAAAAATGATTTTTCCTAGAAGAATGCGTCAAATTTCAATCTCAAATTGCACATAAATGGCGTCGTTATTACGAGGAATGCGAAAAAATAATATGCACTTAATTAGTTCGTTGAGCATTTGATTGTCGTACTATTCGATGAGGCAACGATTTGAGCACGCGAATCGCCGGAAACGTTGCGAGGCGAATAGATCATGCTCTAAACGAGAAAGCTTTCATTGCACACGACGAGCTCGTACATGAAGAGCAACACTCGGATCTACTCTTCGATCACTTTATATGCTTATCATTTAACATTTTCGCATCATATTTCTAACCTGAAAATCCAATTGCTTTATTCCATTTTTACTTATATATTGTAGCAATATTTCAACTCTAGATGGCTTTACAAACGTCTGAGAAAAAATATGCAGAACTTTTCTTCCCGTTAGCGGGAGTTGACGATTTCAAACAATCATGCAAAAATCGCCTTTTGCTGGTGTTTCAACTTCGATCGTAGTCCAAAATAGGAAAATTAGAAATGAACTCGACTTCAAAAACCTCTATATTCAGCAAAAGAAACCCCCGTTTCGCAGTAATTTCTGCGAAGAATTTATTGCCAAACAATGAAAAATGTTTTCGTGCAATGCCTACCATCATATGCTTCATCATGTCCACATTGTAAGTTTAAACTCATAAAATTATTTTCGTTATTAGGGAGGGATTTCTGAATACGCCTTTTATTTTGGCTTATAGATGATACATTTGTTATGAATATATCTACTGAAACTCTCAAAGAAGTCTTTCTCTCATTTTGATTATTTACTATGAAACTGAGCTTATTTTGTTGCACAATTACGCCTTCAAACGCGCTTCCAAAGTTGGTTGTTGCTTCCAAAGTGTTTATTATGGCAGCATTTGCTCCCTGAGCATTGGATTACTGATCTTTAGTTAATTAAATGCTGCGATACTGCCAAATATTGAAAAAATTGGAAATTAAATATCTTTAAAGTTGTTTTGTACATTAAGATCTTTGAGGAGTGAAACAGCTCCTAATCGAAAGTGCTGTTTGTGATTGTTTTTTCTTAACAAATGCAACGGAGAGCGCAGTATGGAATGAGGTTTGCAGTTAGTAGTATATGGTTTTAACGAGGAGCAGCTTCATGGTCCAGTGTAAAGGCAGAGATGGAGCAAATTCATTTCTCCGATTCACTTACTAAAACTCAAAATTTTCCAAAGTTTCATATCATTCGGCAGATGGTCTCGATCAACCAAACGTTTAATAAAGCTCACGTTTTTATGCTATCTTTTTTTGAAGATTCTGAATGGCGCACTTGGGGTATTCACCTTCTGCGGATGACAACACTGTTATATTCACAGAGCTTGTAGGTGAGACAACAGTGGAAAAGTCTGAATCGGATGGAAGGAAATAGCAGCAACAGAAGCGGATTGGGAAACAGAATATAAAAAGGTAGAATAGGACAGAAAATCGAAAAGATGTAGCAGTGCTCCAGTTTATCTACAGCACAGTGATGATATCAGTAAATCCTTAGACATGGTCAGTGCCTATGATAGACGAAAATGAAATAATCTATCAAAAATAGCCTTGAACGTGTCATTATTTGTCTTTTATCGGTTTGCAGGCGTGGTAAAACTTCCCGATCGGCATATTTTTCTTGCAGTCGATCAATGCTCCTCATTTTAACCTTATCCGATATGATATTACATAATCAGAAAATTCAAGCTCATTGTAAATAATGGAACTTACTTTCTGAATTGGTTATAAATGCTATAAAAAGTGAAATAGTTCACCGCAATAATAAAATTGTACTTGAGCACTATTTAAACAGTATTTAAAAAGCAAACTACAATAAAGATATGCCATTAGGCGTATGAAGTTTGAAGGAGAAAGAAAGAGTGTATGTGAGCCGCTTTCAAAAAGTTGCACTTAAAAAGGCATCTGCAACTGAAATGTGCACTCAGAATTGCTGTTCCAACGAGTCGTTGCCCCTATTGGCCATTTTGAGTTTATAGCACTTCTTCCCAACAGGCGATGCTCGTCACTCACTCAAAACCATCCACCATCCGATTCGCGTCCTTCTTTATCTGCTTTTTACATCCATCGTAAAGCTAAGTTTTTTAGAGCTAACTTATTGATAAGCGCTCTAGAGTTATTTGTCGAGCTTGCATTTCCTAGAATGATGTTCATAGAAACCAGTCGATATGCGCCCCGATGACTTTCACGATACAGTCTATAGCGAAACTTCCTTTGCAATTTTCGAAAGTGAGCGTCAGATAAGTTATTGAAGAGCTCGATTAACATGGGCACAGATTTGGCAGTCTTCGGACAAAAGCTGGAATGTAACATCGGAACAGTTGGAACACCTTCCAAATACCTCCGAATATTGAAAAGATGTATGAAATGAGAAAGGATTTTGAAAAAAGATTTTGCGCAGAATGATTTCCATCCAACACGCATTTTTTATTGAATAACAGAGAGATCCAACAGTAAAGAAATGAAGAATCATTAGTGGGAGGAATGTAAAAGGAGTGAGGAACCTGGGAAGGGAAAAACGAATTAGTCATATGGCAAACATATTCATTAAGCAGCAACGCTATAATTAGCAACTGTTCGATATAAAAGCATTGGAAAGAATGGCAAGTTTCAATAATAGCCAAATGACCCCTGTATCAGTTGTGGGGTTACGACATGTCGACGACCCATCACCTTGGTATTTATCAGAATCACTCATAAATGACCAAAATTAAACCTCAAAACGACTGCTAGGGGAACTTCCAGAGATAAGACACAAAAATCACTAATTGCTAAATCGTTATGATTTAAAAACAAAGTGTGCAGCTATTCTATGTGATAAAAGAAAGCTATTTTTCTCAGTTTTCACAAAGAAATTATCAAAGGTTAGCATTGCTTTTCCTGTTATTTTTTTCTGCTCATATCTACAGCTACCTACTTATTAAACGCTTAGCATTTATTCGTTGTCCTGTCGATTTGGCGCGTCTCTTAGATTTATCATTTTCTTTGCACAGAAAGTAAACGGTTATTTCATTATTAGCATTATTGTCACCTGCCTATTTACACTGCTGTTTTAGCATCGAATTAGGCACCTAGCCAAGCGAGCTAGTGGCCAAGAAGTGGGCATTTTAGACAAGTATCAAGACTTTTTTATCCTAGTAATGGCATCTGTATATCCCTCAATGAATTTTGCAGTCGTCGATTTTGCAAAATAGTTTTGAATGTTACACAATAATGTTCGCATCATTTGCAGTATTTTGCGTTTTTGCAATGTTTGTGTGTTTTGCAAATCCCATAAAGCTTAAAGACCTATCCTGTGCAATAAACTGCTCCAGTCTAAGCCTGCACTATTTTGTGTGGACACAATCATAGTAGCTCATTGAGTGCTGCTCTTATATCTTCTCCAAGAGCGTTTTTTATAGTCTCACTTACTATGTACTTTACGGTATGCGGTCAAAAATTATCTGCCAGAGGTAATGCACCTATGCTGTTTGCTTCCTCTAAGCCATTTCAGTCAGTAGATTCTCACCTACGAGGTTTTTATGTCCTTTGATTTTTTATTACTGACATACCGTTACTTAGGATCATAGTTTATTCGTAAGGTCCATTTATCAGTCGCCTTTCCTTTGAATCAACGAGTCGTCGCTCATTCGAGAGCCCTTTTTCAAAACCGATACGGTGCGTGTTAGTAGGAACATGTTCTAGATTTCATCCGCTCCATAAATCGGAAATTTACTTAAATAATTGCATTTTGTGATTTCTTCTTTAAGGTGGTTGATTTACTGTACTAATTAATCTGATTATTTCTCTATACGTTACTTTCCCTTCATATGAATAATATTAACTCTTCACAAGTAGAGGAATATTCCTTGCAAAAATGTGCCCAATATTAAATGTTTTTTCGTTATTCTATTTTAGGTTGTTAGCTGTCAAAATTTGACACGAAATGACGAACCGTCGTTGAGTTGATTGGAAATTACTGCAGTATGTCAGATGCCACTCAGAAAATGTCATATTTGCGAATATTTTAATGACATTTTCGAATTTCTTAAGCCTACTTTCACTCAGCCATCTATGAAGGGAATGGAAATAAGGCACAGATCGATTTTATACCTTGGCCGAGGATTTTCTTTAGAAAATTTCCGCTTTATATAGTTCTATCATCAGCTGGTGGCAGTTTTTTTTCAGCTAACTAGCTTTAATTTCCACAAAATCAATGACTATGAACGGAATTTTTCTGTTCGTTTGGTTAGTAATAGATAAATATGATTGCAGTAACTATTGTTTTCCCTATCCTTCAAAAAAATTGATCATTTTGAATCCACTCACTGATGTGCTAACATGGAGTTATTGCAGTTTCGGGTACATCAACAATTTCCGCCCACATAAGTGATATTTGTCTCTGCATAGCTTTGCTTTGAGCTGAATAGTTAACATTTTATTGCATAATTTGCACAAAAACACTGAAAACAGTCGACGAGTAAGTGCATCTGTGTATTTCTTTTTGAATACACAACAGACATGACACAAGAAAGTCACAATATGGAAACTTCGAAATATATTTACGTCATATTGTTGGAAAAAATTTTTAGTTTCACTTCCGAGTAATCTCGTCTCAAATGTCAGAAAGCTGTTGTTAATGTTCTCATTGCTTGCGCAATTGCTCGCTTCTCACGCGCTAAGAGGCCCACGAAGTCACTTATCCTTTGATGGTGTAATCCCAAGTTCACTTCTTCTATGAAATATACGCAAGTTTTAATATTCTCTATACATAAATTTCATTTGTATGCTACCGTCTTATATAAAACTATCGTTATGTAGAAATGTCGTCCTCCAAAGAGTCGACTAATTTTTGAAGAATGCAGCACGAAATTAGCTAACCGAAAAACTCCATAAACACTTTTTTCACCGTGCTTTATGCTTGGACTAAAGTCTCAACGGTTAGGTACTTGATTAACAACTTTGGTTCGACAAAAACCGCTGATCACTTCAACTATTCGAAGCTTTTTCGGGTGGTTGGAAAGGATTTTTCTTCTCCCTTTAGTCTCTTCTATCTCTGCACTGATTTTTGGAGTTCCAGAGGATCGAATCAAATTTATTTATTGTAACTCAACAGTTCTTGAGAAATTTCAACATATTTATTGCAATAAGTCGTTGAACCCTAAGGAACGAGCACCACCCTCCTCCCTCTCTCTTCCCGGCGCTCCACCCCACCACCCCACTCTAAACGTTTCCACGTGTTGATGGCCTCTCTATAGCCTAATCAATGAGTTCAGACATTATGACATTTTGTTATAGTTAACATACAACTACTTACTGTTCTTTGCCAATGTGCCTCGGTTTATCAAATACATGAACGTAGAAATGACAAGATTTGCTGCTGTAAATGTCGCGCTCTCATCTTCGAAAAATCTCGCTTGCTTTCCACATAATAAATTCGGTCTTACAGTAGGGAATAAATACTTAGCACAAAAAGAAATGTGCTATAGAGTTTATGTGCTATTTTTTGTCGTGACGTCTATAGCTCGAGCTAGAGTCGATCTCTTTTATGACGACGTTAACTTATGATTTCGGTAACTTCCACTTCCACCTCATTCTCTTGCGTTCGACGTAATTTCTTTCTCAGTGTCTTTATGAGGGGATCTTGCGCGGATTGCTAATATTTGCTTCGACGAAACACTCGTAGTTCTATGAATATTCTATGCTGTACACCACGACTACTTATTTCGGTAGTTATGAAAGAAAGACGATGGATATTTGCATTAATACTTCTAGTTGGAATGGTAGCAAATCAATAGAAGTGCCTATAGATTGGGTACTTTGTCCCCTCGGAAACAAATGAATAAATGGAAGAATGAGTTTGTTGCTGCAATTATTGCGCTATGAAATTGTCCCCTTTGAAATGAGATGAAAATTTGTATAATATAGAATGATACATAGCAAAATAACTTCTTAAAAAAGCGCAAACATTTTGACGATGGAAACGTTTATCATTTATTTCATAGTTTTCGGCTCTAAGAGAAATTTTAACATCCTTTGTCACTCTTTTCGATTGCTGTGTTTCGTATTGAAAGAATTCAATTAATTAGGAACTGCAAAGAAGTTGAACACTAAACTCATTGAAATTATGTCATAAGAGCGATACACATGACGAAAATGGAGGCGATTGAGTTTGATAGATTTTGCGCGGGATTTTTCTTTCAGTCCAATAACCTTAGTGGTTATTTGCATGGATTTCACGTTGTATGATCGTTAATTGATCGAGGAATTGATTGAAATAATCACAGAGTGACCTTAGATTTGGGTTCTCCTTCATCTTCTATTTCTTTCTGCTTCCGCTTCACTCCCAATTCAGTCGCCTTCCGTTTATCCCTCCGCTAAAGCTGTTTTCAAAAAAAAAAAAGATGGGATTGAGTGGGTGGTTCGCATATATGACTGATAAGCACTTCTCTTTATCCGTTATCTTCTCTCCCCATCCCCTCTCTCTCTCCTAGCTCTTCACTATCTTTCCTCGTTAATGCCTCTCGTTTGCAAACATCCAAGACATAGTTTGAGCGACTTCATGCTATCACAGGGCGATAACGATCGTTATAAAGGCGCTGATAAGATCACTTATCGGCTGGCTGAGCATGGCATGTGTTCTTGCGGAATGCAGCACCAAATATCGGTAGCTGTCAGAGCAATGTGTAATCAATGAATGATCTGTTTTATAGGCGAACAGCGCATGGTTTATATCCATCAACTGACACGCGAGTCAGTCACACTGGATGACGCTACCGAGTGGATCATAAGGTCGATGGGATCTCAAAAACTTCAATAATTCAAAATTCCCATCAGAAAAGTTCGAACAAGGTGTGCAGCAGCGAAGTAAGGCGCAGAGGGCATATTAAAGAGGTGTACTCCATTTTTGTGTTAACTAAATAGATAATGGAAGTACCCATTAAATCAGCGTTTTAATGACGACAGATTCAAAGACGAGTTCGAGTGTAATAGTAGAATATTTTTCGCTTACTGCTGAAACTGGTAACTGACAACGATGCGTTGAACAAAATGAATTCAAATTGGGAAAATTAGTGCTCGTATTCGTCGACCTTGTCCTCCGCCGATAGCCAGAAAAATGGATGACAAAAAGACATACTTACTGAAAGATTCAGGTAAAATGGATGGCGCTTTGTTAGAATTCCCCTTCTCTTTCTCTCTTACTCTCCCTCTTGTCTCTCTAATATATATAGTTCCAGTCAGAGATGTATTGTTCGCAAATATTAACTTTTTATTGCAAACGCTGTACGTGTGAGCTGACTTCTAGGATTCCCATGGTGGAAAGCCGAAGAATGAGTTCAGTTTTGCAACAAATGTCGGATGAACTTCAGAATCTCAAAGAAGAACTGGACTGAATTTATCATAAACGATTTTGTTTACCTGGAAGGTGTTAAAGGATCCAAATAGATACTCGTGCTGTGCATTTAAATCCACGCTGCATTGTAGATGTGGTGAAAAATGCAGTTAGAGGTTGAGGAAGTGAATTTGTGTCTTCTTTGTGAATGTGGTCTCTCTTCGTGACGTTGAAAGAAGACTTTCTTCAGCAGGGAAATCACTTCTGCGAGTTTCTGTGCGAAATAGTGCAGCTGTTGACTGCTTGGTTTTGCCGCAACAGGAGGATCGTTTATGAGCAACTCGTAATGGTAAGATTTGCGAACAGGCATCCACACACTGAGCATCATTTTTTCGATGTAAATCCCTTCTTAGCTCTTGTTGTGGACTCCCTATGGTATTCGCTCACTGTCGCATCCCAGTATGCTTTACTGGCACCACTTCCCCGGTGTCCTCGATGGTAACACCTTTCAACGTTTTGATTGATCCCGCTTAATCTGAAAGGTTCTCCATCAATTCAGGCGGTGTCAGTCGGTTAAATTTTGCGCTTTTCCAAACTCATGAAGCCGCGATTTTACAGGGAAATGCTGATGGGGGAAATAGTGGCCTCATAAATATTCAAAAGGAAAATATATTTTGCACTAAAGTTGTGGTAAGCATGAACGGAAGTCCCACCGAATGTGAATTATATGCAGAGATTATTTGTACGTTGTGCTCGCAAGAGCTGTTTTGCTCACCCGACGTGGAATGGAATTTGTAATTCCAGTCATTATTGCAAAAAAAGCCACGAAAATTGTTCACTTTCGATGTGTACATATAACGGCTGGGGAATATCTGCATAATAAATGTTATCTTCTTTATAATGGTCGAAAATATTTCAACGCTGCGCTCTTAATAGCAAAATTCATTAAAGAGACCCTTGCGATTGGAAAGTACGGATGTTGAGGATATATGCAGTGACTAATTAGATGTTTGCGATTGTTCAAAGGAAAACAATTTGATGAAATATTTTTTTCTTGCGTTCTTTCGAAATATTGCAAAAACAGCCCAGTTATAAATGATATTTATACTCATATGTATGTGTATGTCTGTTTTGTTTCAGTCTCAATGCACAAAACACGAAATTTTCGATTATAGACCTAGCTTATGCTTTATAAATTTCCCATATCAGCTAGGATACTTGAACATCCTATTAGTTAGCTGAGGCAGACTGCTCTCCAGCCAAACATCTTTCAGTGAGCATCTTCAGGATCGGCCGCTCATGTGGGAAAATGTTCGCGGATCATCGCATCATCACTACATATTCAATTTTTTAAGAAACTAAAGCGGCTACGTAAACTGAATTTTATGCCTCTCTTAACTCTTTCTTGATGCGATTACATAACTGATTGGTTCATCGAATATTCGATCATAATGGTCTTAAATATGATTTTTGCATCTTTAAACGATATTTTTGCTTCACATCTTAAAAAGTTTTGAAGAAAAATTGGGAAGAATGTTGTTGAATAATTGGAAAGCTTTTTTCAAAGTGGTCTCTTTTTTATATGACATGAAATCCTATAGGATAGCGACTTTCCAGACAAAGACAATCAATCAGTTTCATCCGTTCTTTTTCGTTGAGTAAATATATAGGACTTTCTTTCACATTTTAGCGACACCTTAATTCTATTTATTATTGCGTCGTACCGCAGCATATGACCTTCAACATGGTACACTTTCATGTCCACCTTCTTTTATTACTTTTTCAGACCACAGCATATTATCTTTGGAACGTTGCAAGCAAAGTTAATCATAGCAAAGGCCACTACAACCATAGAGTCACTTCAGTGTCGTAAGCCAGTAGCAAGATAAAATCCTTAGCAGAATAAGTTGTCATCAATAAACCGATTTCATGGGAAAAAACGTCGACATCAAAGTGCATAAAATGCATCACTGCAACACTGTCTGCTTGACATCGATCAGCTTCTTGTGGTCGCGTTAAGCAAATATACTGGACATACTCAATGCAAGTATGCTAACAGAACAAGCAGGAAATGAAGCCGGAGGGACAGTCAACCTGGCCGATTCGTTGGCTGGCTTATTCTGGAAGTCGAAGTTGACAGATGGGGGCGTGGTCAGAAAATGCACTGGACAGTGAGAAGCGTCGTTGTGACCGGTGTTGGGGCGGTACTCTAGTCGAGTGCGGTGTCCGCATGGCGTTCCCTCACCTACTGTGCCGCTTGCACTCTCGCTTGCTTTGATATCTTCATATCCAGGGCCAGCGAGCAAAGCGCTCGCCGGC